>OY728587.1:977500-1666098 GCA_963422195.1 Carabus problematicus | reverse complement strand
GAAGAATTATATTATAGCTGTGGACGAGATGAAAGAAGCGTCCGTTGTATTATATCTAACCAGAGATATACACCACTGTATACTATCTTGAACTGGGGATCTGGCCTGTATTGCCAACTTTATCATACATCCCACCGTGGAACATAAAACCGAGAGCAACAAAATGGCATACAGAACCGTGAAATATATTGATGTTATTGCAGACTGGCCGCACAAATATTTACACTATATGGCGGTGACATGTTTTGCTCGTTAATTTGTAGATATTATACAAACCATAATGCCCAGTGTACATTCTATTTTATATTTAAACGTTGTTGACATTCGCCGTAAACAGTGTATTAATTATTATTCAAGGCAGAACAAAACAAATGAAAATGCATCAATATCATGCTAGTTGATAAATTTTCCGCTTTTATCTCTTTCCCTCTCATTTGACGAGGACTTTTCAATTGAAACAACGGCGAAATGAATGCGACACAATTTCCATAAGCGAATCGAAGAAAACGTAATTAAATACAGGGTTATTGATCACTTGACTTGGGGGAAAAAATTGAATCGTAGCGCTTTTTGTATTACGGAAATTACTCTCGATTTGTCTTAACGTATGACACTTAATAAATTGCGTGTCTCGGAGACCAGCGGACGCAATTGATGGTTGCTATTCGTCAGCCACATCGACCCTGTGTGCCAATTATGTTATCAAAATCCGCGGCAGCAGTACATATGTTCACATGTATATTCAAACAAGGAAGCTCAAACACACATTCATACATGTTTAAATCTGTCTGTTGTACCGCTGTTATTAGAGGCTATTGATATCACGATCGTATCATAATGTGACACGCTACAAACAGGTGTTTATACAGGCTGTTTTACATAGTGTTTTGTTACTAAGCGTTATGATACTTGTGCTTTATTGGTGAAGAGAATTAGTAGTCATTGGCTAGGTAAAGTCTCAAGAAAAGAGTTAATGTTTTTAACAAATGATTATCTTATGTCTATAGTTTCTAGTTCGAGATACAGCTTCAATCACGAATCAAAACGAGCAATAACGAATCTGTCTAGGAAATAATGTAATTTAACAGTTAAAGCAATGCAGTTTCACTTCGATACTTTCGATTCTGAATAAATGTTAATATTAAACATTTTTGCAAATAATAATACAAGGTTATAAATAAATATTTCGAATCATTACAATAATGAAGATCTCCCTTCACGTGATCACGTCAGTTATATTCTCTCGAAGAAAGAATTTCCAGATATAATGATCACCTTATATAACATAATAAAGGACGAATAACAATACTATATACTGCAACGTCTCCTTCTGCAGGGGTGAAATAACAATGAATACTTCTCTATTATGCTGTATTCAACATTCGGGGGTTGGTTATCTAATCGTCTTTACAGAAATTCCCCGGAACTGTGCCTCGAGAAACCAGGACAGCATTTGGACATTTGTCCATTATGCAACACCCTCATCCGCCCTTGGGTACGGGGTAATGACTATTTTCTCTGTATTATTTCCACAGCAAACTCCTTATAATTAATGCTTTCATCAATAGACATGAATTCGTTGGCGTTAGATTCGAGCATTTCTCACGACGACAGATGTTCGATTTGTTTCTGAACTAGATTGATGAACGAATACCTAATTCCGGAACGGGTGAGACACATTTCCCTCGCAAAGACAAAGAACGCGAGTGCAAGAAGAAAAGGACAAAAGATAAAGTGCACTTTTGCTTCATACTCTATTTTCATGCTTAAATCCAGAATATGTGTGTGTGTGTGTTGCATTTTGCATTCAGTGTTCAGAAAACATGGTTTCCGTTTGATGCATACGATCTGACGCGATTGTGTAAGAAAGAGAACGATACAACCAGTGGAATAAATATACTTCACATTTTGTATAGTTGACGAGTTTTTAGACACTACTCCTATATAATATGTGCTCACATCAATTTGCGTCAAGTAAAATTTGCTAATCCCACTGGAAAATGTTTGTAGAATCTTTTTTTTTTAAACAAAATATCTTCTAATTTATTATCCTGCATGTTTGCCGAAATACCGCGATATCTTGGCACTGAAAAAATGTATTTTCAAGATTTAATATTTTTGCTTTACAAACCAGAACAATGTTTCGTAACGTTGAAGTATATTGGCTAAATGGTGGCAAAGGTTTGCTTATAAGTAATCCTTCAACCTCTAACCTCTGCCTACCACTGGGAGCCAATCTATTAGCGAAATTTGTAAAATCACATTATCCCTTGTACCAGGAAAACACCTAACCCCGGCTACTTACACTGGAGTCGCAACATTATTTAAACAAATCACTTTCAACCCAAGAACAATTAAACCAAAAAGTACTATTCTCTACTGCAAAGATTTCATTTACTAACATATACCTAAGAAATATTTAACAACTTTCCTTTGTCCAGAAGTACAGGTGACTTCCTCGTTTCAAAAATTACACTGTAGAAATTTCAAAGTTTTCTTCGAGTTTGACAGTAATTCAAAAAAGTTCCAACAGGCGCGCCATGTACTAGCAGGGGAAACGGTGTGTCAGGTGTGATATAATCACCTAAAGAAGAAGAAGAAGAGGTAGGTAGGATAGAGGAGTGGCTTGGACGTGACATTCGTAATTATTAATGATACGTATAATTACTTGCCTCCGTTGCTTCCGGTCTCCTTCACACGCTGATAAGTTAGTTCACGGCTTTGCTATCAGCGTTGCGCGCCGGCATTACGACGCGAGTGAGCTCGTTTCTACCCGTGCATTCCATTTAATTTGCAGAAAGGAGTGACTTCGTTACACAAAAACTCTAGTTCAATGAAACAGAAAATATAGCTCTTATCTCTATACCAACTTGTCCGTTGAAAAAACAAAAACGAAAAAAAAAAAAACGAAGCGTCGCGAGAGTCGAGTCACGTGTTTTTGTTTAGTACAATATGGCCGCGAGAACCGTGCTGCTGCCATCTCTACGGACGAGTTAACGCATGAAATACTACAGTTAATATAACATACTGCACACTAGATCCGTGCAATAACAAGAATGCACAAAGTGGGCATGGCGATAAATTCTCGTCTATAAATCCATAACACATCAATTTGTCTCTGCTAGTTGAGTCAATTTCTTTATCAAAACCAGCAACACGCCAATCTTACACAGTGTAGGTGAACTTGTTCCATTTATCTAGACATGGTATAATGCCGTTTTGTTTTTGTTTTTGATATCTGTTAAATTATGGAGTGGCTAACAACGACAACGGTTTTCGTCGTGATAGAAATGCGCCATCTATAGCAGTCGCTCGCTGCTGCTGCTGTTGTTGGCAGAACGCAAACCTACGGAGTTCCGGACGACAACCGATCGACATCGGGTCCCAGCACTCCGTGTCGTTAGTCGCAATTCCCAGGAACCGGCTCCCACCGGCCCCATTGTCACCTGATTCAATTTCCAAGGGTCTGGCATCGATCACTTGGCAGCAGTAAATTGCCGGAAACTACTACTAATATCCATGCAATACAATAAACGACAAAATATACTCTTATAAATGTAATTAATTGGTAATTTACAGATTGAGCTAATACACCAGTAATGATATTGGGCTAATATTTATCAAATAGAGAGAGACATTGGTATTCTAAACTTAGATATTTTCGAATTTGAATATTTTATTTGATCTGTGCGCTGTATTCAGGCAAAATAAATAGCACCCATAATTTTATAAAAATTTCTTCAATTTAAACTGTTAAAATTATTCTTCAAAATATGCACACTTCTATTACAACTGCATGTGCAATTTGGCACTGGTATCCCAGAAACCTAAGTCTGGGAATGGAGTCCAATGGCACGGCACGTTATTGTCCCAGAATCTAGCACTATGGTCGCCCATATTTATGTACAACATCCAATGTCGTTGCGACTCGGTTAAGATAAAACTCGACGGTTCGAATTTTATAGGCAGATAAAACATTCTAAATGCAGAGATTGCGAGCGACTGTCGACAACATGTACCGACTTGGAAATATATGTGCGGGTCTCCATAACGACCAGCCGGCAGCCCTAGTACAAAACACAGTCCTTCGACATTCGTATCGTTCAACCGTATGGGGACCAGGACAAACTCCAACCAACCAACAAGCCAGTGGGGAAGTAGAGTTCTTCGTGATAGAACACGTGTTACTTCCTGCTCCGGCTGCGTTGCAATGTCGGATCGCATCGCCAACCGAAACAAACAAGCGGTTAAGATGTGTTGTTTCACAACGGCAACGCGCGATGTCGTACGTTCCGTGTTTTGTTCGAATACATGCATGTCTAAACAGGTTTGGCGGTAGAGCAAAGATTTCGGGGGGGTTAGTGTCGCAGACAGAGCTTTTGCGTGAAACCAAAGACATAATAATAGATCCCACGCGAAATAAGTAACGAAATATTATAATATTCGATCTTTAATGCTGATGTAATCATCCGGAAAAGTAAGTTTACACCAATGGAATTCTTTCTAATGGTTCATTCAAATGTTTGGTGCAAATATCAACATCTCTATTATCTATCATGTACAACATTGAGCAAATACGTACATATGTATTATAGTGTATAGTTGACCAAATCAAATAAAGACTAGTATGGATCAAGCACTTCAGCGGAGACTATGAAATACCAACTTCACATATTCTCTTCCACATTCCATCCTAAATATCGGCGATATCTGAATTTTCTAATTCATTGAACGCGTTACGCCTTCGGGTATGGATTTTCTGTTGTGCGTTCTTATTGTGTCCGCGGTCACGCGTTAGATCAGAAATGAAAAAGCCTTTTCATATATATTCTTTATCCACTTATGAGTTCTCTCTGTCAGTGTGTCCGACTGTCGTCCACTCGCCAGCATGCATACACACGCACAGAAATATTCCATCATAGGGCATATAAAATTGTCCCCTGATGCAACACCAGCAGAGATAGCCAGGAGCACAATAAATAATATCAAGCGTAGGGTTGGGTTAAATGCGAAGAATGCTATCGGCTTCCAGAGTATCATGTTGGATTAAACATCACACACTTGGTTCTACTGGTTAGCTATGCTTCTCTCTTTCACGCATTCAATGGCTCTCTCTTCTTCCTCTGCCGCTTTGCGAATATTGTGATCACAGATACGTCGGATGGTTCGCACTGAAAACCTGCACGGTTATATTTCGCTAATTTGTTTTGTTATACGAAAAATTCTGTTTTCCCCATGATGGAATAGATATTTTTTCTGTTAAATCACATACTGGATTTTTTGTCGAACATGATTTTAGTATATTTGTTCTTTATTTAACCAATCCGATTTGAAGAGGAGTAAAAATAAATGTCGCCAAATGACTTTCAATTTAATAATATTGCAGATGAAATATTTAATTCTATTTGTTCATCCCGCTATACATTATTACGACATTTTCTTTTATTTGCTGCTTCAATAAATGAAGTACCGAAGAGACGCATGCGAGAAGGCAGTGAAAATCCGCGAATAAAGTGAAATACACGTCAAGTAATCGAGATCGCTAGTGCTTCTCCTTGAACCAACTTCAAAACGGAAGATTTCCAAGTGTCTGCCCTGTAGTAATACGGTAAGCTACTGATCAGAAATACTTAACGTGTTTGTAAACCTTGTAAACAAACATTACGTGTATTATAACACATCAGTAACAAATATATTCAGGTATGAACACGTAAATAAGTTGCTTTTGTGAAGCGACAACAAAGCTGTTATATAAGCTTACTGGTTACTTTTACGGTGAATATTGTGCATTATACGAGTTAAGAATAATATACAATGTTCGAACAACTGATATTAAACTCGCTTGAAAACATGTTATTAGCAGCTTGTATTTCTTTCAGTAGGAAACGTCTCCATTATGATATTAATTCTAAAGCAATGTTATATATATATATATATATATATATATATATATATATATATATATATATATATATATATATATATATATATACACGCATACTCATAGAGTTTGTTGTGATTTCATTAGGAATTACAACGTTAGCGCAATACACAAAGGCGTCTTCATTCGTAAGCTTGTTTTCATACGATGCATAGATACAGTCAGTGTTATTTTGCGTTCATGAATTCGATGTAATGTTTTGCGGTCGAAAACGAAGCAAAACACTAAATGAAATTGACATTCACGAACAACAATGACTACTACTGTAAGTAGTTAAATTCCACAAGAACGCAGCGTACTCGTGTTGTGATAGTTTGTAGCTTTCGGTAAGGAGTTGAAATTGTACAGAACAGTGTTGAAACTAGTGGTACGGTGATGGTGGTTTGGGGAAGTTAGAGATAGTGTTGTGGCAGCCGTAGAACTTGCATCTCAACGTCAATTTTGGACTAAACCGCAGTTAACTGAACACTGATAAATCAAATGGCTGATATGCCATAGTTGCATATGCCGCATTTCTGCTACTGAAGGGAATTCACAGACATTACTAAACACTACATACAGTGCATGCATACACACAGGTATACATGCACGTGCAATTATATCAGAGTTCTAGATAACACATAGTATGACATTGGAGACATCGTAGGTTAATCTTGTTAAATTCGTGTCAACTATAAACTGGATGAACGTAAACTATGTGCGATATTACACAACATGTACGGAGTTTACCTTGATCAAATGATTTCACTGTTTCGTTATACAGAAATATTGAATATACTAGCACAATAGTTGTAATAGAGATTTTCTATAACGTACAAATGATATCTGAAACATTAACGCGTGCTGGTTAATGAAGCTACTGAAATTATAATTATATTTGTAGATAACGGGTATAATATTAGAACGCGCTCATTAGCTTCATAACAGCCATGTACTCTCAAAACAATGCTAATATACTTGTGATTAACTTTATTAATTTGGATTGCCCTTACGCTGGCATCAACATCACACTACAACGGTTCGCGCAAATAGTGCCCGTACACCGTTAATTGAACACACAAGATTACACGCGGAATTAGGCACTAATGTACTTGGAATAGAATAGCAACTCTAATAATTCCGGGAATATACTCGTCATTCCAAAATGTGAATACATTTTCTATCTAACATTATTTGCCTTTTTTTTAATTGGCATCCTCTTTGTTTGATTTCGTTTCCCAAATTTTCGTACTAGGGCCCTACCGGTCCTTATAGGCGAGCCGCCGCTGATTAAAATAAAACTCGCTTTGACTACAAAATACGTTACTTTTTCAAATTAAATTAATGTAATAAATATAGCAATCTTTTTCTATGGGAATTATCATGAATAAAATTCACTATATTTTCATAATATGTATACTAGTGAAAACGAATTTGACGTCATTCATTAATTTTCAAACCGCGTTACTTATTCATTTATAATCTGTCTGTTTTAAATGCGTTAGACGTCAGACCTTTTTATGTAATATTCCGTCGAGCGCCGTCGCTGTGTAACAGTTGGCGTACTCAGTCTGAACGTATTAAAAAAAAAAAGCTGTACGAACCTGTCATTCGCGTCGTTTAAAAAACCATATACGCTTCGGGGAGTGTAAGGCGGCTTTACATTCGATTATACTGAACATTGTTTTTTGCATGTCACAACATTTTGTCCTGATTTGAATACGTTAGAAGGGAGAAAAAAAAAGTATGACACATTTACAATACGAATTCTTGTTTTCTGTGATTTTTTTATGTAATGTAATGTAGTCAAAATGTAATGTAATGGTACCAAATCTCAGTATAGGCAAATATTTAAACTCTGTCAATGTTCTGTCGCCCCACTGTGTCAAATGTTCCGTGTCGCGTGTTCCGAGGACGTAATATCGGCTGCGCACGCTTATGGCCGATTGAGACTGGCAGTTCCGATGGCTGCACGTTTGAACATGCCAATTACGGGCTAATTGTGCTACTGGGTATCATCACTTGGCCTGTTGGCTCTTGTGGGAACAGACATATTGTTAGCACGGAGCTGTGCGTCGAGTGTACACTCATACGTATATGAACATTCACGTTCGTTGTATCTTGCCAGATTCAGATATGTGAATTGGCCAACATGTCATTCCCGTCTAAACCGCACCCTTGCGGGTGCACACGCGACGCATTACAGTGGCGGAGATGATAGAATTTCATAATAGGGAGCAGTCACGATAAGACTGAGATTTGTAAAGGGAAGAATTTCTTGGATAATACGAAAGCAAACTATGATTACATTTGTATAGAAAGGTTTATAAAATATGCCAGTGAATATTAATATAAAATTAATCACTAATTTGAAACATGGTTAATTTGTTAAATTGAAAAATTGTCTTCATTAATGTTACGATAATAAATACTTTATGTGCAGCTATTTATGGAATTACAATCATTAGAATGAAGTAAGTATTAATGAATTTTCAAAATTCAAATTTATTCCTTTCACGCATGTTTCTTATTATTAAAATTTATAACAGACACACCCCGTACATGCACCCGTTTCCGTGCGAAAGGGTGAAATTAAGAAATTAATTTATTCTAAGCACTCTCCACTTACCGTGGCCATTTTATAATTGGTTTTAGTAATAAATTTTTCCGTTAATTAACAAATGAATAATAACACTAGTGGTGAGCGATAGTGGCGCCACTGTGTATGCAGACATGCACACAAGCTATGTGGCGCACCCTTAGGGACACATTTTCCAGTCCCCCGGCGTCCACTAGGGGGGTAACGGAATATTCAAGTCCCATGAGCAGACCGTGGGCAGTTTGCAGTACGTATTTTATATTATTATTATTATGACTGGTATCACTCCGAGTAATTAGGGTGTGTTTACTATCATCCGCCCGCACCCCCTTCCAGCAGTATTCCCATCACTACACCAGCACTCACCCTTCACCTTATAACCTACCGCAATACTGCGTATAAAAATGTAATTAAACTAGTATACGCTTTTGTATAATTAACAAAGACAAAAAGAATGTTGCGCCCGCAGTGTGCTGTTCTGTTCTTTATCTTTATTAATATTACTTCACCCACTCCCTGTGAGTTTCGCTCTCTTTTACTTCTCTCTTTGGCTATTCGTCCGTTCTTTGAATCGCGTCCATTTGTTCGTATGCTGTTTTTCGTCCGCAATTCATTGTTAGTGTTTGCGTTTTATGGCGCGCCGTTTGTATTTCGATTTCTTTTATAATGAGGGCAAAATATTTCTTGACTTTTTGTAATCACGATATTCTTCAAAATTAATAGACTTTTATGTTTTGATAGCAAATTGTTTAGTATTCCGGTTCGGCGATCATTCTAAAAATGTACTCAAATTAGGTGCAGAGGATAAAACGAAAAGTTACTTTCATTGCCAAACATGGGAATAAAAAATATTTTAAGTAGGGATGTTTATTAAAATATTAATTCGAAATCGCAAAGATAATTTATTCAATTTCACAGGGATGTATTTCAATGCTCTTCCAAAGTGAATCTTACTTATGTATATGTACATTGTGAATATATATTTTCAATATAGCAAACCTTTCAACAATCATTCACAATGAAAAATTTAACCGTGAATACCAGTGTCGCCATCCGAAAACAGGAAGAGCACGAAGTGCAGAAAAGTACCGTGGGATGGATGAGAACACAGGAGTAGTAGTAGTAGATATTCCTGACTGTAAAATGCCAGGCACCATGTCAACGTGTTTAATTTAATTTTTACATCTCTTTTCCCGGGCGGGTTTACTTCGTGCCGGTATGATTACTAAGTTATTGCGTGGAGCGCATAATGATGAGATTATGAGCAGCGTAGTCGACGCCTGTCGGTGTGTTCAAAAGGGGGGAATATGGGCGCGTACACGAATATACGTGTCGTACATGTTCCACAAGCCGGTACGAACAAGTATTCACCAGCGCATACACACACACACACACAGAGAGAGATCTCTGTTGTAGGACATGGCACTACCAGTTGGTAAGCTGAAGTTTATGAAATGAAACGCATTGTACGAGAACAGAACGTACCGGCGTGGCTGTCTAGATATCTAGACGAACGTTTCAACTCCATTGTACAGTGCAGTTACTAGAGAAAGAGCTCTAGCTGCTCAATCGTACAAAGTGAATGTGCAGGCTAAGGAGTTTGATTTTAGTTTTGTAATTGTTACTTTTGTAGAGCAATTCACTTTACACTTCTCTATGCTATTAATCTAAAGCTTGCGCGAGACCATTGTACAGAGATTGTGGAGTTATGAAAAGGTGTAGATTTTGAAAATAATTACGAAAGATTTAATCACCTTACAGAGTATTATGAACAAGTCACACTAGCAAGCATTCACGAAGAAATAACGATATTCTTCATTACAATAAAGATAACGAGAAAATATTATTTAAAAATACTAACTACATAATTCTTTACTTGAGAATGACATCTTCGAGTCAGCTAAATATAACAATACTTCTTTATATAGTAAGGCCCCGTTTAATGCTATCTCGATTAATTTTGATGCGCTATAACCGTAATCTTTCTTGAACTCCAAAAAGCACTAAATTTACGAGGATTCGTTATAAGGCGATTCATAAAAATGGTAATTCTGAAAATGAGGAAAGCAAGAAATTTCGTACAGATTTTCTAAAATGACCTCTTTTACGCAATTTCGTTTAGCGATTGTTTCGTAGGATCGCGTCCAGGATTTTTTCTACTGTGTATAAGAAAGTAAAAAAAATGCAGGGCTATTTTACTTGGTCGGAAATTATTCCAACATCAAAACCACTATTATTATTTTTTTTTCGTGTTAGTGTAAATATTATTCCTGATGCGCAGTATCAAATATCTGAGAAGCGAGTCATATGTATGTCTCTATGTGCAGTTGTATTAATATCTAAATAGAATGGAATTACTGTACATGTACAAGATGCGTTAAGGACCAGACATTTCTCTATGGTTGGACTTGTGTGTATATCTATATACATTTACATTAATGTACGTCTGTATCCGTGTAGCCGTATGTGCATATGCATGCCTGTGTGGGTGTGTATGTGTGGTTGTTACAGACGACATCCAACTCTCTCATTAAGTACACTTACGTGATTGCATTGGCGGATTGCGGGGAGTAGTGCCGGGGGCACCTGGGGTCTTCAACACACGAGGAGAATGTGTGTCGTTGCATTAATAGTGGTAAAACGAACGTTACTCGTCGCTGCGCTGCTCCCGTTGCACAAACACGTGTTGTTTTTGTTTATTTTTGTTCCGTCACGAAGATAATGTGCAGAAAACGAATGTATGATCACATACGTAGGGAAGAATTGTCTCTGGCTTATTTGGAAATCGTCCGGGAAAATGTATTTTTCAAGACAATATAACCGAAAAGATGAAAGCTACATTTTCTTACAAACCAGTTAGACATAACTCCGGTTTAGTGTAAAACCGTGAAGTAAAACAGACACACCAGCGTTCGTTGATAAAGTGCCAGGGCTATTTGTTTAGTCGTCAAATGCAAACACACATTTCCTTTTACGTATGGAATGGTCAGGGGCGGACCCACGTAGAACTGCTCGGTGATCCTTGTACTATCTGGCAAAGAAATCACATACTACTAGCGACTTCTGAAAGAATTAATACATGTTAAATGCAAGGTTTATTTTTTAAAAAACAATTCATAGATGTCTGCGTCGGTTTGCAATAAGACCTAGGTCATATAAAATTCTGCGTCCGCTACTGGTGGCGGTTTGGTGTCAGGACATTCAGCAGGAACTGACCTGCTGCCATTTCTACTGCTCCTAAATCTCCAAACACTGAACTGAATTCAGATTTACGGTCTCTGAACCCATACAACTACTACTGGTGCTGCTGTTGAAGTTGTATACGACGCCATGCAGCATTACCGGCAGCAATTGTTTTATTTTTTCTTTGTTTTGCGTACATAAATATTTTGTAATTGCCTGCGGTCCGTATACGCGCGTCTGAAATACACGTTGTTTTGTTTGTGCAATGCATGTTTGTTGTGCATGCGTATGTATCAGTGTGTCAAGCAGTGTGAATGTGTTTTTGTTTCAGAGGCATCAACATGTTTCCGTTATAAAAGGAAAATATAAAATAGTATTTTCATTAACTTTGTGCAATATAAATTAACGGTTATCGTTAAGTTACAAAATCGAAAATTAACCTATATTCAATTAGTTGCATATACCGTGAGTGTCATCAGACGATCTACACATTTATAATGAAAATATTAGTCGAATTGATTTTTTTTTTTTGTAGCTGTAATTGTCAACTTGACGTTTAAATTCCTTGAAAATGTTACAAAATTAGACTAGAATATCAAGGGAAATAAAATAGTAAGCATAAAATTAACTATTATGCAGTCGAGAGTCTAGATTGTTGAAAACGATCAAATTAATATTTCACGATCAAGAGCGTACGAAACTTACCTATGTGTAGGTCGTCATGAGACACACAGCATATGCAACTGACTGAATGTAGATTAATTTTCCATTTGTAACGTTGACCTTAACGATAACCGTTAAGCAGATTAAATGTAAGTTGTTATTGTTGTACTCGGTTCTTCACCCGGCGACTAGTAAGTCTAGTTTTATTATTTACACAGGCCAGTCTGCTTAACGGGTTCACAAAAGGAAGCGCATTATAATTATGTTCCAGCTAAATGCCTTGCATTTTTTATCACGTCGCCCGTATTAAAACCATGAAATATTTCTAACATTTAAGACGACAGGCGTTCCACGTGCCACGTTAACAACTCCTTGCGTTACGCTTATTACGTTAACTTTACGCGAAAGACGTAGTGTAGTTGGTACAATTTTACACATGCGTCATTATGATTGCATGTATTATGTAGACAACAATGTCTCAGTTTATAAAATAAAAAATCGAACTAGCGTAGTCTGGGTTCGGATTAACGGATCGTACGGATTACTGATACTCTGTATGTTATAAAAAGGAAATACACATGTAAAACAAATGTGCCGAAAGTCGTAAAGAGCAACTAAAGACCATCCTGATTACAAAAGGGATATGTATTTTATGTATGTTTTTATGTTATTTTCATGCGACTGTTCTTCTGGTGTTTCTGCGACATGTTTTTTGTCGTAAAATAAATTTCTTTGGAGCGTATAGACTTACGCTTGCGTTAAAATTGCTAATATCAGTGATCAAAATGGCGAATAATGAAACGAGCAAAGTATTTTTATATAAATGTAACATTGAGTAAAAGGATGTATGCTCTTATATATATATATATATATATATATATATATATATATATATATATATATATATATATATATATATATATATATATATATATTTCCCAAGGAGGTTCGAATATCTCGTTCGAATGAAAGTGGAAAGCGTTTCATTTTTGCTAATGCTGCATTATTCATGGATCACGCTCGTTCCCAATATTTCGAAAACTTAATTCCCGTAGCAATCCCATCACGTTTCAGCCGTCGGCCTACACACAATATTCCCATTAACAATCCATTATGGACCCATTTGAACCTCTACCGAAATGTTTATCTTGATAGTGGCCTATTTTATATTTATCAGCAGTATAGAGCCAACCACGGCCTACTCAGTCGTATCGGTATCAAGATATTATAGCAACGTTATTAACATTTCGATACGATACTGGAATTAAACGAAAATGTAATTTTTACAATTTGAAAATTATTTGCAGTAGATCAACTAATTCAAGGTTGTATTTATTTCCATATTTCACTGATAACATAGTACCCAGTGTGGAATTCAAAACAGATTTCACCCGCGTCTATTCGTGTGCGGTTTCAACACTAATTTTAGGTGAAAATTTCCTTCGATCGGCTGTATTCTGGGATCAAGAAGATCGTTAGCCGTTGGTGTATCCTCCCAAGTTGGTCGTACTTGCTGGAGCTTGTTATTATAGGGGCGGATTGAATTGCACGCCGGTTTGACTTACTAAGGGGCCGAAAACTTTCCCTTTTCTGGGCTTGTCCAGTCTTGTCCTTGCTCAGTTCCCCTCCCAAATTCAAACTCAGTTAAAACAGTTAGCCTCGCCGCATTGTACCTACACACAAGTATGTTCTGGTCGCGGGCAAAGGTCGATCCAATACATTATAAATTAGTATCTATTTGTCGTCGCACGTGTACTCTCTGGCTGATTAATGTATGGCAATCTGTACATTCCGCGCATAACAACACACCGTACACTCTCTGATCTATTCACTATTCCAAGTCGGCCACTGTGTCAACAGCGTGCGGTACAATGTTGCCAAATTAACCACGGAAAATTAGGAGATTTCGACGAACCCGACACACTTGGATCCGTTAATTTGTAAATCTCTTCTGTTCCGGTTTTGGCTGCGGATGGATAGTCTTGTTTGTAGATTAATGTACGGTAATTTACGGATTCGTAGATAATAATGCGGACGAATGAATTGTAAATCCAGACAAACTTAGTAAAGCATTGTGGCAGCCTGGCTCAGCGGAAACGTTTCTCGTTGTGTGCTGATTAAAACCAGCGAATAAATTACAGAGATGCGCAAGAGAGAGGCACCGTGCGACGCGACAAAACCAGTTATGCAACAGTACAGCTATATTAAATTTAATTACAGGGTTATTTGAAGTTATTTTGTCTAAGACATTAGCTCGGAATTGTATTATTTATCCAGTGGCGAACAAATTGCAGTCTTCCGTCTACATTTGGAGGAAGGCTCAAATGAGCTAAACAGGTAGAAGAAGAGGAATAGTTAAGGAGGCATCAAACGAAACATGCACACATACAATAACGCACAGCGATGATGTTAGTTGCGGTGCTCTTATGTAAATGGTCGGCACACACAAGAACACATACTGTTGGAGTATATTGTTACTGTGACGAGTACGTGCCTGTCTGTCTGGAGTTTGGAGAGATCCGCCCAACGAGCGGAGACCAACTTAATTACACAAAGAAAAGGTAGCGACAAGTTGCTAGAAGGCTTCAAGATGTACGTACGTATGTACATGGCATACACACCGCTTCCTGCACTAGTTAGTCTCTTTACAAACAATCAAAGTATGCGTAGAATGTAAGATCCAGTGGACACTGAAGGACAAAACAATTGTGCAAGAAGTAGAAAATAACGTATGATGCGTACATAACTCACATCAGAACCTGCGTTGTAATTTATTATAATATTATAGATTTTTTAAGGCCGCAGGATCGCCCGTTTAATTTGTTTCGGGCACGTCAGATGTCATCGTGATCGTCGTGGTCGCAAGAAAACTAGCTTTACTAAGTGTACTTATGATTTACAATATCTCAACTGGGTGTAATAACTAGGACAATAAAACTATGGATATGAATTCGTGTATGTCGAAGTATACTGAATAGAAACGTTTCTGTTTACTAAAACGCGTTTTGAATTTGAACTGGACACAAATAAGAAATATATTTCCATTTTTTAATTCATTGTGTTTCATTCTGCAAGATTTGTTTCAAGATTTATTTATGTAATAAAATAGAGAGACTATTCGAATTAATTCTTAGAAATAACCAATTTATTCTAAATTTTCGTAATGATAAGGTATTAAATAAATGTTTTATTTTATTCTAAATAATACTTTACCCCCAGAATCACGTAATGTTTTGGAAAAGATATGTTGACGATATTTTGACAGGATTTATTTTCATTTTCATATGCAGTTGCAATACAACTAATATATATTGTATATTACATTTACAGTCAGTACAAACTTTGCCCCATTTGCACAACTCGACTAACTGTTAATACAGCATGATTATGAAGATCAAATTTCAATGGTTCCGCCAAGAGTACCATTCAATTGCAATTAACGAATTAACAACAGTGGTACCGTAATAAATATTAACAGCGCGCACCCTTATTGGCAAGCATCGAAACATAACACGATCACACAGTGTCTATCGAATCGAACAAGTGAATAAACAGTAAACGTCTACTCTAAAGCATGCCGCCGAGTTTACACGAACTGTGCCCGAGTTAGCACGAGCCCTGACCGAGTTAACACGAAGTATGTTCAACGTTTTATACGCTACACGGGTTCGTATCGATTCGGTCATTCTCGGCGCCCTAATGGAAATGGAAGCGTTGAGTTAAAACCGAAACGTTATCGCTTTAATACTAAACGAATTAAAATTTGATTGAGTTAATGGCTATGATCCCATATCATACAAATGGACAATTACGAAATGGGTTGTAAATTTACAGAAGAGAAATTAAAAGTTCTCATACTGTGTGCGGCACTGTTATTAACTAGAGTGTAGTTTCACAGACTCGTTCTATTCAATTCCAGTGTTGTCAAATCTGTACATTCGATAAAAATAAAATGAATTGCTCTCATTAAGGTAATTTTTTCTGGATTTTTATCGTTTTAAATAGTACTAATGTACAACTTTGTACACCTGCACGATGATACATTTTAATAGGACTGTACATTTACCTCAATAAAATTGAAACATTTCTTTGAGCGGGATAGTAGAAAAAACTATACTACATTTATGCAAATTATACTATTTCCCATTTAATTTCACAACAAGATAACATACAAAGTATATGATTTTAATTATAATTACTCTACTGCAACTGCTGTGAAAATAAATCATACAAAATATAACAGATACCAACTTGAGAAAAAAAAACACGAAAACAATAAAGCCTTCCGTACAATGGCGGCAAGTGTTCGTAAAATTTTAATTAGTAATTAGATAAAACACAGCATTCAAATTATACGAATAATAAGAGTGTACTTCTAGTCGACAGGCCGCGTCCCGTGGGCATATTCATTGCGAATATGTAGCTGCGTGTGTGTGTGTTTGTGAGAAAGAGAAGGGATGATGCAAGGTAATGAAAACAGGACGTGGCGCGAGAGAGAAAAGTGAATTAAAGCAAATATGAAACGAACGGCTTTCATCATCACATCATGTCAACCGCAACGTGTTAGTTATATTTTTTAAGCTCATTTTAAATTATACGCAAGCACAAAGAACGTTTTATGTTTTTATCCTGGCTTCGTATGAAATAGAATAAACTGCTAGTACTGCTGGCGCCGTTGTAGGTGCTACCCTCTGTGAAAACACCAGGCAGTTTGATGACGGATATAATCGAGTGTGGTTTAGGTTTACCAAAAAAAAAAACAATTGTTTAAAACACCCTCAATGCGAGTGTAATAAATGCCACACTTGAAACATTATTGCGCCAATCGACACTGCGTCATTGAAAATGCAACACCAAATTGGCAATGCGTTTAAATGTGGAATTCATTTACCAAATGAAATGGGAACACGGATGAAAGTTCAAATAACATATTGCACAGCGAGGCGATTTACTGTACAGCGGTGTATATTTACATTACCTGCTTGTACGTTATATCAAAGAGAAAAGATAAAAACCATTTCAGTTACATACATTTGTAACGTCGAACGTGAATTAATTTAATTTATAATTATATGTTTAACAAGTAAATTTTATCATTAAATATGTACAGGTTTTTCATTCTAAACAACTTTTTCTTTTAAAATATCTTGGAAACAAAGTAATCAAAAGTTTTTCATTATTACATGTTAATTCCGAATGTCCCAGATTTCAGAGTTTTTTTCTTGTAAAATTTATTATCAAAAGTATTAAATTTAGTTTCGTTGGTCAACTTGCTTGCTATATACATACAGTCGAACGGATATACATCCAGATACAAACACAAAATGTCCCAAGTTCGAATGGGCAGCCATTTCCGGTCGAGAGTTACAAAAGTCCGAAATTGATAATTCCGGAAATTCGCTACGTGTTCAACAAAACAGAAATACAAGTTTTCGTGAACAGAACAAAGTAGCAACACCCGCTCTACCCCTTGTCTTCCGATCCCTTCCTGACGGCTAGATTGTGGCAGGAAGCAAGAAATCCGCAAGTTTTAAAATAAAGTACATTGAAACATTTCGCGCCATTTCATTCTGCACGTTGCCACACATATGTCAACGTTTGTATAAAAGTAACTTGTTTTTTAGTCCAAGTACGTAGAACCTTCTTGTGCCAATATCTTGTCGTCGGTTGCAATGTAATTCAACGCGATATCTCTTGCACACAAACAAACTTGTACAAGAATAGCAAATACATACATATCTGTGACATCTGTACGTGCCGGCTCATGATTTTGATCTGTAGATGTACATATTATACACTTCTACCTTATATACATATATTTTTATTTTGTATAAACACATACATACATATACGTACGTATGTGTACATGGCAGATGAATATGATAACGAGTGCGCCTGTGCGAACCAAAAACTTACGCATTAAATCATATTCTGTTAAACAAAACTCACATTACGTTGTTACGTTACGCTTCTACGCCACCAGGTTTTGATTTACGTTATCCGATATTTGTGATTTATGCCGACTGTTGTTGGTTAGTCTCTCTCTCTGCTTCATCGTACCGCCACGGTTGGAATTTATAAACGTCATTATATCAAAAAGCATAAAAAATGTGAATTAATATATACATTTATCTACCGGTATTACATTTTGTACACGCAATATACGTTTATATATACAGAGTGATTCAGAACCTCAGGCAATTACTTTAACGGTATATAGCACTGATCACGAATTTTTCCAAATTCACAAAATTAAGGGTAATTTTCCAAAGAGTCCATTTTTGTGTACCACTGGATCTATAATTTCTTTAGAGTGAATAAACGAAGTTAATTAGTTATGCAATTACACAACGAAATATTTGTAAATTAGATTAATTAAAGTTATTTTTAATACACATGATATTTTTTTAATTTATTTATTACATTGCGATACAATGTTTTGTATATTTTTAGAAGAAAATAATTGGGCATAATTTTTTTTTGGACACTCGGTATACATTTATATATATATATATATATATATATATATATATATATATATATATATATATATATATAAACCTACATCATACTCATACATACTCAACGAACCAAGTGCAACGCAATACAGCATTATAAAATATTTCTTTGTACATACACAACTACAACGAATTCTGATCGCTACTGATGCAGCAGCAACTTAATATCGGCCACTACTGGGTTTATACTTTCGATTCACGCGAAAAAACACGGCAGAATCAATGAACTTCGCAAAAGCCCAGTCAGTTTGTGGTTTGCGTGAAATACTGGTGGCCGAAAACGAAGACGAAAAAGAAGAAGAAAAAGACCAGCTCAGTTTCGGCGGACGAACGAATGCGAAGCTAACAAGCTGAGAGCGCCTCTGGCGGAAGTTTCTTTATGTGTGCGCGTTGGTATGCAACCGGAAGACATACAAGCTAGCGCCAAAAGAGATACGATAGTCAGCCATCGCAATCGATCTTTCAGCGTGCGTGGATTTATTGCTATATACACGCGACGATAACCCCCCACACACACACACCAACACACACATGTACATACATATGGACATAGCCGAGCACAGAGATCCTTTGGCTGACATAAATAAGCAGCCACCGTGTGATGCATGCTCTCGTATATGTGACTGGATTATTTAATTAAAGATTTGCAAATTCGTGGAATTTTCTCCATTGAAGTGATTGGTATGCACCATTTTTTTTATTGTTTGCCTTTAAAAAGAAATCATGCATTTGTTTCTTTATTTAAGGAAACCTAAATCCTTTCTCAAAGCATATGTTCTTTTTTTAAGAATCACACTATATTTTCTTTCGCCCACAGATTACTCACATGATGAGACGGGACATGTGATTATGTTTATGGTTCAGTAGAAAGAAAGTGATCGTACGTGCGTATACGTGTGTGCAAGTCATAATGTTCGTTCACCATACATCACTGTCACCGGTTGTGCGCGCACTCGTTACTATACTAAACAGGTCAATTCAGGGGGTTTTTAAGGAAAACGTTTGAAAATGGAATGCGGCTGCCGCTGAAAGCCCACCATCACTCTTCGTAGTGGCCAGGATGAATAGCGTAATAATTATGAGCACATGAATAGAGCACGGACGGCCTAAATCAACCCAACCGCACGTCTATTCTCTATCGTTTGAGCCACATATACACACAAAACTATAGGAACTGTCAAGTTTTCATCGGAGAGGTTTATTGATATTGTTTAGGTAACTGTATCAATTATGAAAAGGTACTTCAAACTGTATATTAGAAAATGTCGCAGACGTCAAAACAATTTTAGGTCTTTTTAGGTTTTAAAATGGATGCAGGTAACCTTACAAATGATTTAGCATAATAAAGAGTAAAAAATTATCACAGAAATTGGCATAATGAAGTACCATTTTGCATTGTAAACGAAACTTAATGATAAATGATCACACATTACCCCATGTACTTATCTAATTACATTTTTTTTACCACAATTCAAGCGTTGATTATATTAATAAACAGCCAGTCATTTCTTCACCGAAAATAAATGATCACAATTCACTACAGTGTACTGGTAGAAACAAACAGAATGAAACGTTGATTTAATTCTCTCTCTCTCTCTCTCTTTCTCTTTCTCTCTATCTTTTCTATCTATTAGGCTGTGTGTGTAAATGTATTTATTTGTAGTAAGTGTGTGGGACGCAAACCCAAGTGACATGCATAGTGAATGTAGCTTCTCGTTATTAGCAGAAAAATTTTCCACTAAATTACATTACGCGGGACACTTATCCACACAAATAGGATTATGCACTTGCTAGTTTTCGTACACACGCGCGGACGTGCTTCGAGTGAATTGTGCGCCGCCATCCTTTAATTAAGGAAAATACAAATTACATGGCAAAAACAAGCTCATTCACTGGTGTAATCTAGAATATACACACGGTAACGCGCATACGCGCATATGTACATGGGGTTTTGTATTTGAACAGATTTGTTGAAAAATATTTCTTGAATTATAAGACTGTATGTAGGAATCTTAAACAGTATTTTATAAGGAATATCTAGTTTGGTTAAAGAAGTATAGTACAACCTCTACTTACAAGTGTCTCCACTAACGAGTTTTTCCACATACAAACATTCTCTCGGCCGAATTTTCGTTTCTAGTTACGAGCTAAAATTCGAGTTACGAACCAACTTCAGATCAAGGCCGATTAAAAGAAGGGGCGAGACATAGCAATGTAAAAGACTTGCATCAAGGTGTTATGAAAAGAAGGACACATGGATTTATGGAAAGACCGTTTTTTTCTGTTTTTACTTTCGTACTTATGCGCATGCGTAGTAGACCACGTGATCATGTACTGCCAGAAAACTGGAACGGAACCACGTGTATTTAGTTGTTGCCAGTATCGCCATTATTGTTTTTAAGGTGAGCCGAATGCTTAGTGCTGTGTCTCCGGCGTTATTGATGTTTGTATTTTATTTCATTATTATACATTTTTTTTTCTTTGCGAATTGTAATTTGAAAATTTTCAAAGTTGTAATTTTAAAAAAGCCCCTTTTCCACTAAGGTACCAAAATGTTTTCATCAATTAATCTTGTATACAAAATTGATTGCAATGTAAATTAAAAGTAAGAATAAATTATAATAAACACTAGAATAACAATAATATTTTACTTCATTGTTCATTTTATGTTAATGGATATATATATATATATATATATATATATATATATATATATATATATATATATATATATATATATATATACATGCTGTCCTATTTAAACGGGCCACTACAGGGATCTCGGAAACTATCAGAGATACAAGGTCGGTTAAATTAGACAAAAGTTGCACATTTATGGGCCGATGTTAATGGCCATTTAGTTTTTTCAAAATATGGCATAGCTCACTAGATAATGACAAAAGTGTGATTTTATCGAAATTTAATTTTTCGTTATAACTCGCAAGGTATAAAAAATATTAAAAAATGTTTCAAATAAATATTTTAGCATACATAAGAAACTTTTCGATGAATTCGATGAAAAATTTTTTTAATAGATATTTCTGGAGATACAGCGTGCAAGTTGAATTTTTTAAATGGAAACCATAGTTAATTTTACTCTAGCCAGAAAGCGCTATTTTTTCTGTTTACAATAGTGTATTCGCTTATATAAATCTTTTTTAGTTTTTAAGAAAAATTAAAAAGTATGGCAAATACAATGATCTCCGTAGTGTGCCATAAAAATTTGGTACAAAACAATTTCATTTAAATGTACATGCAAAACAATTGAAATTCAATAATATTTGGTAAACAAAAGATCACAGACAAAAAATAATTTATGTAGGTATGGCTTCATTCGAAAATCTGTGTAATAGTTTTTAGTTTACACAACGCATTTTGTTTCGTTTCTCAAATGTTTATTGAATTTCATTTGTTTTGCATGTACTAAACATGTTTAGATGCAATTGTTTTATATCAAATTTTCATGGCATACTACGAAAATCATTCTTTTTATCATACTTTTTAGTTTTTCTTCGAAACTAAAAAAGATATTTATATAAACAAATACGTCATTGTAAAGAGGAAAAATAACACTTTTTAACTAAGCTAAAATTAAATATGGTTCCTATTTAAAAAATTGAACTTGCATGCTGTATCTCCAAAATAAAAAAGTAGAAAACAATTTCATCAAATTCTTGAAAAAGCCTGTTCTCTATGGTAAAATATTTATTTGAAACATTTTTCAATATTTTCAATACCTTCCGAGTTATAATGGAAAATTAAAATTCGAAAAAATCACAATTTTGTCATTATCTAGTAAGCCATGCAATATTTTCAAAATATGAAATCGCCATTAACATCGGCCCATAAATGTGCAACTTTTGCCTAATTTAACCGACCTTGTATCTCTCATAGTTTCCGAGATCCCTATAGTGGCCCGTTTAAATAGGACACCCTGTATATATATTCCAAAATGCGGGGCCCCAGAACGGATTAATGAGATTTCAAATGATTTCAATGGGAGAAACTGATTCTACATACGAGTAGTTCGAGTTACGAGCTCCGTCACGGAACGAATTAAGCTCGTAAGTAGAGGTTCCACTGTACGTTCTAGCTGAACTGAGATATGCCCAACAAATTTAGGTTCAAAATTGCAGAAGATATTACATTGCGCAAGTGGGTTCGAGTGTTGTTTATGAACTGGTGGTTAGTTTGATGTCTCTACACACATACACATACGGCTCTATACATGTATGTGTCTTTGTATACTCTGTAAGTAGTGTACATACATACAAGTATGCTAAGATAAAGGTGTACGTGTATATGTTTGCATATTTATCTTAGAAACCCCACTTTGCTTCTCGGTTGAAATGAAGATGTGAACATCTACCATAAGCCAAACAAGCAGGTTGCATATGAAAATAACCCCAGAGTTACATAGCACGGCCCCCGCGGGGTACACAAGAAGGAACGGCGGGGGGGGGGGAGTTAAAAATACAACCATGAATATAATTATAATGTTTCGTACATGTAAATATAATATTCGCGCATAAAAATAGATGGACAGGATTGGTCGAAATTGTAGAATTGTATTTTCTACAAAATTGTATAGTATTTTTAATATAAATCAAAGAAAATTGAACAAATCTGTGAGTAAAATAAACATTAAATAATTATAGTCCGTATTTTTACTAAATTTCACTCATGTTTAATGACAGGTGGTAAGAAGCAAATGAGGATCATTTAAGCCTTAAATTTTAAGGAATAATAATTTTTGAATAGCAATCTTAAAAACAAATTCCATAAATTAAACTAATCCAAATTTTTCATAAATTTTATTTGAAAAAAAAAGTTATAATAAAAAAAAACCGTAGGTAAATAACATTTGGGCCCCATTTTGTAGACTAATTATAATAATATTTGAATTTTATATGTATTACATATTTGAAAATATACGTACGTTGATAACAACCGTCGAATACTGTATATGTTATTGTTTAATATGTCACGCGATAACGCGAATTATGTGAATCCGTTAAGAGTAACTGACACCGCTGCTAATCAACTACATACATATGTAACAATGGCGCATTCACAACTAACACATTATGTTGAGAGATAAAAGTTTACAACTTGTGAAATATAATTCATAGTCGAGTTGCCACACGTGTGTATGTATGTGTGTGTGTGTTTATTCTCGAAGTAGAGACAATAAAGCACACGATACCCTTTTAATGCATAAACGTTTGTGATAATATATCATATGGGAACAGTCACACACTGGCTCAGACCTGCAAACGGCACCTACGTAGGTACTGCGACACTAAACACAAACTGTACAACTGCATTTTGTGTGCAAGTTACCAGGTGTACGTACGTCTGTTATTATACTCAATTTATGGCTGGAAAGTATACATAAGCAAGTCTATGTACGAGTTATTCGTCCATGTAAAACGTAAGAATAATTTTTGCACTATAAATCGAAGGACAAGAGTATTTTAAAATGTATGTAAGTTTGTGTTTCTTACATAAATTTAAATAAACAAATAATTACAAAACTTTATTGTATCTCACTTACAAATGTGTTTCTTATATAAAAACACAATTTAAATTAATACATATCTGATGTTTCAAATGCGTATTTCGGTTAATGATGTTATGTGCCAAAGGGTATTACAGTATATGTTAATTTATTGTGATTTATGCAGACGTAGGCATAGGTCGATGAGATACAGGCTTGTGTGTCTGTACTCAATCTAGTTTTTTTTTTAAAAAAGCTTTTATTAAAAGTACAAAGACGGAAAAAAGTAAATAAAAGCGTAAATCGGTATTGAAATGTTCATTTTATATAAATATTTATTAATTAAACTCTATATTGAATGTTTACCCTCCACGCATTTGTTTATTACTTTCCTTTTGTAGTACATTTAATGAAAGCTAGTTCTTAAAAATCATTATTTTATTTCTTCTGTGCCTTATATTCACATAATGAGCATTTCTTTGGACTTGGTAACGTTCACTTCAATCAGCTTTGAATCTGTATCCGGCGTTTGTTCGTCGTGACCTTGAGCTGCATTTTCATTTACAAATTCAGGTTGATATTCTTCCTCTGGTAATATATTTTCGTATTCATCTTTGGAATAATTATTCTTTCACTGCCGTTGCAAGGCATCATAAGGCAAACACTATTTTTCTATTAAAATTCGAAGAAAATTTATATAGTTTACATTAACTGTTAACAATGACGTTTACTTAACGATCGTCATTTTTTTCACTTTTTACATTTATCTATTGTTTGACCGTGTCTACATCCAAATCATAAGATAACGTAACTTAACGGAAAATACAAAGTAATTTGAAAGGTGTTACGTCATTCGGTTGTAGGCTTTAGGCACGGGAATAGAACGCTTCGGTGAGACTGACAGACACCTAGCGCCGTGTTCTGAATGGCGTCGACTTTGCTACTAGCGCACCCCTAGCGTCCAATTCCAAACAAACAAACACTGGCAGTAATTCATTAGTAAACATTGTCGGGAGGAGAGTACCAACAGTGCTGTATACATCTGGTGCACCCCGGGTGCACTTGCACTGAGCCTGTAATACTACCAGGTGCGCATGCACTTACACACCTGTACAAACGTGCTAGACTCAGTGGATTTCTCTATTAAGGACAATTTAATTCCACTCAAGCGGAATTGTAACGTTTAACACATCAATTACGTGTTGGTGTTTATGTGCAGAACTAAATAGAAAAGATTTTACCAACGAAAATAAATAATATTATAATATTTTTACGTTACAGATAGTAATTGCTTGATTGTGAAACAATAAATATCCTATTACCTTGGATATAATAGTGTAATATTGTGTATGCATAGAAGTAACAAAAATCCTACAAGTTTGTTGCAAATATATTCTGATTTGCTGCAGAAATATATAATATATTTCCGCTTATCTAACATGTAAAACACAGACGTTGCATATTTTTGCCGTGCACTCGCTATAATTTCTTTTCTACATAAATTAAACGAAAGATAACATGTTATCTCTATCGCTAGACAAAGTAGTGCGACTGGAATAAAAACAGAGTGCACATTTTTCATATTACAACCGGTAATATTTCACTGTACGTCCATATACTTAATATCCTTCGGCTAGCGAAGTTGAACTAATCTCGACTAACGAATCCAATTCATTCTTTACAACTTGTCTTATCCTGCTCGCACACATACATGTAGGTACGTAGTATAATCTTACATGTTGGTGCAGTCACATAGACAAACATCTGTATTCTACAAGAAGCTAAATGTATGGGTACATTTATATAAAATACAACCTTCATTCAAACGCCACGTTATCACGAAATCCTCTCGCAGATAGCGAATCCCCCAGCGGAAACGAGTGGAAGCAAAACATTTTTAAAAGAAAAGGGGTAAAAATCTAATTAAAACTGTAAATGAAAGTCCTTATCTTCACGGGCTTGGTCGACAATGCAGTTTTAAGTGCAACACTTTGCAGAAGAATACGCTATAAAATTAACATTCAACATCGCAACGAATAACAAGTTCGCAACGTTCTACTTGACGATAGCTAGCGCATGCGCTCTTCAAAAAAAAAGCGACAAACAATGGGCGTGTTGTTTCAAAGTTCACAGCACACTAAACAGGATTGGTACCATGTAGTTCAGGATAGTAACAATTGCATGTAAGAGATTTGATTTTGCTTTAACGGAATGTTCAGTGAAAAGAAAATAATAAACATGGCAAATTACAGATAAGCACGGAGCAAAGTCAGTAATTACACGTAGTTCTATTGTGAACTAGCAATGTAATCAAGTGAAAATATATGAAACAGAAATTATCCTTTTAAGTATAACAATTTATATCAATTTTTTCCCGAATGGAACCTGATTTCTCCATTATTTAATAGACTAAAAATGTTAGTGACATTTCTAAAATCAATATCCGCGTACAGCGAAAAAAAAATATGGTTCGCAGAATATATAACACAATCAGCTCGTAAACGCAATGGAGAAAGCTGAGGTCCGGATTTTGAAAGCTCGTCATCGGAAGAATTTCTTATAAACACAATAACAGAGAGGAAGATGAAATGGGTGAGAAGGAAACTTTATTGTCACAGGATATGTAGAGAACTCATACAAGCACGATCATGCCATCACTATAGATCAGGAAATCTTCATCTGTATACATACATGTGATTGTATGTGTTTGCATGTGTGTATGGAAGGTTTGGAATGACCCAGCAAGCATAGCATAGCGAGCGTATCTACGTCCAGAATATATATACTTTATGAAAACACATAAAAACTATAGTTCATGTTTCATAACGTCGCCAAGGGGGTATTTGGCCGCTGTGCAAACAATCATCTAGCGACTCGTTCCTTCGCTCCTACCCAACGTTCTTTACAATCGACTACGTTACGTTACGTTACGTTACCGTAGCTGTGCGAGTCACACCACACATACACACAGTGCCAAAGGCAAGCTAACCTAACCTGAAAATATGAAATGACATTACATGTAAATCTACATAAAGTCGGTTTGTTAAAAAAAAACTCTTTATGCTTAGCATACAACATTTGTCTGACTTGTTTAGACTTTAGAGCTAAAATGCAATGCTGCAGTGTTGAAGGTTACTATTTAGAACTATATCAAGGTCAAACAATTCTGGCCAATGAGAATACTTGGAGGCGGAACCTATAAGGAACGCCTACATGAACAAATGAAATGCTTTCAATGCAATAAGAAAAACTCAGTTATACATATTTTAATTTCTTATATTACAAAAAAAAAATTAAATACAACTTCTATTGCTATTTGCCACTGAAAACGTAAACCGATACAATATGCTTACTTTGCTTCCGCGATGGACAAAAAACAATTCCGTTTTATGGCGCAAATATATAATATTCTCCGGGTGTTCCATCGATGAAGTGTCGTTGCTAAAGGTACGTAGTGTGTTCACTGTTCATAATATATATTGGCTTATTATCTCCCCGCTACGGGATTCGGTCCAATAAAATATGAAGTGTTATCGATGACGCGTGCTTGTCGAAACGATATCAGATGTGAGAACACATACACAGACAGAGCGAGAGAGAGAGAGAGAGATAGAGACAGAGCGAGAGAAAGAGAGAGAGAGAGATATGCGAATGGTGGAACTGTTTATGACATCAACTGTCCAACGAGAAATTCCCCTAAAGTCAGTATTAATTCGATCTTTCGTGTATGTTTGTGTGTTCCAACCGCAGATAATTGAGAACCAAGTTGCAGTAACAAATGCTAGCTTAGACATATTAATATTTTACAAAAGCACCATTCGGTTTCATCACAGAAATAAGTATTAAATAAAAGAAGAAATAACTTATATTTATTGTGAACGAAACTACAATATAATAAACGTAAAATAGATATTATTTTCTTGGCAAAATTATTGCTAGTTTATTTATTAATAAATGTAAAAAATTTAACGTCGCATTTTTCACGGATTTTAAAACCAATTCTATTATATTTTTAAATTACTTTTTATACGTGTCATAAAAAAGTAAGAGTAAGTATATGGCTCTATCGTGAACGAGATTAATTTGTAAGGCTTTATATTTTATGACTGAACCAGGATCAACGCTAATATTTTGCCTTTTATCACAAAATGAAACTCGTATTTCGCAATATTTCTCAAGTTGCATGAAATGTTTTATGTTGCTCTTTAAATGTTCAAATATTAATACAGGAATTCCGATTCGCATAAATTGATTTATTTATATTTCTTTGTATTCATTGAGCACAATCAATTTTTGACAAATTAATATATGCAAATAAAACAATTCATTCATAACGACCCACAATATACAATTCGCATTTTTACCACATTTCTGATTAACACTTTTATGCCGGTTTATAAATTTGAATACCCATTTATAAAAAGCTGACGTATTCAATAAAAGTTAAATTTGGGTTTGAAACACATTATTTGTAAAACATTATTAAATATTTGGTCTGATGCAATGTTAAAGTAATTTTGATTCGCTGGAAAGCAAAGTTTGTTCAGTCATCTGGCAAGTAAATGTAGGTCAGAAAATTCAACTCAAACACAATTACAATGTAGAGCAATGGGATTGGTTAGTGAGTGCATGAAAAGTGGGGGATGGGCGGAGGACTAAGCTATCAGCTTAGCTGCAGTACCTATACGAAGATTAGCGAGCGCGAATGTGATACAACGTGCACAACACTCGGGATATTATAGCGAATATCATTTTATAATACATGGGTGCTGAAGTCTAGGTTACTCTGCCAGTACTAGCGTTAATTAGCTAATTACCAGTGATTTATGGAGACGACACTGAAAACGGTCTCGGCCCCTATGTATCCGGGTAAGTTTTAGTATAACGTCAATTTGACTCATGATGATAATTACCTATATATATTATAACTGGGGGTAGATTATTTCATAATTGACAGATAATTTATGTCAATACAACGAGAGGCGATAAGTGGGCGCTCATGATCCATGGAGCGTTTCAACATAATTACCTATAAATAATGAAATATTTGCATTATTTAATAATTGGTATAAAGTTAGTGTAAAAGAACAGTTTGTTCGCTAAATATTCTAGTAATATTTGTGCTTTACACTATATTATATATATCATCCAACAACACATTATATCCGTATCATACACCAGATCAACTACATCACGAGAATACGCAGCTGTTTATCACGAATTATGTTTGCATAGTTGGTTTGTGCAATGAATTTCAAGTGTTTAAAGCAATGCAAGTTGCATACATCCTAACGTTGTATGCGATGCGGGTAACATACATATAAATAGGTGACTCTCGGAGCGAGTAAAGGCAAGCATTTGATTGGATATTCCAGTAATGCTGTTCATAACAAGTTCGAAACAAACTTAATCAGCCTATAAATTGGATCCGATGGAAACCATTTGCAGTTAATCACTTGCGGTAATTCGGAGCCAAGCCGTCATCAAGTGACAACTGTGTGCAACTAAACAGATGTATATGTGTATGTATATTAGTGTACATTACGAGCAGGTATGTACGTGGCTATATACATGTATTCAACTGGTTCGTATTACCCCCACTACGGAACTCTTCTCTGGATTCTTCCATCTTGAGAAGCGCGCGCGTCTTGAACCATAATTCTAAGCAATTTATTCGAGGCCAAAGTACCATCGTTTTATGATTAACGCTTTAGCTATGATATAAGTTCTTAATTGCAGGCTATGTTAATCATGTAGAATAAAATATGAACTAGTAAGAAGGGTTATTCAAATTCCTATCGAATAATGTATATTTGAATGCACTTTATGGCAAATATATATATAACGAATACATGAGTTTCTTACCGGCCTTACAAATTTTCTCCAGCTCCTTTCAATCATTGATCCGTCAAACACTGAAAAGAAAATTAATATACTGTAAATAAATTTGTTGTGAAATGTCAAGATGGGACCGCGTGCTATTGAAATATTGATGGCAAAATAAAATTTGTAGACGACAAAAAAAAGGTTAATTAATTTTGCTGAAACGATAATTACATTCCACTCGGTAAATTTAATCTTGTCATTTTATAATTACTACAGCTCAAAAACACGAGATGTTAAATGTAAATATAAAACCTTGGTCTTTTATATTCGCGCAGGCTTTGGAAACTTTTACGTTAGTGTGCACACACTGAATGAACCAACGTCACTGTTAATAAACAAGCAAAGCGTTGAGGTAAACATATCTCTTAATACTTTCATTACGGATTCTTTATAGTCTGTTGAAACATTAGTTGAATTAATTTTTGTACAAAATGTAAGTGACGGTAGTCTTAAAATTTCATAAACGTCAAGAACTTAAAACAATGGGATAATAGCCTGGAAAAGAGTTAAACAATTCTACTTACAACTGAATTTAAGAATAAAACGCCAGTGAGGAAGCAAAGGTGGTAATATGCGAAGTATGTAACTGGTCTTAAATCATGAATATCTTGTCAGGTAAACTGGCAAAACGGGCCAGGTGTGGACAAGAAGAAGGAGCATTAATTGTGAGGTTAAAAATAATTTTCACAGCTGCAGGTATGATTAACTAGTGCAAAGTTTCCATACTTGCTTTCGGATGCAACTGGATCTCTCTTCCGAAATTAATTAACAAAAGAGAAACAAAAGCCAGTAGGACTTTTTATATTTGAATAAAAATAAAACCAGCGAAAGAGAGAGAGAGAGAGAGAGGGGGGGGAAGCGGTAGATAGAGAAGGAGAGGGAGTGGACACGATTTATATACAAAGTTAGCAAAACGTATACAACATAAGCACGAAATTGGGCTATTATGCGTGAATTAGTATACTTGTTTCCGTCCTAGGGGAGTCCAGTACGAGCAGCACCAGTAGCCAGCGAATGTTACTAACTGTGCGAGAGAAGTTTCCCACAGGAGACGACGGCGTCGACAGCCGCGGGAGCGCACACAGACACCACCAGCACCACTACGCCTCGACGCTTCGTTCCCTGTTAGTCTAGTCCACTAATTCGAAATACCAATTGCGTAGAATGAAATTTCTCAATTATCCTTTTGCTTGGAGTACTTTTCAATAACGAGAAGATCATTAGAAGTCGCAATGACAAGGTTCTACTTAAATCTCGAACAGCGTCGAAACATTTCAGTAGCCTGAATGGTTTTCAACAGATAAGGAACGTTGATTCTCAATCTAGAAACCCGGAATTCGAATTTATAACTATATAAACTCACCGTACCTAAGCTATTCTTGAAAGCATATAATAATTTTCTAACTATTGATACTTTCAACATAGGATTCCCATATTCTGCCCGTAGAAACAAAAACTTGTCACAAGAAGCAAATTATATTCTTTGGGATTTCCAACCACTGGCAAGCACTCGTTTCCTGCACCACAAGTAGCTAGCGAAGAGTTCTGCCGCTGTTATTCGCTTGTGCTTTCACAGCGTCCGTCCGGTGTGGGTATCTGATGCGCACCGTCCTGCGTGCCCCGCGGGTAACCTGCGGGGGTCGACAGACTGAATGCAACATGATCAACCGGTGAAAGGGATCAAATGAACCGACCGAAAGTAACCACGCGCGCTCCACACACAAAAACAATCAAATTATCTAGTTGGCAGGGTATTCTTCTACGTTACCCTGAAGACAGGATTCAAAAGTGAATGCGGAAGCTTCACAGAATTTACATAGGCACATGTCTGGAGAACACCGTTTATGTGTGTGTGTGCGTGTATGCAAGCTCTCTGGGTTTTATTCATTGGTAAAAAGATTTTCAGGCTCATTATTCGAGCGGCGTTTGCCGGAAGGAAATGTGATAGAGTTCGAGTCGGGCGTGTATTATAAGAATTCGCAGTCAGTGACGGGCGCCAGTAAAGTTTATCTTGAACTACACTACTCTGCCATAGCTCTGCGCGTTCATCGTTTTTACGAAGTCGAATGGACTGACGATCGCAGACCGAAGTTACTAACGGAATTCTCATTTTGAACGACAATACAGTAAGCGTGAGAACTTGCTAAAAACAAACAGATTGTGTATGAAAGATACAAGAATAAGTGTACTAAATGTTGTATTATATATTTGGAAATTAGAAATAATCTCGTATACTAAAAGCAGTAGAAGTTCTACCAAATAGCACTTTCAATATCCCCTACATTGTACCTAATTAACCATAATTGTATTTATTATCCAGTTGAAAATATCTAACACTGATTAGTAAAACTTACTTCAATAGCTATTCCGCACAACAGTGTAATGTTCACAAAAAGCTACAGACTCTTGGATTTTGTACCGGTAGAATGCGTGTCCGGTGTTCTGTGTATGTATATGTGTGTGTGTGTCGACAACGTGGCAAGTTATTCTTTTCACGAGAATTTGTGAAAAGAAAGGCGCCTTTGTCTGCAAGCTTGACGCCGCACTCTATTGCCTAACAATAGCCGACCGTGGAGTCCCCATGTATACTTGAGTCAGTCTCATGGAACAAAACACGACCTGTACACGTGCAACCAGCCACAGTACATTCTGTACGTGCGTGCGAGCACTGGTGTGTGTACGTACACTTCCTGTTGCAGATTAAAATGGTAACACGTAGCTTCTGGAACGAAGACAAACATCAACCAACCCATGAATTCATTCATTTATCAGTGAACGTAGCGAACAAAGTTTTACACACGTTCTTCTGCTCGTTCCTTGCTAATGATGCCCAACTATGGAAGTTTGTGGCTGTGCGTACGAATCTGTAAGTGTCTGTGTGCGCGTATATGGAAGGTTGGGATCATTATTTAGCTATGCCACCCCCAAGCTTCCATCATGTCTACTTCGGCCGTCGTTCGGAGGATCGACGACTTCCTGCCGCTGGAGTCGGTTCGTCGCGAAACTTTATCTTGTGGAAGAGCTATACGCTAGTTACTGCTTCCCGAAATGACTGTTCATTTTTCAGTTTGACATCAGCCCGACTTGGATGCATGTTTAACCTGCCAACATATAACTCGTACGCAAGCAGGATGTATATCTGTCTTACTAACTCATTCCATCTCTCTGTGGATGTGTATGGATCCCTGGACACCAGAGCTAGGTGATAAAAAACAAAATTGTTATTTAACGGTAGAAATAAAGTGTTCGACTATTTACAATTAAATATTGCAACAAGTATATTTCATTCTTACCATTTCAGAATCGTTGAATGACTTTTCGGATGGATCATCTTACACTTTATTTTCTCGCCAGCAGAACAAAAATTTAGTATTAATTATTTTTAGATGAGTAGAATTTTATTTCTCTCTTTTATATTACATATCCTAAAACAAAGCTTTAAACTTTTTGTCGCTTTCTTTAATGATCCCTAGAATGAAAAGTATTTCTATAGAATTATATCACATTGTATATTAAGTTCTTGAAATAACTTTCCTCGAATGGTATATTATATGTATATTCTGTTTATTTTACCTATAGAAATTAATGCCGTTACAAGAATCCTTATTCACGAGACTCATACCCTGCTGTTGTATATTCTATCCTGAATTGAATACTTGTAATATCGTATTACATGCACCTTCATTTCTCCACTGAACTTTATGATGAAGTACTTAAAATTAAACATTTCCATTCGCATTCGGCACAGGTATTATTTGTATAAAACTTTGTATACTCTAAGGAAATGCGGCGAGAGGAGGAGCATAAGAATATATCTTTGCTTCTTCGCGGATTGATGACGTATATGAACATGTTTCACTTTAACAGCATGGTTTCACAGTTATGAGGTCCGTTTGAATAGATCCAGTTGCCACGTGCCCAAAATTATTTGCCACTTGCCTTAACGCAATATAAACAAGTTTGAAACTTGGCCGGCAGAGGCCAGGCTGCTGGATGTGTGCGCATGCGCACGTGTCAGACGTGCGGTAATAACTTTAGCATATTAGAAATTATGTGACACTACTTTAGACCTGAATCTTACCCACGGTACAACAATTTAACAGTCTTTAGCGCTGAGTACAACATAGGGAACGTAAATCAAGAACAGTGTAATCATAATTATATCAAGCAGTACTGCATAAGTAATGATTTTTTAAACATATATTAAGCAAGTATGTGCTGTTTCCTTACCATGGATATTATTAGAGACTACGAAACTACAAATAGTATAGTCTCTCTGTTACAATAAATCAGAAGACTACAAGTATTTTTAATGGTGCTAGTTTTAACAGAGTATTAGTTTTTAACACCTCCATCAAAACAAAAAATTGACATCATCCTGACTGTGAAAACTACATATGTGCATGTTGACAAAAGAGTAAAGTTTTCAAAATATATGGTCGCACCATCAATCTGTTTCGCTTGAAAACTAGAACAATTTTTTTATGAATTCATCCGACAACAGAAAGAAACGTGCGTCTGCTTGTTCTGTGTCACGTAAAAACTACGCGCGCGCCATTGCAACTGTGGTGAATCCGCGTATGATTAATGCTCGACGTTTGTGGCTTCTTCGTCAAACATCCCGTAGAGTTATAAGGTTGTCACAAGTGGTGAACACACCCCCCCTTCCCCTTCACTCACCGTATCGATTTCACATTACAAGTATAATTAGCAAGAGAGGGGGCAGGAGGCCATGATCCTGAATATCTTTTGTTTGTGCTCAAGAGTGGTGCGGCAGTCGGCTGAATTAGCAAGTCTGTATGTGCTCGGGGCGAACAAGTCTCGATTGGTTACTCTGGCCGTGTTGGAAGTTCACTAACCAAGTATCTGCTTTGTTTTCAAAGTGTTACTCTTTGAAATGGGCAGTGATTATCTGGTCTATACCCATCAGTGTAGGTGTATTTGCTTCTTGTGCAGTTCGAACTTTGTTCAAGTCAATTTGCTATCGGATTTTGAATTAATAATTTCTACTAACATCTTTTCATAATAACATCACTTTGAATATTCTATTCATGACCAGATATAAGCATAAAAAGGAATTATAAATCGTGAAGTATAAATTAAAATAATCACAAACCAATGCAAAGATTATTTCATTATACCTGTTTCATCGATGGTAAATGTTTTATTTAGTCTGGCAAAATCGTCCCAACAAACACTGGACTTATCCAAACACATACGAGATCCAACATTAAATGTGAAATTTATTTTTGTATTATGAAAATCTACCATTTAATACTGAAACAAATGAAATGATCCTACATGTAGGTGTAAATTCATCGTATCATTTTCATTGACTGAGGAAGAGTAATGCAAATAACTTGAATTTCATTTTGTTATTACTTATGCCAACAAACGTATATTTGAAGTTCTTGAACAAATTCGTAAGTTGTATTTATTCGCAAACAATAAATCCATTCCGCCGTTGCTAGGTAAATAACCGCGTCTCCGCATACATACATACATACCCACACACACACACACACACACACACACACACACGCACAAAGACAGTGATCGAATAAGAGAAGACTGTAAGGGGAAGAGACAGCGGGAATTCTTGTTCTATATACAATAATATTCGTTTTCAAAGAGATGTTTGTTGTTGATGATAACTTGGATACAAGTTTGCGTAACAAAAAGAAGTGCGTGAAATGGAATCATAGCTTAATTCAACGGTAATGGAGAAAACAGGTTCCTAACTAGGAGCGCGGGGTCACACTTTGAGAAACTAAATATCTTATGTGGTAAGGTATAAGAAACACATCATTAGCGTAATATTACTTTTCAAATATTACACCCGAAAATTAACAAAGGACGGTGGTAACATTAATAAATACAGCGAAACGGTTCTAAAAAAATTATTTAGCTGCTCAAATGTAACCAAGAAGTTACAGCAGGCAAATATGAAGCCTGAAAAATTCGTTAAGATTAGAAAACAAATAAAATCGTTTCATAAGAATATCAAATTGCCAAGTAACCACTTATTTTCGACCAACAATTTTGAAAGTCTTGAACTTTGTAATAATAACTTCTACCGAGTGTGCCTTACTTCTCAAGAAAGAAAAAGAAGAATCAAAAGTATTAGTTGATTCGAAAGACAAGGAATGGAATGAAACTGAGTTCGCGCGCGCGCCTACTTCTGTTCGACGAATTTAATACTAGTCACTCGCCGTCTCTCTCGCCAATGTTAGACGACGGTTTAAAAGAAATTTGATAACAAAAGAAAGCGTACTTTAAGAAATAACAGTTCACCACTCCGCCAGATCTGTACGATCGGAATTCTCGCGTGGATCCAGTCCAGACATCGACAGCTGGTGCCATTTGCGAGTTTTCCTTCAACTTGCAGATTTTTCATTTAACATCGTGAACACGTTCGAAGGATATTGTCTCTGGCATCGTTCGTTTCTTACGAACTGATTAAGATTGTCTTGTATGCGTACACACATACATATACATGGCAAACGCTGGAACGTTGACTTGCGTTCTTATGGACATCGAATTGAATGTGAATGCTATGATGTGCATTTGTACGAGCCCGTGTACGTGGTGTGCGCGGCGAGATGACGTGATTCGTGTGCGCCCGATTTTACCGCTGGGAAAACCGGAGTGAAATTATAACGCGACGTGAATGTTAAGCGCAGCTATACTAATGTATTCTATTAATCCTCGCTACTGAGGCTCCATTTACTCCAGAGATGTGTTCTGGATGAATCGAAAGTCAAATACACGCGAGGGTAATATCAATGGATTCATACACTCATTACACACCGCCACTTTAACGTTAGCCCCCGTCCAACGTTGTTTCGTTATAATGCGCTAATATTATAATAGTTAGCGAACAATATTCGTAAGCTGTATTATTAGAGATAGATATTAATTCACTTAATTTCAAGATGATCAACATAACACCGGGTTAACTGGTAATACGATAATATTATCCGTAAATTACTGAAATCATAAACTTTACCAAATTTACTTCAATTTAGTTCGATATTGTGTTTAACATACAAGTAATATGCTGTACTCTAGTTTGTGTAACCGTTTCGTGCGTAATATAATATGTATAGTGTAGTGTTTGATAATGATATTGAACACAATTTAGTTACGGATCGGTAAACGGTATTAAAATTCGCACACAGTATGCTTTGCGAGCCTAGTTGTTTGCTTGTTCGTTTCCGAAGAAAGCAAAGAAGAATCAGAAGCAATGGGATGTATATGTGTGTGAGAGGGTGGCACGTCAAAGATGTTATTGAGACGGGTCGGTAATGTCGCTTTCTATAGATTGGTTTGGACGCAAACAAGAGAAAGAGCTTTTAATTGAATTTGCTGTGTGTATTCAATTTCTGAACTCCGTGTTCCTACACTTATTGGACTCTGTTTACTAATAGAATTACACTTAATGAAGAGAACAGGCCCGGCTTAAGACGGAAAATATTGGGGCGGCTTCTCTATGGAGCGCCTTAAGTATACTTAGAATATTTCTGGGTCTCGGTAGGTAAGAACACTAGGGTAACAGTATTTTTAATGGTAAGCAAGGCGCCTAATGGAAAGTGACATCGCAACGCAATATTGCCTAGGACGGGCCTGTAGCTGTCTGGAACTAGTGCAACTCTGTATATTGGTTCATAGTGTGTCGTCGCTTGTTTGCCCGATCCGTGTTCGTCTCTCCATGAACCAACTAACCCTTTACCCGTTAACTTGCAAGTTTGAAATTAGTTAGAAATTTAGCCGATGATCAATACATTTAGTTTCGTTAACACATATGCAATTGCAAATCGAAATCAACATTGCAACATGTAAAGCAAATGTTTTACATTTATTGAAATAAAATAATCTCTGCTGTCGACAAAATTCATTTCTACAGATGCTTTGAATTATTAACAATCCTATTTCGCAATCGTAAATAAATATCTTTCTCCCCTTCGTCAAACATCTTACCAGGATATTTACTGAACAAATACTGCAGAGCGAGGGTGTGACGAGTGATCGAAAGTCGTATAACTTCGGAAGGTGTTGTTACTGTTTGGAGAATTGATATTTGCTGAAAGCAGTGTAATCACGGACCAAGGGTCTCAGCCTCGTTTGTACGGTTATTCCTTTGGGAATGCCCGTCCTGTCATAAGTTCAACACATGCTACGTAGATCACTGGACAACTAGGTACCTTTAGCAAGTCATTCTGCAGGCGTACCATCGTAAAAAGCACTAATAAATAAAAGCGCTGAATGGACATGACGTGATGTAAACCGTGTATAGACTTGCCTGTTGGTATTATATTCTTCAAACACACGTTGCATATACGTATACACCTCCGTATTGTACAAGATATGCGCTTAATAAAAACTTTAATATCCGAGACGATGGTTGGTGCTAGAATACATTATAATTTTTATATACAACACTCGTATGTACATACGGTATAAAAGCAAGTTATGACGCTTCAATACCGGACGGACGGAGTTAAATCTGTGTTTCCCGTTACACACAAAGCACTCGCGTTAAATAATTCACTTTGCTCGATTATTATTGTTAGGGTAGGTGAGAAACGACATAAACATCTCTTGTACATATGACAGGTGCTTAAATAATATTCCATTTCGATTTGATGAGGAATTTCAGTGTAAATGATTGACATTTTAATTATGGATTTACAAGGGCCACCGCAGTAAATTGCAATGGTTTTATTTCCAATTAATTTGTACTGGAACCAAAACCAAGTCTTTATTGTGACTTATAGCTGGGTATTTGAACCGCACTGGTAAAATTGCACAATGTGTAAAGAAAATATATAGAGTCATAATACGAAACATTTTCTAGGGTTTTCATAGTTTCTAAATTTAATGCCATTGATAATATCGTCCGTTTCTCGGCAAGTTTAATGTGAAAGAAATACGTACGTTACAGTAATTACATTGAAAGTTTTACACAGAAAGAAGAAACACATAAAATGCCCCGACTAGTAATTTTCTATATTCGCTTCGGTTCATTTTATTACACGCTCGCGCGCTTGCCTACAAGATAATTTGTTAAATAAATAAATTTACAGGGTCATAAGTGGTTAACATGCTGTTATCCATTTGATGGCCAGTATATACGTGCTGTATAGTAAAGGTTAAGGTCTCGTTAAAAGTACGTAAAATTTAATACAATACCGCTGGCTTAGCAAGGGACAAGTGTTCCTACAGATAATCATGACGATAATTTGGATCGCCATATGTTTCAAATGTTGCTCAAATTGCTTGTCACAATCACGTGGGTGTTAATGAAAATGGAACACATGGATTTCTAAACAATTTCTACATTAAGCATCTTACATTTTGATGGAATTTGATAGGTTGGGTGCTTAAAAATGAGCATTATATTGTTATCTCAATGAAGAAATGCCTATCGAAAGATCATTGGAATTCTAAAATTGCTACGGGAACTTCTATAAAACAAATACTTTGTCCAGTACCGAAACTGGTTTTAATACTTTCGCAGGAGTCATAACCTGCAGTGCTCAGTCTTACCCAGCTTTGAAGCAACATACAAAATCGTGGCCTCAAAGTAACTACGTCAAGATACATGTCATTCAGGAAACGTACAAATCTATCTGTAAACAAGCCATCGCAATCAATAGTAAGCGCAATTAAAATGAGGCACTAATTCTTAAGTTGTGTTTTATACTGCTACACTAGATTTATTGATTACAATTATACTCGGAAATATCATTCAAGACGAATGTTATTTAGCTATATAATACAAATGTGCACAAAATAAAATGTGATACGCAGAATTTTCGATTAGAAACAGGTCGGTACGGAGCGAGGATGATGAGAAGGGCGAGGTTTTATTTGTCCAGTAAACGTTAGTACGTAATTGGTGTCGGGTGGAATCGCGCTTAAAAAGACGTAAATTTTATTGGAGATTCCGGAGCTACCGTCGCCCGTGTGCACTAGCGGTTCCGGATTAAATCGGTGCCCCGGAGTCACGTACCCCCGATGCGTGTCCGACCCGGAAACGTTCGCATTTTGCGTGCACACTTGACCTGGAAAGTTCCCCAAAGGGTTGATCTGTTGATCCGGACGCTATCTCGTTAATGGATATGCAATTATCTAAGGTTTTATCTTAATTCGAAAATCATTCACGTTTTCCACAAAGTTTTGTAATCGAGCACGTGCCTTTTGATAGATTTACACCAATCTGGATCATATGTCACCAAAAAAAAAGAACAACCGACATCTTTGGGTATGTAACACCTTCGCAAATTTTATTTGTAAGACAAGATGTGGCAGATCTTGTTGTTTGAAGTTGTGGTCTCTGCTTTGTGAAGTGAATTTGTTTGGAATTCATCTGTTGTGAATTAAGTTGCTAGCTTCATTAAACTAACTAGTACGAAGTTTGTTTAAAGTACACGTAATCTTATGCTAGACTCTTTGCATGTTATGAATAATGAACAAGAAGACGAAGAAGAGAAAGAAGAATGGGAAACGTTTGTAATGTTATATGAAGTCGCCTATCATCTTTATTTTCTATTCTTGATTTGCATGCAATTATATTAAAATATTAGAATTTCCCTATTCAAAATTGCTTTTATCTCGTTGCTTGATAAATTTTGCCATGATGAGAATTCGAAATTATTGAATGTTATGTTCTATACAAGTTTCAAACCTTTCCTCTCCGAGTGTGTATTGGTATTTTTCGATGTTTTAATTTATGGTAAATCGTTGTTTGTTGATTTTATTGGTTTTCCTTTCATTCCATTGGTTTCGTCGCACGATCGCGTAGCTGTGTTGTGCATGTGTTGTGTGTGTGAATTCGCTGAATATATCCCTATGTATGTGTGTATGTGAGTGTGCTTGTGTCGTTCTGTTTTATGGCCAGCCATTGAATATGTTGAGGCCACAGCAATAGCAACATCCGTTACTTCGATTCTGCCAAAATCGAGATACGTTTCCGTCTGTCGCATTCTTTATGCTGATTCCTTGATGGCAATGCGAAAGCATCTCACCGACGCAGATTACTACCATTCTTTACACCAACGACACCTCGAATTTGTGTGGAAGGGGGCGGGAGAATATAGGACATTGTAGGCGGTAAGGTGATCCATTGCACGTATATGCGTACACTCCTACAAAAAGTGATTTTGTTTTGGTAATAACAAAGATCTATGTTATTATTTCACATTTTTGTTTAGTTTCAAAAGTGACTTGTTTTATTCAGAATTGAAATACAATTTTTGTAACTTGTTTATAGTTCAGTAATATTTAAAATGGTATCGAATTGTGCTAATTTTATTTAAACAATACATTTTCTCAACACAGAGAGATATTGAGATATTTGATAGTTGTTTGTGATGGAATAAACTAGAAATATACAATGTCCTAAAATATATGTTACATTATTGCATCTTTTGTTTGTAGCAGTACGAAAATCGTCACTGTCAACAAACATAACATTGTCACTTTATTTCTGTATACGAGTGTACACTGATTTCATATTCGCCTTTGTAAGCACGTAAGCCACCAGAATTTGATGGATGATTGTACCTGCGAACTCTTTTATACGAATGTGGCTTGACGAAAAGAACTGCGCTACGTATTTTTTTTTTTTTAATCCACATTGGATCTATTAATTCCTTTTATTCAGTCACCTGAAAAAACCTTAACATACAGTCCTTTGCTGGGCGAGATAGTGTGCTGTGGTTGGTTTCTCTTTGTTTTACATAAGTGTCACAAGTATCTTGTTGCAAGAGAAAACTGGGATTTGCGGACAATAATGATGCGACATTTCTGTGGTTGTAAGCTGAGTGGGATTCAGCGCTTCTCTACGGTGCTTTTGTGAAGTTGAATGCCGTCGTCATTAAGCATGAACGCCCGCAAGGATGAAATGCGCTGGATTCATAGTCAAGTCAGTCATGATGCTACACCACCATGACGAGGTGACTCGCTCACTTACACTTCACACGATCCGCAAGTATCGCCTCACTCACAGGAGCAAATGCATTTTTACCCGTATACACTATGGCACGCACAAACAATCATGTTACAATGAAATTATTTACCAGAATCGTCTTTTATTTTTACTTTCTGATTAGTATTGAAATATAGCGGTTATATGATTAATAATATTCGGGCAGAGAGTAATCTGTTGCTATTTATAGCAACGACACAATGGAGATCTCGTTATCAGTGCGCGTTGGTCGTTGGGTAAGGGGTGGGGCCATGCTTACTACGTTACGGTACGCTAACGTTATGGTACGCTTTAAGCGGTAAAGAAACCACAGCTTGATGTACCGCCAGGTCCTCTGGTGGCGACCTGTACAAACTGCTGGCCATTACTTATCAGCTGTTGTCGCGGTCGGCACCGGATTCCTCAAGCACTCCAGTTAAATGGACCGTGATTTCGTTGGCCTGGTAATTATCGTTATCTGTGTAAATATACAATAGGCGATACGTAGATACTACTGGGCAAAGTATTGCTATGAGTTAACAACAACGAAATCTGAGCGTAAAAACGCAATTCACCGGGACGAGTCACGCTCGATGTGAGCGCGCACGTGGAAGGTTGATGTCTCCGTAACTTTTTTTTTATGACGAGCACCAGAGAAATTTGTATGATATAAAAAATGTATGCTGCGGACCAGTGAACGAGCGGGCGAAGGTGCCGAGTGAGTGTAAAAGATGCTACGTGAATGTGTGTATGGGGGTGGGACAATATGGGTCACTGCATTTAGGAGAGTTTTCCCCCTAAACAAGACGCACGGTAACTAAGCGACGCAAAAGTTGTGGGCATAATTTTTAAATTATACGTGTAGAAGTACAGCATTCATTAATTGTGTACATACTATAAAAATTATTAATAAACATTCATTATGGAAATGTCAAACGTAATGCAAATTTCTTCCAATTGGGACATATTTTCTAGAACAACGTAATTCTAGCTAAATAATATGAAACCCGTTTTGACAAAATTTCTAAAATGTGTTTTACATCATATTATCATCACACATCATATTAATAATTCCATCAGTGACCATGGACTAATGTGAAACACTTTCTGTGTTTGTTGTGATTTCTGAAAAGCACTGATGAAGCATTTGTAGTATTGTCCACTTTTTTTGCAAAACTAACATGAACTCTCTAATTGATTTAAGTTTAATAGACGTAAAACAGCAGATTGTTTTTTAAATAACCTTAGCATAAATACATACATTGTTCATCTAATTGTATTCTGCACCAATACTGCTATGAAAAATATAAGAATTTAAAATAAAGTATCATTACTCTATGTACGATATGATAGGAGAGCTGATCGTACTTACGCTGTCAGCAGACTATTCGATAACTAGCCTTGGCCCCACTCTATTCTATGCCTGTGTGTATGTATGTATGTAGTAAATCTTTCCCTGAGCTGTCCCCGGGCCATGTATGCTGCTGCCTCCTCACCGTAAATGTCCGCCTCTTCTTGTGCTCGAGCCCACCGCCGCCGCTGCTATCCTTCCGACCTTTTTCAAAAACTACTAGCGCCAGTAAAAAATCGGAAATAATAAATAACTGCACGAGACCGTCCAGTAGCATCGTCCGACAGGTCGCGACTCGACGTATACACAGCTATTTACTCTTCAGCCCAATCTTCTTACACATATACGTACATACACGTATATATATATATATATACTGTATAGTTCATTTCCATTTCCAACGTTGAACTTTTATCGTCTCCCCGATTCTCTCGTCCTTTATAGTTTTCTTAAAACCGGAAATGAATTCCCCTGTGAAATGCACTCTAATCTGATCGACTGAAAATAAGTCATTACTAAAGTAAATTAAAAGGGACGTTTTAGTTTTGCTCTTTTGTTCTGTGGGACAATCGCAAATCTAAATTGATTTCACAAAGAAATTTAGGGTTCTGCCCATGGAGTTTCGGATCTAGCTTTTAAATCTCATTCATCCGTCATTTTATTCCCATTCGCTGTTATGACTATGCACGGTCCTGCAGTCTGTTTCTGCCGGACTTCCTGGCTTGATTATTAGAGGGACACTGTAGCCCTTGGTGGTATAATGAAAAAGCCAGAGCCGGTGCCCGCTGGTTCATGTTTTATGCCACTTAACAATAACTAATGATAACATCAGAAAAAACAGCGTATCGTTTGTTAGGTACTTGTGTGTCCCGGGGACCAGTCCCCAAAATTAATGCGCTCTATCATTTCTTGTTGTCTGCCTGCGTCTGCTAGAGGCGGCGGCAGCAGCAACGGAGTGGCGTCGAGATGCTCACTAGAATGTTAAGATCGATGTGGACTGCCATTTGTTAGAGCGTCGCTGAGTAAATATTTGTGTAAGTCGGAAAAATACTGTTCTATACTTCTCGACTATATAGACCTTTCAAATACATCCCACCTTCTCTGCGTTATTTAATTAGAAATGCTAAAATCTAGGCTACAGTTTCCTTCTAATATCTCGTCTACTCGGTGACAAATGTAAATTAATTCTCTTTAAATACTTTGGATACATTTTTCATCAAAGTTTGCATGTATATACATGAAGCAGCAGGCGTATAAATTAACTGTCTGCACACCAGTACTCGACTGTATTCTGTGCTACCTGTGAAGTGCGTAGCCTCATCAGTCAGCCGCAATCTGACAGTGAGCTTGCTAATGAATTAACATCACTTATTGCGTACCTTACCAGAGAACGCAGGTGCTATTTATTCCCGAAATGCCTGCCTTACCTTCTTGCTGTTCAACGTGTTTCAACCGTAACGCCGCAACGTAAAACTGTACTACATACATAGTTACTCTTCACAAATGGCTTATAGAACGTGACTTCAACAGTGCAGAGATAACGGACGTCATTTCTTACGACAAATTGAGCATGTCATCGCGTGTTCACACATCACACACGACCATGTAACAGTGTTTCACGGCCGAAACGAGTTGCTGATAGAGAACGGGAACGATCGCTATGTAACAAGTGGTGCACACATACACATGCGGATATTGTAAAATTGCATTTGTCTCCGGCTTGAAGCGGAGCAAACATTGACATATTCAGAAATAAATATTATATCCACGAGAGAACACATTCTTTTAGCGCTTGAATTAGGACGACAGTTGATTTGTATTTCAACTGGGTAAGAATATACGAGTATAGTAAAAATTGTTTATCTTTGAAAATGATCTGAAACCCTCAACAACAAAAAAGGAGTTAAATAAATATATTGTTATATACTAATTTTTTACATAGTGATTCACGTCGAGTTTTACACCCATATCAAGTTATAAAATATCGGGAAATCGAAGTTATGCCACAGTAAAAAAAGACTTTATTAACATCGGTTCATAAATATACAATTTTTTGTCTAATTAGACCGACTTTATATCTGTTAAGTTTCCAAGATTTATAGAATCAATTTACTGTTAAGTTAATATGAATTTACTAGTGCACTAATCAAATTCGAATCTCTTGTTGTTACATAACTAAATGTAATCGAACCTATGTTCTTATGGCATTTTTTTACGCTTATATTTGATTATACGTAGCTTGAAATATGAATTACTGTTTATATTCCCTAACCTCAATACAATAAAATAGTATTACAGATGAATCATTTTGACATGTACTTGCACACTGTTCTGTGTGTATGTGTTTGTGTGTATAATAGAATATTGAGTGCCCTACATTCAAACCACAGCGCACCAAAATTGCATTCGAAATGCTTCTGTTCGATAGAGAGAGAGAGAGAAAGAGAGAAAAAAACTACCGCTTGAATCTGTTCCCGAGTTTTTTGCTTACGGGGTCGCGTGCGCGAACATCGAAATTGTAAAAAGAGGTACTCGTTTGGAGTGTCCGTTATTTATGGTGTTGTTTACAGTTAATTTGATAAAAGAAGCCGATAGCGTTTTTGCGTAAGAAACATATTTTTGTCTTTGAGTTTGTCGCTGGCGTCAGTGTTGTGTTGGTACATGGGCGAAGCATTCAGACTCATCCGAACGACAATTCGCATCGAATTGTGAACGAAAAAAATTCACTGTGCATCCATTTGAGAACTTATAAAGGGTGCATTGGCCTGGAATTAATGTTTGGATACTTAAAGTCTATAGAAATCTAGTGCATGTTCTCTCCGTTCACGTTTAATGAGTGAACTTCAGATCAAATAATTATACGGTTTTACATTAATGACTTAATCGTTCCGCCGAGGAAATAATTTCATATTTTCTATCGTTACTGACGCTCAATTAAAAGAATCTTGAATTAAAATTATCGGTTACATTGAAGTAAATGCATGTTCAGTTGCTTACATCTGCTCCAGTCCTTTTTCCATGATGTTTTTCTGCGAAAGATTCGTAATTCGTCCTAAAAGGATTAAAGGACGTAAAGCTAGGACTTGCATTTTGCTGTTAGTCGATGCTGAGATGCAAATATATGTATATTCTGTTGAACATATTTTACTCTCTTTCATAGAATCTTTGCCTAGCTCCTCGAATTTCACTAGCGTAGAGTGTATTTTTGTTAAATTGAATTTTCTACTACTGAAAGTTTTATACTTCATGTTATTATATTCTCAAAAGTAACTTTGTATAATAGAGAGAATAGATTGTTTGAAAACCAAACGAATCTTTTAGATTATTTCTGTATGATATGTATCCTATGTTCAAGAGCAAACTTTGCCACAGTTGAAGAATGCATCTGTATTGTTATGACATTTGGCCCCGAAGAGTTGTATATCATTGGAGAGCATATTGTAACGACTTCATACTTGTACGTACATACATACGTTCCACTTTGGAGAGGAAATCCTCTTTATCTCGGGCCTGACATCACTGTGCAGATTTATAAATCGTGCAAAGCAAACGCTAAGAAATCGTAGTAGAGTATTAAGTGTTAAGAAAGCAAAAATAAAGATATTTAGAGAGCCAGTACATGCTGCCGGCACGGAGACAGCCGCAGAGGGTGAATACAGTGGAGAATGAAAGAATTATGACTTGAGCTAATGGAGTTTGCGGTAAAATAACCTTTTGATCACACATAAAGCGAGCGAATAAACTTTTTTGAAAATGAGAAAGTTCCTCGACGGACTTACGTTGAAGTTTAAACCAAACATATTTCGCCCTTTTCGGCTTCTAGCTCGCCCCCGTTCCATTTCAATTCAGAAAATTCCTTAAAAGTTTTATTTACTTTTATTTTACTTTTATTAATATTGTTTACGCGGCATGAAGAGCAACGCGGCGTTTCGCCTCCTGTAAATATTTCATTAATTTCATTTTGATTCAAGTCAAGTATTCAAATATTGTAGACAGTCGCAGCTCGTTTATATTTACTTAATAATTTTGTTACTTGCATAGACTTCATAATTAAAAATTTTCTTTTCTGGAAATAAGTTCTAAGGACACGAAATATGTTTTAATGAAATGATACGTCAACATAAAAACTTATTTAATATGAAAAATCTACAAACAAATATCTAGACATACCCACTCACACACAAGCAGGAGAAGATGAAGAACACACATCAGTCGTACTCAAACTATAATTTCATATTTGCAAAGAAGAAAGATCTCATTTCTTTTACCGTAAAATATTGAGAAAACTTTTGTTAAAATTATTAAAATGTTTGTTTTCGAAAACTAGTTGATTTAATAATATGGCATTCAGTATCCTGCTTAATCCTTGTAACGATACGACTATGTTTACTGAACGTCCGGCAAGGATGAATACTTGGATGTGACATGACGATGTTTTTATTTGTCGACTAAAGAATTTGTTATTTGCTTCCGCAGTTTTGCTTGGACACGCTTGTGCCGTGTTATTTTGGTGGTTGGTTCTTTTTATTATCGTTCGATCCTCTACAGTCATATTCATAAGTTTCATGACGCGACCGGGGCAAAGTTTCCGGATTAAGAAGTTCAGTGGACATTGAATATTCACCAAGGGTAGGCTTTTGTAAATGTAGTTTACTTGTCATCGGAGCAAAGTTTTCTTTTTTAAACTTCCATCTTTTTTCAAGGATATCGTTTCGTTGAAATGTTTACTCTTCACCCAGAAGACAAGAATGAATGGGTTTCACTCATTCCTCCATTCCCCAGCAATTCCCATCCTGTCTGTCTACCGGGGCTCTTTGCTTTCGTTTCAATTTCGGTTCTTTGCCAAGTAATAACAAAGTCCTTTAACCAAACACGACGGAATTTGTTTAACAAATTTTGTGTTCCACCCTTCGACAATTTTAAATTCCATTCCATAAACAAGATTACGCTGTGTTGAATATAAGAAAATTACAGGAAGTGTTATGCATTACACTTAATTTTCAATATACCAACGCTTGGCAATTTGTAAATAGAGACATAAAAGAAGATGCTACATTTCACGTACATTAGATAAAAAATCTCCATAATACAGATGTGCCGTGATTCATGTAATTTTTCACCAATGTTTATGAATATTTTAAACCTCTCCAAGGTCTGCAGTCATCATCCATTCAAGTTCGCGCACCATTTAAGCTGACGGATACGGTGTTCCATCACATATGTCAAGCTTATAATGGCTGCTTGAATTAAATACATGTTACCCAAGAATTAGCCTCTTCAACCTCGAAACATCAGCGCAACGAGAAAAGACAAAAACCAACTTGATTCCGGCACGACGTACAACGAAACGTAATGTAGACGTGAAGTGATGCACTCGGGCGGCATTTTTCCGGAGAAATGAGCGTGATTAATTATCACGGACGCCATTAAAATAGAATCAGAAGAGGTACAATAATATTATATTCCACTCAAAGTACTTAGAATCCGGAACGGGACTTATTTTCAACGCTAAAAGCACTTTAAACATGAATCATGGCCACACTTGGTACGTGCGGCATAACTCACCGACCAATGGTAAAGTTAAGGACAGTTCAAGTCCACTGGAAGTGACGCCATCTTGTCATTTCACATAGAACTATAGTACTTTGTTCGGTCAGATCCATTGCACACGGATACAGTATCGGCAAATGCACGAAACATATTTCTAGTTTCAAAGCAACTTTCTACAGGTTAGTGAAATATAACTTTTGCTGAGATATTTTGTCATCTAGATTTACGCATTAAGCGTATTGCCGTGCATTTAACACAAAAACACACTGGCATTTTTTTTTTCTACTTATTTCCTTTCTACTTTTACATCCTGAAAAAAAAATTGAATAATTTAACGTGTACGAAATAATATCACAGAAAATTTGAAACGTCAAATTCAAATAAAAATATTTAAATAACCATAAAATACGTTGGAAAACAGAAATCTGACTGAGACTTTCAGTTTTCCATTTCTTTTGAAGTTCTTCGTGTACCGACGGCAATCCATACGTAAATCTTCGTGAACTCGCTTTTCGAAAAACACATTAAAGAATTGTAAGAGAAATATGTATTTTTTACCGATTAAAATAAATACGAGGCGAAGTAAAGAGAGAAGAAACTGGAGTTGTTGGTTTGAAAGGTTTCTGTCCGCAGATCAAATACACGAACAGGCACTTATCTGTGATTGAGCTATGTCATGTTATGATGATTATGGTCGATAGATGGTATTAGTGTAGTGGCGAAATGCACGCTTGCCAACGTGAAGGACTTTAACGACCAACATCAGGACCATGGTCCACAATGCAAGTAGCGCGATACAATAGCTGGTGGCAATCATCAAAGCCTGACAACGACAGAAAAAAGTAAAAGGTCGCTAATTTCTTATTAAAAACGCGCGTCATTTTACTTGATAGCGGCAGTTCGTTTTTAAGTTCCCAAATAAAACAACACAAAGAAGATTGACATGAAGGAAATAGAGACAAAGGAAAAATTGAAGATAGCAAACACAAATACTAATTAAAGAAACTATTATGCCAGTAAGTTATACCACCGGAAGAAATGCCTGTGATAAAATCTTAAACGACAGTGGCATTTATTTTTACTTCAACGAACATGTATGGACGTTGAAATATAACTTCTAAACACACCTATGTGCGACAGTGATGTGGAGTGGACAATATGCTTTTCGATTTTTACAACGGTTGTGTGTTCATCGGAGCGCACGACGGTTCACCGTCGTGCGCTGAAATAATCGTAATCCAAGTTGACAGTTGACGTTTAGCGGAGAACGGGAGAGAGCAAGTGCGTGGTCGGTGGTCGTACGGACAGCGTACCAGCGGATCGAGGGAACGAGCAACTACACGAGGCGGAAAGCTTAGAAGAGTAGGAAGATGGAAGCGAAAGACCCCGAGCGTACCGGACTATACGGTTGCAACCACAAACCTGACAAGGGCAAGTACCGAACGGCCTCTACTGCTGGACTATACACACACACACCGCACACAAGGATAGACCGTACGTATGGCAGAGAGATCGAGTTGGATTAAGGCGGCTTAGTTCGGGCCGACCGCACTATAATTCCGGTAGCTTTCAAGGAGAACTATAGTTTCAAGCAAACATACAAAGAGAGACATGCAACCATGGCCTCGTTCACTTCACCTTCATTAGCAATTATTGTTGTAAGCCTTCATTAAGTGGTAGTAGAATGTGCATACATACACACGCTACCAAGGAACGACGAACTAACATGTACTGACCTGTTTACACTAGTCGCGCTCATACGTTTCATCTACTTATACTTGTTTAAACTAAATTATACGAGTACATACAGACGTCGAACAGTTCCATTAGGAGAATCGACATTGTCAATGAGGAAATATGAATTAATACGGACTATAATAGCGCGATATGCATGTCTGCACGTTATGGCTTTCGATTTTGTGCAATCGAGAGACTCGATTCGATGCATTTACTCAAACAAGTTCATTTGCACTGGGATTTAATTCCTATAGCCCACGGCAACGGTCCGTACATCCCATGCCTTTGCCTAGTCAATGCCTAAGCTACGATAGAGTAGAAGCTAGTGCGGTAGGTACTAATGCCAACTTCTCTCTACAAGACTCCACATCTGTGTGTATGGGTGTGTGGACTGCAATCGTCTTAGCAGCAAGTGAAATAATAATTATTACCGATGAATGGAATTCAGAATGGAGTCTGCCAACATAACGTATTAGAATTTGAAGCAATCATATTGAATCGTTTCAATCAAACGCTATAGTCAGAGTGATTAGAAAGAGCAATGTAATTAAGTAAAATGGAATTTAGACTGTGGTTATTATAAGTAGAAATTTGAAGAAATTTATGGGACTGTAGCAAGTCAAACCAGTTATTTATTAATAGCAAATTGGATAAGCGAAATAGTTGATTTATATCGAAGAGGAATTTTATAGATTTTCTTTGGCCAAAAAGACAGCTAAATCAACGGACATCTATTTATAATTCGAGTTTCTTAAATATTAAAAGACGTTGAACTACAATTCAATGCATGAAATGAATATAAAATTAGTATATTTTCTTATTTATTGTATTTAACATTTCATGGATAATTGGCCCTGGGATAATGATATTCGTGATCTTTGTCTGAAACTATCATTAAAATAACAAACTGTATGAAACATAGTTGTATTTGCATAGTAAATGATCACGCCATAAGAATATTAACAGTGCAGCGTTATTATACAACGATGCAGTATTTGAAATTTAATATATAGCCACGTATCCTGTAAAACATGACTTCCTGTTCGTATATAAAAATGTGCACATTACTCGCCGAGCAATTGCGTAACATGCAAGTAAATTTATGTTCAATACATGTTTCATTAAACGGCCAATATGTGTTCAAACATATATGATTTTCATGTCACGAAAGATACCTATTTAGTTCTGCGTTCCACGCAAATAAGAACGTCATCAATGTAATTATTGCAGGAATTGATTGAATGTTCTTACCGTCCGATGCAATAGTTGCTTGCAATATATCTTTGATATTTCTGCATTCACAGCGCTTCCACGGTAATTGCACATTATTGAACTACGTATTACGGCTGCCGCTGCTACTGTAGAATATGATTAGACAAGCAAAAATAAAATGCTTTTCCATTTACCCATTCCATCGTAACATCGAATGAATTTCAGTAAGTTTGTTCCACTACAACTGTAGCGGTATATTTTCAATAATACCCGGTGCGTACCATTAACAGAACAAAAAAGAAATGAAACGCATCGAGTGAGTATTATTCCTCTCGTTCAAACCACCAATACTGTTCTACCATCACTGCCCCCCTGCACCGCTCATCATCAGTCAAGCTTCGCGCACTGTATATTTTATGACGTACGAAATCATCGATTCTGGCAAAATCTGAAGTGGACGGGCATTTCGAATAAAGAAAGAAATATCAAGCAAGCTCTGACGCGAGCGTTATACGACAAGAAATCCTACTATGAATGACTGATCTTATAGCGCTTTCAAAAGAATGTAAAAGGTTACAAAGGAATCCGGCTGCCGCGAAATGTCTAACCCTCAGAACACAAAATCTCCCCTTCCTTTCTCTCTCTCACTGTGTAATACACACACACACACACGCACATAGGAGGCCTACGTCTCCCGCGCCCCGCCGCCCCCGAGCAGTGCTGCCGCTGCTCAACTGTTCTGCTGATGGAGAGTTCCAGATTATAGCCACAAAGTTCCATGACTTTAACGAAAAATCGTGCTGAATAATGAAACTCACTGTATCTTGGACGGCGAAACAATTTATATAGATTAAGTTCATTTTTTAGCAACGAAATTACTATTGACGTACTCCATAGTTAAGTAAAGGGGCAACGGGAGGGGGTGTCAGTAGATTAGGTATTTTAATGGTGCCCGTAGATAAAACGCTCGTCTGCAATATAAACAAAACAGCGTCTGTCTGGCCAGGTAGACAAAATAACAATATACCTACCTCGATAACGAGCCAGACAGAATATCAACTAAAGTTTTGTCTATATAATTGTAAAATAGATTAATGATGCAACATCAATTTAATAGCAAGACATTAATATCTTTTATTATACAATAAATTATTCCAATTTATTACAGGACTAATCGCGTTTATTCAGCAAATCATCTAGCTATTATAATTTATACGAAATGAACTACTTAATATTTGTGTTCAATTTAAATCCCAAATCTAAATCAACATTATCGAAACACTACAATACATCATTGTTCACCAGTTCCCATAACATAATATTGCACAGATTCGATATTTATTTTGGGGATTTAATTTAAATCTAGCAACTTGCCATAAATATACCATTGTAATATCTAATATACAGAACATTCGGAGAAGTTGTTTTAAGAGATTCGTATAATTCGTTTATATAAACGTGCAAGTAAATTTATTGAGTCGTATAAAGAGATCAAGATCTCGAATCATGCTAACCGGCGTTAAATCCGCAATATCATCGTTGGAAAAACCAGATTGTTAAACAAAGTTCCCTCAAAGTAAACTCCAACGTCGTCGGCGTCGCGCGAATCTCAATCCGTAATCTTTAACACAAGTGGTAACAGCGTGGAGTGTGGGGGAAGAGGAACAGGCACGACTCTTAATCGCATTTATATACATATCAACGAACATCTTCGATTTCCTGCTTGCTTTAACGATGCCATCATAAGTTAGGAATAGAAACGCGAACAGCAAAAGTGGGGTTATCTCATAACGTCTGTACATATCTTGTTAATCTGAAGCAACAAGCATGTATTTATACAATGCGTGTTTCATCTTGGGAAAATTACATCGATCATGACATAAACTAATTGCTAATCTCTAGAAATTAAGATGTATTCAAATAAGAGTAATTCATACAAGGAGAAAATTAGAAATGATACATGAATATCTTGCAGCAATTAATGGTTAAAAAAAGGTAAAATTCACATGCACCTCATTACTCCCTTCAGGCTACTCTATTCGACTCCTTAAAATTCATAATTGGGATTGTACAATTTTCCGCAATCAAGTGACACGAATCAGAGTTAATCTCCCATATCCAGGAAATAATAGCGTGTTACTGTACCAGCTGTTCGTGGTTATTAATATAAAGTACAAATGTATAATTCTCATGAGATTACTGGCTAAGCGATCCTTTTGAATTTATTATTACAACGGCTAATTAAAATCAGATTCAGCAAAAACACCAAAGTACATTTCGTAAAATATTTTAATTAAGGTAATTCTTTAAATGAAAAACTACATTAATTGAATGAGAACACATGTCTGTGTGTGTGTGTGTGTGTTACATGAGGGCGTGAGCAGTGTGGTAATGATATGATATACCGGTATACTGACCACACTAATCCATTAAAACAAAGCGTGCTATTAAAATCCAACAAAATGACACGAGGGTTTTGGTCACACCTATGCAAGAACACACCCAATGCTTTTACATGCAAAATAGAGGATATTAACACCAGCTTCAAATGCATACACTATCTACATAGAATATATTCATATTTTATAATTTAGTATACGTCATGAAATATTAAAAATCCTTGTTGTTTTCTTACTACACTACATCTATACGCGGTTTGTACTGTTTAGTGCATTATATAGATCATGAGCTACAATTATACGTTAACAAGTCCGTTGATAAAACTCCATTTGCATACATCCACAGTTAACATGTACACGCACGTGTACATGACAGATGACGTGTCACGCACTGTGACTGTCGCGCCCTTAATGTGCGTGTGATGATGTGCCTGCATGTGTGTGTGTGCGCGTTTGTGCGGTTGTGCTGTGGATATTTGTGTAAGGCTAACACACCCGCCGTATGCCACAAAATTAACTAAAATCCACTTAACAAACAAACAAAGAACGTCAGCCTGAAACCGACCGCGGCATGAGGTGTTACTTGGCTGTGACTGTTTGCAAAGTGATTTATATTCGTTGATACTCCACCAGTGTGTATCCTATGCAATCCAAGCTTTTACAACCAAACAGTAGATCAACGATGTGCAAGAGACGACTGTTTTTTTTTTTTTAATTCTACCCATTCTCTGTCTATGATAATGTAATTAAAAAGCATCGATTTCCGGTCGCCAGATTAAACTGCATTAAAGATTAAAACAGACTAATAGCTGTTATTTAATTCTCTTTACCATAACAATAGAAAGAGGGGACTTTTAAATTCTGCAAATTGCAAATAATGGTACTCTTGCAATTATGACGAAATTAGTTAAGTAATACTAAGGTGATAATTAAACTTCGATTGGACAAAGACTATAGTATTGTATTAGCAAACAGCAGTTCATTTATTAACTGGATGTGTTACTTTTTCATTGGTATTGCTGTTTATATTCGAAATATTCTTAAAGTTGATAATAGCGTCAATTTCATTACTCGAAATTAACGAAGTACGATATGGAATAATAAACATTACAAAAATTAACATATACGATTTTTATTTTCGATTGACAATAGTCAGTATTAAGGAATAGGACTGAAATTAACCCATTATCTATTTATTATAGTTCAGCTCAATACTTTTGAGTTGAGTATTTTCATTGGTTATATTTTTATTTGATCATCATCACCAAACTGGTATTTTCAGAATAGGTAACTAATAAATTAAGAATAGATATATGAATTAATAAAGTTACAGTGAAAACATTAAAAATCTACAAAACATCAGCCATTGTAATGTTAAATATGTAAAACCTTTTCAATATCCGACTTTCTCTCGCAGTCATACGAGCGAGAAACACTGGCGAGGATTTAGTGATAAATCAATAACAACATGATTCAGACACATGCATGTGCATCTGCAGACGAGTGTGTTTTTAATACACTACCCAGAGCACTCTACCTCACTCACTTACTCTGGTATCCCACTCTATGACGCTCTCTTTTTCTCTGGCTAGTGAAGAGTAAAAATGAGTTACAACATCCATATGTCAACCATTACCTTAATTACAATCACTGAGAGCATGCGATACTGCAACACCCTAACGCTATATTCATTAATAATTCATTGCATAGACGTTAATTAAAAAAGACGGGCTCGGCTATTCGTCCGCACCCTTCTGCGGGACTTCGCGACGTTCGCTTCATGTCGCCACTGGTTCAACTGTCACTTTTAATGGCATGTCTTTCGGAGAATTTTTTCCGCCGCGACAGTATTTAGCGAATGTAAATTAAAAAGTTCCACAGATGGACGGTTGGGCATTGATGTAATTTGTATGAGTCGACCAAATGACGAGAAACGAAAATTTGTTTTCATTCGTTTTAATAACTTTTCGGGTGAAAACCGGTGACCTTCAATGGATACTTGGAAACCTTGATGATTAGCTAGAACTCTAACTAACTGATGATATTTTGAAAAGCACCAACATAGATATCAAATGCATTCGTAGAACGGTGACTTATACAAAGGAGTACCTAATATTGATAATGACAGAGAATAATTTATTAATTCACCAAACAGAGGCGATCATAAAAGAATTTTGTACAATTTCTACTATGGGTGTTCATATTACAGTATATATACATACTCATTTATCCTTAAATAACACACTGAGCATTACCGGTGTAGTTCATGGTAGTGAATGTGTTAAGATCTCAACTTCCTAATGTTTATCAATAGTGGAGTAATTCGGAAAAGTGCAATCAACATAATCATAGTATCCATCATAACTTTGTCGAAATTGCTTTTAATATACCTACTTACGAGTAAAAGTTTCTTTTAACTTTTGATTCAACCAACAAGACTACCCTTATAATTATGTCCCTCGATCAAATACTATTCGCACGCCTTGCTAACCAGTTCGCACGTGCTCATCCTTACGTCAAGCGACAATCATCAAACAATTGCACAGTGACATAGAAACCCTTGGTATATGACGAGACTGATGGGTGGAGGCTATTTAAGTTTAATCCGGATGAATAATACTAGTGGACAACCAGACCAATTTCTCCAACACAGCGGCTACTGTTCCTTGAAATAGTCTCGCCGGGTCCACTATGTATTCCTCGCGCTAGACACCCGATAACCATTCCTTATGAAAGGTGTGCGCTACCTAGATTTGGCCAAATTACGTTAAGTTGACCGCGGTGTCACCAACGACAGAGTTTCCGTTTGACGGCATAATCAGATCTGCCTCGGACACAGTTCGCTTACTAATATTTATACAATGATCTGCTGCTGTGTCCAATTAAAGACTATTTGGTTAGCACTTCAACATCACTGATTCGCGTACAGAATCTCGTGTGTGTGTGTGTGTGTGTGACGGCTACTGTCGATGTTGTGTTCGCCTCACTCATAGACGCATACATATACAGTTCGACCGGACGTTAACCAACAAACTAATTGCGCATATGGGAATACGCAGCCAAACAGAATATCGCGTCAATTTGTTTCATTGTCGCGTTCGAGCTTTCACGTGCCAACTGGTTGTTTTACCAGTCACATATACGCACACACGCACGCACAAACATCCGGCTGCAGACATTCGAGTGTTGGAAACATCGATAGGATTTTGATAATTATTTCAATGGAAATCTATGGCCGTGGGAGCAGATTTATCAAATTAAAAACAAAAAAAAACGAAAACCGTACCAGATTATATTGTCAAATATGAGTTTTATATTAATGGGTATAGATTGAGCAAAGGACAGATTGGATTTAAAGTTCGAGTCTATGGAAAGATTGCAAGTATGATTTCAACCCAATTTACTGTTAACAGATGGAACGCCCTTTTCAATATATATTGGCTTTTAAGGATTCGCCAAGAGAATATTAAAATGACTAAAATAAAACGCAATCGCACTGAAACCGTTCCTCTAGCATTGGACTGAATTCTTCCTTGGTTTGTCGCCATTTGCGAACAATTCTGTGGCGAAAGTTCATATTTGAATTAGAAGTTAGAAGGTGTACAGGTAGTGAACAGATATTACACCGGAATTTCAACAATCATTACGTGCTAATGCCTTAAAAGAAGTTTCAGCGTAAATTTAATCATTTTGCTATACTGACAATATGTTTTTATACCACCCGTTGATTTTCGTTATCTCTGTATTATTCAACAGTCATCACATCATTTCAAATTATCCTCGGTCATATACATTTACATACTTGTTTACGGTCCTCAGGAGACAACACGCACCGTGCCTGTATCTCAAGCTCGCGGTAACTTGACGCAAGCATTAGTAAAATTTAATGACACAACTATAACCCGCATTACAGAATAATTGAGCGTAGTACAAATACATTCGCCAAGTTATTTACATAGCCCGACCGGCAACAGCAATGCACGCGTGCAAACCTGGTTCGTAGAAGCTTAAGCATTGGTGGTTTGTTGTATTCACGCTAACGGTTTCGGTTGCCAGATTAATATGCGTGAATCTCGACTGAAGAGTACGAGCATGGGCGCGTGCGGCCTGTGTACAGGGTTGCCGAAACGTAAACATTGGCAATTTATTTGCGATTGCGCGTTACACCACACTGAGCGAGCCGCTCAAAGGTACTGAAACCCCAGCGGCCCCGCCTGTACGTACGCTAATGAAAACCGGCGGGCTTGTAGCTGACGCCCCTCCGAGTGACCACGGCACTGGTCGGACAGGATATTGCAAGCGAGAGCTTCCAGGCTGACCAGCACACACACACACACACACACACACAGCATATATAGTAAATACGTGGTGTGCGCGTGTGTTTTAGTTTTGCATAACAACTGTTACCCTAACCCGCATTTACAATACACAATAATGAACAGGCCGGGATTTAGGAACAATCTGTTACATGGATAGTTACAGATTAAATCAGTACATTCAGGGATATGGTCGTGAAGGTGGAATATAGTTTCTCGGTCAGTTCAATGAGTATGAAAATGTGTGCATATTGTTATCACATCTATAAATAGTACAAGCTTCGTATTTCACCTAATGAAATATCTGCTTATTTCTTACAATAATTTAAAACGCAACAGTTTACTGTTATTTGGGACTTTTGTTTTATATCTAAACAAAATAGGAGTTATATCGAACAGAATGTTTATCAATTCTGACGCAGCAACAGAAAAAAAAAACCGACAGTTCTATTAACTTCATCATCATCAGCTACAGTGTTGGTGGTTTTCAAAACATTTTCCCGTCGGCAGATGAACACTGCTGGTAACCTAATATTTAACAACGGTAATTCACTGCATATTCGCTTACGCATACACACGGCGAGTGGGAGAAGTGGGTAGTAGTAGTAGGAAATATTATTTTATTCAATTGCAATGGAAATTTAGCGGCCAGCACTGTAAACAAACGCCGAACCGCTCACAGCTCACTCTAGCGTCAACTCATGAACTACTCACATATAGAATTACACAGGCTGGCTGGTTGTGTGTGACGCATCGTGTCAAATATTTGAATTGTGTCCAAACTGGACAAGGGCCTTTGTGTTTTACAGTTTGCCTAGCATCTATGTATGTGCGCGAACCCACAGTAGTGAACAACTAATATTTTAGGGATAACTCCGAAGAGCATTATTAACTTTAGGATAACCTGTCCCTTTTGCCGAGTGTGTCTGTAAGGGTGGTGTATGTAAACAGAAAGGTGAAGTGTATTTATTTCATTTTCCGACCACACTTCCTAATCCATCATTGTTAAATCTAGAATTATAGGATTGATTACATCCAGAATAACGGCATGGAAATTTGCGTAGAACATAGTTTCGAATTGAACAATTAAATCTCTACAAATGAATTACATAGTTGGTATAGGTATATAGGAATTAAATATATATATATATATATATATATATATATATATATATATATATATATATATATATAAATTGCTTGAGAATGCAAAGATCTGATTAGATTTTGGGTATAATTGTGAATCCAGAAGAAGAATTTTCTGGTCATTACATCTGGAACAGTTATAAACACTAAAAAAGACAGGGGACCTTTTTTAAAATAAAGGTTGCAGTATACTTTTAAATTTCATTTAAATTTCTCGAAAACTACACGTCCTAGGAAAAAAGATGTAATTTGGATCACCATATTTTATGCAAGATACAGAAATAGTAGTTAATTTTTATTTCAAGTTATGGAGAAGTAACATTTTCATATTTCTCTTCACGCATAACAACTCCCAGTAACAATATACTTCTGCAAATATGTACGCAATATACCGATAAACATGCATACTTGTCTAACGAACAAGAGGAAGAAGCTATATCGATGACTATATTCGAATTCGAGGCAATAGTCAGAGATATCGGATGTAAAATTTTTATCAACATATACATCAGCACGTGCATTATATTCACTCGTATGCAAAGAACCATTGAAACGAACTGCGCACACATAAGTGCTAAACTATTTTTATTTTGTTCCATACAATAACGTGCTGGTTTAACGTTCTGTGTGTGCATTGCCATAGGTTGTAACTTTCAAATTGGGAGACCGACTTGGAATAAAATACTCTGGTGCTACAGAATCAACAATCATCCTTGTTGAATGCAGAAAATATATTATCTACTGTGTATTCAAGTTAGGTTACGTTGAATCCGGTGCAAATAAAACTATGTAGCTTGATCTAATTTCACATTTACCGGATTATATTAAAAGTGTAACACTGTTATTCGAGATGGTCGTGCATTAACTTTATATTTTACACATCTAATTTTGCTACATGAGTATATTCGCTCATGTTTGTACAAAGTTAATTTAATGTTATCGAATGTGAAAACAATTCAGATACGTCCTAATTGAAATAAATTTAATTAAATATATATTTCTGTCGCAGTGTGACCGAACCAAAAGGGTTTAAGGTAATGTCTGCTTGGGCTCCGGGAATCGCGGCAGGGCGTTCAATTAGGACACGAGAAGTTCGAAATTCGGCTTCGGTTTCCGGTTTAATAGCCCATAGACTTGATAGGCGTTACTTTTACCTTAAAATTAACGTGCTGGCTACCCACCCTTCCAATTGTGTGTTATTTAATATACATAAATCTGTATTCAATGATCCATTCTCTAACAACATAAACGAGAGGCGACTATCGTAATACTACGATGAAAAATCAGTTTCTTTCTTATAATAATTTTGCTTTTATTAATTTATACCAGCAACTGAGTCCGCTTGCAACGGTTTTATTATAGGAGTATTATTTATCAATCAATGCTTTAATTTGTACATATGTAGGTATATGTATGATATAAGTACATATAAACATTTTCGCTAGTGGGCTTTGTTTGTGTCAACCTAAGAAATAAGACGTTTGTTATTTATAATTGCTGACAGCTGTCAATATGATTGGTTTATTAATTATTACTTCCCCAGATAACAAGGTATGGAATTAATTTTTTATATAGGTAGTTTCTGGCAGTATCCTTGGCCATTCTAAAAAGTTTCTTTTGACGACTTCTTAAGATATTGTGACATATGGAAAAATACATAAGTACTATCGATAAATTATCACTAATACGTAATACATGAGACCATATATGATAAGTGGCGAGAACGTAAATAACTTATTATCATTTTAGTTGCAAATATTGTTTATTTAAAAGCGGAAAATATGTAGAAAATTCACGTAGAAAATGTACGTAAAAAATACCATACATTATTTCAATATACCTCTCATCGTGCAACAATATTCGATAAATTCGCAGGAATTTGATTTGTAGGTAATACCCAATATTTCAAAGTCAGATATTTTTAATTAACTAACATTTTCTTCTTGTAAAAAAAAAGTAGTATTGATTGTAAAATCCAATGATTTCATCAAAATGTGCAATATCTGAGTACATATGTATGTAATGTGTTTGATAACGTAGTGCGTTTGATAAGATAACACTCGTGAAGTATTCGTGGTTTGAACTGACAGTCAGCTAGCGGATGTGTAGTGTACAACTGTGATTTGTTCATTTGTCGTTTTACAGTGAATTGAAATGCCGGAATCATCGCAATACACAAGACTGGCGGACGATTCAGCCAAGGAAGGAATGTGAGTACTGAAGTAATATCGATTTACACCTTTATTACATTTGCTATTAAATAAAATATTTAAACTATATTTCATCGTATATTTAAAAACAATAATTTATATTCAAATACTGAATTCGCATTTGAATTATTTTCTTTACAAAAATCTCAACAAAAAAAACCTATATTTGATATAATAATATTTGGAAATTGTACTTGCTGTTTGCAACAACACTAATGTTATAGGAAATATTAAATCTGTTACTTTCCTCACCATATACGCAGTTATTAAATATTATTCTTTTCATAAATTGTTACTGATATGAGACTATAAATCAATAAGTTTAATGTTCACTTCACCGGCACCAATTAAATTGATAAGTAAACATATACGGGAATTATCATCTGTGTATATATGATATATAACATCAGTGGCGTAGCCAAGGTGTGTGGCCGCAGAATTATACAAATATGTGCATAACTTCTTAGATATTTTTGAAATGTTGATGTTGCGGAAAGCGCGTTTGATAAATCAACTTGGCGTGTGTACTGCCAAACGTGACTCACGTTTGCATACATATTAATTTATTTGTCTTTAATTTTTGCCCCCGCCACGTACAAAAATGGTAGCGCCACTGGTATATATGCTAATGTAATCGGAATTAAAATAGAATAAGTTTAGAAATTAGCTCATGAAATATTGAAACAAATTGACTAAGCAATAAATTTATTGTGAAATGTATATTTTAAACATTTTATTTCAAAATTAAATAATGACCTTAAGAACTAGCCATATCTAATCTAACAAAATGTCTGTTGAAAATGTGCCTGCTTTCCATGTTTGGTCTACATTATGCGACATTTTTCCTGGTACGTATTGATACTAAAATTCAGCGAAAATTCAGTTATTATTACAAAACATAAATTCTAATTGGAATGATATTGTTTATACTTAATATTTCGTGTCGAAAATTCTAATAATCTATCAATGAGCATTAGATTGAAACGTGATTGAATATGTAAACATTATGTTAATTTGGCAGTATAATTATGCTATTTTGCCGGGTTTCCGTTACAAGGTTCAACTTAAATCTTAAAACACAACAACAAACAATATCCAATCCGTCCTCGTAGCATTCATGCTAGGTAGTAGGCAAGATAGTTTCGCTTAGATATTATTGATTTTAATTGCAAGTTGATATAAGCTGAACTTTGTTTTAGAAATTCAACATCAAGTACACAACATCTGATAAGATTAGCAACTAATTTTCACCAAGTTAAAAAATGTTTGGAGGTAAATATGAATACAGACTTATTTATGATTTATTTGTTTTAGAAAAAACTGGTGGCTCTACCGTCTTACATCTTTAGAGAGGAAACTGATAATCTTCTCTACGATAAGCGTCATCGTTATTTTTAGTTTATCGATCGCGTTAGCTAAGTGCCAAGCCAAAGGTAAGTAAAAACTTATCTCTGCTGCCATGTCTTTCTAGTTTAGAGCACAAAGTTTTACCGATATTACTTGACTAGACAAGTACGCGTGCGCAGTACTTGCTTCCCGCGTAACTTTTACAAGTATCGTATCAGATATCTGTACACTGTAAACTTTCATCTGATTTTAACATACACTCTGTTAATTGAAATATTCCATTATTTTCTTTCACACTACTTATATTATTCTTAATTTTATCATATTATGTTTATGCAATAAAATTAAATTATTGCATCACATATATTATCTGCATTTTATTCCAACAATAAACACATTTGAACACACGTAATTATTTATATTATGTAAGTTAAAAACAAGTAATTATTCACCCGCTTGCTCTCATAACTACGTTGAATAAATATGCACCGGTACTTAAAAAATAATAAATAATACTTTACACGGATGGCTGATATAACAAAATATAATTTTTATCTAAAATGTGCACAAACAAAACGTAAATAAAAATTATTATACATACGGTTAGTTAGACTTGCCCGAGGGAAGGGGTGGATGAACGACGACAACAACAACATACACACGGACGTGTACAAAATGGCGGACGGGTGTTCAGTAATAAACAAAATGCACTCACCAAATAACAGTTGACGGTGACAGATTCCAAGCATTTTTGCATTTCCGCCACGCAGACAGACAAACAGACAGACAAGTTAATTCGGTTGGCAGCTGGAAACGATTTTCACGCTCGCATTAACACGCAAAACATTTAAATAACATTGTGTTCATTAGTTTGAACGCCAGTTAAAACGGATTTATTATTGGCTTATATATTATAAATGTATGACAGGCTTTAAGCGTGCCTGTATTTCAAACAGACATTCATAACAATAATATACATTGTCAAAATATATTTTCTATGTAACATATATTATTATCAAGCTGTAAATACACAACCATCACGCATTTCCTTCTCATAAAGTACGTTTTATCAGAGAATATAATCTGAAATATATTGAACAGAAAAATATTTAGTTACAAGAATAATCTACATTGATTATTATTTTTTAATTTATTTTCAGTTCCACCGGCACCAACACCGACAACAACCGCTGCTCCAACAACAACAACGACTACAAGTGCCCCTACTAATGCTACAACCGTTGCACCATCCACAACTACAGTCCCTGCTAATATAACAACACCTACAACAACAGTAGCTCCAACAACAACAGAAACTCCAACTAATGGAACTACCGTCTCAGTACCTCCAACTAATGCAACAACAACCTTAGCACCACCAACCAATGCAACAACAACCTTAGCACCTCCAACTAACGCAACAACAACCTTAGCACCTCCAACTAACGCAACAACCTTAGCACCTCCAAATAATACAACAACCGTGACGGCATCCACAATTGTGCCGCAATCAACGACTACAAATCCAAAACCGCCAAATACGCAGTAGTAACCTACATTAGCAAATTGCATTCGGTTCAAAATTCAATTCGTTATTTTCGGTACACGCATATAACATTACCATTTTATTTAAGTTTAAATTTACGTGTAATTATAATGTACCAGGTACTGGATAAAAAATATTATTTCAGAAAAACAAAAACATTGTTTGATACAAACATTAAATAATTTTATATTTTAGTAGCATTGATAGTCATTGAAATATTCCATTTGACAATAACAATATTTAGATATGAGCGATTATATATGTTGACACAAATAGCTTAACGGAAATATATACGATGAAAAAATGAATTCTTCTGGCAAAAATAAAATAAAATAAAAGAGAAACAATCGTCATATATGGTTTCATCTCTGTGCGTTAGATTTCATTATATTTGATGTCGTATCAAATTCTACGGCCGCATCTGTTCACAAAAGTCTATGAAATACGAGAATTCATATCCAGAACTTTTCATATAGATTAGTGATAACATTCTAGTTTCGAAGTTGGTGAACGAGAGAAAAAAAGAATTGTATTTCAGCCGTATTATTAAATTACACAAAATATCTTCAGAGAAAAATATTTATGTCTATATTTTCATCATAATATTTTTTCACTAAAAAATATGTGGTTGAAAACAATGTGTAATATACATTTATAATTTCACGACATGTTACATTAATTAAAAATACATATTAGTAATCTATCATACTGTATATGTAGTAATTAATAAAAAGAGTTAAATATAAATAAAAGACAGAAATTAAGAAGTCTAATATAAATACATACTTCATTAATTATATTATCATTGATACTTTGTCATTTTTTCAAACCTCCGTTCCCCTTCTAGGCCTCTTGCTGTTCCGTGTTATTTCGTACCATGCCAGTAAGTGGAAACTCATTTATTAACCAACATTGTTAATTGACGATGTTAACATACTTTTGATTGTTGCACTTAATTGCCCCTAGGAGTCCTGGTGCGTCTACACTGACGACGGTGCTGGCGTCGTTGTTGTCGTCGTCACTTTTGAATTGAAATCCGTGCCGAGCTGTCATTGGTTGCAGCGCACACTTGATTTCGGTAACTTTTGTTCAACTTGCAAGTCAGGCAACGCGACTGTCACGGCTGTTCTTCGCGCAGTTTCAAAAGCAATTACGGCGTGGCCCTCACTTCGCGTAATAGTGTTTTGTTCTTTATCGACAAAAAGCGACTGCAAAATATCAACACACCGTCCCATCCCCGCCCTATTCCCCTGCTTCACGTGCTGTTCAGCATGCTTGGAATATTATAAATCACGATAAAAAGTAAAACGGAATACGCGAATCGCAGTAACGACCAAATTTACTGCCACTGAACAAAACAAATGTTCTCCGGACTGGTTTGGTGTGGATCTATATGCAGTAAGTCAATACTACGTCATGTTATTTCATCATGTCATTTCTAAATTATGAAGAACTACATGTACAAATAACTCGAACCACCTTGTCGATATATGCCCGTATCAATTTCTATTCCCTGCTGAGAAATTCGTGTTCCTTGATCGAGTGTTTAAATCATAAAAGAGCAATTCGATATGCGGAAAAAACTTCAACAACAGTTTAGTGAAACTCACCGCATGCCGGCATTTCTACTAGGGCGATTGCTGCTCCTGTATTGTGGAGAATATATATATATTTGAATGTGAACAGCGAACGGCAGTCGACTGGTAATACATCGAGCCAGTGTCACCGGCACAAACCGTAGCTCTGTTCTATATATTATTGTTTAGCGTTCAGTGCCTTAAGAAATAGGCGGTCTCAAGGCCTCTATGTCGTTCCGATGCGACATAAAATACTTTCTGCGACCGATTTGAGTGTTGGCCGTGCATCGTACACTGTGTGCACAGGATTTTGTTCACAACATTTTTACTATATTTATCGTATCACCGTTTCCACACGTGGTTCTGATGTTAGTTATTGCTTGTTCTATATAACCGTCGTTATATATACGTGATGCTCGCTCGCACACTGTTTTCTAACCTCACAACTATCGTTTCGTCGTAGCGCCGCTTGCAGCAGCACATATTCCAGTCGGCAGTCAATCGAGTGCTTTTTAGGTCAGAACATACACAACCAAGCACCATGCTCTTGCTCTATTTGCTCTCACATATTTGAGGTGTAAAATATGGTTGATTCGCGAACTCGACTCGTAGATATTTTACAGACACAATATTCGTTTCAATAAGTTCCGCTAGCGATATTGAATTTAGTAGAAATATTTACTACAAAATATCTTCACACTGTATTACATATCGACAAACTAAAATAAAATAATTTATCTATAAAGATATAGATACAAGTTTACTTACGTCAATAGGAACAGATTCCGCAAAAACCGTAGCGTTTACAATTCTGTCTTCTTTAGGCAAACTATTGTCTGTATTTTATTATATATTAATGTTCATCGTTATATCATACCGAAATCTCCGAGTGCCTGTTCCATTACCAACATCTCTTGTGGTCTACTTCGGGCTTTTTTTGCTTCCAATATAAATATAGTGAATAATATCCTGCGCAGGACAGGCAACAACACACAATAAACCACAGTAACATGTCACGCGTGTGTGTCTGTGTGTGTATGTGCGCGTTTCGCAATTAATAAACAAGTGACGTGTTCGCCTCCTTCGTTATTTATGTACATACGTATTTGCTTCGTATGGCGGTGATGCTGGTGCACTGTACTTTGTGTATTTTATCTAGCTGAGAACAGTGACAGTGGGGTTGTGCTTTCGGCGTTATTTTTTTTTATATTAAATAATAGCGTATCACAAATCCAAGACGATATAAATAAGTCGCACGTTACGCCCCCGAAAGTTCGTAAACAGCATTAAAGCCAATATTGATTACTCGTTAACAGATAAAATACTGCGTGTCGAGGAACAAACAGAATGTACTTTACACAAGCAATTGACAAGATTCACGGCCCACTTATTTCCGTTTGCTAAGTTTCCTTTGGCTAAGCATTTCTGACCTACATTTAGAGAAACATACTTACACGGAAGGCATGTTTAGACGTGATTTTATTTGTTGCGGCCTGCAAAAAAAAAAACCTAATAGATAAGGACAGCTGTTTTTACTCTCAAAAAACTTAAATACAACCAATGCCATCTACATCAGTGGACGGAGTTAACTGTGCACAGTATAGAAGTTTTGTATTTATAAAATAATCTGACCAATTTTGATGTATAATCCTAGGGTGTATACAGAAACTTTTCTGAAAAAGATAAAAAGCTATCTCCAACATCAGAACAATGAGAAAAACAAGAGAATACTTATCAGAGTATGTGTACATACTGTAAATACTCGTATATATGTATGTTTGTGTGAGGTATTTCATTTCCGACTCTCTCTTCGGCTTAAATTTCAACAAGTTTTAATCCGTGAGTTATCGTATCTAAGAGTGATTGATCGAGCGCACTTCGATGGTGCTGCCATCTAGTGAATGTCCCTTGGAACTAATAAATTAAACATCTCGTAGTTTTATCCACGGGACCGTATAAATACATTGCCTTCACAATCACTCCGAATCATTCACACACAACGTTGGAACTATTTATTTTTTCTCTGGTTCATACGTATATTGTGTTTAAAAACGATTTAAACATGTTGTGATGACTTCCATCTGATAGAAAATAAACAATTCCAGATGGGAACATGTGTGCCCAAATGGCTAGCACGAGACAAGAGAAATATCCTCTGTATTGTGTTTTGTTTTATTTTTCGACGAATTTTTAATTTAGCTACCAATGAAATCAGGTTTAATTTTGAATTGGTTATTTTTGCAATCGAAAACAAGAAAAATATCGGAATCAGAATCTCTTCAAACATGTGTGAATTTATCAAAATTCAAATTACAGAACGATGGATTAGAATCAAAGATTTCTCATTCTATTGTCGAACAAATTATTCACTGAAATATTTTGGTTTTACTGTACCGTTCTGAGCATATGTTACTTTAATTAAAAACTCCAACAAATATTAATCAAAAAGCACAATAGTAATCACATCTCAATCTTTTCAATAATGATTAAAAATTCACCCTTACATTTAAGAGATGTATCTAAAATTATATCAATGTACTTGAACTATAATAAATCTATGTTTATATTATAGAAACACGCCATGTATGTTGACAATTTTCTATGCAAGAATATAGCATCCAGACCCGTATCTAAGTTAAAGTTCATGATTTTTCTCATTATACCTGTACAATTAACAAATTCCAAGGGGACGAGTCTCATTAAATTCTGTATAATCTGTCATTCAACATGGAAATGTTAATAATATTAACTTGGCTGCTAATCGAAGATTGACTAAAAATTAGAATTTAATGAATTGGTTACTTTTTATCAAAAAGCACTCGACGGATTCTTAACAAATATACAAATTGACGAATGGGACTGGCAGCAACCGAATACCGAACCAACGTAAGAGGATTATGCCAACGTAAAACAATTCTAATTGGAATTAAAAAAAAAATAAAAACGGTGCTATGCAATAAATATCACACAGGCATTGGCCTCTGAAATGTTTCTCGCGGAATTATTTTCACACAAAGAAACACGAATATTTTATCAAACAAAGACCTCTCGTATACCTGTCATTATTTTAATTTGACATAAACATTTTCACTGAATTCACATTGCAGCGAGTTGCTGCAAAATTGACGGTAATAGCGTAAATAATTCTATTGATATATTTAAATTAATATTCGCAATAAATTGAAAAGAGTATTTAATTAATATCCATCGGAATTATTAGTGACTTTTATGTATTATATTTTATTTACTAGTGTACGGTATAATTCATTTAAATGCAATTAAATACATAAATTGTATCAGGGACTATTTATCACTGGAAAAACTAAATAATCCTTCGTATTACAAATATAACAAACCGTTATAAATATATTATAACAAAACTCGACTACACAATAAAACAGTTTTTTTTAATGAAGATTGACAATGTCAAGATACGTTGGAATCGTCTTGTAGTTCGATATATTTCGACAGGTTTGAACAATCACAGAATCTTGTGTGATCTTGATGTATGCACTGATTCACTCCGTAGTCCCAGGAGGGTGTGTGTTGAGGTTACGAAGAAAGCGAGGAGATTGTAGTCTGTTACGAAACACGAGGGAACACAAGTACCGTCAGGCTGTGTGTTCCTTCATTGTTTTTTTTTTGTACATCCACTGGAATGGCCATGTTGACGTTGATTATTTAATTCTAGTGGTTTTGTATCCGTAGAAGATTGAGATTGTTACGCTAGTCGTAGCTTCTTCTTCTTTTTGCTGCTGGTGGCGTACTCAACCGTGATTACCGCTTCGACAAGGATTCGTTTAACAGAACAGCGAAATAGTTCTGTACCGGACATTAACTTTGGTGAATTCGGTTGGGTGTGCGAGCACATGTATAATATGTACTGAGATTTCTAGAATTTTTTTTTAAAGAAATCTGCATTTCAATGACTAAAAGCTTTCCAGAAGGAGCTTTAACTTATATCACGAATCAGTTTCAAAGCGACGCTACATACGTTGCTACCTGTTCTCTTTACATTTATACTACTAGACAGATTCAATATTGTTCTAGAAACCCGCATAAGAATGAAATAAATACAAAAGTTACAGTTTTCTGAACGGTTTATTGAAATACATCAATCCAACTCCAACTTATCTCATTACAAATAGCGAGTTTCCTCTGACAACATCCATTCGCGGCAAGCACATGTGTGTGTTTGAAAACTATGAATATTACAAATGTGATAGAGAACAAGTTTGCACACGACTAAGGTATGCATGCATGCGCCTGTTTGTACTGCGTTACCTAGATACAATTGGTGAACAAGCGACGAGAGCCGCTTCAGGTACGCAAACAGTGGCAACGTCGCGACATCGTTGTATCAGGGTTGTATAAGGAACAAATGGACGAGCAACTGACAAGAACAAATTGTCTATCGGCTACAGCTTGCAGGTTTATTCACACACGTACATACACATACATAAGTGTTGACGACACAAACACATATAGATAGGTGTGCTCACTTAGAGGTACGTATACAAATGCAGAGACCTGCATTAATATGTAAATTTATAAAAATTATAATAACTTCTGACCAATACATTTTACAGCAAAATTTTTCATGATTTCTATACTTTCTATATACCATGCATAACAAAGTAAAAACGTGTAAGAAAATAAATATGTTGATGCATATCTTAACTTGCAGAATGTGAAAAAATAATTCGTTATGGCTTTAGCGCATGCTGTATCTCATTACCGCTGAAAATGTAGCAAGCAGGAATATGTCGACCATCGTTTTCTCTTCATGTTGCTAATTAATCAGCTCTATTAATTCTTCAAACAACAGCACGCGAATAATGTACATCATACACTACTGGGAGAGTGTTCAAGGCATTCCTGCGGCCGGTAAGCAGGTGAAGTACCTGCACTTATATGCAGGAATGCAGTATGTACACTATCGTACACAAATTACTATCGTAGTTTAAAAAAATTGTACTTGAACAATGTAAATACCGTTTCGTATTTTCTTTATCCTTGGTATGCTAATCAGATTGCGTATTTAATTAAGGAACTGTGCCATCTAGGTCTCGTTAGAAGCACTAAGACGATGCAATGGACCAGGCGGGTTGTTTACGGTAACGGCCGAGTCAAGACTTGGGTGCTTGCGCATCTTAAAAATAAATCCACGAATAAATCTACGAGGCTGTGGTTGGAAGGTGTAATATAGGTAGCGGTACAATCACAGTCGCAAGCGGTGGTAGCGGGAGGGCGGTGCAGGCACTATAGTGTTGAGAAACGCGACAACAGCAATGTGAATTACTAATCTTCCAGTTTACAAGAGCACGAGCGCCATTGCCACACTGGTTTAAACTTGCGACTGCAGCAGATAAAACTGCCGCTTACCCGTTGAAACCCGTACACAACATTAAGTCCGCGGGTGTACCATTGAAATATAAGCGACCGGCGACAATACGGAATTAGAACCGGCCCGACGATTGGAATTGCAGATGCCCCGGGTATTTACAAAACAAAATGAGGCACGTTTTAAAATTTATCGCTATCTTGTACAAAAGTGGGTTTATACCGGCAAAAACCAAGCTAAACTTCTAGTGTTTTGTCACGAGTCACGCCGGGCTTCGCATTTATGTGTATTATACCCAACGCTGCGCGGACCATGGCCCTTTTTTCATATTCATTTTGAATATGTAGGAAATATAACATTCATCAAGGCGACGCGTGCAAGTCGACAGGAAGGTTAGACCTAATGGGCATGTCCCATAAATTCACCTGGTCGCTCTTGGTTTGTTGTCTGTCGCGCGAGTTTTCCGAAAGAGTCGACGGTAAATCTAGTGCGCATGCTCAGCACATAGGCAAGGCCAGGTTGACGTCGTGTTTTATTCACCCGGAATTCCTGACGTCAACGTCGCAAAGCATCGGCGTTGACAAACCCAGATTTACGGCACATCAGCAGTGTGACTTATAGCAAGTTAATTCCGACAAAATATTCACAGCCGGATAAGATAAATGATATCACACATACATGCCCAGTTGCGTTTAAGCGAAGAAACAGACAGTGACAAGGAAAGTGTCAGTTCTTCTTTATGCAGAAAAAAAACCACACTCGATGAATTGTAACTTTAGATATGTTTGTCATCCGTTTCGTTACATCTACAAGTTTACCAGGAACTGTTTCAGAATCATTCAAATCTTCGTTTAAGTTAAATTGTATCAAGAGATTAGAATGTTTTGTTTGTCAATTATCGAAAGATTTATAATGACATGTTAAAGACCTGATATGCACTGGTAAGAAACCAGGAAATTGAACAATTTCCTTCGCAATTTTCACAATACGGGAACAAGTAAGATATTCCTAGAAAAGTTTGTCACATGTACCGTCGTTATTTAATAAAGCGATTAAGGCCACAGTGGCTCCGTGCCAATTTCATTACGGTAGCGTGCTCTCATTTATATTAACCTGCTACCACGGAAATTTCATCATAATATGAATGTAATGCACTGTGCTAATAACATGTTTGAAATACGACCAAGCCAGGTAAGTATGCAGGTATATACATGGGTTAAATACTCGTAAGCATGCGCGATAACTAGAAAACTGTGTATTTAAAAACAATAAATATACGACCAACATCATAAATGTTACGTCAGGTTTCTACAACATAAGAAACTATTGTTTGATACAATATTAATCTGCTGTAACAAACACTAGCGCCCTAGGGAGAGAGAGAGAGAGAGAGAGAGAGAGAGAGAGGGAGAGAGAGCGCGAGAGAGAGAATTCTCATGTGTGTAATTTCTACACTTCCCTTCGTATGTTCAACGTATAAGTTGAAGATGATACGATTATTGATTCACTCAAAGTCAAGTTGATGATTAAACTGCTTAAGCAGCAATTGTGCGACGGAAACAATTCTAATCCACTAAACAACAGTAATTAATAGACGAGTGTTTCAAATAGTTGACTCCGCACGTGATATAATTAGCTACGATTGAATTACGCTGGTTTGATTAGAAACTTTTAAATATAAACTTGACTGTCAAATACTCGTAGTGAATTTATATGTATCCGATTTTGGCTGCAACATATTCACAGAAATCTTTGTAATATGAAACATACTATAATTAATTACATTCTAGCTTAATGTACAAAGATATTTATAGAGCATACCCATGATATTGAGAGATACATTATACTGTTGACTAGAATATATCTAAAGGACATGATGTTCACCTCTATTGTACATGTATTAATTAATTTTAATTGAATCAGGACCAACTGTATTATTAGTTTCAAAGCATTGTCAAATTTTACATATACGTCATCCATGTCAGTCGAGTGTTTTAAACACACCTTTGAACACATTGAAACTTTTCTAGTACCAGTAGTTTCATTCAGTCTCCGTTGTTTCGCGTTGCAGTGAGAGTATTTGAAGAAAAGCAATATATATTTTCGTTCTTTGTCCCACAAATAAAACACGATAAACACATCGTTTCTGATTTCGAATAAACCTGCCAGTCACTTCATCTTGTTGCGTGGAAAAAGTAAATTCACTTTTACATATAAACGTACGTAAAGATGCAAGTACATGCATACATACACACGGTGAAGTGTACGTCGAAGTCTTGTGTCGTACTCCGTTTGCAATTCAATATGCCACGAAGCGTATAGTATATTTACAACTGCATTTGCGCGCATTTGCCTTCTAGCCTTCTCGGCGGCAAATATTACATTTGTTGTCAACTCTTTCGCCGTGGAAATGGAAATATGTATTTTTTTCTTCTGCCGAACAAGTACAACTGTCGAGTATATCATTGCCGGTTTATTCACGTTTGTAGCAACGATGGATTAACTGTGTTTATACAAACTTGGTTCATTTTATAACCTCAAAAATAAACAAAATAATCCTGCATGACGGGCCGCGAATATGCTTTCACCGACTGAAAATAAGCGTATTGGACGAGCGGTAATTTGATTTGACTGGTTATGTTTTTCACACGCAAACATATGCTTATCCCTGACTTCCAACAAACATTTCTCATCTGTTTTAAGATCAGTGCTTGCAATCGGTTAAACAGTGTTGCCAGAGAACCAAATAGCCATTTACAATCGGATTTCATACGTTTAGCAACAGTGCTGTAGAAATTGAAGACTATATTCTCTCAATCTAATACGCATGCGCCCTTATACACATACATATAGTTCATTGGCTGTGCGAAATTTGAAACGAAAATAGTGCGCCGTAACTGTGTTTGCCAGCAATCAAGTCAGTTTTTACCGTGTACACAATTTTTTGAAAAAATACAGTCGCGCATCTTATTTTGCCGTACCAGCCATTGTAAACGTAGATGTAAAATATAATATTGTTATAGAGAAGGCAATCATAGTGCTGTATTATTTTCTGAAGACTGAAATTATATTCTGAAAGTTAATATTACGGAAATGGAAAAGTTTCTGATATAAATTTTTATTTTAGATATTCCAGCAAAGACCTTTTTAGAATCTATAATTGTAAACTTAATGAGTGTTATTAACGTACAAAATAACATACAATGAGTATAATTTGGTGTTTTTATTTATTAATTTCACACATAACATTTAAAAAAAAAAATACGTCATGAACCTGCTCGTTACGCGTTCAAGCTTCATTTTGCTCAAACCAACTATGCTTAACGAGTAAGTTTAAAGCCTCCGCCTCGACTGGTTGGGTGAATTCACACCTGTTTTGACGAGCATTTTGAAAATTTACCACGAAACAATAATAATAATGAAACCGCAAGCCGTAACTTCGTACTTTGCCAATTATTCGTTGAAATCCAACTGCATATCGAAGGCATTGCGGAGGACGAACAAGGACGGTGAACAAGTGAACAAACGCGAGAATGTGCATGAACGAACGAAATCATATAGTAGGCTGGGCACATTTCCAAGTGGAATACGGTCTGCAGCCATTGGTGCTGTAAGGGGGGCGCTATTATATGAGTGTGTCGTATATTCAATCATTGAGTCACTGTTGTGATACAGGGGATTAGCACGGCATATGGAACGTATTTTCCGATCAATACACCACAGGTGATCGATTAGGTGTAAGATTGCATAGTGCAGTTCAATAAGCAAATTATATATTACTGATAAATGATCAGTTATTTATATTGCAGATGTCGAGGGAGCAAAACGAACAAAATAGAAGTTCAAATAGAATTAATGTTCAAATATAAATTGTTCCCTCATTTGCTTTGTGGTAAACTATCGTAAATAAATAAAATATTTTATTACATATTGACAAAAGTAGTCAACAAATATTGTGAAATAACGTAATTCAATATTTTATTTACATAGAATTAATGTTATTTAACAACAACGTTGGTTTCGTTTTGATATTGTTGATTTAATTTGGCGTTTTTATGTTAAACCTAGTTCTAGAAATCCAATATAATAGTACATTATACACCAAGGGAGAGAAAGCTCTTATTTTACCAGAGGTGTAATACATCGAGGGAAAAATGGTGGTCTCTCCCGAGGTGCATATACTATTGTTTCCACGTTCTTTAGTAGATACACTTAATTTCATAAATAATGAATTATAATAAATCGGAGAGAAATTGCAATATTTAGAAGCCTTTGGAAATGTTTCCATGCAATGCGTACCATGACAACTGACATTTATATACAAAAACCTTTGTTATAATAAAAACTCCCTTACGCAAAGTGTTTTCGTCCCTGGGGAGTAAATGCTTCATTTCTGTCCCGATTTTGACGCCATAGAAACCGACTTCTACTCCCGGACGTGTAAAAATGGATATTATTATACAATAAGAATGATTCTGAAAAATATACATTATTCATGTTATGTATATTTAAAAAATTTATTTTACATATTTTTCAAATGTTTTAATGTATAATTTTATAATTTACCCCTTTCAAAATTTTAGCGGCTTCTGGTAGGAATATAATTGAAATTTTGCAATTCATATAATTATTTTGTCACGTACGTACATACTATAGTAAAAGATATAACATACATTCATGGGTATTCAGCGTGAATGAATACTGCGGCTTTTTTTCTCTTTACAGCCGTAATGGCGGCTTGAACTGCGGCCAAATATGCTTTTTACGCGGCCAGACCAATTTTCGCGGTAATTGTTGAAAATGATTGGATAACAAAAGCACAGAGCGCACAATTCGAGAGCCGAAAGTGGATCATCACAGATTTAATGTACACACATCATCGAATTAAAAACGTTTCCATTATACGTACAATCATACCGATTTATGATTTTTTTCACTTATGCACACACACATACATTGTATGCAAATACATCAGTGTTTTATACGAGTTCATAAAGCCAATTGATTACAACAAGGGACACCTTTGTATGTTAAAATATACCATTCCTTGTCAAATTAATTATTAGGTTTTTGTCGTTTTCCATCGAAGTTGACCATAAAGAACAAATTATTTTTCAATAAATTCTTATTACATTTTTGGCATACAATTTGTTTATAAATACAGTAAGACCTCCCTACCACAATTAACGCCAATTCGTTGAAAATGTTTTTTCTTAAACTCTAAAACGTGCAAATTGTACATTGATTCGTTATAACACGATTCATAAAAAACGGTAATTCTGAAAAAGGAGAAGTGCAAGGAACTTTTCATAGATTTCGTAAAATGACTCAGTTAAATGCGGTTTTTGTAGGAACGATATACTGTAATTACAGGAATGTTCTATATTTACAATAAATTACCGTTGTAAAATATTGTACAAACTATCCACATCGAAATGTACCTATATACCATGAAATTGTTTACCCTTTTTTTAACACCCTGTATGTACGATGGCATATACGTTGGTGGGCATGTTCCAGTATGTTTGCTGTGCTATCATACGCGAATATGTGAACGCTATACGGTACAGCTTCGCATATTCGCACGTCAACAGTCATTGATCAAGCGGCGCCGCGTTGCGATACTGTTTTGCAGCTCTGTATACGGCGCTCACTATTCATCAGCGCCGCCTAACTGTGTAAAGTCGTAAATCTGTAAACGAGTAACTTGTACAGTATTGTACAATTGGTTAAATGCGTTATTAATAATTCGACGCTGACAATAATGCGACGATAATATTATTTACGGCCTGGCTGAAATTAACGTTCGTTCATTGTCTGTAACAATAGCGCAAACATTACACTGGTCATTGCAACATACAGACACACAAACGTACACGTATGCATGTTGCTATTTACATAACAGTTCTGCGGGATAGCGCCCCTCTCGCCCCCGGACCGCGAGCTCGTTCACAGAGCAAAACGGAATGGAAAGTAGCTAAACATTAGCTGCCAAATGTTAGCCGCTGTTAGAGGGGGGGGTTTAGTGTGCAGTTGTCACCACCTGCCGGCAGCACTAAACACTACTGCATGTAAACTAACCTCACACCCTCCCGCGGGCACGCTCGCTCGCTCGCATACTCAGTGACAGCAGCCGGTTGACTCGTAAAGAGTACGCGCGCACACACACTCACACACGTGTTACTCGCATCTGGATGGAACCACGGAGTCGCAATCTGCGGCCGAGCGAGCGAACGAGCACACCGCGTGTGTGCGAGCGGGTGGACCAACACTGTGTATGTATGTGTGTGTTTGTGTGTGGACACCTGCCCAGATTAAACGTATAAATCTCACGTTATTAAAACTCTATTACTCAGCACACGAAACCCAGTAATTCAACGCGCATCACATGTGCTACACACACGAGCAACTGCAGGAAGTGGGTGTGTGTGTGTGTGTATGGGTATATATGTGTTAGTGTGTGTGTGAAAGAGAAATAGCACAATAGTGGTCTAACGTGGAATAGATTAGACCGAAATGAGCCCTAGTTTCAGTTTACAACATTGATTTACGGGGGGAAAAAAAACTGCATTTCCATTACCGCGTAACCAAAATATTATTGTAATATTTTGAGTACGAGGGTTCTACGACAAGGTTCAACTTAAATCTCGAACCAAATCGAACAACATTGAAACGTAAACATCGAAACAAATTCAATATTATTCGTCTTGATTTAAATTGAATCTCGTCTTAGTAATCTATGTAAAAGATTGTTCTTCTTTATTTATGCATCAGAATGAAGTAAGCTAGATTATAGAACAAGTTTTTAAAACATTCTTGCATCGTGTATTCAACTGGTGTAAAATTAATTATATTACCGTAAGCTGCGACTTTCAGTCCAGCTACGTATTTTAATCTCTTGCCGGCGCGCCGGTGAGATTATCTGTCTGATGTGTTGCACAACACGCACGTGTCAGTTTGTACGTGCCATGTACACACGCGTGTGCGGTCGAATTTTGACAAACAGCTAGAGAGACATCGCTACCCAAAGAGTTTACCGATTCCGGTCGCGACACACGTACTGTCAAAATATCTGTTTTTCTGTTTGACAAGCTATAGCTGGCTGGCTTGTGGGGGGTCTGTTCAGCCTACTCTTTACGGAAGCAAATCCAAATAAAGCCGCCATTATAGAGCTATTGGTATTGCGCCCTCAATCCCTTTCGGGTATGCCCTACTAGAAGCGGTGGGAGGGGTTCGTTTTATGAGGGTACCTTGCGTTGTGCACTATATATATATATATATATATATATATATATATATATATATATATATATATATATATACATATATATATATATATATATATATATATACATATATATATATATATATATATATATATATATATATATATATATATATATATATATATAGGTGTGTGTATGTGTGTGAAAGCGCTGACCGCTACGGAAGAAGGAATTATGTGTATGTGTGTGTATGAGAGCGCGAGAAAGAGAAACATGAGTGGGAGTAAGGGTCAACATTGTCAAAGTTTGAATTGTATGAGACGGTCCTGACCAAACGAGCTACGTAACAAATAAGTATAGTTTATTTCCCGTTGCTCTGGTAGGATAGTTCGACGCCTTCGCGTTCTGACTCTGAAACGAATTGAAAACACGTACACATACACATACGGATGGAGCAGGGTTTTGAGGGAGTGAACGCACAGTGCACACCCACACACACACACACACACACACACACACACACACACACACACACACACACACACACACACACACACACACACACACACACACACACACACACACACACACACACACACACACACACACACACATATGGGTTAGAAACAAGAGCCCCAAGAGGGAATGGAACAATGTACGTGTACAGAATGCACATCCATGTGGGTTACGACGAACCACCACACCATGCCATACCATACCCTACAAGGATGGGCTTCATCCCAGCTACAACCGCCGCCACTGCCAATAGGGGATATAGTGCGCGTCTGTGTGCCTCACAATGAGCTCTGATCCGATCCGCTGTGCATGAGAGCGTTGCGACACGACCCCGTGCGCGAGAGTAAGACAGACACGTGTGCCCTACGGACGACCGCCGTCGAACCAGAGACGCGCTACCCTCGTTCTCGTCGTCATCATCATCGTCGTGAAGACACGGCGACATCCTTCGTCTAATTAATCAATATGATTATCAACGGTTGCAAACAAAACAACTTAAGTTTGTCATGACAAAACCTGTCTTTGTCTATGCGTACATGTAGCGCGTCTTTCCTACAAGGCGGATAGAATTGGCACTACCGCTAGTTAGAGGAGCAGCAGAACAATTCATGTACAGTTGTGATGTTCCCGCAATTGTAGAAGTCGTCTCAATGTGTAGTTTATCTTCAGTTCTACGAGTAACTCATTCTCTCGGCTATGTCCTACGCCTTGTTAGACGATATAAGCGAATTATTAATTAATAAATTGCTACTGACTTGCATTAGTACTATTATGATCTACTGTTCAAGTGCTAGGTACATTTTGTAATAAGGGAAACGTATTTATTTGGATTTATCTATACATTTTATTATTTTCAAATACGATAATATCATCTAATATTTCCACATTCTTTTAGAACATTTACTAAAGTTTTTTAACAATATACAGCCGTATAAATTTGAATGAATGATTGTTTTGTTAACATACATACATACATAACATCACGCCTTTCCCATTACTGAGGTAGCAGGCCCTTTATTCCTTACAATTACTCAAAAAAAAAAATAATAATAATAATAATAATATTATTATATATTATATAGAAAACTGCCTTTCATTCCTTATTTTCCAACAATAGCTCGCCAAATACTCCTATCCATACATAACTGTCTCGCCTCGTTAATATCCATACACCTTGTCATACATGCTCTCCTATTATTTCTGCTTATAATTTTACGTTCACTCAAAACATTTTCTATCATATTCATAAATTTATTCCTCGGTCTTCCTCGCATTCGTGTTCCTTCAATTTCACCCAAATAAATCTTCTTAGTCAATCTATCATTTGACATTCTTTCCACATCTCCAAACCAACATAATTTGGTAAAGAAAATATTTCAACATGTAAATATATTGTTAAATTAATATAGTCACATTGATGCATCAGCAATGCACATATATCAATCCTCTAGCCTGTCGCATTCTGGTAGATCACACACAAGACTGAACATGTCGATCAGCGTGTTCGTATATATTTACCTGTATCACTGTACGCTCCAATAAATCATAATGCGTCTTACATACTCGATTTGGTCATACAAAAACAAGAAGAAACGCTCACGTCTAACCATTCAATGCTCATAGGAGAATCAAACATGTACTCAATCCCCGCCAGGCAATTTTAAAATAAATCTCATATTGCTGTCTCCGTTCGTGTAGTGTGTTAGTATAAATTTTAAATTCAGCTGATGCAAAGAGTTACTTCGTTGCTAACCAATATCTGTTTGTTCAACTCGAAAACAACAGAAAAAAAAGCGCGGTTGGTTTTATTCTATCAAAACAGATATACGACGCGCATGCCATTTGAACCGGCCACCGACCTATTATTCCGAATATTTACGACGACATATGTTTCATCGAGTGAATAATACGTCGTTTGTTACAATTCGAAGTAAAAATCGTATTTTCCATTACGTTGTGTGTGTACGTGAGCGAGAGACTTGTAAAAGCATAAATAATGGTCGCACAGCTGTAAACCTAAATTTACATTTAAAGCAATTTACGAAATTTGTGATTTCAATGTTCAATTGCAAATGCGAAAACATATTAAAATGTATTTAATATAAAATATCGTATTATTTTGGCAGAAGCAGAGAGAACATCAAAAAGGAAGTTTAGAAATGAAGCAAAAAGTCTAAAGGGACTAAGGAAGGACGAGGAATGATAAAAAGCAATATCCGAAATTTTTTGGAGTCTACTAATCTCCGATGACAAACTCGCTTTATATAAAAGAGCCGCCATTTTCGGGTCTCCATTTTCTGGTCTGTAAACTTTAACGCCTTGTTTTGATTTAGTGACACAGAACTGAAGTGACAGATCCGGTGGGGAAATGGATTTAGGGTAGCTCACTAACACTCACATAGGATGGTATAGTGTAATAACACAAACAGAATAGCATACATCAATTGGAATGTAGTGTGTAATATTTACACATGGATACGCACGGCAGGTAGCACCACTTCAAGCATAGGTGAATCGAAGGGGAACTACTTGATGCGCATAGCATAGACGTACATACATACACACACATGTGTGTTTATGTAGTAGTATGCACGTACGTCTGTGATTTATGTTAGCACTAAGTATGGATCGTAGGTGGGATTTAATCACATTTGATACAGACACATAACTCACTGAATACTTGTTACTGTACGATTTTATCATTGTTAGTAACATTCTCTATAAACAGTAAAGTTCAATTATCTAAACCAGTGGTGACCAACTCCTCGCCCGCGTGGTCTTGTCTAGACGCCCATGAGCAGAGTTCGCTAAGGCTGAAGTAGCTCAGCCAGAATGAAGAAACCGAACAATATTCGTACTCGAGTTAAAGAATGAACTAGAGTTTTATAAACGTTGGCTACCTCTGATCTATACTTTACGAAAATGTCAGATATAAAAATAGGTTTTTACACGTCCGGGAGTAGAAGTCGGTTTCTATGGCGTCAAACGCGGGACAGAAATGAAGCATTTACTCCCTATGGACGAAAACACTTTTCAGAAGGGAGTTTTTATTATAACAAAGGTTTTTGTAAAAAAATGTGTGTTGTCATGGTACGCGTTGCATGGAAACATTTCCAAAGGCTTCTAAATATTGCAATTTCGTTTCGATTTATTATAATTCATTATTTATGAAATTAAGTGTTTCTACTCCCGAACGTGGAAAAAATAGTATTTACACCTCGGGAGAGACCACCATTTTTCCTTCGATGTATTTGTAGCCCTCTGGCTTCGCCCTCGGGCTTCAAACTACACCTCAGGAAAAATAAGTGATTTCTCTCCCTTGGTGTATAATGTACTAATATTCTTTAATGATATAAACATTTCGAATTAATGAGACGAACAATATATTATTTGGTAAGGGGCACCGAAAATAAATAACTGTCTTTTAAACAGAACTCACAGCACTTTGAACCTAGCTCCCTGTTTCTACAAAAGACACCATATAGCATCTAGTACCAATTATTAGATTTCTATTTGAACATTTCCTGTCATTGTGTACATCTAAAACATGTGTTCTCTGTTGTTTAAATAATGACACGTTTGGCGTAATAAAACATTACGGATAAATGTATGCAAACTTCACGTTGTCCATGAAATATAATGCTCTCTGCAAGAAAAGAAATTTAATAAAATATTTCGCTCTATTTGTGTAGTGTGTTCACTGGATCCTGTAACAGTTATCAAAGAAACACAATACAGTTTATTCTATTTTTAAAACACCTTTCATGTTACGAATAGTTTTAATAACTTATTAAAGTATGTTTAATAATGACAGAAACCTCCGGAATAAATCATAATTAAATCCACAATTGATAATGAATACGTGATTGCTCGCTAACCCGGTTAATTCGTGTTAATTTATGATGTACGTCGTGGCTATCGCAGAGTGTGAATTATAATTATTCAGAGACGGAACTGTGCAGCTACTTTGTCTGAAGATTACATATGAAATAATAGCGATCTGCGGTCAAGTAGTGCTTGCATCCATTAACCTATATACTACTAATAGATTATTCAAGTAATAAACTTAAGGCTAAATCATTCTGCATATATGTTAATGTTAGACGTATAGATGGCGTTACTATTTTGATATAAACCTTAGTTATATTACAGTATTTTCTTGTTTATTTTCTCTAAAAGTCTGTAGTACCGCTATAAAGGCGAATAATTAAAATTGTATCCGTTTTCAATTAATCTTAAACTACATTGCCGTCAATCAAACGTGTCATTCGGTGAAATGTAATTACATCGACTAAGACGAAACTCCAGTCTAGCTGCACGTACTGAAGAACTGTTGCATTAAGCTGTCGACGTCAATTCACGCTTCAAGCACCGTATTCCCGATCATATTTGCTGTAAATAGTTTTGAAATCGGTAATAATGCGATCTTACATTACTCATCTGACGAATTTGTACAATTTTCCATGCACAATTAATTATATACTCGTACACTGGCTATTTCGCAAAGAATGCATAAGAATATAATACTGCAACGCAGCTATTAGTGGTAATTCTTATTAATTCTCGCACATCTCCACAACACATTCTGCACCACATCATAATCTATTCATCACGGTGACCACATTCCTTTACGCGTAGTTAAAATTCCGGGTGTACCTTCATATTTAATTCATAACAAGAGTGTACGCGTCTAGATCACGTACAAACGGCAAGACACGACAATTGTTAGAGCAGAAAATGCATACTTTTCCGTATTAACACTAGGAAAATAAAGTATTCTTCGTAGAAACCTTACATTTTAATGCGGTAAATGTCTGTTGCGTGAAAAATTCACACTACACACCTTGAAATGTGCAGCTGAATGAAATTAATAAGTATTTATTTATAACCACAAGAGCTGTTTAATGTATCTTAATTGAATATAACCATATATAGAACTTTGATTAATAATCAGAATTAATCTTTGTACTTTCTCCTATTAATAAACTACGTGTATTAATAAATTGTATAGTATATTTAGAGAACAACAAAAGAATGAGAAGTGAAAAAGGAGAGACAGAGAATGAGATAGAAGAGAAAGAGAGAGAGAGAGAGAGGTAAAAATTAATGATCGCAACCAAGTCGGACCATAGCAAACAGATGACTGGACGGTGCATTACGGCAAGTAGTTCACGATATATTTTCTCAGATCAGGCTACTTTTGTCACCATGATAAAGGACTGTTAACGGTCGAAGCTTATCGACCTTTGGGCTAGAATAAAACGATTTCTTTAATTTAATTGTCCTCTTGCTACTCGTTACTATATACCCCCACCAGCCAAACAGCGTTGGGGCTCTTTGAAACAGCGCATGCGCACGACAATGAAATAAATGAAAAATATTGCTCTTGCAAAATTAAATCCGTGCTTGGAGCCCGGTACATTTTTCGCGGCACGTAATTTCAGATAAAATGTACATGCGGCTTACGGTGTAATTAAATATTGGTTTATAATTATATGAACTAATTACTACTCCGCCTAATTACGTGCAAATATGCAATTAAACCTAGACAAATGTATCGCAATCTCAATGCAAGTACTATGTAGTATAGAATATGCTTTAAAATTAACAGTTGTTCAAAATGAAATAAGGGTTAAGAACGAACGATTGGTGGTTTATAATTAGTCTACTTAGTAAAATATTGAAAAAAAGTGATAAAAATATATCTTATTAGAATTGAATTCAAAATGAACAAAATTCAATTGAGTGTATAATAATTCATTGTAAAAATATACATACATATATTGTTATTGTTTATGCTCCATTTGAATTAAATACATATAACTACGGACCATTAAAACAGTTATTGATAAACAAATACTTGTGTGTTGTGAATTTAATCCTGGTAAATATTATGCACGTAAACACACAATAAACAAAATTAAATATTTTTATTAAAGGAGCAACCTTACGGTAGAAAATGGAAAATTTGGTTTTCATTGTTTAAATTCCTATTTGGCAATATGTGGAACTGTTATCAATATATTTGCTAGCTATTATACTAGCCACTAATATATTTTCATGATTAATTAATTTTGTTTACACTCCAATGTTAACACAATTTGTTGTAATCAAATATTGTCTATAAGTTAGTGTACATATTTCATTACAAGGTTGCAATGTTTAATCAAATAAATTAATTCGGTCCATGAATTTGTTAATTAGAATTCAATATTCTATATCGATATTCTAATGAATTGCATGATTATAATCAAAGTTTTAACATAAACAAACTATTACTAGTACCTATGTATGTATTCTGAAGTAAAATAAGAACTGTTATTATTATATTACATAAATTGAATACATTTTGAAAATTCTAATTAAACTAATGCATATTTTTGCTTAACAAAACAGAGATTTATAATTGAAAGTATGTACTCCCAGCAAGAATCTTGAATCAAGATGCATCATAATAAAAACTACATTGATAAAAATATTTATTAAAATGAATTACTACAATGCCAATGACGAAACTATTTCATACCAAAAAAAACTAGATCGTTTATTTCAATTGCTTTGCGGTGTAACATGAAATAGTTCGTAACTTTACACTAAAATGCATTGCAACAGGACCATGTGATGATGCATTTGTGGTGAACTTGCAGAGTGCTCTCGTAATACTTTGCGTGTGTGATCCGCGGTCAGTTCATGCATGTGCGTCGCATGTAAATGTTCACCTACATTCATTTACAGCCTGTAAATATGACGTTTACAACGGCCTCGTTCTCTATAACACTTCACAGTGTCAGTTGCGTTGAATAAGCTATTTGTAGAACCACACATTCTCCATATGCGTTTGAACAATATGTTTGAACCGTGTTATAGTTTAGTCACTAAACGTTAGTGACTAACAATAAAAATGAAAACAACAGACATATTTCTATAATATGTTCAACATGTAGGTATGTCGCAAAGTGCTACATTACAGCATCAATATTGTTACAAGCTCAACCAGCCTGGCTGGTGTCTGCGTGTTGGTGTACAGATGCAAGGGTGCTATGTGCCAGCCAGAGTTCCTGTTGGTTTGGCGCATGCGCATCCCGTCGTTTCACGTTGTGTGGTCCGCTAGGATATGTTACATCCACTTCGTGCTCGGTCCGGTACACACGGATTCTCCGGGACACGCGCGCGCGTGTGAAATCTAACACGACTACGTCTCCGCACGTCAGTTGTCATCGGTAGCTGGTACAGTCAACAAAGACTTAACAGCAGGGATTATCTCTGCTTGCGCGACATCAGTTGACAAAATGCAACCAGTAGTTGCACAATTCAACACGTATCAACAGCAACTACAAGAACACACTTCTAACTTGTGTTAGAAGTGTAACTCGCGCTTCTGTTTAATTGTTCAAGTGCGCGACGCCTACTTACTTATATATATATAGTGTACAAGGATTTGACAAACAGTGTGTAATAATAGTTGTTTCACAAAACACACACGTCCAACAACTGTGTGATGTCAGTTTGAGTGACAATTTGTGGTACCAAAGGAGTTCGCGAACATGGGAACAATGTACGGCCACTTATGGATGACGATTTTCATCCTAATACTTCAGCAGTTGGAAGGTATGTTCACATTGTTAACCGTCGTAGACGATGTCGTTCACTTACATATCAATTCACACACTCACAACCATAATGACGTGTGTCAACGGTGGACGGATACGTCCATTCGGGCATATTTTGGATTAAAACCCATGCACTTGAAACTTGTGGAGTAATCGATCGGCAAATTGACATTTTATTTTGCTGGTTACGATGAGACGTACACACTTGATGGTATTGTGTGGTTTAAAATATTGAGAGTTGTTAATAACACAGGGGTACGGTAATCCGTGAAGCGGCTATTCAAAAATCAAACAATTTCCTGTCAGTTTTAAATCCGAAAAAAACTCATAACACTACTCAATTTATGTTCCATATGTCAATAAATACTTCCGATATTGCAATTAAAAAGCCCAAACAGATAGCGTTTGACCTTCTGTATGATTAAATGAAAGAAATTTATTCAGAGCAAGTCAATCCGTGGAAAAGAAAATTTGAAACGAGATGACATGGATCCTTCACATTTTAATTGCTTTTATACATATCTTCTTATACTTCTTGGGCCTTTTTTTCAATTCTGCAAGTTATATCTGCTACGCAATTATTTCGTTTTATATTTTTTCAATCTTCTTGGCTTGTTTGCCAAATTAAAATTCCAAGTTTTGGACAATCACGAAATGTATTTCGTATTCATTCAAGTTTATGCTAAGTAGAAATTTGTGAACATGTCTTAATATGATAGAAATTTTAGCTTCTTCTAAATAAAAGAATTTCTTAATATTTTCAAAAATTAGGAATGAAATATGATGTAATATTTATTTAAGAAGTAAGATTGAGTTCATAGAAAAATTAAATATATTTCTATTTAGAAACTTTATTCAAGATAATTAATTAACGTTTTCTTCCTTTCATGTACTATGCAATCTCTACATTACTCAGCAAATATCAGGATCTAAATCTTTAATATTTAACTGGTTCTCGACTGTTTCAAATTACGAATATTATAAATTGTAATATTGCCGTGTTTGACAAGCGGGAATTTGCAGGATCCTTCTTTGAAGAAAAACACGAATGAAAGACGGAAAACGGAAAGAAAAGCGGGACGCGTTGAAAATAAAAACACAACTGTTCTGTCCCCATTGGTACTGAAGTAAGACAAAAACGAAACGTGTAGCCATTGCTTGGTTTAAATCTAACTTATAATACGCAATAAGTATTTCTATCTTTTGATGCAAATCCCAGTAAGTCAAAAAGTGGTTAGTGTTTGTTTTGTATGTTGGTAGTAGCATAATGAAGTTAGCTGCACCTCTCTCATCCTTTTGTCTTGGACCGCTTAAAGTTCCTTAACCGGTAATGCTCATCAATGAGCTAAGAGCCCGGGTTCCTCATGATGAGGTTTTGAGTAACCGAGAAGCGCTATACCTCAAATGATGCCAGCATTAACCCGGTATTTAGACTTGGTAATTAGGAATTCTTATTCGCTTATTGACCTCGGTCTATAAGTCTGGTAGCTGGTCGTGAGAATAGTTCTTTCATGTGACGATGTATATAAAATGAGTTAATAAAAAAAAAAAATTAAAAAATTGTTGAGTTTCAACTTTGCAACTATTGAAGAACTAATATTAAATAGTGTTGCACAGTAATTGTTCGGAACAAAATAAAAGTATAATATTGAAAGGATATATCTGTCACAGTAAAAAAACTCATTTCAGTCAGTGTATGCAATTGCTAGTCAAAGTATACATTTCGAGTAGGGCAGGGAATTCTTATTCAATTTGTTATTTCAAATCTGGTTACTATGTAAAAATATTTTAGTTAGCTCATATTACATAAACATTATAACACAAACAATGATGTCAGATATGTATCGAATAACATATCAAAGTCCAATGCTTGTCTATAAACATTAATTTATGTCTGCTAATTAGATCATCTACTGCTATTTATTTACATCGAAATAATTAATTAACTTTGAAATGTGTACATTAAGATAATTTGTGCTATTTTATTTAAAAAATATTTTGTTAAGATTTTTTCCATTGCAGTATCTTATTCCCAAAAACTAAAAATAAAAAATATAGTTACATATTCAATGTTTGTCATATAAATCTTCTTCATACTTTTTGGTTAGCTAAAATTTTTCTTCGTGCTACTGCAGTTATAAAGTAGTTTTAATGCATAGCCTTCTATGTGAAACTGTGTATCATATCTTTATTTTGTAATGTTATGTTTTCATATTTATAACTTTTCCATACGTAAACTTTTGCGCACTAGTGTGCGGAAAGTTCGGGAACTAGTTTCACGAATAGCCTTATTGATATTAAAACGTAGTATTCGAAAGAAAAAAATACTTCTCTGTCAAACTGAAGAATTTTATTTCAGCAATAAAAAAGCTCCCGAATGTGTATGTGTATTTGTGCATTTCCCGTTACTATATGGGTGCGTGTGTGTATATGTTTATGATGGGAAAGCGGACAATGAAAATGTTTACGTAAAGGTTCTGGAAAATTCACGATTGACATCGATAGCTTTGGGGTCCTTGTATAGTTTATTGGGGGACCTCTGGCTATGATTGCTGTATTGCAGTCTGATGTAACATTCTAGCCTAAATTGATTTAGCTCGTACGATTTTATTTCGACCGTTCGGATTCTATAGAATACGGCAAAGACCAATAGACCGATATATGACCGACGCAAAGAAAAGTGAAAAAGTTACGCTTGAAATTGTAGCGAGCGCCGTATTGGTGGACATGTGTTGACCGTTCAAGGACGCTTGCAAACTTGACCAATGAAACGTCTGTTATTTCAAGGACATCGTCTTATATGCCGTTTGAAGATTGCGATAGTATTTTTCTGAAACTATCGAATACTAAATTATTTGAATGTGTTTAATTACGTAATTGGTAAATTTAATAATAAAGTTTGTTTTTTTGCAGAAAGCAAATTGGTTCATAAAAGTGTGGTCTATAAAAAGTTGATACATTTTTCATCGTGATGATTGTAACAAGCAATCATGATTGATAAAATTGTTTATTAAACAGTGAATTGACTGTGGAATTCCAATATTAATTGGTTGTTGTTAGTGAATTTTTGCATATAGAATTCTCATTTTCAATGAACGCCGTATCGATCACAAGTAACCAATTTTCCATTTGCATCTTTGTTATTTTTTTTTTTTATATTTTCGAAATTATATTTACTTTATTTTAGGCTGTTCGTGGTAGAATTAAATGTTAATATTTGTTACAAATTTCAGGGGGCTTTACAGCTTATTTCTAAACTATTTAATGTAATAAACGAGTATATTTTTTTTGTTATATTTTCATTTTGTGCAATATTGAAATTATTCTAAATATTCTTAATAATCCCGTTTCGACATACAGATGTTGTTAGTGGATACGCAATTCTTGGAATAAAATAAAACTTAAATGAAACGAAGTCACCATTGACACAAAGGCGATAAACAAAAAAAAAAGTTTAAGTAGTGAAGTTTTTTTCGAAAATATTAAATTTAGAATATAATACCTTTTTCATTACTTCCACAAAATTTTAATGCGAGTTTGATAATAAGAACTTTTTACACTAGTTATAATTACGCGCATTTTAATTAAGAATCTTAAGAATTAATATGAAAATTTTTCATAATTAATCATTCGTTCCTGTCACATCAAAATTACGTGTTCTCTCTGTCTGTGTATTAGCTGGAAGAACTACAAAACAACAAAAACGAGTAAAACTGAAAATAAATTTGTAAAATGATTTTTGTTTAAAAGTTGTTTAATTATAAAGAAACTGTATTTAAGTGGAAAATTGATGATAATAAGAGTGTGTTATGAATAAAGTTTTGTGTAAAAATTACTTAATTAGTAATGTGAAATGGCCATATGACAACAGCTCAATACTAACGGTACAACTAAAAGGCTACAAATTTTCTACTAAATTTTACACCGTTACTATAAAAATGTTTATTTTTGAAATAAAACTTGATTTGATGTAACTCGATTTTTCTTGAACTCGAACAAAACGTTAAATTCACGATGTTTCGTTATAACGGGGTTGATGAAGACGGTAATTCTGTATGTGCAGAAATCAACGTACTTCTTACAGACTTCCTCATTTAACGCGGTTTCTTATAGCGTTTGTTTTCTAAGGACGTATCCTGAGCACTAATCGCGGTATTACACTATATCATTTGATATCATATCATTAATTGTAAAAATCAAGAGTTCCATGTCTGTGTATATTACTAAACTTCCATAAACAAATCCAAGTATTCAATCACATCAAATCACAAATTGAAATACAACTCCCGCTGTTGTGGCTCTCGGGTAGTCAACTACAACGTAGTACGTATATCATTAAATTCTTCACCCGTTGAAATGATCCGAGACTGGCGAGGCTGTGATCGCGCGGGTGTACGCGTGTGTATGATGTGTGTGTGTGTGTGTGTGTGAATGATGACATCGGGTCTGTTGCTGGCTTGTGTTTCAGTGTATACATATTCATTAGAAACTCGGCAATTTAACCGCCAACGCGCGCAGCCATCGGGGCCGATACACATACACACACGCAAAGCGAACGAGTATTTTATATTCGTGTGCGCCTACAATTACGCAGACATGGATATTAACTTGTCACATTATTTCACAACGACGGCAAAAATTCTGTGGAAATTTATAACGCCCATCGTACGCCGTGCGTACGAAAATTATTCGTTATTATTTTTTCGTTGTTTTGTAGGGCGCAGGTTCAATTTAAATCAGATCAACTAAGATCAACAATGTGCTTTTCATATTCCCATAATATTTATACTAAACCGGGACAAATCTGATATTGTCCGTTTCTATTGTTGGATTTAAGAAACTCGAGATGAGAAGATTGTTTTACAGAAAATTGACAATACATTGTTTCATGACAATAGTCAATATTTGTTTTTTTTTTCTTTAGAATATAGTAGTTTAATAAATAATACATGTACATCTTCATTTAACAATCTCATTAGACAGTATTACATCTGATTTTACAAAGACAGATTTGACAACCACAATAATAAAGTAGAATCTCGTTATAACGTAATAATATATATGTATATATATATATATATATATATATATATATATATATATATATATAATATATATATATATATATATATATATATATATATATATATAATATATATATATATATATATATATATATATATATATATATATATATATATATATCAAATGTCTAATTTTACAGAAAAGTGCAATACTGTATTATCAAGTGGTGAACATTGTTTACACACGGTTAAAATAACTGGAAATTTTGTCCGTTATATCTAAAGTCCGTTAGGTGAAGGTTTGTAAAATCGAGGAGTTATTGCACTTTACAAATATGATAACAATGTTTTTATTATACATTGTAATAAAGGTAGATGAAAAATTACTGATGTTATAATGTTATCCGTATTAACGTTATCTTCAAGTCTTCCGTGACAAATAGACTGTTTGCTACTGACACTAGTATTGTGTACACACGTCATCATCATTCATCAATCATCATTAGAGCTAGGTTGATCGCGGTAAAGGAATATTCGTGAAATTAATATCTATTTGCAACGAGAACTAGGTGGAAAAACTTATATTATCTATAACATTGCAGTTATGCAGCTGTGATCATCGATGCTGATACGCCTAATAATTAAGTAAGGTTATATAGTTTAAAGTACAGTAAACCTCCGATTTTGCGAACCTCGATTTAACGGAATTCAGATTTTAGCATTTTCCGAATAGTCTAACTTGTAAAAAGTGTGTGAAATTGACTTTTCATACGAGTACATATATTTAATTTTAATTATACAAGCATATCTACATTAGTGAAACTGATACATTTGTAAATTTTTTCAACATATGCATTCCGAAAATCAACTGTATTATATAATTGACTTTTGGCATAAACGGACACACCCGTTACCCGAATCAATCGGTTATGTCCAGAATTTACTGTATTTGAAAATTGTTCCAAATATATAAGTACCTCTGAAATCTTCATTGTAATCAGCCACAGTACCACAGAATATCCTCCTCCTCTAAAGAGTGGTGAGTAACGGAACGTGGATTAATTTTTATTTTTATCTTCTTCTTTTTATCTTCCAATGTCCTTTAATAAATCACTATGCCTGGCAATTAAGAAATGATACGACTAAAACTGAGATTTTAATCCTTGCATCGAATTAGAATTCAATTCATTTCAAAGCAAATGGCCACGCTGTAATTCATTTTGTATGAGATTTGCTCCTAAATATATAAAATTAAACCGAAACTTTATCTCAGCAGGCGGATAATAAAAAAATCTTCGGTTAAAAAGTGTACCAGATGAAATTTGAATTTCATATGGTAATTATAGAAGAAAATTTTTCGAAGCTAAGTACATATTTTAAATACAGTTTCTTATATATGAAAATATGGGGCAGACCACTTTTGCACCCTGAATTTTACCTTTTTTCATTTAAATCAAATATTCATTGGCGCCTGCACCAATTTTTCACAGGCGCCTTCAATATAATTTTCACAAGCATCTCCACCATTATATCGCTTTATATTATTATTATTATGTTAGGAAAACAAAAACACGTTACTAGCGAACGGAAAAATTATCAAAATTTCTAAATTTACTTTAGACATTTCACCTCCGTTTTGCCGACCCAATTTCCAAAACGCGCAAAATATTTGCATGCATTTTTACCAAACTGGCCAAATTAGCCAACATTAAAATGTCTGCAAATTACAATTCCAAGACTTATTAACTGAGCTCGCCGAGAAAATTTCATTACTGAAAGCAAATTTTCATTTAAATTTCCAGGCAGTGAGCAAAGAGCAGCAGTAATTATTTCAGTTTCAAGGAATTATCATTACATACCACAGTCCGTATCTTATGTTACGTTACGTTTAACATTCACAAGTCTATAATTACAGCAACGAATTGTTCTGTTGTGTTATCAATACCAGTATGTGTGGTTAGGTTTGGCTTGTAGTTTTAAAGTAACGGAATATGTGCGAAGCGTACTACATGATGCGATTCAAACTAAACATAGATTAAATTACTGTCTTTCTAGTGAAATATTTCAGGTACTACGTATAAGCTTACTCTATTTCGCGTCTGATACGATTCTTCGTCTTACCAAGACATATCTGTTTCTACTTGGAAACTTAAGCTTTTTTTTATTCGTTGAAAACGTCAACTGTGACACAAATCTGTGCATTTTCAAGAAGCATAAAATATTAGTCCATAAACTATTGTAATTTTTGCTAACTTATATTGACTTTTTTGTGACCAGTGATTAGTGTATTGAATGTAAAAGTATGTAATAGGTGGAATATTCAGTTCATGCTGATTATTGATTTGCTCAGATTTCCGCTGAATTGGACAAAATCGGAGAGACATAAATAAAGTTCGATTGATTCAGCATTATTTGCAATTCTAGTACGTTGCACCAATAAATTCTGTAATGATCATGAGCCAAGCGATAAAGTAGAAAGATATTAAATTGCACTGCAAATCAGAATATTGACATTATGGATATTTCGTATTTGCATCGAAATATATTAATAAATAAAATGTTCAGCGAAATTATAATTACAAAACTTTTATATTTTCTTTAAGAAAATCGTAAAAAAAAATTATATCAGTTTTATGCTTTTAGTTTTAAGGTAATATTCGTTAGCATGGAAAATGTATCGAGTAAATGAATGAATTAACATTTTTAAGTAGAAACATTAAAATTACCAAATTCATAATACTTCAAAAGCTTAAACTTTTTCTAGTCACCAGCGGAAATAAAAAATACTGAATCTGGTTCGAGAAGATCAGGCGAAAGATTCGCTTCGAGCCTGGAGTTAGGTCTGGGATTTACGTGGCGTTCGAGTTTAATTTCAAAGCACACTTCCTAAACCAATTACCGGGTAATAAAATGAACAATTCTCGTTCCCGAATGATTGTATGGGTCTAACAAATCGCGTGGGCCACCTTTACAATTATATTTTTGACTTTGTGTGCCGCGTCTAGTGGGATATTTTGAAGGGGTGACTATATTGGGATTCTTTCGCCGAGCGAGCGAGCGAGCGAGCGAGCAGACTGGGGAGAACAACAGCTGCCTCGTGTCCATGTGTATGAGTGCGTTTGTAATCCCATCCACCACATGATTCTCGTCTCTCTAGTGCCGAAAACCTGCACGTACGTACACGTCTTCTGCGGCAGATCCTGTATAAAATGAAAGATTTCGGGCGAGCTTGAAGGACGGATTCTGGAAAATAAAGCCGATACCACTCGTCGCGTTGTTGGCATACTGGTGCGGTGATGATCTGTGTGCGTGTGTGTATGAAGGCATTGCGAATCAAGAACCTATATATCCACCACAAGCAACCACTCGATACCAGACACCTCTTCGTCGTTCGCCCTCCATCTTCACCACCATCATCGCTTACTTTTCTCTCTCTCTTTGTGTGTGTGTGTGTGTGCGCTCGCTTTCTCCAGTCGAATCTTCCTCGGGTCGAAAGCAAATATGTATGTATGATTCGAAAAGCTCTAAGTGGCCTGCTTCTCCGCTTCGCTTTCGGGCTTCATAAAAGAGGCCGCGTGCTTGCACACACCGATACATATTGCCTGTTGGCTGGCTACTTTATTATTCACTCCGATAACTTGATTTCCGCACGCAAGTTATTCTGCATGGCGAGTTCGCGTATTGAGAAGAAATAGTTATTGCGTATTTTATATTTAGAGAAATGGGAATTCCGTACGCAATGAAGGCAAAAATTGCACAGAATCACTGGAGAGTTATTTACTTTATTGTAAATATACAAACATTGACACAAACTTGGTTCAAATAAGCCTTTGCAAAATGGAACATAACATTGCAATCTTATCAATATGTTATGCTTCTAGACTGATCGTACGCTCTAAGGCTTAGGATATTTTTTCATCTGTAAATGTTTAGAAATAATATCACGGAAGAGAGATATTTGGAAGTTATTGTATTGTTCCTACCAACCTTAATATTGTAAGGATTATCTCTGCCATGTATACTAGCAACTACGTCTTGTTTTGGAATCAAATTCAAAGTTACTGGACCAAAAATAATCTACTAGCTTTGCGGAAATTGAAAGTAGAACATAATATTGTCTTACTATATTCGATGTGCTATGTTTTTCTTGAATCCAGTGACACAAAAATGTGGAGAAAATGGTGATAATTATTGCAAATAACATGGTTATTTGTTGTTTCATTAAGTTCGAATTGATTTTACGGGAACTGCACATGATATTGTATCTGTTGCAATTAGGAAATATACATAAAATAAAATAAAACTTTCATGAATACGTAAATTTGATTGAGTTACATGATTGTGAGTAAACATTAAACGTTTTATATTTCATCATTGTAAAAACGGATTTTAATGAACAACTAACTAATAACTGTATTCATAACAGTTTGCCTGCGCATATGTTGTTCAACTGTAATACCATGTTTGCACGTATATGGTCAATAGAATGCATTGATTTATTAATTGCAAATTATAAATGTGCGCGCGTAATGAGTATTTTACTCTGGCCAGCGAAAATTTAATCCGATATATGCGAATATGCTTGTTTCTATAATGCGTATGGATGTATGTTATTCAATTTACAAAATACTGATGCATTCAGCTGTGGATTAAATTATTCTACTGGCCGGGGAGGACACATGTTATGAATTAATTAGACCGTACATATAGTCTGGGCATATCTAGAAGGATTGCTTTCAAAATACAGTTAAAAAACCCGATTAACGCTATCCTGATTCGCTATAACGTGGGTGTTTGAACCCCAAAATAACGCTAAATTTACGATGATTCTTTGTGTCCTGCCGACACAAATACGAAAATCAATCCAATAGAGAATGACCCAATGTTTGGCGCTTGTTTTGTAGTAACATACTGTGTTAATTATTCACGAATTAATAATTTCGTACTTGTATTAATTTTCATTCATTGCAAATAATAATATAAAATAATACAGAATACATTGCGAGCTGTTCATTCAGGCATTAACGGTATCTACCTTTGTAAACGGAGTTTCTGAACTGGAAAATTCAGGAACAGGTCTTCTTCTTCTTCTGCGTCTGGGTATGCTTGTTAATCAAGTGCTAATTGTGCAATATTTGTTTAAAAAATCCCGGAGAACTTGTTACATTAAATATACGAAAGTTTCGAAGAGATTTAAAAAAAAAAACTAACAAACTCTTTCTTAAATACAATTTACTTCAAACGAAAAACTGTCGCGTAATTTTGTTGATATTTGATGGCTACACACAGCGTGTAATTAATGATTCGGCTGGAATTTTAAAAACAGTAATTATCCAAATTAAGTTTCATCCGAAAACCGTGGAACGGGTTTTACTGTTTTCGGGAAACTTAATACATAGAACTGAGATTTCTCAATTTTGTATCTGAAAACAAACTTTTTCTTTTAGCTAGATTTCTAGGTACAACTTTTTTTAATCATGATATTGAATTTCAGTCTATTGTAGTAATGTAGTTATATTTAATTTTATTTTAGATTTAAATCACCGTTAATGAATCTGTACGTTAGCCAAAAGTCTTAAAGTCTTTGGTGCAAAAGTGATTTTTGCTACAAGTACAGTGATCAAATTGTCAATGGAAGATTTATCCGTACAGGCGTGAATGATTCAATTTATTATCCAACCAGCAGTAGTAAATTACACGTACACACACACATACATTGTTCAATGCTTTAATTCTATAAAAACGTCCGCGGAAACAAAGTCTTCGGGTATTACGTTACGTTGCTGTTACGTTGAAATTTACTGCAGCGACGCTCGACTAACGTACGTAACAGCGTACAGGTCCGGTAGTGCAAACATAGGAGATTTAATGGGTAAAAAATTTACAAGTATATGTGTTATAAGGAAAGACAAAGAAAAACGACAAAAGGACTCCGGTAGCTGAGCCAGCACTTAACCTAGTCAGTTGACCCGGTCTTGCTCCGGGGCCGAACGTCAGCACTTTATCACGAACACGCCCGAAGACAGACGGTCATGTACGAAGTTCACGCGGGTTGACAAATAATAATATTAATAGCTGTGTAACGTTGTGCGAGGCACACGGGAATGTGCAACATCCCTCCATTCACGACGATGCGTGTGTGAGTGTTTGGTGGAAGGGGATGAATTATGGCAAGCAACAGAGATGTTTGACGTCAAAGTGAGATGTCGAGTGTATTGTTTTAGAGGGGATAGATATATTGCTAAAGATTTCACTCGCCGCTTCAGTAACGTACATTGTTTAATAATAATATCAACATATATGTCCTATGCCCGGTTCAATTAATGATTCGGATCAATTAAACTATTGTTAGAACGAAATAAACAATTTATTTATTGTCAATAATTTGAATTAGAATGAATCACAATGAATCAAGTGTTTCGCGTTAAAATGAAATGAATTTCAGTTTAATATTTTAATGAAAACAAATCTGGAATAATTTGATTCTCAAATTAAACCTCGTCTTAGTAACTAGACATTAATAACACAATTCGGAAATTGTGTAATAACAAAGAACTTGAATTATACGATTTTCGTCTAGTGTTTAAAGATGATCGTCGTGTTGTTTGTGGCTCTGGTGAAACTTCTCTTCTACTGGGTACAGAGATTAAACAAGCTATATTTTTCTAATGATCCACTTACAATCCCTCGAATAAAATACACCTTATCTTCTACTGTTTATGTAGGCAACACTAATCCACAATATTACGGTAATTAATTCGAAGATTTACGGATAAACTTTCAAAACAGAACACAGCGAACAGTGGAAAGAGGATACGACGTTCTTTTTTTTATGTGAGCTGGCGCAGATGTGCACGGGATTAGAGTGTAATTCTGAAAATTTTACTTATTTGTTTGACGGCGTGGACGGGCGTTGACATTTTACGCCGTGCGTAACATTTCCAAGTGTTCTGCACGTTAATATAAGTTTATAGCAGCTCACTGTCTGGAAGTAACTGTGCACATATACATATATATGTTGACTGGCTGACACCAGTAGAACTTGATGCAGGTTATGAGTACCAGTAGCGCTCCTAACGTTTAAATCCTGAACTGAGGTTCATTTCAGATGTGGCGTTGAAAGCTGCTTGTTTATAGTCTACTTAAGAGTTTAACTTCACATTTTGAATGGGTTTATTTCGGTAAAGTCAAGCTATGTTTCGGGGTATGTTCCCGGAGCCACTTATATACAATTTCATGTTTAAACCTGCCACGATATAATTTATGAACAGGACGGAGTGTATCAGCAAATGAGAAGGGGATTTAATCGTAAAAAGACTTGTTGAAAAGATATTGAAGTACGCTGTACAGGTGACATTCATTACCAGTATAAAATAATTAACATTGGACATAAATGTGTACTTTGACATAGGAAATCTATTAAAATATCAACATTTTGAAGTCTCTTCAATGTAATAGGTATTAGTATCAGTACAATTAATGGAGACGAAATTAATGTAATTTGAATCTGGAATAAAAAAGAATAATATCGAATCACGCTAGTAACAGTACTGGTATTTAACAAATAAGTAACATAGTACTACTTAGATACTTTGATTTTAAATTTCAATTTAATCTCGTCATGACTGACCAGAAACAATTTACTTAACTGTCGTATTACATTAATAATAAATTAAATCAATTAAAATAGACAAATTTTAAAATGATATATTCGCGACTTGACGTATACAGAATCAATAACAATAGACAATTAGTCTGTATTTAATCAGTGCCAATGTATATATGCTCTACGTGTCACAATGTAATTCTCATGTGAATGTTGTGGATGTATAAGGCTTTGAAGACAATTATATCTACAATCAGCGTAATATATTTACACTTTGCAAGGACAAAATTCATTACTCTAACATACTAATATCAAAGAACACACCACACACACACACATCTACATGTGTCACATATCACACATATATGTCACTAGAACGTAGAGCACGATTCAAAATAACCTATTACACGATATTTACCAAGTAACGAATTCAGGATATCAAATTTAGTCCGCATACGTATACATGTATCTATCTCGTTTTAACTGGCGGGCAAATTCAATAGTTTAATTCTTGTTACTCGAATTCTGGTGAGTTGAGTAAATACTATTAAATTTATAATGGAAAATTTTAAAAATAAAATTGTTATTTTTGTTTAAATTCATGTATAACTTTCATAAGTTTAAACAGTTTATTCCAGCAAGAGAACAATTCTTTTAAAGTTCGTATCGTCGCAGCCTGATTTTAAGAATAACAATTGTTTGTTCCCACATTGTTTGTTACAGTACAAAATTACGGTGTACCAATAAATCATGAGTGATTGCAATGCAATCAGTATAATACTAAACACATTATACCACATATACTTACACATTTCAACTATAACGTTCTCTCAAAGACCATTCGTTTTATTTCATTCGGCCCGTGCAACACTGCTACCACGCTCAAGTTAATAAAACCACCAAGTAAGTATCGGTATTAAGATAAATGATGTCGAAAGATAATTCCATCATTCCTCGTTTCTTTTCTAAATCAAATTAAAGACGAATTAAAACAATATAACTAGCATTCGCACACTGCGTGCTATGATCTCTACTCCGGGGTAGGTTTATCAAAGAGATGTAATCCGCACAACCGGCCGTAGAATGTCGCCCATTATACTGGTACAATAAATTTTTAGTGCAATTGACCCCAAAAATGTTAGGAAAGTCCCATTTAATGAAAGGAATGACGATTGTCTGAACAAGTATGTGTGTGTGTGTGTAGAAAAGGGTATGATAACGTAGTTATACTTGCTACTGCCCAATGTCCGCATAGTAAATGAATGTCGTACACTAAACCCAAAGTCATCTACCGTCTGGCAAAAACACCAATACATACATGCATGCATGACTTTCACTTTCGGATCAAACGATTCAACTGTCACTTTCCCTACGGTGCTGTGGTTTGGTGCTTACAACCACACGTGATAGATGGCAGCACCAGACGCGGCAGAAACTGTATCTTAATGCGTATTTGCATATATTAATGTACACGTACTTGTGAAGGCAAAATGGGTAATTGTAGGAACTTATTTTATGTTGCTAATTGTTTTAGCCGAGAACCTATACCGTTCTGAATACGAAATAAAATACGGGCTCTCAGTTCTTTTCGTGTGGCGAAGGTTAATTTAATTTTCGCTCATTGTCAGCATGCAACAGAGCACTTAATTAAGACAATATCATATGAAATAAAGCTTCAAAATAGACAATTTGTCAAGATTATAACAGGAATATCATATTGGAAAATAATTGCGAAATAGTTTTGTAAAATATCTTTATAATACCGTTCGTAGACATTATTAGGTCGTTTTGAAAGTGAGATATTTGATAGGTACGTAGGTGAATAAGTTGAATGAAAAATGTTTTAACAACTTTTGGAAAGTTGAAAATTACTTTATTAGTGAAACGAGTGCTTCTGGCAATGACAGGAAAATATTCCAATATTTGTTCGGCTGAAATATTTTACAATTAGTACCACCGTAATGAAATACTAAATCAAAACTAAACAACGATAAGTATGAAATAGTTTTCTCTTCTACTTTATAGTAATTCATTATATTTAATTAATTAATAAAAATTAATGTAGAACAGTTAAAATAAAATAAAGTAGTAACACAAAGTAATTTTTATTAATTAATTAAACAACGATATTTTTTTTTATTGTTTTATAATATTATATTCTAAGAATCTGTGGGGGCCCAGGACTACAGTGGGTGTTATTGTCTTCTCAAGTTACTAGTTTGCGATATAATAACACGTGATATGATATACGATAGTACACTCGTGTTATATGACATAACTTTTAGTGCAAATTGCGAACGGTGTTTTGCTATTGTCATTTTATTACTATATGAATCGGCTTACTGCATATCTTTATCATCGTACATGGCCATTGCACATTTCAAATTAAGTTTTAGATCCATGTATGACTGGGATTACATATATAAGTGATGTGCTGTTTATAGATAAAACAGGAAAACCATTACCTTTTCAACGTTCACGCTCTGTCGGTGTTTTGTGAAATAAAATAGTGTATAGTAGAATAACTACTGGCAGTAAAGAATTTAACATTATCTCTGTGCTGCACTTTAGTGAACTGAACTGTAAACGAACAAAACTCGTCTCTCCACTGTGCTACGTGACAATTATGTCATTATCACTTGGCACTGTTTTTAACTAGTAATTAAATTTTAACTGTCTGTTCGCGAATATTAATGCACCTAACGTATGAATAAAATTTCATTTATGAATTTGCTGGCAGGTCAATTTAATAATATAATAAATTTATAAAATAAGCGCTATGTGAATCCGCGTTGAACGAGTTCAGTTTAGGAAATCTGTAAGAAGTTTCTTGCACTTCTTATTTTCAGGATTACCTTCTTTTCAGGAATCATCATACAATTAGAGTTTTTCTTGTTGAACAAAAACCATGTTGTACCGAATGGCCGTTGATCGAGATGTCGTTAGGTGGAGTCTTATTGTATTTCCATACGTATTTCATCAATGGCGGACTTCAGAAGGGATATTGTAAACAATTTCGAATAGAAATATACGTTAAGAGTTTGAATAAATAATATTTTTCACTTGAGAAAACATTATGCAATGATTACATCCGGAAATGCAACATGAAGCTTTTTGTCTGCAGAGAGTTGTTGCTTGCACATAAAGCTTAGGTACAGCACGACATGGTTGAATATAAATGAAGTGTAGTAAGGAATAGACTATGATTTCCGCAAGCGTATATTTTTCTAAAAAAAAACCCCTTCACATTTATACGCTTGTCTTTGTATGATCTAACATCTAGAAGAAGTTTTGCCGCTGAAATGCACTGCTATTCATTGCTTCTGACATCATTAAAATAAACAAATCACTGTACGCGCTTTCATCAAATGCACTTACACTAATGGCCAAAACACCACGAGATAAATAAAACTATTCCGTCCTATATTTCTCCGGCGATGTGTTGAAAAAACTGCTTGAAATTTCAAGTATGCTCGCGAGCGTGTGTAAACTATGTGAAAATAAACAGACGTTAAAGTAAATTTCGGGTGAATTGTTCAAATCATATACAAGGAATTATTTCACATTCGAGGACAGTTGGGTCCCGAATGGATAACAAGGTTGTATTTACACAACATTTATATGAAAGAATAACAAATAAAAGCTACGAAACATAACGTGGAGTGTAAATATTTGCAGCAAGTTTAGACGAGAAATATTTTTTTATAATCTTTGTTTCACTAGGTTAGTTGGTCAAGTAGAATTTGCTGTATGTATTTTGAAAAACAATCTTATATGCTTCTATCAAATTACTTCAAATACTTTAAATTTCTTTGTCTTTATTTTGATTTTTTAAGAGCATTTGATGAAGTTTTTGAAGCATTATCAAATTTAAATAATTAAAAAATGATTTGAATTTTGATAGAAGTAAAATGGTTAAAATACCTTCCAAGTGAAATTTTTTGAGATTTGGTTTGAGTTGTTTACAGTACAGTTCAGTCAGATCATTTAACAGTGTACTTATAAACGTATCAGGGAAACTTTCACGTGGCTTTAATAAATATTTTATGTTTCAAAAAGTTTTGAACAGAAACTTGGCGAGTTTAAATTTTATTAAAAACTGACAAAAAACGTTGAATGTTCCTTCGGGAATGTCCAAAACAGAAAATTGCCTCATACGCAAAAAAAATGTTTAGGCCTGTATGTTAAAACTTTTCTGAAATTCTCCTTAACTGACAAAATGTTCTTATAAATAAATGTCGCTACCACATTCCCTTTTCCATAAAAACAATTTAAAATATTATTAAGAAAAAAAGTATACTGTACCTATTCAAATGTGATGTAAATTTCTAGAAAGTAAATAAGATAGTGTGTAAAATGATTAGGTATAATTTATTTCAAGTACTGGTGCTTGTATTGTATGCACGTTTACAACAAACGCAATAAAACTAGTGACGCGTGCTATTTGTCACGACCGGTAGCACTTCAGTCGACGTGTGTGGCACGCGTTACAACTGTCAGAGCTAATTATACGAGAACATATGTCTCTTAATTTGTAGACAGCCGCGCATGTATGCATCTTCTTACGTATAATCTGGCGTCTTCCGACGACAAAGTACTTCACGTCACAAGCACCCCCTAATTAGTTCTGACATAATTAATTAAGCGCAAGAAACTAAAACAGCAAAACCGTTCTATTACGTTACCTGTTGTATTAGAAATTTCCTACAAATATTTATCCATAGCGTTTTGCGTACATGTAGAGTTTGTTTCAATCATATTTGAAAAATCCGATAAACATTCATAATTCAATATTCATTGAATAGAATTAGTTCTCATTATACTGAAGTCGAACATGGACGAACACGTTTATCAATGACGGATGTAATTCAGCTTGGTCCTAACTAAAGGTACACAGGTTAGATATGCATAGAACAGGTAAATACCTCCGATTATAACTCGATACTGACACAGAAATTCGCGTATGCATCCACGCTGACTTGGCAGATTTAAACCGTGAATTAATATTCTATGTTTTATCTGTTAACATCGTGCAAACAGACTTCGAAACTTCGTAATGAAACACGGTTTACAAAACGTGAAATGATATAACCGCGAGCATATACAACTGCAAACTGTACGGGTAAAGTCAAGGGGTTGAATTTGAACGACAAACACACATATACTAACAGACAATCTTATAAAATAACTTGACACAAATTAAATATGTAAATCATAACTCTATAATTGTGCATACATTTGTTAAAGCGTCTATTTGTTAATTAATTGTAGAATCTGATCAACTAGGAACAGAAGATCAAATATCCAAATATTATTTTCGAGTTTTTTTTTTCTTCCGAAAGAAACGCTTCCAAATTGTAATTTTGATAAAATATGGAACGTAGCCACAAAGATTTCTATACGTATTCTTAAAGTCAATAAACTATCTGGGAAAGTTAGTGCCTTATGCAAGCCATAAATTTGACCAAAGGACTAGTCATAATTCATTTAGTGTTTCTCGGAGCCACAAATTACCGAGATTAAGCCCCTGTGCACACATGCAGAGAATGGCCATGTATAATACTTCCATGCCGTCGCTTTGTTGCAATATCTTGATAACGAGTTGATTATTACACTGTTATATCGACAAGAAAACGATATACCGTCTGAAGCATGCGATATTACTAAACGATAATGTTTTGTATCTTGAATGCCCTTATAACGACCGGATTGCAGCATTCCAATTTACGACATGCTAATGTCTTTTGCACTTACGCATTTGCCCATTTAGTTATAGCCAAATGGGGTTGTGGTAGCAGCCAATAAGAAACTGCGCTCCAATATACATATGATCGGAATATCCACTAGGTATCATTATCATACACTTGCAATACACACAAAACGTGACACAGAACGTTTCTCTCAATAATTTGGTATCACAGTCGCTTCATTCTTTGTGAAACAAAAGTGCAACGTTTTAATTGCAAACGTAGCCCAGGCTTTGTGTAAAAGTACTTGTTCATTCAAATTGTAGGGCACTTGTTAATCGATTTCAGTACTTGATAATAAGTCTACAGTTACTAGATTTTTGCTAGTGAATATTAAGTGTTCTCTCCATTGTACATTATGGTTTTGGATTCTAATCTATCAAGGGAGACAGTGAGTACACAATTTCAATGAAATACAGCGAACTGTTTCAGCAGAAATGAACGTGTATTGCGCAATGAAATTACCGTGTAGATTACATCATCCATGTACCGAGTGTATTAAATTGCAAAAAAGGAAATAAATTTGAACAAGGTAAATTTATTCATCGCGCTTTGTAGAAGCGCCCACACAGGCCTTTTATTTGCATTATAAAACACACACACACAAAGTTCAACAAGCTGGATTTAAATACAAGTAAAATCTTTGGTTAAGTATACAGATGTTACCAAGGCACCTTATGGAAACATGGTATCATCTTTTCATGACCGGTAAACAAACATTGTAGAGTATGTACTTCTTTATATTGAAAGAGTAAAAGAATAAAAATAAGAAATCCGCATCGTTGGTCAAAGTTTGTTTCAGTTGTATGAAAAACTTTTTTTTAGGTATTTGCAGATTAAAATACTTTAGCGAAAATATAAAAACAAATATTTCAACAGAGAACATGGAAAAATGTAATTATTTTTAATGTTGGCCTGTAGCTATTTATAAAAGTATATTTATTTAACTCAGATTCCTAATAGTATTTCGTTTATTAACGCACACACACAATGATATACATATTTGGAATCGAATATTTCGACACTTTGGTTAGACAATAACAGACTACAGATATTTTAAGGTTAATGAAAGTACCAGTCAAAATATCGTTTAAAAATAAATATTTACTAAATAAGTATTCGTCGAAGATCTTTATTTATTGTAAGAAAAGCTTCGTGGAAAGTCAGAAAACGGAAAACTCTCACAAAGGAAATGTGAATACTCAACTATGCGATGTGAAATTCCTATTTTTCCGAGACACGGTTAGTTTAGATTATGAAGATTATATTTGTGTTTCACACGGCTACATCAGTGCAGGGATTATAAGCAAACATAATCATTTTTAAAACGTTCTATATTGTGATCAGAATATTTCTTGCCAACGTTAGCGATGGATCTTCTTTCATACGTGTGGCTGTGTGTGCGTTCGTTGTGAAATAGTACAAACCCGTTACGACTTGACAACGCTCGTATGTCTGTCTCACTTGCGAAAAGCATTGATTTACTCAAAGCACGCGCTCACATTCTGTCTCACTTCAACTACCGCCTTCTACTACATCTTCTTCTCAATTCGAATGTGGAACGTATGTTTGTACAGACGTGACAGTACAAAAAAAAAATAAAACCCCGTTTCTAACATATTGGATCATTTTAAATACGGTGCCGTGTGGATGAAATGAATTGCACGAACGTTTTTGGGTACGCAGAATGAAGAGAAGGATCTGTCTCCTTAACGGTGGACTGGTAAATCTTGACATATGCTTCGTCAAGTTCCGTATCGTATCGAGAAACGTTAATAGTTACATCAGCACAATTAAATAGTGTCATGGGAGTACAATTATTATCTCTTAATAAGTGTCTCTAGAATGGTCTAGGATTTAACCGATAATTTTTCAATATTAAGTAATACAATTAGTCAACTAATTTAATTGAATACTCAAATAAATATCCAAACATAATCTATGGAACTCATAATACACACCAACATGCTTCTATTTACCAGGTAACAAAATATCTCTCAAATATAATTGGCATAGAATCATAGAGAATATGTTAAAGGCTTTTCTCAGACTATCGGACTTTATCCTTGGAAATTGGAATTTTTTATCCGTAAATAATATTTCAGGAGATTGCTTCTGTGCGCTAAGGTAGACTCGGGCACAAGGCAGCTATAATCTGTGACATTTCGGAATGCAGTAAGGTAAATAAACCATATACCTCGCAACGTAGCGACATGTCGTAAAGCGCGGGTACAATAAAAAGCCGATCTGACTTAAATCCGGGTGTAACGTATTTAGCACCGGCAAACGAGTACACAATATTATCAACAGGGGGTTCTGTTGCGTGATCGCACATAAATAATGCCGAAATGGCGAAGCTTTATCCAACCAATCGCCCCCACCCCCACTCCGCCTTGACGGCCAACATCCACAATTACCCTAGTTTAAACCAGAGGCTGTCGTCCGCAATCTCACTTTTTATATTTCCTCTTTTTTTCACCAGCATGTACCACATTCTAAGTGCAAACAATTGAACCAAATCGTGCATAACTTTTTTCAGTCTATTATTTCACATATCTGAAGGGGAATGGAATGTGAACATACAAATCGTTTAAACTCTGGATTATGGATGGAAGAGAGGTGATAGAAAAGTGGAATAAAGAGGATACGTTGAAAATAGTACAAAGAGAAATTATTTTAAATGTTGGATAGTAAGCATTGATCAGTAGCAGGAATACTAAGAAATATTTTCTATTCAATGATACATTTATATGTTTATATATTTATCAAACATATACATGAGTATCACATTCAGTTTGCAGCAACAAAATAAACAATTTGGTTAAAATATTAACGATCAATAATTCGGAAATTTGAACATGATGCGCCCGGAGGCAATAACACCCCCTCCCCCGCACATCAACTCTGTACATACGCTCGATATAGGTATAGGATATAGATATAATATAAACAATAAAATTTTATTTTGCATATATGAAATCATTGTCCAAAGTTTATATAATGCGATTTTAATTTTGTATCGCGTCCAAAATATACTAATAAAAATATAAATCGCGAATTCAGCGATTTTTGACATATTCCAATATAAAATATTTATACGGGATTTACAATATATTTACATTTCTGCAAACATGTCGAAATGTGAATATACATGTATACAGGCTGATTCTAAATATATGCGAAAAACTTTAAGGGCTGATTCCTGACGTTATTTTGATCAAAAAGTTCATATGAATAACTGTCCAAAACGGTTTAGTTTTAAAATTATAGTGATGTTTGATAATAAATTAAGAATACAGTAAAGGTAATAATCAAAATGAACTTATAGAAATTGTTGAAAATGGCTTCTTCTCCTCTGTCGTACTGAATGGCGAATACTTTCAAAAATATCGGGGGTGTTGTCCTAAGTGATGCAACAATGCGATCTCTCAGTTTATCGACATTTTCAATGGGAGTCGTTAAACTGGTGATTTAAGGTGACATAATGCATATCACACATCTCAGCATTTGCGTAAATCATTTTAAAGAACAGAAGCTGGCAATAAACATTAATGAACCAATGCTTTGACTCAATAATATTTAAATGACAAATATTTTGGCAGAGCCAACTATGATATTAGATGGTGTAAATTATATAAATTCTTAATTTATTATTAAACATTCTATAACTTTAAAACTAAGCCGTTTTGGACAGGTATTTCCACTACAAATCTGAAGAACTTTTAGAGAGTAAATCGTTTAATAAAACATCGCAAACTGTGCAACATAAATGAGCACAAGATTCTTTCATAATTCCCCAACACGAGAACACTTAATTAACGTAATATGCAAGTAGAGGAAAACATGCGACAAAGTTGCATGTTCAACGGCAAACCCGAATGGACGACGGATTACTGCTCGAACGCCTGGCGTCGGTTAAATGTGACGCCGAGTACCGTGCATTCAGTGACAACGGCGCCCGACATCGCCGATGCAAGATTCGACGTTCATATATTTACAATTTAATGATGGAGACCGTGTTGAACAAAGTGTCAAATTTGTTCATAAACTAAGATAGATTGGTTTAACTATAAATTACATAGTCTCTATGTACACTCACACACAGCCGAACTCGATCCGAACTACCACCGATCAAGTTGGTGTTCGTTGCTTGCTTCGACGTACCAGGAGAGAATTGTTCCCTAGTTTCCAATCGTGCCAACAGAGTGCACTATTGTTGCACGACACGTATCGTTATTATTGCGCTTTAGATATAGGTTAGGTTTGCGATTGCCAGTGACACTTCGCATGGAAATTGAGTCGCCGACGTTTCTTGCATAATCTTGTTATTTTGCAAAACAATAAACACAGAATCATAGAGGTATTGTATGTGCGTGCAATAAATTGAAACCCACATAGTACGTGTACGTGTATGTATTGGCACACAAATTGTTTCATCATAAAACTGACAAGGAACTGCCGCCGCGTTATTGTCGATCGATCCGTTCTCATCCGATTTAGTTAAATTGAGAATGTACCTTTTCTTCAAAGGGAACCCTCGTGCACAGCGACGGAACTAAACGAAAATTTCAAATTGAGCACACGGAGCTTACTGGGCTGCAAATAAACCATTTCTTCGGAACGTAAGGTTCTTCGTAAATACGATTCTAATTGGTATGTACAATTTGAAGACATTCCAATATATACACATATACTTACAAATATATGCATTGTAAACGTTTCAACGACAGTACTTTGTTGAATTATAGCGTGATAGATGTCCGTAATCAATTCGATTCGTGATGTTGCAATGTAAATTTAATTCTTTTAGATTTCAGATTGCCGTGTAATCGTATTATTAGGTAATAAAATGAAATGACCAAATTTAGATTAATTCTACCGGAATAATAACATTCATATCTGGATTATTCGACCTCGGGCCAAATAGCTATAATCTATTTTTAATGATATTAATGTATATATATATATATATATATATATATATATATATATATATATATATATATATATATATATATATATATATATATATATACGGAACAGGGAATTAATAATGCTAGATTCTATAGATCGGAATGAACGAGAAAAGATAGCAATTAATGTTGATGATCTTATATGTACCAGATATTTTTTTTTTTTTTGTAAATTTCTATGGAACTGACTCGTATGCATGTACAAGTGTTGTTAAAAGACATCGCATCAAGAAGAGGAAATACGCTAATCGTCTAGTATTTCCAACAGAGAAGGAGAACGAACTGGCTCCAAGGAAAACTTTGGCCAAGTTCGTCGTAAAGAAAACACCAAAACCATATTCAAAGTACAACTGTTCCTTCGCAAAAGGATCCATTTCGGCCTTATCCTGAGACGTCAGGTTTATCAGGGATGTAGTTAAGGATTATTCGTGTTACACTGATGCCCTATTTTAAATAAATTTACATTTCGACGACGGGACCAGGCGCTGTGTGATACGTATTTAAAAATAACGCTCCGAGCACGGAGAGCGCCGTCTCGCTCGTCTCCAAATACCTTAGTTTAATTCTCTAACACCAGTCGGTATTAGGCTAATCATTGTTGAAACCAAATATTCAAAAGTTAGTTACAGAGTTCACCAAGGATTTAAAATGTCGAGAAAATTATAAAGATTCTCACTGTTTTTCGTCTTAAAATCTCATGGATGAAGTTGCGAAACTACAATTCAATATGGAATGCAATTAAAAATCCAGAGAATGAAGTTTCTTTTCAAAGCTACTACGTCTCTAATTATTGTCTCTGTAGGTTCTTAAATAATTACATTCGCTAACGAGGTGACAATGAAACAAAGTGTATTGATTTCCCTCCCAATCTTTTTATTTGCGGATAGTAATTTAATAAACCTATCGTGACGGGTTATTTTGTATCTGGATTGAATTTTAGACACTGTAATGAAGGAAAATTTGCATACTTTAGTTGCCAACATGCAGGAAAAACTATTTATGCTCACTACAAAATTCCAGAAAAGATTTTATTCTGTATTATATCGAAATAATTACAAATAATAAATAATGTTGAAAAATGCATTAATTCATGCATGTTATTCTCTATTATATTCGTGTATACAAAGACTATGTAATGAATTTCTGGTGTTAACGAGCTTTTTTTAATGTTGATTTTTATTACAAAGAAATCTCTCGTGATGAAGAGTACTCGACCATGTCTCTCTCTCTGTGTGTGTGAGTGTGTTTATGAACTGACTGTGAATCGTGTTGTCTCCGGTCCATTTATATATAACGATCTTTTTTTATTATCATTTATCTACAATACTCACAGTGTATCGCAAGCTACCAACATGTGGATTAAGTGGTGACAAATTAATGAGTGAATTGTATGAATGCAAGCAATTTGTAAAGGTCATCACATGTATGACGTGCCAGTATTTGGAAAGGCATTTAACTGAATTTCATTTCTGCGTCTAAATAAAGAAATTGTTTTTACACCAGTCTTAAGAAGTAAACACAACTTTTCAAATTTCGGAGCAATACAACTCTTGGAGCCATTAGTACAACTTTTAATGTCTACGTTTCGCATTGAAACATATTTCTATAGCGAAATGTTTTCTACACTTATGGCAGAATGAGTCGCATAAGATATTTTCTTTAACGTGCCCATATTTCCCATCAGGACAGATCCAGGTTGCGTGTACAACAGGGTTACGTCTGGTCGTCATTTGTCATGTCGTTTATGTAAGGTCGCAAGCCATTTGCCGCAACTGCGCTCCGATATTTTTTCACACTTGATTGGTCCGAGAACTCACTCGCTATTACATGGACGAGGGTGTGATAGAGGCAAATAGAAGCAGTGTTACAAGGTTAAACTGAAACCTCGTAGCCAATAACGAAAGAAATATGGACAGTTCACATGACCGTGCTTGAATTACAAATGTGTATCTCAATTATTCCATATATATTTACCACAGTCTAATGCCTGGACGAGGTTCAACTTGAATTCGCAAATAAAAATCAACAATATCGATTGGGTAAATCTAGTGTCTTCGTAACTGCATATAAGATTTTATTCCAGCGAATAGTTAGACGTATGAAAGAATTATCAAGAAGAAAATAGTTATTTGTCTCCGGGCACATACCATCCACTCTTCGGATAACGACGAATGCTTTCCGAATGAACACGAGTCGTGTGCCGTAGATTGCAGTGAACTCAAACACACAAATTTTATTTCTTTTTCTATTTATCTTGGAAGCGGGTTCGGAGTGACATTATTGACACTGATGGAGAAATAGTAAGTAGCGCTCTCCAACAGCTGTCCTAACCAGCCAGTGATTTATCGATATATTTATACGGTGTCATCGGCCAAAAGGCCACACTACACCAGCACTCTTCGATATTATTCGCCATGTTATATATGTATGAACGACACACATTGAATACAATGTAATTGTTTCTAGGGCAACGTTCAATTTTTCATCTCCAATCAAAAATTAACAATAACCAAACGAAACTAGGTTTCTTCGCTGTTTTCATATCATTAATGGTTACTCTAGGAATCCGAGATTAAATGAGCATAGTTATTCGTACTAAAAGTTTTAAGCAATAATCTGGTGTTAGACGCAGTGCAATGTTCCTACACTATATAAAATAATTTGTATCGTTATAATATGCATTCATTCATCATTCCGAGACGTGATTGACATGAAAAAGGTGGCGCTCGACTTCCTCCCTAAATGATGAGTTATTAGTATTTATTTTCGTAAACATGTTCTGTTGGTTACCTCACTTCCGTTGCGAATATACTTCTGCATTTTTAAATATTATGTTACGTTTATGAGCACGTATGATCGTGTTTGTGGTTATGAAAATAAAAAGCAGGTGACATAGCAAATGTGAGACAATAATAGGGTCTGCTAGATGTAGGCATGATGTATCTCGCCAGTGTTTCACAAATAAAATTTACATTTAAACTTGAATTCACTTGCGTATAAAATATTTACAATTTCACACATACACACTTTCGTATGTGGCTGTGTGTACCGACTACTCTTTAGACCTGTTAGTCTCAAAAGTCAACGGTAGAAATAAATGATGAGGAATCGTGGTTCATCAGTTAATTTGGGACTGATTTGTAGGCTTTAGGACCCTGTCCTCGCCGTCTTTCTGGTCCAGTTGTCTTTTGCCTGAGACTTGTCCTATTTTATCAGGTAAATACACACACAAGGGGTGTTTACTGTAGATCTAACGGTTTCCGTCGTTCGTATCTAAACAAGCCTTACACAAACATTTCATCCTCTCGTCTATCCACTCTTGTTAGGTACATATTTTTATAATTGAACACAAGTGACAACGAATCCATTTACCCAGACTGAGTGTAAATTTATGAGAATCTCCAATATATCGTTCTAGCATTACTCTTCTTGGATGTGTCGTAATTATTACTAATATTGGATTAAGTAGTTCTTCGTGTGATAAGCCTCCAACGATTATACGTCCATTACGTATTTTGCATTACTTGTTCTGTACCTTTTCCTACGCTCTGCATATGCTCTGTGGAATATTTCATTCTGCTGATTGCCGCAATACAATACGAACAATTAGACATGCGAATCTGACAATAAAAAGCCGGCATCAAATGAGTTCTGTGCTCTTGCGCGCGTGAACATGTAACAGAATAGTTCTCAAGTTTAATTCATAAGCTGAGGATCTAATGTAATTTGCCGAGGCCTGGAGTTGATTTTCGAGGAAGGCAATTTAGCATGCGACTAATGCATGAGCATCAGCGAAACAGACAATTTGAGCAAACATCACAGTACTACTAACACGCACACACATTAACACACGTACACACACACATATATATTTAGAGTGAATTGAATACATCAATGACTAAGAAACGCAATTAAAACGGTCTACTCATGAACACCGCAGATTAACAAAGGTCTTTTCGAGGTCTTCCCATTCTACTATGTGTGGAAAGGCAGGGGTGTGTGTCAAAACAAATTGTCTGTGAGTTTATCAAAGACATTGTTTAAATACACTGTATTTCAGTCGGCAATGAACTGCGTCGTGCGATAATGTAGTTTCGTCTGCAAAAGTTTCAGTTTCAACTGTATTTACAAAAGACAAGTAAAGTATATGTATGTCCCTATAGACACACACATATGCCAGGCACCGCGCATACTCTACGCCTGAATAAACGCATTCAGTTAAAAGGCAGTCACCGTAGATTCGTACATACCTGTAGATGGAACACACCACCCTTGTTCGATGAGAACAATTGCTCATCGCTGCGACCAATAGTAGACGAGATAGCATTGTCTCTCGTCTTACACAGCCTCCATATATGCAAGTGAAGACAAGAGTAATAACTGAATCTGGTGCTGTATCAGCGGAGAGCAATGCGGACCAGATAACATTTTATTCCGTCGCCAGAGTCTAGTGGAAAATCCTGTAATAACTGGAAATATCTCGTGTCTGTGAAACGAGTCTCATTGTTCGACTAGTAACTCATTTTGTACAGGACATTTTAACTTTCATCCATTGCAGTAAGCATCAGAGACAGCTTGAAATTTGAAACAAAATAATTAATTTATTCAGTATAAACATTTGTTCATTATAATGATTTGAAACGAATCAATGGAGGAGCTATTGTTATGAATTTTTAAATAAAACTCTAAAACTAATGATCTTTCGCTTTGCTGCTTTTAAATAATAACATTCACAATGTTGTATTTCACAAATAAAATTAATTCACCTCCAAAATAATCTTTTCATCCCATATCCTTTCATTCACCTTGTTAACTTGTTCCAATGATCCTTTGTACAAAAGATTTCGTATAAAAAATCATTGTACTGAAAATTCTTCCTGTTTGTATATGAATAACTTTTGGTATACTTTAGCAGTACGGTAAAATTTTTTTTTTTTATAAAAAAAACATTAACAATGGATCAGGAGTATTGTTGCAACGGGAGATTCATTTTGACCAGATACGTACGTATGTATGTAAATGAGGAACCAGTGTTGTTATAGCGACAGGTCTATTCAGTTTCCAGTGAATTGCACCTAGGTGATTACACGTGACGGGCTACACGAAGCGACACTCACTGTGTAGAAGAGGATTTAGGATATCGGTGTCCCGGAACCGCCCCATTGCACAACTGTTGAAACCACACCTAATCACTTTAGTTCAGTCGTACTAACTTTTCATTCGCTGTTATGCGTGCGAGTGTGTGATGTATTTCTTACGTATGTCTTCTCTTCGCTTCATGTGATGTCGGTTACAGGTGACTTGGAACACTAATTCATTCGGAGGCTTCCCTTTAAGAAGCAAAACAGGATGTGTGTGAGTGTGTGACAAAACACAGTGAAGTCAATTCCCTTAGCACTGCCTTTGTAATGGGGCAGGAAATCGAATAACGTACATCCCCTAAAGTCATAGTAAAAATACACAAATATTTGCACAAGTTCGTATTCGCTTCCACAAAGAAGTGCAGCTCGTCAAGAATAGCTATGCACTTCAAGGTTGGATGCGCAGTCGTAGAGTGCGATAACATGACTCTGAGCGCAGTTGTCTGTAAGCAGGATACACGATCAGTACGCCTTAAAATCTTCGGGTATTCTTGTTTTATCATCTGGTCACCGCAAGTTATGCAAATGAGGCGCAAAGCATTCTTGGCGAACTGTAAGTACCAGTTTGCAATATGTTAACAGTACTAGATGAATATGAAACTCGACGCTCTCTTCAATATTGTCCGTGTGTTCATACTAACGGTTGCAGAATATCTCTATGCAAGTTTATTCGTAAACTCTACAAGCAGCCAGTGAATATACAATGTTTAGTTCATTTGCTTCTTGTTTTTCGCACATGTCCAATTTGATTTCAACTTTGAGATTTATTCATTAAAAACAACACTGTATATAGTGCTCGCACACACACAAACACACACGTGGAAAAAACAACATTACAATCAGTCGCATCCATATATTAACCACAAACTGGTTACAACGAGACAAGTTGTGTTGGCTGTGAAAAACACCCCGCCCTTTCATACTAACACACGGTCAGACAAATTGATTATTGACCGGTAACCAAATTGAATGAACTGCCCACTGCATGTACCTGTGGCATTTAACATCACCCCCAACACAATGAATTTTATTGTTTTCTACTTGAAATATGAAGAGATCAGCATAATGCGCAAGCGCGCACTAATGCACGTACCGATACCGGAACGTATTTAAAAGTTAATTGGCATTGAATTCGTTAAACTGACATTGATGTGGAACGGTGCACGATTCAAATATTTCATTACAATTTTTGTAATACAGACATGTACATTCCAACCATTGACATATTATCAAAGCCATTTCTATAAAGGAATACTTTACGTAGGTAAATGTTTCAAACTTCTTACTGGACGTCTTGTACAAACTAATTCTGTTGAGATGAACTGGTTGCGTGGCTTGTGTTTATTAGAGAGCAAGGTACTGGACGGCATTACCGTTAAACTAATGGATGCATTGTCTATGGATGTGTAATGTGCAATAGCGAGTAAATGGATAATTGTTCCATATTATTCGATGGAACGATCAACGGTAAGCATCATTGCAAATTAATTGTCTAACCCCTTCAATGGTGACGTAAATGGAAATGAAATCAAACTGGTTTACTTCCGACTGATCGAAGTTATGGCCTGGAAACACAACTAGAATTGCAGAATTATTCTAAAACAATCCGTTAAAGAAGTGTAAATATTCATAAAATTAGAATACAATTAAACCTGGGTTTGCAGGGCGAAGTTTAAATTAAATTCGTGAATCTTATGCCCTAAGACGAGGCTTCATTCGAGAATCAAATGATTCTAGAATTGTTATGATTCCGGAATTAAACTGAATGTAGTTTATAAGGCTCGAATCAGTTGATTCTTGGTGAGTCAAATAATTGACAACAAATAAATTGTTTGTTTCGTCCTAGCAACGGTTTAGTTCTAGAATCAATGATTTTCGAATTAAATCTCGTCAAATGCAATTAACGTTCAAATACATTTATTATTTAATAGTATAGCATTATTCATTATAATTTAACACTAGTTCTCAATAAGCTACGAATAATTTTACAGTAATATAGTTTCAGAACAGTATTATTATGTAAAACATTTTCTGCTAATGGTTCATTGTTTTTTGCTTTCGTCATAGATTTGTAATTCGTCATGTTTAATAACCGGATATTTATATTAATGATATTTTAATATATGTCATGTATTCGCTTCCTTTGTCTTTTCCCCCAAAAAAATCTCAAATCATCTAACAGGCAATGGGCGGGCGAGAGTGTTAAATAACTCTGTGAAAGTGAAGGGTCTCCCCATTACATTGTAACGAGTGACCTTAGTCCGTATATTTATATAAACGTCGGGAGTACAAAGACAACGAGCTTTGTTTCAAACAGCCCCCGGGCACCGGACAAAAAGTAACTAGTTATATTACATTAAACACACCGAGAAGCGTAAGGATATCCATACAGACGTACCAGATTAATGGACGTAGATAAATAATATAATAATAAATCCACTAGTTATACCATGAAGAGAATCATATTTCGTTCCTGTTGAAATCATGCAACTAATATTATTACATTTAAATAACGTATAAGTTATAAATCGTATTTAATTTCCAAGCATCCTTAGGGCAAACTTTCACTAAAATATTATAAACTTTTACTAATGAAATATACTGAAAGTTCAGAATTCATACAAAACAAGATATATCAAATGTTGACGATGGTAATATTATTAATTATTATAAATACTGTTTCATTCACAACTTTCTCGTCTGTCATTTCATGAGTTAATTTGGTATCTTTAATCACAACACATAGTCAATGAAGATCTAACTACACACACGTGTACAAACATACTTGTACACGTGTGTGTGCGTATTTATGCACTTAGCCTAGAAGTTAACATCAAGATTATATGTTAGAATAGCACCAGAGCAGTGTCTCGACTCTTCATGCATTTAATCCGGGATATGTTGCTCCCATGCTCGCTCAGATATATGCCTTGCATACAAATGTTTACAAAACTATGTTCATTGGTAAATTCCACCATAAATATACAAAGCTCGTATCAGTTTTAGATAACGTTGCTAGGTTTCTAAATACTAATTTATATACAGAACATCGCATGGTTGCAAGTACGGTTCATGCATGTGTATGTGTGTGCAAAGATAACTCGAACAATACAAGTAGAGTAAGTTAAAACTTGCCAGCTTTGGAGCTGTTCTGATACGGTATTAACTAATGTTAACGAGTTGTGAAATTTCAGAATCGTTGCAAAGAAAACAAAAACCAAATATTTCGTGAGTAGATTGTTGAATGTACCGTAGATGTATCCATCATACAACTTTGTTTTAGTTCACGAAAGATAATATTGAAATTCATACCGTCTCCAATTCCATTGGATGTAGTTATAAATGAATACAAACATATTAATATTTACACAGTGGGCCAAGAAGAACCACTGTTTCATGACCTCCTGATCGGTCATCAAAATGCAACGTTTCGAAATTGTTTTATTCGATATACAAAAATATTTGAGCATTAAATATGGCATCTTGTTATGTGGTTTATAATTTTGTACAACTTTTTTATTTACATTTTTGTTCTAAAATATATTGGTCAGAAGTAATCACTAATTTCAATATTAATGTTAATTCCATAAGTCTAGATTTGATTCGATATCCCGGTATATTCGTATAATACTCGTATAATATTAATATAATTTGTGTATAAGTAGCATCAAATTTACACCAAGGTATAGCTTTACATGTAATGTGATTTACCAAAGATACATACTGAATTATTGCGGTGGAATATTGGCACTACATCGTTAATCACATATAATCAGAAATCCCGTCTGTATGTGCGTGCATATATCTATTCTATTGATGATAGCTGATAGGTAATTCTACACACCAGACACTTAATAATCTATATATTGTTTCCTAGTAGAGTACTTGTACATAGATACCTTCATATTACACGTTAGTACCCACAATATCTAACATATGTATATACTTTTTCCGTCTATATCTACACATAACTTCTGTGTATATATTACTATACAGTAATACCTGTAGTATTCCATACAGTTTAGTAGAATATACATTACATCAACCAGAACAACAGTTCAACGATGAAGAAAGATTCTTTGAGCTGAACCGCAAATTCATAATGGTTCATGAAATAAGTAGAGTATCTCTTGTAAGAAATATCAAAAGTACAATTAGTACTTACATTCTATTGAAAGTAATAATTTGTGATTTTATTTCAAAATAAAAATCTATAACTTGTTGCTGGGATCGAACTCGGATCTACTCGGTAGTGGGTTGGTTGCTCTACCGAGATTAGATTTGATAATTCAGTATCATAAACATGCAACTCGCCGGCTAGTGAGATACGGAGTGATGTATTTATTACTTTATATTTTAAAGGTTTTATATTATTTCGTATATTTTTGTTGAAGAATTTCTCATTTCTGTAGAATAATAAATTTCCGTGCTTACATTTCAGCATGGTACATGTAAAGTCTTAATTTACTTTTAATAAATACAAATGAATAATTTATACTGCACCGTTGTTGCATTATGTTTCATTTAAACAATGTTTACATTTTCCTCTCATCGCTAAGATGTATTCAAAGGCGTACTTGCAGAAACGTAGAGAAAGAAACCCGTTGAAACTAGCAATACATAATAAATACAGAAAACAAGGCCAAACTACGTCGCAAGATATATTGTGATTTATTCCTGCCCGGATGGTTACTAAATCTGTATTTTTCTTTTCAGGTACGTTTCCAAGCGCAAATTTGCAGTGTAGGCAGTATTTGGTAAGAATATTTTACTCAACACCGGAAGTATAAGCTTCGACACGAGTATTATAAAAACGACATTTATATTTATAATATTCGTTAACATGTCTTGGGCAAATCTGTTAGATTAAAAACTAAAATTGCTATAAAAATTGAACAAAATAAAAATTTGTAAATTTTATATTTTTAATAAAATGATATTTTACAAGTTTTAATCTACAACGAGGATACAGTGAGAGAGGAAGAGAGAGAGTGCAAGAGGAATTTTCTTTATTCTTCGTTCTTTTTCTAATTAGTCCCACAGACATCAGGGACAATTTGTAATTCAATTTTCTCATTAAAATAACCGGCGCTCTTACGTGTACTGTATACCAAAACAAAACACTACGCTACGTTACGTTATGTCAAACATCTTCATCTCACGGCAGCGTCGTAAGACATGCCCTAATTAATTCTGCAGCATACACACACTCCTGCAATCTGTTGTCTGTACCATGGAAAATCATAAAACATCGTCGAAAAAAAGTACATATTAGTTAAATTGAAAGTGTCCTGGAGGGCAGAATAAATAAATAAACTTTCAACAAAATAGAAGAGAAATAAAATCATCATCATATGCTCCCAACGTTGTTCATATTCAAATGACTTTACAGAAAAAAAAAAATAAACTGGTGAATTGTAGTTGAAAGGTTTTCAAAGCAGGATGAAAATGTCAGTCGTTATACAGCGAATTAATGCGTCATTTGTAACTTCTCCAGCGGATGGTGGTGTATGTGTTTTTCTAACACGACACAAGTGTTTGGTATCCCATTGGGCTGAATGCTGTAAGCTCCCTAATTACCTCAAGCTGTCAAATCTCCACTAAAAAGCACCGTTAACTCTTCTTGCTTTTCCACTTCAAACTGCGCGGAATGTAATGTAATGAACTATTAATTACAAAACACATAGTTCAACGGAAACCTTCATCCGATCGTACCAGTGAAGCAAACAGAAAACAAAAGATAACAAAATCTTTGTATATCATTATTTACTTGCCAAGCAGTTTTGCGAAATCCAGCAAGTGAATATCATAATAGTTTTGTTGCTTCATTCTAATGGATGTGGCGTATATATGTGGTATTCCCCAGTGCAGCTACAAAGTTTAACAAAATGTAACAAGTTAGAGTCAACGTTCGAACAGTAATGAACAACACGGCAGATTCAATTTGCTTCACCAACGTCAGCAGAGAATGGACCGTGCGCGTGCAAGGGTGATGCAAAGAAACAGGTCAATTTGTGATAATAACCACGTCGATGTATAATGTAATATCGAAAAGAAAATTGCACTATTATGAAACCGATTTAACGCGCCAATAAATTATGCATAATCGGAATAGCAATCTAGTGAAATCGCATCGATGCATGACGAAAACTGCGCGGAAACAATCGACTTTTTCGGTTGGCCGAGTAGGGCGTGGAAAATTTTATATTGAAAATTTTTGATACGAATTGTGTAAAGTATTTATTTGCAAAAAAAAAAAACTATTATAGATAACAGTCTATTTAAATAGCTTAAAGCATGACATTTCAATATAAAGTATTCCAAAATAGATAAGCCGTAAACCCGCTAGCAATCTAAGCGCGAATATTATCAGTTAAAGGCGTTGGTATTATTTCCACTAACTGGATTCAACCAGCAAGTGTACGTATGTAAATGGGTTAAACAGACAGAGTCCTCTAGCTGGAATACTAGCAACTACTACTAGTTTGAACATAGAAACATCCGTACACCGACATGTAGAACTGCACACGCGAAACCACAAAAACAGTAGCATGCGGTGACGGCGACTGCGTCATATATCTAGCTGTTCCTCCACAAACACTTAATCCCTTGTACCTTCATTGTCTCTGTTACCTCTCCCCCCCGCCACAGCCCCTCGTGAACCTACACCGTTACCAAGGTACTGTTCATAACATGATGGTCGCTTCTAGCGAGTTACACATTATCATTAAACTACACTATGAATCTTCCATCTTCACCGGCTTCAACTGGTTTGCAGCTTTACCGGTTCCGCTACCTGATTAACCTCAAACGACTCACATCATGCACTGTGCAAACCGCAATTGTCGTAAAGTTAAAAGAAACTACCTCTGTCGTCATTACTTATGTGATAATTGTGTTTTGTCTCATTTCTTTACTGTCACGATTCATAATTTCGTTTCGGTACGCACTCCTTACTTGATTGTACAAAAGTTTTATGCGCTAACAAGAAAAGAAACTGAAAAACACTTTATATATTTTTATTTCTAAACGAAACTCATTTATTTAATAGTATTTTTATCGTTCTATTCTTAACAAACTTACAATCGAAGTTCTTATTTTGAAACGGAAAGTAAAATTGAATTTTGTTGCAGGAAAATATAGGTAAAGAATTCATATTGACATTCAAGTTCCTTTAATTGTGCTAGTTAAAATATGTTTTGGTGAACATTTTCTTGTGAATGGTCTCTCCACTCTCCCCGTATACTTACAAGAACAAGAAATCTAATCTTTTATGCGTGCATTAAACGCAGTATATTCCATTTTCATAAGTGTCACATAATTCCGTTGGTCGGGGAGTACAAAACAACTTTTCCCATTTACACAAAGTTGTATCGTTCATAAAGAAATTAACTTTCATGCTATTTTCCACGCTTTACTCTCAGATGAACTCGTAAATTTCCGTTTGTTCAACATTTTTCAAACAGCTTTCTGCTATTAAGTACTATCTCATACTGGCAAATGAACTAGACTTTACAGTTAACATTTTGAAGAACATTAAATTGTTCCACATATATTCACCACTTCTATCAATTGCTCCATTCAATTTGAAGAGCATTATGAAATTGTAAGTAATTATTACACAGGTTTCATATATAATGACATTTGATAGCTTCTTCAAGTTTCACCGTGTCCCATTTCTGTTAATCTTATCTAAAGTGTTGATAATGAATCTGAAGAGCAAAGCTATAGCTGATAGACTTTAACCTAGATTTGGTATCCTATCGCAACAAAACATCAAGCAAAATTCGTTTGTCAATCTAGTTAGTATCGATGGCTGGCCATAACCATTTTCAACGACATTTCGTTCACGAGAATACGACGCAGAAGATCAAGAGATGTGCTAACGTCTAAATAGTAGTAGTCGGTCTACTCTCATGTGTGTACAGTGTTTGTTGTAGTGGTGTTGGTGAAAGTGTGTTCCGATTATAAAACTCTATTACGCACCCGACGGTGCTATATTCTCGTGTCTATTTGCCGTACATTTATCGATCAAGCCCGCCCTTTCTGCGTTAGTAAAAGAGTTATAGCTTTTCGGTACACACGGACAATAATCAGGATCGGACTTATGTCACACGGAAAGAGACAGAGCGAGAGAATATGTATATGATGGCCCCGTGGGCCTTTTATAAACACTTGTCTGTTAATTCTCTGCTGGAATGCTGCAAGTCATGCTGTGTGATCACTCGCTCCAGCTCCAGTTCCGAGTTGAAACGGATGACAAGCTAAAATGAGAGGTTCACGAAATAAATGGCAGTCGGAATAGTATGGCTCCGGAATGACTAGGCCCCAGGACAACTACAGCGCCGGATTCCACGCTAATCTGACTTTTACTACTCCACTTCGTCTTGTTCCTCCACCTCGTACTCTGTTTCGCTTTACGACGAGGCTTAGCGTTTCATTTGACTACTTCGATGGTAATTAATTTTGTTTTGGTCAGAAGTTGTGCTATGTCGGGCAATACCAATAAACGTTCATTTCATAATATGATGCAACAAGAACTTTTGTAAATAGACCATAGATTACAGAGTATTTGAAAAGTATCATCGATTGCAGTGAAAAATGAAATCATCCATTTATGTTATTTCCAATATAGATTGTAATTGATATTCATGTTGAACATAAAAATACAGTACCCTTTTGCACAAAGTGTATTCACTCTGAACCAATATTATTGTTTCAAATGAAAAATCCAGGAATTACAAGTGCCGACCAAATTTGCGTCCATTGTGCAGTATTAATGTTCATATTCATTTACGTATACCCATGTTGTTGCCGAAAATGTACTCAATTGCAAAACATAAACAGAATTAGTAATAAAGTTGTAATATTCTCTCCCGCAAAAATTACCTAATGGTCGAACTATTACCGGCATAATAATATAAATAAAATATCCACATATCATACCAATGATGAACAATGAACGCAATTAAAAATATCCAGTTCAAAATGTACAGTTCATGGAGCAAAGAAAAAATAACGTTTCCCAGAAAATGTCAAGATGCGTCGTGGTTTTCGCTTAAAAGGGGACGAATTTACGATGTCATCAAGTTGAAAAGTTATTATAATATGAAAAGAACGAAGCAAAAACTGGAGCGTATTCCATGGAGATGAAGAAGAAGAATTTGCGTGCATGAATAATCACTGATAGTACGCACTAGCTCTTTATAAACCGGTTACATCTAGGTTCGTAAAATCACCGCTTGTAACGTTCGATCGCTTCTTTAGCTTGCATCCAATGCCGTATCGTACTGAATAGTTTTCGTTTTGTTATCACATTATACCTGTATGCCAGTGTGATTGCACTCCACAGTGAAATTTGTAGTTTCAGAACTAAACTTCGATTTTGGTAAGCTTACGTGAACGATTCTAGCTGGGAATTTTAGTTTCGTTACGTGGAGTTGAATAAACAGTTCAACGCCGGTGTTATAATATTAGCATTAACTATTCTGTACAGTTAGTTTATTCCGATATATGCTATATACGAAATCATTAACAATGTGTAATTATTCTCATGAAACACAACAAAATATTATATTCCCTCGATGTTAATCGCTTGTATTAGTGCATAGAAAGATGTTCGGGTTAATATACAATTGCCGATTAAATTAAACTTTTATAATTTTGTATTAAACTGCATCTGAAGGAACGATTGCAGAACATTTTCTCTTAGAACGACATTACATCTGGGTGTAACTTCATCATTCAATTTTAATTACGAAACATCATCTGCTGCACGGAATCTTAATTAATTTTGAAATTAAACTTACAAACGAGGTCCGTATCAAGAAAATTATGTACTTATAAGCCACCGTTATATTTTTCATATCGTGCTCGAAATAAAACCACGGGATGAAAGTTGCAGAATTCCGCATCAAGAATGAAATTAAATTCTCTATATACAGAGGGGGTTCTCCGAGTTCTCTCAGGGGCATATCCTTAACCTGAATATTTGCATACTATTGTATATGCATAAACTAGAAAATTCTAATGCAATATACTAGCAGAGATGTCTAACGAATAATTTAAATTAGTAACAAACCGTTGCTGAAGTTCAAATCAGATTTATATTAACATGACAGATTTCGAAACGAACAGATATTATTGCGTCGGATATGGGTAATTAATCTATTATTATTTTCTAAGAATTTTGCATTCGATTCGAAAAAGACCTTCAGAATTTTTATTGTTTATATGACTTCAAGAAACTGTTCTTAAAAATGAGCATTACCTATCTACTAAAATGTTGTTATTACTAATTTCATAAGTCACCCTTTGTAGAGTACAGTAAACCGCGTTGGAAACCACTTCAACGTGGAACCCAATATCAACACAGCGGCTATACAAGTTACATATTTTAGATGGTGTTGATAGCGTCACGGTTGTCCACGATGGTGAACAAGTTTATAAAGTATTCGCGCACTCCCGATATATACAATAAAACTTGACGAATTCTCAACATTCACTTGAGTTTTCATAACTTTTAGATTAAAATGTTATCCAAGAAGGCCTCAGGATTTTGTGGGTCGAAAACATTCTATGAAATTTAATTTGCTATTTAAGTATATATATACATATATACCCACCCCTGCACAATACTCTACTTTTACCTGGTGGAAAAATTAAACGAATTCTAAATTTAATCATGGCCATCATCATACTGCCCTGACTATAAGATTTTATTTTTATTCTACATGCGATGAGAAAAAAGAGTGATAGCACGAAATTTTTCTTCTGATGCAATTGTGCCGCATGCAATGCAATAAAAGGCAATGCAACGATTTAAAGTAATAAGATATGTTCTCTAAAATGTATTTTGCGTATCCCTCAGGTCATTCAACATCTATTCTTCGCATATATTCTATAGACATATTTATTGTTCTGATGAATCGTTAGGGGAATACAGTGCCCAAAGCTTTTTGTCAAAATACCGCAACAAACTCAGTTCATCTGTCGATTTTTTTTAAATTCTACGGAAAAAAATCCCAAACCTCATATACATTTTTGAAATGTCATTGTTTGTAAATACATATAGCTTTCAGCTGTTTCATTTTTACAATGAAATGCACTGAAAAACATTGCGACGTATTATTCTGCTTACCAACAGGTTCCGACATGAAATGCTGAATAAAGTCGCTCTTTAATACTCAACAATAACAATAATAACCCCCCCCCCCCACCAAAGGGCGAAATGTTTTTCCAATTAAAGTTATTGACAATAAAAACAGGACAAGGGGGATCTTACAAGTTGAAAACTTGTTCTCAGTTTTTGTTTGACCAACTAGAATGGAACGGTTATTGGAGGAGAAAATGTTTAGGAACAGCTCACCTGATATCTCTCGTTCTATGTACACCGGATATGGACGAAATCTGATAAAACCAATCTCACAGTAGTGTAGTACTAGCCATTTCCTATCGTCTCCTATCTTCTGGTCATAGTTACTTTCATCTCTCTGCACTACTACTACTACTATTGCAATACTATTCCTTTCTATTCAATATACCGGCTGCTTCCTTGCAATCTTGTTACATTTACAATAGAAATCAATTTTGCTAAAATGTATTTTTTGTCCTTTTCCCCGAGTTTTTCTTTTTGTGAAACTCGTTTTATTTTTATTGCTCTGATGGTAGCGATTCACATTAAAATAAACCGTGGGGGAAAGATATTTTTATTTGAAACGGCCGAAATTTATACGCAAAAGTCGAAGAAATATATATATATTTATTTACATAACGGAAGCATTCATATCGTTGTGTTTCCCGAAATAGTCTTGTATTTTTATATATTCATTCAGTGAGGGAAATTTGGTAGAAATCTACCAAATTCTGTTCAGTTGTAGAACTTTTTTAACTAAATATCATCAGAAAGGTACTTTTGTATGTGAACAAAGAAATGGACTTAATAATAATAATTACTGCGTATATTTTCAGTACTTATATCCGCTGTGAAAATAAATCAAATTTATTCGTTGTTATTCAAATGAATTATAAAATTTCACATGCAACATCCAGACGCTTATTCTTGGTCCCTACGCTGTGGTTAATATTCAAATTACGTTCTGCAATATATATATATATATATATATATATATATATATATATATATATATATATATATATATATATATGTATACATATTAGTCATTATCTGCGCACTCAAAAAAAAGAACGGTAATTTATGTATTAAAATTTCCATAAATTACATTACATCTAATGAATTTTTTATAAATGTACCGCCAGCGCACAGCAGCAGTAGCGGTCTTGAATGAAATATCGTTTCCTGGTTGAAGAATAGTAATGATCACTTGCTAATTGGTGGATTAATAATCTAGCAATATAATCAGTTTTTATTGTATTCAGGCTACTAATTGATATACTTGTGTTTCATGATGGAAATATTGAATTTTTGTCGAAGAGTGTTTCTAGTTTTATTCAGTTGTAAAACATTATGAAATGGTGTAGCTGGTTTACACGCAAGTGAACGTTATAAATTTCATCTGTACGTGCTAATAATTTACCCGACATAGCCCCGACAGCGACTGACCATAACGCCAGAACAATCCGAAAGAATTACAGTGTACCATTTGTAATTCCCCACGCCGAAATACATACAGCCGGAATGAACGGTCAGGTTTGGTTTGATTGTAAAATTACATTGTTCCATTAGTATCAACGCGCAGTTAACCAAATGGACGGGTGAACTGTAGATAATGAAGGAAAGAATTGAAGATTACTTTAAATTTGTATTTGCCACGTTACATAATGACAATCGAATGAAAATTGGACCGGCCGGGATGGAAACAAACAAATGTATTACGGTTAAAACACATTTTTAATCGCATGCTTTTTGCAAGCTGGTTATGATGTGTTCCTCTTGATCCTCTTGATTTATCATTGTCAAATGTCATGATGAAATTAAAAAAAAAAACAACAACGAAATGTACATCAGTATAACGAACATGGAACATGCGTTCCAAAATGAATTTTTACGTGAACTTGTCTAAAGTCCGAGGCCTGTTTCCACGGTAACCTTTGTCTGTCTGTAGATTAACAAGTTTCAACATGTAGAATGGTGTGACCACACAATTACCACACTGCTACATGTGTGAACATTTTAAAACAGGTCTTTGTGGTTTATAACTTATTTAGATAAAGCATCCGTACAATGTTCGAGAGGGATTGTAAAGCAAGTTGTCGATGTTCAGAGTGCGAACCACGGAACCGTCGACAACTGTACGAGGAAAATAAGTAGTTATCCCATGAGATTTAACTTTTCCGGCACTCCGTACTCAGCCACTTAATCTATAACCTACTTCAGATTCTACACTATCCATTTTAAGCGCAGCGTTTGATGAAAGCTCACTAAAATAAGTTTCAATCTCCATGCCTATCTCTCTCATTCGCCCTGGGATTCGTTTCGTCTTCTCTTCGTCTTCTTCCGTGTTAGTTTGAACGCCTGTTCCGGTGCAGGAGACGCATGACCAACTTAGTGGAACAAAAACTTCCGTTTTTAATTAATACGCCTAGTTCCTGGGGATTTAGATACTCAAAGTTTTTGATGAATATAAAATCTTGAGTTACCGCTTTATTCGCTTACGATTGAAACAGTAAAGAATTCATTATTTCCATTTTCTAGCAGTCATCTAATTAATTTTCCTTCTATTTTGTATTTTTGTTATTTACCGTTAAAGTAATTGATAACCGTTTGCTTGCTTTGTTTGTAATTATTTTAATTTCCAGTAGATTTAATTATTTTAATGAATACATAGAATCATTTATTGATTTTTTCTTGAAAATATCCAAAGGCCCCCGGCGTGGATGGTCTGAATTTGTTACAGCAGAAGCGTAATGTATGTTGTTTCAGTATTACTGAAAAGTTTTTTAATGATTTCCGAAAGTTTTTGGAACTTTTTGTAACTCCTCTTCGTCGTGTGAAACAACTGAAGTGTGTAATTGCGAATTAGACCCTGGATGCACGGGCCTACCCATAAGTACACCCTAATGGAAGCTGTCACAGACACATGGATAGATATAAAGCGCCGGTACAGTAACTAGCTACCGGTATTATAAACCAGAACAGTTAGTTTTAGAATTTACCATCAAATCAATTATGTATATTAGTAATTTTTTCTCCTGAATCGTTTGTTTAATGTTAGTGATATCTAACAAGATTACTCGAGAAAGAATCATGACGTTTATAGTATTATAAACACTTGCCATATTAAATAAAATTGTGCACATTTTTAGACGCAACACAAGCAGATTACTGAAGACATCACCACTCAAAATTCACTAGTTCAGTACCCATATTACCCTTACTTGCTGACTGATACAAAATATAGAAAAAAAAAACCTCAGAAGCATATGTTTTTCAAACAACCCATATTTACCGTTTTCAATAATTCAAAATCCTTAATAAATCTCTCCATTAATGGCAAACCGATTTCAATCACCGTTTTTAATGCCTGTTTGCATCAAAAACACATTTAAGCTGCAATTAAAATGATCAATGCTGCCAAAAAATATATGGTTCTGTCAGTATTCTGTTTCGAAATAATTCAATGTTAACAATAGTTTAAATGTTCATTGCTACATCTGGCAATATACTATTTGTTTACAAGAACGATTCGCGCACAAACAAGTTTTACAATCAATTCCAACTGTAATACCATCGTCCGTTGTGTGCTACTAATTTCAGTTTATTGAACAATACCGTTGTCCCGAGGAAAGATTCAACGTTGCTTTTAAAGCAAACACAGTATGATAACGCTCCGTTGAATTCGTTTCCACTTTATTTTACTGGAATTTAGAAACGTGAAACTCCAGGTAATTTATCGACAAAATTACGATTGGTTTGCGATTTATAGCTTTGCGTTTAACAGTAAGCCATGAGTTAACATGGCCGCTCTTATCACTGACCGTTGACAATTGACAAAATAAAAAATATACGAGTCTGCCCACCCCCCCCCCCCTCGCTTGCGACCAATGGTTGCTCGATATGAGAGTGTTTTTATTTTACAGCCAATCGAATGCAATTGGTAATGTTTATTCGATTGCTGTGTTTGGAGTTACGAGAATTGTTTATTGATGTTTGAAAAAAACGCATAAATTATTTAACTAAATCATCACATCTTGAATTATTCATCACAATTTTCAATAGTCGTATTCTTTTCCAAAATGAATTTTTCCATTCGTTGAGAACTTTCATGAATTGAAACTATTTTCCATTTGTTGGAATATGTTTGCTCAGTCAATATTCTACTATTTTCGCATGTCCACATACGCACGTATATGTATATTTTTGCTAAAACAAATATCATTACGTCACGTCGTATGTATTTCGGCCGACAATAAGCTGTGTTTCTTTTGCAAAACAGAACGACACTGACAGGAGAACAAAAAAAAAACAACAGATAGCAGTTTCTTGTTTTGCCGAAGAAGCGTAGGCCGCGATAAATCAAGGAAGGCCGTGGCCAGGGAGGAGGGTGTTGCTTTTAGTGGAACGGCGTGCTTCGAAGGGCGGTTTTATTTAATAATACATGCTCGCCGTAAGAACAACAGGTGAACACATGCGTCAAACACTGATGTGCCGCCGGAACATTCATTATCAGAGTCTATAAATAAATCACGTATTCTCTCTCGAGCTAATGGCATGAACGTACATATACAAACACACGCACATACACACAGACGCGCGCCCACGAAGTGGAAACGACCTGAGAGGATTAACAAAAGCATCTTCTGTTAGTTTCGGAAGCCGAGAGGAAATCACCTAAGGAGCTACATGGCGAAATACTGGTTCTTATTATAATAAAATAATTATAATAAATATTCTAAATAAATTCTTTGTTCAAACATTTAACTACACCTATCACCCAGAAAACATACGGCGAAATGAGTACAGGAAAAGCGAATATCAAACTGAACACTTTCGTTAATACTCGTATTTCATTTGATAGAAAATTAGTTCTCGTGACTGAATTTTAATTCCAGACGCATTAAATTTTCTTTGTGCAAGTCATACCATATCGGTAATATAGAGCTCTGTAAATAATTGTACTTCTTCTACATTTTGCTACGTTCATTCTTTGTTATGTTCTTTGCATTTTTATTGAAATAATTAACGGAAGCAATGAAATGTTGCAATTGCGTGGCTTGTGAGTATTTTCTTCTATTTGTTTGTTCAGGGCAGAAAATAGGTTGCAATTATATGCAGCTATGTATTCCGGTGTTGTGGAGTTTTACGTGTTGTTACCACGATAGCGTAAAAACCAAATATTGAATCATAGAAGTTGAATCAATAACACAAATTGCATGTCACTTCAACTTACAGCAGTTACTCAGTTTTGTCTTTTATTTACCTATGTAAATTCCAGTAGAACAATTTGTTTAAATAAGTTTTATATTCTCTAAAGAAACGAATCAAGACTCGAATAAGCATCATTGCTGGCGTGGCAAATCTAAGCAGTAAAATATGACAAAACTATTTGTATCGTATTATGATCGCGCCACACCGTATAGTTGTACAGTTCGTTCAGTCCTTCCAGCCGGATGATGTAACGTTGAACGAGGCCTCCTTAGGGATGTAAGTTTGTCAATACAATAAGCATATCTAAATGGAACCGCTAGGTAACGGGCTGGTAGTTAGACAAACCACACACACACACACACACACATACACACTTCCTCCACCCCACTCTAGTGCCAAATAATAGTACTGAGCACGTACAGTACTTTATGAGGTATCAGATGTGCATACTGAATAGCTAAGATTGGTCCCCAAGCAACAGCCAAACCAGTACCTTCCTTTTCTCCATCGGGTATAATAGTTCAATCCAAGGAAATTCTCTACCGATAACATTTCCATTGCTAATGTATAATCACACACACACACACACGTAGCTTGTTGACCTGAATTCTACATATGTAAATTTTAATACACATTAACCGATTTTCAACTTTTCAGTGTAGACAAACTTTTACGTACCGCGTTGATTGAGTTCTTCGCTCTAGGATTTCTCGTTCCGTCTGCATGTGTGTTAATGACGTGATAAAAATTGAATTGGATACTGCTACTTCTACTGCTGGTGCCATTGTTTTATGAGGGATCTCTTCGCACACTTTATATTGGAGTTCATTTTACATATATAAATATGCAGATCAGAAGTTTTATAATCGTAACCACAAAAGTCCGAGGCGAAACCTGAGACAGTAAAAACTTTTATCGGCAAAGAGTCTTAAATTTTTCATTCCATTTCACACGGAACTTATGGAAGACATTCAGAGTGTGAAACACTTATCCGTTTCGACTGCTATTTTATGCACAGTGCAATATTCGATGAACACACACACACACACACGCACGCAGAAAGCAATAGGCAATGTGCAATATTCTACGTAGGAAATTTCAATTCAATCATACGGAGTACAATTCGTATGGAAAGTTCTTCCTTCCAGTTTTATATTCAAACACAATCATAATATTGTTCTGAAACGAAAGTAATACATTTGTCAATTAATTATAAAACATCAGTTTCCTAATTCTAATGTCAATCTTAATTAATCATTAACAGTTTAACAAGAAAGAAATGTTTTCTGCGAAAATTTGTACATGTTTGCCCGATAACGATCTTCCGAAACAAAGATTGTACATGAAATTAATTATTCGAGCTACTTTGAAAAGTCTAATGTTTATCAACATTTTTATAATTATCAATTAGTAATGAAACAATTATTTGTTATCAACGTAGTCTTTGTTTCCAGATAAATTGAACCGTAGCATTATTCAAGCTTCGCATGTAGAATTTAATCCGTAACTAGATACACATTTACTATACGTAAATATTTGTTTCAGGATTGTTTTCCAGGAAGCTTATAAATATATTTTATAATAGTTATTTTGAAATACTTTATAAAATGTAAATATTATTCTTTAATATAAACTTCATTTTAAATTAGTTTGTATTGCTATATATAACAATATTGTTTTAACAAATTCTGTACAACCATTGTACATACATATAGACATTTGCATGGTCTGTTTGTTATGTAGTGTTTTTTTGAAATAAATTGTAAAGCTACAACAATAATGGTAGAATAATATATAAAACATCCAAGGTTTTATTGCAATATAATAGAATATTGTAGTTGTAAGATTGTGCAGATATAACAAAGTTTTTAATAAGTCGACTGTTGTGTAATTGTGTAAACTTATGTAATTGTGTTGCTCGGTTCTATTTTTATAAGCAAGAAAACTCTGACGACCAACTCATGTCGTTAAAAATTATCTGGAAGTATTCACTTTTGAAAGTATCAAATTGAAGATGTTAAAAGTTTGCCTGATACGAGGAGAGAATTTCTTCCGAGTTAATAAATAGATATATGTCCAAACAAAGTATAGAATTTGAAGTTTGGTTAATTAATTGATTGATTCGTATCGAAGTTCTACTTTTCAAAATGACATTCCTTCTAACGGGAACGGACAAGACGAGGATCTTTCCGAATCTCTAAATTACTAATTTAGAAAATAAAAATTCTTATAACAAATATCGACCAATTACAATTGTCAAACAATACAGTTCGTCTAGGAGAGTCAGTCAGTTTACATTAAGGTAAATCTGACAATGACAAGTAATTTAAATCCATCTGTAATAATTTTTTTTTCTCCGTCAAATAACAACGAATAATTTACTACAAAATATTTCTCTGTTGTGTTTTGCAAAAAAAAAAAACTGATTAATCAATTGTCAAATAGGTCACAGTGGTTTTGATTGATTTATCTATATAATCAGGTATATAAGGGCGTAATGTAAAAAGTTCGTTACTTAAATTGAAAACCGATAAACATTCACGATATAAAAGTAATAGCGTCATTTCCAGTTGGTGGTTTTTTTTTTTTAATCGATGGCAAACGCAAAAATGAAATATCAAAGGGGGTGTTCGGGTTCGTTTCTCTCGCAGTTCATCAGACATGCAGTGTCGTGTGAAATCGATTTGTCAGCTTGGATACGCCAGATACAGGCACACATCTACACTTCGGTACATGTACATTATTACTAAGCGAGAGACTTGTAGCTAGTATGTGAAATTATAAAGATGACAAGTGCAATGTTTGATATGACATGGAACGACTTGAAGGTACCCGATGAATATTTCATTTACATCTTGGAATGATTAAGCAGACGAAGCACAGAATTGCGCTAGATCAAGGAAAAATCATTGAAATGTGGTGGGGATTCTTTTGAACTAGTGAGAAAGAGATGTCGAGAGACAAGTACATATGCATTGCAACAGTAGTAGATGGAGTGGGGATGACTTTCGAAATAGTGATAATGTGATGATCTGAGAAAGGGTACAAAAATATGGTGTTCCGAACTAGAATAATATATTTTAGAAAATTAATCGATATTAGAATTCTTTCCTCATCACTTTGATAATGCTGTAGTTTACAAAAACAGTCTTATTATTATTAAATTACACCAATGTGCAATTTATGCACTTTCTAGGAAATATTTTTACCTTGCATTAATGAAAAATGAATTCTCATTTACCAAAGTGCCATGCACGTTTCCTGTGTTATTAAAGTTTATTAATTACCTTCTATTTCCCACTACGGAGTATGAAAGAAAATGCTTAAATTAGAATTCAAAACAAAACCATCACCGTTAAGGCCTCGATGCATTTGCATACATTGTTAGAAGATATGCAAATTACAATTTGCATGGCAAGAGTGTTAAGAAATGCATACAATATGACTGAAATTATTATAATTAGTTGCTAGGAAATACGTAAAATATATAGTGTAGCCGTATAGGAAACTGCAAGAATATATTATATTTTCTTGCAAAACATGTTGAAGAAATAAAAGTCTCCGTATATATTCTTGGACCAGGTTACGAAATGGCTAATTTCAATTATAAGATCTGTTACTTTCAAAAGATAATGTCAATTTCAAAAGAAATATCATTTAATACGGAAATACGATGGAATTAAAGAACACCATCTTAAAAACCAATTTATTCCAAGATTACAGATTTGGACGCAGCACACGTAAATCTATGGAAAAAATTAATTTTTTTTTGTCTTCCTTTCCTCATGTTCGGCAAATGTAAAACAAGACCGAAATGACGAAGTCAAAGCATGTTGCAAATTTTTGGTGAAGTAATTTGTGAGCGCATAATATAAAAAAAAAACTCACACAAAAATATTCTCGTAACATCTCGTAAATATATAATTTTGTTTGTTTGTCTACATCCGTCTTGAGCAAATAATCATGGAATTCATGGAGAAAATATGATTTCAGCGTGGAAATTTGTTAGAAACAAAAGTTATTTCTACTGGGAGACTAAATAAATTATGGATGTACAGAAGTTCACGAGGATGTCGTCGTTATCGCAGCGTCTTTGTTTTTTAGTCGTCCGTGATGATTAGTTAAACTGTTGCTAATGAAATAGAAAACTTATAACTTGATGGAGTCAGTTCATTGGACAAATCATCTGCGGTATTTTGTTTAATAGGACTTTAATGGGAATGTTTGGGAAGCATAGTAAATGTATACATTTATTGATAAAGGTATCTATTTGCTAGCTTACCAGTGCCGTAGCTTACTTGTTCTCAGTCCTACCCTATCCTACTGTCATAAACTCTGCTAGAACTATATGTTTTTGCTAGTAATTGCAATGCAGCGGTAGAATTTGAAGGTTTCACTGTGACATATGTATAAATATGTAAAAGCTTTTAAATATCTTCTTATTTTCTTACAAATTTTCCGATTCTGAAATGGTATGTCACATTCTCAATTCCCCTACTCCATGCTCAACGTCTATTTGTTCGAAATAACTTCTTCCTGCTTGGCTTGCAGGCAAGCAGGGGAGTTGTGATCGAGTAAAAATAAGCCTGGGTTATTTATTAATAATTTCCGATAGCTGAACATCAGCAAGGAATTGCTTACATGTCGATCCATACAAACCGACTCCATCTAATGCCCAGGACAAATATCTAATAAACAGTTATTGCCTCGTAAATATACTTTTTTCTTGTCAGATTTGAAACTTTACTTCCGATTGTGTTGGTTCTCGTAAACGTGGAGGATTTCCAGAAACCTTCCCCTTCCATCCCGGTAGCAGTGATATTCTCTCTCGGGGAATATATTCCTCCAACCCCCCCCCCCCCCGGCTCCCCATTCTACTCACTGCTATTTCCCCCACCACTTCTACGTTATAGTGTGGAGGTCTCCTTCAATATAACAACGTAGAAAGGCTGCTTCTCGTTACCATTATACGGCAACCCAAAATCTCAAGGTTCTACGAAACGAACCTAACTTTAATCTCATAAATTGAAGATTTAATGAAATGGAAAGCAAAAAGTTTGCAAAATTTTTACAGATTATACAAGTTCGGACGATAAGTAACCAATACGATAAATCGTTTTTTTTTTTTAAAGAAAAAATGACTGCGTTTTCATCGAAAATTTATCAAAATTAATAGCAACTTTTATTGTTTCAATCTATCATGTTTATTTTGTTTTTTATGGTTTCAGCTCAATGAATATATATAATGGTCGTGATTTTAAAGAGAAAAAAATTATTATTGGCGCATATTTTTTTTCTCGATTCGTTTTAATATCGAATTGATGCATATTTCACCAGAAAATATCGAATTTAATCGTTGTGAATACAAAATTCAAACGCGATAGTAAATATTTAAGTACTGTTGATCGAATTGCCATTAATATTTTAGTACTGTCATGTACATTTCGATATCAAATGATTCGCATAAATTTTGCGAATTATCGATCATTAAAATCATAATATATGATGTTTCAAAATTTTATACATTTATGTATCTACTTTGACAGTGCGTGTCTCTTACAAAACAGAATTAATCGTTACTAGAGAGAATATGGCAAAATCTATTGCTTAATTTGTAAATTTATTTCACTTCCATGGAGGTTCAGTAAAAATTCCATTTTAAAGTCAGCACACTATTGTGTTTGCAGATAACATTAATCAACGTTAACTAGCGACCAAATTACAACAATACTAACGAGATAAATTTAAGCGTTTCGTTTTTGTTCTGTGAACAAATCTTGTTACCAGTGCAATCTACATAATTCAGAACTGCTGCAGAACAAATGAATCGCACACTGCAGGAGGCAGCTGTTTTATGACGTGCATATAGTCGCATAGTGTATGCCGTGCCCTACCAATGGTTGTAAAACCAATTGTCATTTATTAGATGTGGCCACTAACGCAAACTCGTGTGTATGTTATTCCGCAACCTGTGTAAACTATGTATTTTTGTTGGAGATATTTATTTGCTTGTATGTACATATGTTTAACCCTCAAAAAACACCAATGTACAATTACAAACCTAATTCCACCACGTATTTAAAGAATCTGTTCAACAATTTCAAATATAAAATTGTATTGCGTACAAATAAATAGCTTGATTCAATATTACCATTCCACTCGTTTCACAAATGAAAATATAAATTTTCCAAAGTCACACGCATACACAAATAAATCGCGGAACGTGCATGGAAAAGTTTGTGCGATTTGTTTTCAAATGTGACTTAAATGGCCACTAATATATTTTCGGATTACCAAACGGTAACCATTTTCAATTGCAGTTATGAAACTTGTTTTTTTTTTTTTCTATTGCTAAACTGTGAAATATATCTTCAAATATAATTTCTAATCAAAACGAAAATAATATGTAACATCGTCAAGAAACATAATTAATTTCTATACACATAAACTAACTTAATATTTTAACGTATTTATTTCTCACGATTCTTAAACGTGGCACTCAACAGCACAGGTTACAAGTGCGTCTGACACTGCCATTATTATCTGACAGATGGCTCTGGTAACATATAGCACGGAAGCAAACCTCCGTTGGTTTAATTGATTTAAATAATAGATCGCTTCAATATTTACACAGTTCGGCCAACTGGTTTATATCCGAGAGACTGAGAGAGAAAGAGGAACTACGAGACGAGCTCGTAATGTTACAAGAGTTAAAGCTAGGGGGACAGATCTACGATCAGGAATGAGTCCCACGGGGCTCGCAACCAGCCACATTTACTTCGTTTATTTGTGTTTGATTTTTTTTCCCGTAGAGATACAATCGGGCACCTGTAATATTGAACTGTTACATACGTACATACAGATGTATGTACATACTAACACCCTTAGTTGTTTATTGTTTAATACCAGTAATCCGCCCAAAGATAAATTATAACCAACAATACTTGTGTTTTATTTTAACAAATGTTGGCATTCCCAAACCAATAATAAATAGACCAATGAAATTCGGTCACATATGTCTTTAAGTACGAAATTTATTCTTTTCATTCCATATATTTTTCCACTTCGTGCTATCGCCGACAATACTGTCCATAGATCTTCGAAAACACAAAATTAACTCTTTCGTCAAACGTCAAATTCATGATTCTGCTAGTGACCGTGGATTAATATAAAATACTTTTTTTCAATGCCAGCATAATTAAATTTAAATGATCTGAATAATGATTGGAAGAATTACAAATGTAAAACGTAGATCACGTTCTTTTCTTCTTTATTCTGTCTGACAGCTTTTCCTAGAATATCTGTAAATATTCCATTCAATGGCTACGAGCAAAGTAACCTCTGATTTACTTACAAATATACGAATATTAAATTATAATTCAGTGTGTAGAGTTTTTAGAATACACAATGCAGACTGGTAGATCTGTTTGTGTGTTTTTCTTCATGGTTTTTGTTTTAAATTATATCTACGTTTCGCTGGAGTAAGTTCCTTTGATGTGCGCGAATATATTCTCCACAAATTACAAATATACAAACAACAATAACAACTTGCAAAAGGTACAGAAAGAAACAAACAAAACAACACGGAAGCAATTCTTGATGAAATTATGTATTATAAGAAGAAGTAGATGTGATGTAAAATCCGTATATCCAATTAATACATTGTCAATATAAAATTTTATCACAGAAGAAAATATGTAAAAGCAATAAGGATTCTTTTGCGATTGTGAAATTTAATGCAATGAAAACTAATGTCAAGACACGCCTTTCTTATACAGATATCGCTATTTAAATTGACACATGTCTGATACTTCAAATGCGTATTTCGGTTAATATACTTCTATTAAGAACTGTGCAATTTTACACGGAATTGTAAATATCCTGTAGATACTTAAAAATAGATGTAGACAATCGTAATTTTAGATTTCTACATGTAGGTACGTGGAAGAGTATTCATGTCGTATATGGAATATTCTAGTAAAACAATTTATTGCTTCTTGTCTAGATACGTATAACATATTCCTGAATGCGTGTGTGTATATATATATAGATATCCAGTTGTTATATACATGTTCATACTTGTTCCTTGTACAAAAGGTTTTAGTACTATTTACTAGCAAACGTATTCGTTCGGGAACTCTGAATGCGCGCGTGTGCATTATTTAAACGAAATATGAGAAACGTATGTGATATTGTGACAAATGTAAAATAGTTGCTGCCTATATATCTATACCTGTACATACATATGAAATTCTCACTCAAATATGTGTACAGAAACACACACACACACACACATAGCACAATCGTCTGGCTACCAGCAGTTCCGTGAATTCTCAGAGGAGATCATACATATTGTAGACGAAACAGGATATTTTATTGATGTTGAAATTAAACGAATGTTCGTTGCCATCAGAAAGTTATGTGTAAACATGGCTCATGAAACGCTACCACACACATACACGGACAGGTAAACGCTGTGAATAAATAATAGGATACAGATATGTTATAGGGATATTTGGGAAACGAAGCTAAATATATCACAGTGTTAAAATTGGTATGTATAAACTTGTATTTACTTGAAAAATAGAGTAATCAATGACAACTTAAGCAGATCTAATACTTCGTTCGAAATTTTTTTCATTTTCCATTTTATTTTTTATTTAACTGATAGATAACCGTAACATCTTAAAAATCAGTTATTTGTTCAAACACCCATCTAACAAGTTATTCAGAACGAAATCAAAACTGATTATTTTCTTAGAAAAGTTGTGAAAGAAAAGCACTAGATAAGAATATCAACTGCTCTCGCTTTTGCAATTTCCCCTGAATGCAGAACGAAAAGTTTCTGTGTATTTATTTCGATGATATATAAAATAACACAGTTTCGAAAATACGAATCAGAACGTTAGAACGGAACGGAATATCCGTTCCGAACCAAAATAAATTTCCTTTCCAAACATTTAGTCTGATTGTAGAAAAGTTATCAGGTTACCGGAAACTTAATTCAACATGTCACAACAATCGCGTAGTCAATTTTCGGTAGAAATTTGTTTGTATCACATCTCGCAATAAACAAGACGAAGTGCAAGACAGTGGGGGGGGGGGGAGGATGAAGAAGAAGAAGGCGAAGTTAAAGGCAAAGTGGGACAGACGATATTGGGATAGCGATGAAGATAGAACCGGGAAAGTAAAAGTGGAAAGAGTGCAGATTGTGGTGAAATTCGGCGGTCGTTCACATAGATACGTAGCGATGTTATTTTTGGTTACAGGGCACATACGCATTTCAAGAACTCCCTTACAGAATCGGCGTCAGTATAGATATGTGTATGCGAAGCTTCTCACAACAGAATTTGATACTACTCGTATTTATTTGTTGTGATATTATGTATATTACAGATAGAGTTGTTTGGTGATTTGAATTCAATTTCCATTAACGACCGAGTACATTAGACACCGTACCCTGTGCGTTAATATCCTTTTAACGGCTTCCGTAGTTAGCGAAGCAGCCTGTATATTGAGCAATAATATTACGGCGTTGTAAAACCGGAGCTAACCAAATGAGTCGTTTGGTGTGCAGGAGGCTCAGTTAGGGGGCGGCAAACTAGCCAATATGCCGCTCTGTGGCTGTGTTTGTGAGACGGTCCTGCAACACAGGCTCGGGTCCAGCCTACAGAAGCCTGAATCAACAAAACGGGGGTGCCTTTAAGCACCAAAACACTAAAAAGGCTTTAGTGAATTTCTTCCGGCAAACGTTGCCACCCTCTATTGAAAACAGAGGGCACGTGCTAGTGTATTTGTATAAATATGTCATTGTGTATGTACGTAAGAGCATGCATGTATTTGTTCGTCTACATAAGAATGTTTATATTTGTGTGTGTGTGTGTGATAGATCGGGGTAAAGATAAACATTTCTCCTAGAGATGTCCGTTCTGTCGCCGAACGCCATTGTCGACTACTATATACAATGATGCATGCACGCGCGTACATGCAAGCAAAAAGATCCACTACAATTGCCGCTGCTACTTGCACTACAATGTCGACGAGATTTCAAACTTGCGTTTAATCTTAATTGTTTAATCGCAGAAAGCTTTTACAGAATCCTTTTTCGACTATTTTGTAGCACCAGCTCTAACTAACGAAGTTTTAATGAAACTCCATATAAGCTATGAAGTTTCATTCTCCAATTTACGATGGATGCATCGGTCGTCGTTTTTTGTTACGCTTAAAACTGTTAACGAGACTGGCGATACACTGGCGGGGTTTTTTTTTTCTGCTCTACTTTTTTTTGCTGTCTGGTTAAATGTTTAAAGTTCATTTAAGTATGGACTGTCAAGTTTTGTTGGATTCTTCACTTAATAAGTGATTAATTACTTTGTAATTTATTCAAGTCTTCAACACTTTAATGGAAGAATACATTAGTTTCGATGAACTAGATTTGACAGCGATACATATTACTTATATTTCCAATTGCCAAATTAATGATCCTAAACAAAAGAACTGCTATTTGCAGGTTAATGCTAATATCATATTTTTACTAAATTTGATAACGTTTCCCTGGAATCCTGTATATTTTTTATAGCATTACCGATACTGGAGTGTCAATAGTAGAATGGTTTATTTGATCTGTGTATATCAGTCCGGCCATATATTCTTAATGCTTTTCCGAAAGATTATATAGAAATATAGGTATTATTAATTTATTAACTGCCATTTGTGGATAAATAATACAAGAAATAAAATCAATATATTTCCTCTTTCCTGGAAATAGATTATTTGCATTTAATTGAAACTCCTATCCATCTAATACAAACATAAAGAGATTTATTAGCATTTGTATTGCAGTATTGGAGTACCATTTCTGGGTTTTCGTCCAATAAACTAATACAAAATACACCTAAACTTTAATTTTATTAATTCTCCTCCTCCCACGTACGCACGTAGATGAGAAAACGATTTGTTTATAATTAATATTTTTTTAATTTGGTCCATAAATCAGAAATAAATATGAACACATTCCATTTGTAATGATTTTTTTTTTGAAAATTGCACAGTATATTAATATAACCATAATTGAATCATTTGTCAGCGTATGACAGAAATTTATTGCATAATGGGTACGACCACAATTAGAACTGGGTTAATTGTTCTACAAGCGCGCGGTTACGAGTGACATTTATTGAACTGACAGGTTTCCCAATACTTCGACAACACGTACACGTATATTTCGTCGGCTTACACACAAACTTATTTAATTACCATCAATAAAATTAAGAGCAAAATCAAGTAGTCGCGCTTTTCGAACACTGGCAACACTAGTGCCATGTTGCATGAATGAATGATTTGTGTGTCTTGATAAATCTTGTTACAACTTATGTACAGTGCTATTAATTATTTCACTACTGCCTGTAGAGTCAACGAATGTTCAATTAGTTGCTGAGCTTAGTCAATGAATTCTATTAGTTTGAAACAACGATACAACGGATAAACTTGATTAGTGTAAGTTTAGTTTAGTAAATATTACGTACTTATTTCTTGAGACATACAGAAGAATTATTTCTATAAAATCTTTCTTTACAGTCTCTTTTTGCTCTCTTCGAGAAAACAAAGGTTTTTGTGCCTCTAATTTCGTTACAGAAAGGCTTTCGTGAATTCGTCCTGCTTTTCCAAACATGATCTATTTTGTGGTTCTCATCCAGACTGAAATTTATACCGCAAAGTAGGTACGTAATATTATATAATCCGGCGGCACTTTGCTTGCAGAAAACCCATCAACGGTTCCTGACACATCTTCCACTGGAACATTTCTCAGTAACAATGTAAAATTAAATCCCACGAAACCATGCCGTGGAATATTCAATCTCATGCCACATCCATCACCGCACATGTACATTGCCTTTCTAAAACACAGCAGCGCCAGCAGCAACATGTTTGTGCCTGGTTACTTCGCTGGCGGGCTCTTTAGCAGCTTTTAGTGAACATAAACAGTACCAGACACGCATCAGCCATCATTCTCTCCCGTCAAGCTTACGCAGGTACTTTCTTAGTTACCTACAAAACATTAAATCACCTCGACGCGCACCGTTGGCAATGATGCCAAGCGCGTATAATATGTATATCCTTCATATCTGCAGAACGTAAATGTCGAATTATGTCGACATGTTTACGTAAACACGCACCCGAGCGACATTCTATAAAATATTAAATCTCATTAATATTTGAGGCGCGATACAGCCGTGGCCTTGAAGAGCTACTTCTTGACTCATCAACGGTGCCTGTCGATATTTTCCTGAAGAAAGACGGGAAAAAATTCTCGAACAATAATTTGCGAAAACGTCAACGACAATTACGCTACGCCTAATCAAATTCAGATCACGGAGCGAACTTGTCCTCTAATGAAATTGCTACTAGATTACATGGATGGTGGTACAGGTTTGTCGTGCCGTGGAGAAAATTACCTATATTTAAGGAAACTGATAGTTTCATCAAGTGGTTCAATTGGGCAGTAATCTTGAAGAGACGTACATATAATTATATTATTTTAGTTCTTTAACATATAATCAAGTATCTAACGATTTCAACAGTTGATAGGATACATGCAAATCTATTCGAATTTCATAGCTACCTATCTTTTATATGTTTTTAGGGATTTTTGGGCAGCAAAAGTTAGTAACCCTGCTACACTATACTATATTAACTTTGCTGCGTTTGTAAACTAGTGTTAATTCTAGACTAGCTAATGTGCAGAGGGAGCATAATATCGGAATAATTGAAGAGAGTAATAATGTTAGTTTAACGAGTCTCATTACGTCGCGCTTTAATTAATCAACATCTGCAGATGACAGCGTGCCACTCTACGCGGTGCCAACAGTCATCACGTTACTTCACCATTACCTCCCCCTCCTGACCTCCTCCAGCGCTCGTCTCTTGTTGTCGCCAACGACGATGACGACGGTATCTTCTCATACCCCCTCCTGTCGCACGACAGAAGAACCAGATTAAGACCACTTCATGAAGATTATACGTGAATTATTCATACGGAGTGTTGCCAGTCAAGAATAGACAGCCATCAACACACCCCTCACATTTTGGTCCCTTCCCATGCGTAACAAATATAACAAAAGGTGTTACACTGGAATTTTGTTACGTATCGAACTTGCTTTTACAAATTTATTGTCGATAGAACAGACAAGGAACGCTGCTCATTTAGAAGTGAATATCGCAAATCGTTTAGATTCAATGGCTTCACGCTGTGCGATAATAAAGAAAATACAAGAAATGCATGGAGGAGTAAAAACGGAAGTTAAATTGTATTTACAATGACGAAAATATGTTTTTGTGCTAAACAAATGGAAGAGAAAGACCATCTGGGAATGACCAAATATTTAATTATGATTACAGAAATATTTAATTGTGTTGAAATTGATTGTAAAAAAAGAAAGTAATGATCAAGCAAAAAGCAAATTGGAAATATATATTGTAAAGAGTGTTTATAATTACTTAAATTGTACCAATATCCTAAGCGCTCACGAATTCTCCATGCAACCAAGCAATAAGTGTGACTCTTGATTTCTAATTATGATCACCCATTGAAACAGACTGCCTTAGTACGACAAGTGTCCGTTTTAATTCTCATATAATAATCATTGAAATGTCACTTGTCATAGCCAGTTTCCGTGTGAACCAACAGAGCGCAGTCAAACAACAGCAATTGCAATTCCTGAGACCCTACATCGATGTCCTCCGTTTTTGTAGAAGGATAAAGGACCCACGTAAATAAACACTCAAGCAGCACAAGCAATTTCCTTATATTTATTTCAAGGCCTCACTATTTCCGTCCATGTTTTGCTTATATGTTTTACTGGCGTAGACGTGGCAGTAGACCATGTACAGGTTTCGTGAGAATTGGTTTACACGCGCACACCAACTTGTCTATACGCATATTCTCTCTCTCTCTCTCTCTCTTTCTCTCTCTCTCTTGCTGTAATATGATGCCACTTTGTGAAACAGATATTATGAAACAGGGAATTAACGTTTGCTGTTTTCTGAAGAGAGCGAACCACCACTACCTCCAGCTTGTCAATGATGAGCGCGAGTGATATTTGTTATTAGATATGTTCTGCAACCTTTCACACCAGTTTCAGTTTATTTTGTTACCGGGTCTAAAGCCTTGCGGTGTTTTAATAATACGAATGTAATAATACACTTACTGAAATGGAGAATGGATGCGGTAGTTTGGGAGAGCAAATTTGTTCCGAGTTCCTGAAAGTAAAATAAAAAAGTATATTAGTATTTAATTCGGTATTGACCAATGAAATATGATGGTCACTATTTAATAATAAAATACTTGCATACTTGTTTCTTTTAATTTCTTTTACATCATGTCTCAAATGCAATAACATTACTGAAGCAAAGCATGCAATATTACGAGAGGCATTTTTCATGAAACTTTCATTTTAAGCACAACATGTTTCTAGTCAAAAAAGGACGCGTACGAAATCGCAATTCAACTTTAAGCTCATATTGATTTTACAGTCCACTACACTATTTCCACTGAGAAAATGAAGTACGACAAATCGTACATCGTCACAAGTAATTTCATTTCGCCATATTCACACACAACACGTACGTTTAAAACGGGCGAGCGCTCCGCTCCAGCTAGTGGCAGAAAGAGAAAGTAATCAAGGCAGATACTTGTAACGTAAGCACGAGGTCATATCAAACATCTATATCGACCGAGGTTTCTAAGTTTCAGCTCTTACTCTTAGAAAGAAAATTCACTGACGCTAAATCACTCGATGGAATCTGCAACGCTGCTATTTCAATATCAATATATCCTCCACGATTGCCCATCAAATTTTCTTCTTGCCAAGAGCAAAGGAATGTGTGATAACACTTTGGAGGATAAATAAAAGGCACGAGAGAAAATAGTGTTGTAAAATATGGAACGCATAAATAATTTTTAGATTACCACCCATTCGTTTAATATGAAATGAACCAATGAAGTATTGGTACTAAACTTGAATTGGAATTTCTCAGACAATGTTGCAAAAAAAAATAATATTAAAAACCAATGTTCCAATTCTAAGAAAAAAATATCGAAATTTCTTATATTCAACATTACTTTATTATTTCCAGTTCACTGGACAAACGTAATAACTTTTTTTTTGGAAAAAATGAATACATTTACATGACCACATTACCCCAGATTTATAAACCGATTTAATCCTAAAAAACAATTTCATTGAATTCATTCAAAATTCATCGATTAAAAAGCAATTATAAACGGAAAAATCGTCGACTAGGGTCTTTAATTATGCAAATTGTATGCATGAATACAAAAAAAAAATAAACTCTAAACCAAATTTTCCGTCTAAATTTCAGAGCGGCCTCCATAAAATTGGGCAATCAAACTTTTTCGTGATACAGGCTGAAGGGTAATGAAGTAATTTCAATAAAATTAGACACGACACTGATTATGCGAATGAAGTGAAAAAAAAGGTATTTGTATTTTGGATGAATAGAGGGTCGGATTTTAGATCATAAGCAATGATAAAATATTCGACTATTCGCTGCTATTTAAAGCTGTATACAAGAATCTAATTCATTTGCTGCTCCCGAGGGAGAAAAGATACTTGAACAACTGATCTTTATAAATACTTCAGGGACTCTCTTTCAACTACTTTATAATGAATTTCCCGAGAAGTATTAAATCTCCGTTAATTAATATTAGACTACTTGATACCCAGCTTGGGGACAATGGCTACCAGTGACTTCTTCATCTTCTCTGAGGCTCGCTCGCAAACCGGCGAACGAGTCTACTTCTGTCCATACCAAATACGACTAAACAAAATTCATTTGCTAGAAATGCACCGCTACACAATTATCACGGATTTTGACAATTAGTTCTTTGTCGCACTATAATCTGCTTATCGTTTCGGCTTTATTTAATCATTAGTTACGAGTGCAAAAGGATTTCACAAAATACCGCTGTGACCTTACGTAGGAATAGTTGTACACATGCATTTCAATACTATAATTTCCGGCAGCTATGTATGTGCTGAGGTTACAAGAATAAGCTGTAATTGTTGTTGCTACTGTTTTAACAAAAAGACAAATGTATGCGCACCTCACGACTGTATGAATTGAGAATGGAGACCGTAGATTTGCATCAACCAAAATAATGTATTCTTGTATATGTTACTTTTTATACATACGTATATACGATACGACTTTTCCATTTCTAGGATGACAGACATTTGTCTCATAATCGGCTGAATCCTCACATATCTTTCATTTAACAATCATACACGCTCACCAATTATTAATTCTAAACAAATTACAATATTATAATTGTATTTATATATGTGCAAAATAACAACTGAAATTAAATACACAATCTAATTTGAATATCTACAAATTATATTTCAGCAAATACTGACATATTTTTCTGTATTTACAAGTATCTTTAACGCGTTTGTATGATCAAGGATCATGAACTGTGTATTCTACCAGATAAGGTTATTCTTTAATACTGTACAATCTTACTGAAGCGAGCTGTTCAATGACAAAAGAGTATCTGAAAAAAATATGCAAATTCAGCACCACGTTATAACACAATATCTCCCCACACTAAAAAAAAGATAACATCAAGCGAAAAACGAAGAAAATCTAGACCAATTATTTTTGTCTGTATCTATGTGCGTCAATTTTCAATTTATTTCTAAAGTTATCCGCCGAAAGCAAAAGTTAAATAAATCTTGTTTAATAACTATTTTTCTATATTTAGGTCATTGGCAAAATAAGCTCATACACAAACTCGCATGCGTAGGCGCACACACCGAACTGACAGATACGAGCGCCACGGACGGCGAATGAGCAAACTACGGACTGCGGTTAACATTGGGGAGAAAACAAATTAGATTTTTTTGCTTCTTGCGTTCGAATGACTTACAAATTCCCAACTCGAAATATTTACAAACATATCTGCTTTCTGGAGAAGTTGTTTTTTTTTTCTTACGAAGAAAACAACCCAGAGATTAAAGACAAAAATAACATGATACATCAAACTAAATATGGCACGTCTATGGATGTGCGCAAAGGCGAATGAATGTGTGAGTCTGTGTGTGGGCGGGGTTCGGTAATATATGCCTGATGTAGATAACTAAAGAACTTTTTATATATACTTGTACGCGATGGGTATTTTGTTGCAGGATAAATTAGAAAGAAAAGAGAGCATATATGAATGCCAGGTTTCTAGCACGCGCGGTAGGTTACACTGCCCTAACGAATGAATCTATTCCATTTGTTATTGTCCTACACTACCCTAACGAATGAACCTATTCCATTTGTTATTGTCCTACCCTACCTTAACGAATGAACCTATTATATTTGTTATTGCCCTACACTACCCTAACGAATGAACCTGTTCCATTTGTTAGTGCCCTACTCTACCCTAAAGAATAAACCTATTCCATTTCTTATTGCCTTACCCTATCCTACTTTTGATAATTCTTTATAACCTGTCCCCTGATTTACACGTACTTTATTTACATGGTTTTTAAAATAACGGATTAAGAAAGATCTGCTAAATATAAACATTTGGCTGCGCACATATCTCTATAGTCAATTTTTGAGATTATTTGTCTATGAAAGTAATGACACTAATTAAAATTTCATTTTTTTGTTTCTATAAAATTAATTATGTAGAAACAAATTTAATTAAATACGTATGTAGCTAATTAAATTATGCATATTTTGCAAAAAAAACTCCTCTGTAAATCTATATATATATATATATATATATATATATATATATATATATATATATATATATATATATATATATATATATATATATATATATATATTTTGTTATTAAACCGATATTATATCAATCTCTTGACACGTAAATTATGTGTGTGTGTGTGTCTACTTGAAATATTTCCCACTAAATTCACACGCAATGCTACCATTATTACTACATTTCATTTTCTGATAAACACCCTCATCCCACCATATGCGCGCACACCTTCTTGTTAGTTACATTCATTACTTAATCAACAGTGAAACTTCATATAATTTAGCTACCGAGTAACATATCGTATGGTGTCAATTAAATTATTTTATTAAAACACATATAATGCGATGTACGAGTATTTCAACACAAATGGCGTAGAGTTTATTTAGATTATAATTTTTTTTGTACTGCAGACAGTTAATCAATACATTTTTCATGTAAAGTATTGACTTTTAGAACGTGTTTTAAAAACGATCCGCTATTTTGGCATTCATATTCTGACAGAAGACAAACAGTATTGCATTTCTTTTTATACAATTTGTGATAATATTTCGAAATAAAATAATCCTAACCTTACACATTATACATTAATTCATGCTGATCTTTGCAGTTCAGCATACATGAATAAATGCTGAATTTTAAAACTGCTACTTACAAACTTTACTAGTGTTTGTTATTCCAAGAAATGTTTATACATATGTTTACCCATGTAAGATATATGGCAACTTTAGTAGGTATGTGTGGGAGACCTCGGATTGATATATCTTGAGTGTGTAATGTTATTATGAAATCAGAACACGCTCACTGTGGCAGAATCTATATTGATATGAATTATACCACAGGGAACTACATGAATTTCTGCACATCGAATACATAAAACAGGCATTGATATGTAAACTACATTCGCGCTTTCATAGAAAAAGAATCAATCAGTCTATACGGAACATCGCAAAAGAAAATCTATATATCACGGTATAAGCTAGAAAATAAAATATCTAGGAAAATATTTCTTATAGATAGAAAATGTTTGCCCTAGTTTCTAAATAGAATAATATCTGATTCCGTGCAAATTTTCATACTTATGTGGTATTTGCAAAACGACAATATCGGGTAGGTATTACGGCCAATGGCAAACATCTGGTGGTGGCAAGCAAAAAATTGCATTGTGTGTACGGCCATTAGATATGTCAATTGCAGACGTAAATGTCGGTTAGTTTGATAAATTCTCACCTTTTTACGTCAACAATTACAGGGTCGAAAATGTCAGCGCAATCTGGCAACCCTGAAAATGTCCACATTGATCAGAGTGAACTTGTACGTTAAATGAGTCCAACTTTCTCGTTACTTGAATATTACTACTACAAATGTTATAGAAATGTCTCACACAAATTTCCATAAGTTAATCAATATAATTAATTAACAAACTTCATCACTATTCACTGTGTTGCTTATATATATATATATATATATATATATATATATATATATATTATATATATATATATATATATATATATATATATATATACATATATATATATATATAATACAAAAGATATCTCTTCGTTTTATTCGGCATAGAATACCGTGAAACAATCTAATTGAAATGCAGTTAACGTACACTCGTTTATTCTTACAGTACGAAATAAGATTTGTTCCATTCTCATCTTTCTCTCTCTGGAATCTGGAGTGGTGATAACGGCTCCATTTGCAGTTTTGTATTAATAATTCGTCCAAGTAAATCATATCGCGATAATAAATGGCAATGTTCCTGTTCACTGGTCCCCCCCATTTATGTAAATATTTTAGAAACATTCTGCACGAATGGAATAAAATGAAGCATTTCATAACGCACGTGCACATTCAGACTGTGAACATTGCCGAGGCACAAGTACTCAGTCGAGTGAAGCATACATTACACTCTCACATGCACACACACACACACACACTCAGGGATAATATTAATTCTTTCGACGCCATTTGTCACTGGGATGTACGTTTTTTTTTCTCTCAAACGTTATATTTCATGAGTTACTTTTTAAAAACGGGGCGCGCGCTCGTCTTTCAACTTATTATTCATTACGAAATTGCCGGGCTCGTGAATGAACACACGACATAAAAATGTAAAAAGAGTTCATATGAATGCTTGCATTTATGGTGCAGTTCTATTGCGTTCGCAATGCATTACTTCCGACAAGGATACCAACCATTAACATTGTACGCTGACAAGGATATAGCTACCGGCATATATAACACGCTTGTGCAGACATATGCAAGTTCTAACGCGTGCATTTGTCTCGCCAGTTCACTACGATCCGACGACGGTTCTAAGATATAAGAAACTATTTTCGAAACTGTTTTGTTACGTCTGTAGAAATATTCATTGGATACATACAATATTGTTCCTACAAGACTTTGGTAAATATATTTGTGTGTACACATAAACTCGTCTATCGTTTTATCCTGTGTAAATTTACTGAGTACATTTCGTCCAGTATAATCTGGTATAGTATGGAGGGGATAGTGGAAAATTTAGTACACTGGCGATTCACTCCAGTATTCGTGCGGGTCTCTCCAGCGGCACTTTCCATACGGACAGCTTGGAGAACTAATCAGAGAACGGCTCAGGACATAAAGTAGCAGGTTTTATATCTCTGCCGTGTGAAGAAGAACATATTTCTCGTACGAAAGAAATACGACCATATTTCTCAACAACGCACGTCTCGAGAAATTCTAGAATCTACTAGACTATCCGATCCGGTGACATCCTAGAAGAGCCGAGGTCTAGCACTAGCATAGAGACACCTCTATTCTACGCTTCTGACATAGATTCTAGTTGATTACTAGATAGTCTTTCATATATCCCTCACTCATCTCTTTAGAACGATATTCAATTTAAATCAAAATGTACAATATCGAAACGAAACTAGGCGTGCCTACTTGTTTCCATGACATTAATAGTGCTAGATTTCATCTTTTTCAACCTTAAATAATTCATGAAGAAATTAAACTGTCTCTTGTGTTTTTCAAGAGAAACAAAAATTATGAATTACTTAATCCTTCAACATTCCATCTCAAAAAGCTTACATAAAAATTCGCACGATTTCGTGTATAGCTTATACTGCGTACGCAGATTACTCAAACTAATTAATTCGAAAATATATTTTTTTCGCGCACCCAGAATTATATCCTTTTTTTGTGTTTTAATACATATATGAAAAATAAAGCATGGACCACACGCTCACGGCTATTGTATGCAAATCTGTTTTTACATATTCCACAAGTTAATCCCTCAGATGAAAGTCAAATTCTGTCAAAGGACGTTTAATCTAATTAATGCGCGACGCTACAGAAAAAAAATCAGCTTTTTGTCTCGGCTGGAAGAGACAGAAGTTACAAACGATGTAATTGTGACGCGTGAATATATTTTAACGATTTAAACTAGCCTCACAAACTTCCAACAATAAAGATAAATGTATTTATAAAGTATGTTGTTCATTTTCTTTTTATTTCTGTCTGAAAACAAAACAAAATGTTTTATGTATAATGAAACGAGCAGACAAGACATATGGGAAAAAACATTTTACTCTTCAAAGGTCCGGCTTCTGGGGGATTTTTATAACTTTTTCTAAATAACAACTAACTAAATATTTAACTGAACAACAACGTCAACAACGCTTGCAGACGCGGTATAGCTTGCTTGAACAGTGCTGACACAGCACACCGCAAAAACACGTAAATGAAAACTGTCGAAGTACTCTCTTTGATCGTACACTCTCATATGTGTGTGTGTGAATAGAGCTACAGGACCGGATTAACTATATTTCTTTTGCCCTTCGAACACATCCAATCTTAAAAATTGTTTCAACTTTCATTAACTTGCAAATATGTACATTGGTTTTATTTTTTATTCCAGTTCATAATGTAAATAAAATTCGATCTCTTAACTGGCACAGTTCTCGTACAGCAAAAAACCTGGAATATTATATTATATGTATTGTGCATGATTTATATATGAGTATACGTGGTTTGTAAATATGGATGCCATTGACTAACGCCAAAACCATTCCGTTGTCCCATTCGTAGTTTTCATTAAACGTGTATTATTTTTGGGACAAGCATAGTGCTAAGATCTTCTCGACTACAATGTACTCTTAAAAAGTATAAATTTTTAATCGAGGGAATCCTGGATTATTCATATTTTTGTTGAAAATAATATTATTAGGCTTAGAAACATATTGCTTCTTGAATTTTACCACGTACAAGATCTGTATTAGTGTATTAATCATTGAACCGTTAATATAATATTGATAAGGTATACCATATTTTCTCGGCAACATTCAAACTGTATACTGTATAAAGTATATTTCAATAAATAATTTCGTAATGCATTACGAGTTTTTTTTTTTTTTTTGTTTCTTTTCATATTTTATATACACATTTACGAAATAATACAAATTTTTGCCTTCATTTTCCTAATAAAGACACGCGCCACTCATGAAATTTACATTTCAAAAGCTACTATTTTGTGCCGTTACAAAATTCAGAATAAATATATTCGTTTTTTTTTTTATGGAGTGGGTGGGTTAAAATTTCTTGCGTGTGATCCAAACGCCCGTTTCGGCAGTGAGCAGTAAAAAAGTAACACACATCGTACGGAGCACGTAATATGTATGATTTATATTACTTTTTGATGTCAGTCAAATATTTCATAGAATTTAAATATGCACACGCATATAGCGTAGAATTCAATAATGTTTTTTATTCTTTGTCCATTTTTATATGTATCAAACAAAAGGAAAAATAATCAAACATATGTTTTATATGAATATGTCGGTAGCTTTATGAAATTCCCATAATATATCCCAATAATAATTTCATGTGGATATAATTTCTATATCAACTATGATACACCCAATTTAATAAAATTACATTTCTCCATATGCCATTGTATATTACTCTGTATAAAGGCAATTCTTTTCGCCGCAGACAAGTTGGCTTGGCCAACGTACAAATGGAAACAAGGGAATTCCGTTAGTGTAATATTCGAAATTCCCGCCTCATTTGTCCATTCGTTTTGGCAATATGTGCGGGTGAAAGAGATTACGCGAAAGAGAAATGGACCGAAATGGTTGCAGTGTTGCCAACATCGTACGGTATTTACACTCATATCGTTGGCAACGAATTACCGAGACTGTATCACACGCGGTGATAAATCACACAAATTTATTCCACAAAGTGCCAGCGAACATTTACCTATACATACTATAAAATATACGAGAATATTTTCAGAATACAAAAGCGGACATGAGATAGAAAACATACACGAGCACAAGCAACGGGAACTAGCCGCGAGCACAAAAGCAGACAATATGATATGGTTAATAATAATTCAGAACAGAATTCCGCGAGGCAAACACCCTCACATACACGCCAAGTGCAGACAAACTGAACATATCCGCAGATTATTCAAAACTATATCGCTTTTATGTTACACCTGACTTTGTACGTTATAATTGTGAATAAATATGTATAGTTTTGGTCGGTTCAGGATTAATTCGTCGTTAAATTTATTTTGAAACAGTCTAGCTTGAATCATAAATTCATTAGCATTAGAGTAACAAGATAGGCATTAATAAAATGGAGCGATATTGAATTACAAATTTAGTTTTTAACATATTCTTTATTTTTCTATTTCTTTAACATATAAAATTCCTTTTTCAGACAGTGATAGGTATATTTATCTGCGTACATATTGATTTTCGATAATTATTACTTGAGATACGGATTCTAGATTAGTGAATATATCTGGAGATATCAGTCACTACATCGATTATCCATCCACTGGAGAACCACCCCTCGTTCGTTTAACATTCTATAAGTTCATTGGATGGATGAATAAGTCGAAAAGAAACGCTTCACGTCGTTATATCAAAAAGACTTTTTTTCATAGATGCGCGCACGCGTTCAAAAATTACTATTCATCCGTGAAAAGATCCAGAATATTTCGAATTTAAAACCTTTGAAGTGGGCAGATTTCACCAGCTCGTTAATGGACGCTATAATCCACTTACTGGGGGCAATAGAAAATGTAGAAAAGAGAAGAAAAAATTAGGCATACATTCAATAAATGTATATACTGTATTGGCTTCAAGAGAGAGACAGAATGGAAGAGAGGGTGAGAGAGAAAGAAACAGATTTTTCTCATACCATCCCTCCGCCATATATATATATATATATATATATATATATATATATATATATATATATATATATATATATATATATCCGTCTGGCTTTCTGAGATTTAAATCAGCACAAGAAACACACACACACTTGCATGGACAGAAGACTAATACTTACAATTAGATGTAAGAGAATAGTGTCACACTCAACGTGAAATATATGTTTTTAATCTCATTCGGAAGCGAATTATGGTGCAAACTTTAATTAAATTTATAATGACAATTTTCACACCTGCCTAGTGTTTTAATTGAAAAGTCTTGAAGTGCAACTATTTCGGTATTGCATTCAGAACGTATTTACAAAAAAGTAAAATAATTCGCTCTAATACGGATCTGTAGATATTGTGCAGTACATAGACAGTTCGGTATTGTAATCCAAGCAACGTTAAATGGCTTGAAATGTGCACTAATATGATAAACCGCAAAGCTGCTTTGGGTCACACAAATCGAGTAGAATCAATTATGTATTAGTCAATTACCGATACACCGTGGAATTTGCCTTGAAATGGTATCTCATTTACAAATTCACAGAAATATAATCCCCTTAGGTATAAAGATATGCCCGGTTGTACTGCATGTGTACATTTTTATTATTTTCTTTATTAAAATAAAAATTGTTCCGAGTGGGATTTGAACCCCGGATCTTCAGTTTTGAGGTAAGCGGATTCAACAATATATTTTCGCATAACTAATATCAACTCAATACATTTCTGTATTTTTATTCGTTACTAGATCGGTTTATTTCCGAGTCCATTGGAATATCCTTTTCAATATGGCAAGCAATTTATTTGATCAATTTCCAAGCAGGCTTTGGAAATATCATCGAGCATCTATGCTGCCCAGCAGTCATAATAAAACTAGCGGAATACTCGCGGAGATTTATATAAAAATAAATTGCTGGAAACGATCCGTTCCACACACAAAGTATTCCTTCGTCTCTTATATCATATTCTCTAATCTCTGGCCCGGTGCATGGAACGTCCAGTTAAATTTAATAACCGATATTGGCAGCACTGAATGCTCGTCTGGTGGAACTATACTTTTCACATTCTGGTTTGTCATTCAAACAAACGTCATGAGTGTGGGTTGATCAAATATTATGTTTGCCAGACATTTCGTACCAGGTACATATTACCCGATGCGAACCGTAATTATTTGCACAAACCTAATGAAATATTTAATGAAATGGATTTTAACAGAAATAACTAAAAATATTTTCAGTTTACATAAATTCCTATAATCAAGAATATAATTCATATATGTAGGTATAGTACTTAGTATTCTGAAAAAAAAAACTAACTTAAATTATTTCCATTTCAAAGACGGAAATTATAAATCCATTTAAAATTAATCGAATAGAAAATCACTTCTGACGTGTAACAAATTGCATAGATTAAATACACAGCCCGTTTTAAAATATAATCACAAATTGATGAAATAATAAAATAAATTGCAACAAAACAGTCAGCGGTCGCAGAAACGCGCGATTCGATTAGTTTTCATTAGTCCTTTTTTTGTTCCGGGGAAAACCTGGAATCGGGAGAGGCGCACGCTCCAATACGGACGTCGGTGCCCACTTTAACCAGATTTATCGCTTCACTCATTATACACGATCCTCCATTAAAAACTGCTATATTGCTGTAAAATGCGAATACTGAAATTTCACAGCACTAAATCATCAGGTATGCCGCGTAGTGTAATTGAACGAACCGCAGATCTCACATTCATCTTCTTTCACTTAGCGCTTGTGATACAGTGCATCTGTATTGTATCCGCACACAATAGCAAATAATAATAATAAAAATATTTAGTTTATTCGTACACAAGTTCTAGTATTACAACATACGTTCAATACGTATCAACCCAGAGTACATTTCTACCCTCCACAAAAGTTTAAGCATGTTTCATTTGTTTGGCTGCAAGATTGAGACGTATTTGAAACGATTGCTAGTCAGTACATTTAATGAGCATTCCGAATTTATAAAAGTACTATTTCTACATTATATCATTGGGTATTTATACCCTTTATAATAGTAAAACGCTAACAAATGTATAAGCTTTAAAAATTTATCGGCTATAAGTGAACTGGCAGGTTATTTTACAACCATATATAGTTCATTTTCATCACGAGATCAAATTTAATCGCGACCATTAAATCCGTACCGTTTTAAATGTCCCGGCTGTAACTTACGGAATGAACGCATTATGGGACTCCAGTTCACTTACAGTTCAGTTCGTTCAGTGCAATAGTAAATATTTTAACGGCATTTGGAAACAGCGAACAATGAAAGAAATTACATTTCAAGAAACTAACCTTTCAGCTATTCAATTATTTATGGTACCTAGTGCATTTGCAGCAAACATCTTGTAGCTAAAAACGGCTATCGGACTTATTAATAGTCCGAAGAATTGGAGATTTAACTTGCGAGGCTATATTGAAAATACAAATAACAATATCGCATCGAGTTCCAGCGAGAAAATTAAATGCACATTATTTACGGATTTCAATCAATTTCTCTGTGAATGCGAGCGGATGCTCGCACGTGCACTGTACGTTAAAAGCACATTGTGTGTTACTCATTAAAAACGGACATTTAAAATTCATGAACGACCAAGCGAAACGCTGGTTGTACATGTGATGAAACCAGTGAAGCTTTGTTAAACTACATTGTTGTCAGTGTTTGAAATCTAGTCCTTGCGTAGTGATCCTGGAAACCGTGACAACAGGATACAATACTCCAAGACTGGCGGGTAATATGTGGTCTACCAATATACACGTGTGAAAATATTCTCTTTTTCCACGGCCGGGAGTAGAAGTCAGTTTCCATGGCCGCAAAATTATGACAAAAGTAAAGCATTTGTTACCTAAGGACGAAATAATGCAACAATTTCCATAGGGGATTTCTTATTATAACAAAGGTTTTTGTAAATAAATGTCTGTTGTCATGGTACGTGGCATGCTCGGTTGCATGGCAACATTCCAAAGGCTTCTAAATATTGTAATTTCGCTCCGATTTATTATAATTCTTTATTTATGAAATTAAGTGTTTCTACTCCTGATCGTGGAAACAATAATATGTACACCTCGGAAAAGATGGCTTCGCCCTCTATATTCGCTTGTAAAAGTAAACAAATTATACATAATATGCAACAATTGTGGTCTGTTTACGCCTTGTAATATTGTGCACAGAAAAAAAAAACACATAAACCACGTCTCATAAAAAAACCATGTAGTGCAGTGTTGTGCAACCAAGAAGTCCTTTCTGTGGCCCGAATTGGTGATTTTTGTATATGGATTTATTTTTGAATATTAAAAAATTAAACCAAACGTCTGTAACGGAGAATAAATAAATTCTTATCAATAAGCTTAACTGAAAAAAGAAATTATTTGATTTTCTATATGGTAAGGTGTGAAAAAAAATTGTTCATTACTGATGTTGCACATTATCTTATCGAAGTATTTAAAAAACACGTTTCTAACCGACTGATGTAAGCTCGACTATTCTTAACGTAAGGAGAGATTTACAAAATATTTTCAGTGATTTTTACACATATTTTTTTTTGTAATTAATACGAGTATATAAAACTCATATAATATTAGATTTAGTGAACATAATTAATTGGTTAATTAAATTAAGCCAGCGAGTAAAATTAAAATAAAAAAAAAAAATCAGTGATTTTAATCAGTTTAAAAAACTTAAAATAAAACCTAGCTCTAGTTCAATCCTATCACAACTCTGTCACACTTTTGTGTCAATGTACGTAAATAATTTGCAATCACCATTCGGACAAGTAAACAGCTGTCATCATTCAATATACATATAAACATTCGACAAAGAGGAAAATTGCACGAGTACTACTAACTTTTCGTGTACAAAAAAAAAATCCGTTTTAATCACTAAATGGTCAAGCACATTCGTATGTTTGTACGTGAAATGTAATTGAACATATGTACATACACACATACGTATAGGCAGCCTCCTCTCATAGGCAAATCTAACTTTGCTTCACACGTAAATAGAATGCGTTAGGCCGATTAAAGCCGGATTCAATTTTGTAGTGTAAACGTGCAGGCAGATGCAATAGAATGAGCACAAAAGCGTTACAAGTACATCAGTGATTTTAACGTGGAAAGTTTCAATATTTGCCGTCATCGAATTCCGCCTATCAGCTATTCGTTCTTTACACACTCACACCACATCTCTCTCTCTCTCTCTCTCTCTCTCTCTCTCTCTCTCTCTCTCTCTCTCTCTCTATTGCGTTCAATCCTAAAAATTCGACCATGTACTAGTTTACGAAGCGAATTGCATATGTGTTCACAAATGCGATTATACGCCGAAGTTCCCACTGGCGCTGAGTTAAAATTAGAACATGACAGCACTATTTCTCTCTTTTTCTAATGCCCGTGCTAATGTACTGAATGTATTGGCATATTGGCCCTTGCTTGCACCGAAATTATAACGGTGTAATGTAGAATTCAAGTTTCGTGAAAATCATTACTATAATCTATGCTATCGTTACGATGAAGTTTACTTGAATTGAATTAAATATATGAAGATTTTAAAATCTTTTTCGTATTCAAATATGCAGTGACACCTTAATGCATCGTTCCCGTAATTATCGTATTTCTGCGAGGTTCGTTAAATATTTTAAATATGTGTAATCATGTGATTTTTCATGGTTTTAGCTTGTAGCGTTTAAATGATTGGTAAAAGATTCTCTCTTTAACAATTCAACTGTTAATCTTAATTTGCAAGATGCATTGCCTGCACTAAAAGATCGTTTGTAATTAATTTACGAAGCACCTGTAGCCTACCGGTGGCATTAAAACACGAACAGGAATCGCATGTCGTATTTCCAATACGCAATCAATAAATTCTTAACAAATTCGTTCAATAAATAAGTTCTCGTTCCAGAAAAGACGCTTCACTCGTTTCAATGGACACGTAAAAATCTTATATACATATACAATTTATATACGACAAGGAATAGTAACAAATAGAAGATTTTTCCTTCAAAATTATACATATTTCTATTAAAATACAACTGATATATTTAATAAATTAGCATATATTTCACATTGGAAAAATCAACTTACTTTTTTAAATTGATCGTGTCAAAGTGTAAGGTAGTCATTTGTCTTCGAAAACTGCCCATTATTAATTTTCTATAACGAATTCCTTATATCAATTACTTGTCATTTGATAAATATCACAGCTATACGAAGTTCAATAATTCTTAATCCATGCTACCAATATACTTACAGCCCTCACCAAACATGAAAAAAGTTCCAGGAAATAGAAAATAAAAGTATAAACTACCACCAAAAAATTGTGCAATAAAACTTTTGGTGATTTCCACGATGTCATTCCACGATTTAAAACTCTGCAAAGTTTAAGAGAAGAATTATGTGCGGAAAAGAAATGAAAAGTGGAAGAAAATAATCTTCTTAGCAGTACGTAATAAATCTGTAATTTTGTTTTTAAATTACTTTCAATGAAATGTCATATTGGGATTTAATACTGGCTTCATTTCTGATTGGAGAATATTTAATTTTGCGAGAATTTATTATTCATCGGTAGTACGTGAACTCTATTTGTAATCGTTCACAACTAAATAATTATTTCCACTTCAGCGACGTGAGCATATTTTGTTCAGCACAGTACTGTTTTGTTGTACAGAAAATCCGGAATAGTTCAGCTCATCCATCGTAGTATACTGCTGCTGCTGTTGCTTGGTGGTGATAGTATTAAAATTCACATCAGACAAACTATCAATATTTCAGTAGACTATGAATTTTACATGGCGAACTGGCAGAGTATTAAATTTCTGCCAGCAACGGATTATAGAATATTGGTGTTACGATTTTATTACCCATAATGCCCCTTAAAATGTTATTTAGCGCGAATAAAAATGGCCATTACCCAGGGCGGATATTTTACGGTGTGGCCACTTTGAAATTTATTACGTTAAATACACATCCATACTCCATAGTCATTACCACAGAGACGGCGACGGTTTGACCCATGCAACCGAACAAGACGTTCGGCGAGATGGACGCGGCAGTTGCCTCCGAGGCTTGATTGCTCGCTGAAGAGATGAATTACGTCGTAATGCAACCGAACGACTTGGCTTAACGGTAACTTGCATTTGACGTGTAATCATGTCATTTAATTTTACGTACTATGACGTTACGTACGGAGAGTATGTAAGTTTAGTTGGTATATACATTTAGGTCAACAGTAATGATTGTTGTCGAAAAATGTATTGTCGTACAACGACAGTATTAGTTGACGTCGGTCAAGTTATGAGTCCTGTCACACTGAAACAGCCTGGAGATTTTCCAGTATATTACAATAATAAATCATTGAAACTAATGTTTCAATTCTGGATGGTGGAGTTCTGTAATGTACAGAAAAATTCGTATTCCAAAATAAATAGTAGACACTCTCCTGATAGTGTGAGTGATTGAAATGCTGTATTCCTAATCTGAAATGAATTAAATCATGAATAAATACAATAAACAGTCCTTAAATTGTCAGTTTCTTCTAATTAAACTACAAATACCACATTTCAAATATAACTTGGTTCATTCGTGCACAGATTGTAAATGTCAAAAGCAACTAGAAAACTACTGATTCGCGTGCACTGCAAGAAAACAACTGTCTCCTATCCTTGTTAGTATCATATAGAGAGAAGTCAGCAGGAAACACATTCTCTTCAGAACAAGTAACCATACACTAACACAAATTGGTAACTGCTTCTAACTTCACATAAACAAATAACAATATCAGTGTTCACGTTACATTGCAACACACAAAGAGCAACGGACGAATCAGAACTATGTGAATGCATCGTCAACAGAGTAAACTTTACATATCGATATTTCTAGAAATTTATATTCAATGATAAACGCACACAAACAAACACATCCAACCTATAAGGCGGGTGTTTGTGTGTTTACGTGTTTACTTTCGTCCGCAGTTGAAGTTACGACCATCCACGCAACTCGTAAGGATTAATACATCTAATATTTCGATATTCAAATGTAGGTAGTAAAAGAAAACTCCTACTGAGCAGAAATGGAGTGGACAATTTGATATATTTTTTAGAACTACGATTTGATGGAATACGTTTTATACCGTCCAAGTTTCAAGCTGTTTTTATTAATAATCTCTCGAACGGCTATTAAAACATGTGGATTTATTCATTCCATATTAGCATGTCAATATCTATACGTTGCATGTATGTGCTTGACGCTATATATCACGAAAAACGATTAATAATTTCACGGAGATATATATTTCAGTGACAGCCGCCCAAAAATCATTTGCCAATTTTGACAAACATCAGATTGGTTTGGTTTGGTAAACAAATCCTCCGAGAGAGATAGAGAACTACAGATTAGCAGCCCTCGGGAATAGAATACAAAATGGCGGAGTGGTAGTTCACGTTATAGCAAAAAAAAGACAGTCGCTATCGGTGACGCGTATCTATCGCTCCGCCATGAATATTCTTCGCCAAAAGGATAAACTGAAGCGGTTAGGCGGGCAGCGAAGAAGGAAAGAGGTGAATTGAGCAGAGCTGATTTATGTTCCAATTTATATTAAAGAATAGTTCGGCTGATAACGCGCCACAATACATTTTTCAAGAAAGACATTTCTTATCAATAGCAAAATATCACATTTTAATCAATCACCCTCCCCCGAAGCCACAATAAAATTAATGGAGTGAATTTGCCGTAGTCATAAATCCTGCCGAACCGTATTAAAAACAAACATAATTATTAGAAACCAAACAGAGTATTTGGAAGAATCTTCGTCTTCTTCTTCTTCTTCTGCTAGACGGGATAAAAAATTGGAACAAACGATAGGTACTAATGGAGTAAGATACTGGAATGAAGAAAAAATATTTGTTTTGCTATTTACTTGAAAATATTGAATTGGAAAAAAATATGTGCTACAATATATAGTAAAGTAGTTTTTTTTTCTAATGGATATCTTAAAAAAAATGGACAAATTTGTTTATTTACCTATCTCTACATATGTAGATACATTTTTGTAATTAATGTTAAGTATTTTTAAAAAGTTTAATTACACAGATCGCGTTTAAGATCGGTTAAATTAGTCGGAAATTTTGTCCGTTAAATCGAGGTCCACAAAGTACTGTATTTCTTTCCATAAAATAAGAAAATAATGAATATTATATTTAAGAAATATTCTGCTATTTGTAAAGCACGAAATTAGAATAGTTTGTTTCTATTATTCTTGAATACGAAGAACTACAAGAAAAGCATTATTTTCTCTACGAATGGAAAGAGGTATACGTTAGCACATCATTATTTACACATTATTAAACACGCGAAAATATGAACCAAAGGAGCACAAAATCATTTGCACAAAGACCACCATACAAAAGTAAAAGAACATTTATAATAAAAAAAGCCATTATTTATTCGCTCGTCATAAGGAAAGCAAAGTAATCTATCACGACTGCCGCAAAAGAAAAACAAAAAACACACGGCGGAAGTGTTAAACAAAAAGGGAAATAAAAGGGCTGAAAGAAAAATAGGCTTTGGTGAATTTTTCGTTTAGCAGAATCTCGGTGCATCCTTTCCGCAACTATCGTTTTATGCACCGTAATATTTTTTCGATTCTCTTTGTTATAAGTCTATATGATTTCCGTAACAAAATTTTCAGGTCTCTTCAATGATGGTGCATCCTGGTTGCACTGCATGTATTGTTGTTACAAAATAGCAGTTATTCTCTCGTCCATACTAGCGGAAGTATTATCGAGAAATCCTACATACGATCGGAATGAATCTGCAAACAAAAAACTGTATCGGAAATAACAGTAAATCTAGTGAGAGCAGTTCATTACTTCCCGGACATTTAACAGTCTAAACTAATCTGTGTTTAATTAAAAATTGACACACAGACATACACATCTGAGTGATACTCATCCATAAATGATTATTCCAACTACTGCAAATGAAGTCGATGATGAAATATATCGAACTAAACAGCACTCCAGCAACAGCTATATAAAAACTTCAACATTAATCACTATAAATAGAACTGAAAATGTATAACTTTAAGCTCAATTAGTAATGTCTATTATTGATTTATAGAATTATCATACTTATTATAATAATACATTCGTACCAGTATGATTACTTCTTATTCAGTTGTTTTAGAACTGTCAATTGGAGAGAGATTTGTAAGAGTAGAATTACATGGTGAACAATTTTGAGATAATAAACATTCTGTTCCACCAGTTCTGGCAAGACGTGTTGTGATGAATGCCATAATAGAATCAGGACTAAGTGAGTTTCTAATTCAAAATTCCCAACACTAGTTCAATGCATCCAAAGAGTGTGAAAATGTTTCGCAATACTTCAAGAAATACCACGCTCTCCGCAGTATCAAGATATTCGTTACGTATACAATGGATATTCCTCTTTCACCACCTGGCAAACACCAGGTTTTCTTAGTGGAATTAATTCCGCAAGGAAATTTGAACCACACGTGCCATATCGGTTCTACAGACAATAAACTTGGCAGTAGAAATAATATGAGATTGAATTCAATAAAGGAAACTCAGGAAGCTAGCTCTGCATGAGATGACGAGTAGGATGAAAAATATAGCCAGATGGATAAGAAAAGCAGTAGAAGTGTGAGGGGGCAGGAGGCTTTCTGAGAAGTTACAGCCAAAGTAGGTTAACCAACAGGCAACTGTACGTAATATCATCACATCATTCGATATTCTCGCCGTAAAATCAATAAAACTATAATATCCCCCCCATCTAGCTCGAAAAGTTTTTGCCATTCTCCACGTCTTTCGCTCCATGCTGTGATATTAATTTTATTAAACGTACGACGACAGTGCCATCTTCGTCACATGTGCGGTAAACCAGCACACTCACACACACACACACACACACACACACACACACACACACACACACACACACACACACACACACACACACACACACACACACACACACACACACACACACACACACACACACACACACACACACACACACACACACACACACACACACACACACACACACACACACACACACACACACACACACACGGACACACACACGGACACACACACGGACACACACACGGACACACACACACACACACACACACACACACACGGACACACACACGGACACACACACGGACACACACACGGACACACACACGGACACACACACACACACATACGGACACACACACACATACGGACACACACACACACATACGGACACAAGTGTGTAACGAGTGGAAAATCTCAGTGGAAATTAGGTGCGATTTTCTACATTGCTTGGGGAAACTGGTACAAAACAACTTTACTAATACTAGTCACAAATTCAAATTAGTTTCAATTTCACCCGGAATGAACTTGTGATTACACAATGTAACCATTTTGTTTTAACTGGATTTTTGGTGGTTGAATACTGATCAAACATATTGACTGACCCATATTTTTTGCCGGGTCGCTAATTTTAGCCGCCAAGTAAAATACGCTAATATCAACATAAATATACACACAATGAACAATAACAAGCGCTTGTTGCAATGTTACCGAACCAATCGATTAAAAATGTAATGAAAACTCCACAACGGAAATGTTGAATTATAAATTACCAGGAAAATATACCATAAAATTTTTATGGCTAAACGGTTGGGTGTAAAGTTATTTTTGTATGAAATTAATGTTTGTTCACTTACTGCTAAATACCGTGCACATATCAAGGTATAATGGTTACAGGCAGAACGTTTTGTAAACTACATTGTTTTATATTCGTGTACAAAGTAAATATTTACAATAGAAAATTGCATACATGGACCAAATAAATTTTCATATTTACCGAGAGAGAAAACAAATATCTGTGACCAGGAATCAGTAGATTTTCTTGTTATGGCATTTCTTGCATGACACGTCCCTATTCAATGCATCGTCTACCTAGCATCTTAAGCCGATCCTGTTTGTGTGTATTACGAATGAGATATTTGCCAGTCCAGACGGCGGATTCAAATGCGTCCAGTCGCCTTAAATAATGACATGTTCCAAAAAAAAATATACATGTAAGCTAGCAGCAGCACATCACTATAAACAAAACCAAATCTCTTCACCCAATATATCCCATATATAACCATTATCATAAAGTCGCGGGGGTAAAGCCTCGCGTATATTCCAAAAATCCCGACCGTGGTCTGGCGCATAGATGTGCACAGCACGACAGAAAACAACAAAGACAATACTCGCGCGCGCGACATCCACATCAACAGCCCGGGAACATATGCAGTGAACGTGCATTGGATACCAAAACAAATGCGTCGAAGCGCTTGCACGTTACTGTACGCTATCATAATTAGTGCATTCTTCCGAGGATTTTGTCGTGAACGAAATCCAAAATGACCTAGTTTTGTGTCAAACTGGCACTATATTTATACGACCGGGCTTTACTAGCCCATATCACATCAAATATGCATCCTCGGCAATGTAGGCTTTGAAATATCGCAAAATTTCCAAATTGGTTGGAACCTTAATGTAGTCGTCCTCATTTTGACTACTTCTTTTAGCAATCTCTCTTACTGTTTTCATCGCATTGTACCTGCTGTTTATGAATGCTGATTATAATTTTATTTTTCAAACTGGAATGGAATGTACACGTATTTGGTACTCAGCAAACTGGATTTCAAAAAGGAAACTCTATTGTACCTGCAAATGTGTATGCTTGAATCTTCTGATACACGCTAAATTATTTCTTTCCTATTGAAGTACATGTCGAGAATACTTATTGGCTATGTTTTCACTTTTGCTGTGCTTCACTTTGTTATAAATATATCTGTTGAAATAGAATACAGGACTGCAACTAACTCCAAAATTGATCTAACTCCACATTAACCAACAATCTCTAGTTGAACTAGTCACCTATTCATACATTTCTTCCAAATCACCGCCCACGTGATTCAGCAATCTTTTGCTGTTGAACACTGACAAATAAACAAGCGTTTTCGTTTTAACAAGTGACTGATGATTCGACCTGAAGAGTTTAGTTCTCCCGGCGTGCAAATGGCGAGTTCACTTCGAAAGGCACTCATTCTCTAACGCTACATGTATAGCACTTCAAACAGACGCCGTGCCTAACATCCAACGGATTAAGAGCTCACCCACAAACACACAAACAGACAAATGCAACCTTTCCAATGCTGCAGGAATGTGTGAAGCTATTTTTCTATTCTGTATTCATTCAAGGAGAGAAACGAAGGCTTACTTCCAAACACATTGAGGTAGTCGATGAATGTAACGGATTTTCGAAATATTTTACAAACAAAATTATCCCTAAATTAAAGACATTATGTTGTCCTGTCATATGTTAACTGAACAAGTATTTTAGATAGATTTAAAAATTCTCTTTGCAAAATGAAATTCGCAAAAAACAAATGAAACAATTGTGTGCACGCAATGTTTGTTGAACATTGTACATTTTATTAATAATAGATCTCCTCAACTCTTCCAAGGCGGACCACGATAGCACGGCTGGGAATGTTTTAAAATGATAATAGTCATACTTGTTTCTTAATTGTACGGCCAGCGTCGTGTTTTACACGAGTGTTATGCTAATAATCCAACAAATGTTAATGGTAAGAATACGTTTTAACGGAGACGTCGTCGCATCTACGTCAAGGTTGAACATTCTTAATTACTCTTGGCGTATTTTTTCTCTGCAGAAACAGCTCGACATTTTATCACTGTAATTACTGTGTTATATGGAATGGCGAATTACGCATACAAACTGTATGCAATAAATTTCTGGTCGTTGCATTTACATATATGTTATACGTGTTATACATACAAAAAAGGGATGGAAAAAATTGACCTAGTCTGAATACACTGTGTTTGATGGCGGAAGCTGGGAGTAAGGCGGGGCCTATTTAAAAAACTACACCGGATATTACTCTTTACATTATATAGGAGCGCAGCGTATGCTTAGAGCTACATATTTGTGAAAATTATGTTATTTGATGTACAATATTCAAACAGAATTCAGCTTTGAACCACATTTATCTAAATATAATAATATCAAACCCACATCAACATAATTTTCTTTTCATTTATAACATAATCTAGTTTGCTGTACTGGACTAAAATTTAGTTTGCAAACTAAACACATTATTCAAACCATATTCACATGATGTAAATGGTGCATAACAAGCTTAATTCCAATTAGCAGGAAAACCAGAATTTAACAAAATTAGTTCTTCAAACTGTTGTGACCAAAATCGGATGAATTTTCTTATAATTGATCATTATAGCTGATTACACATAAAAAATAAAAATGTAGACTTGATACATAAATCATATTGCTCATACATATCATTTCATGAAAATAATCATTCTACCGCGTCAACATTTATGAGAAGTTTTATACACTTCAATATGTAAAGTTAGTATTTCTAAATGACGACGGAATTTCACGATTAAAAAACACTTAACGCAACGTTTTAAAACCACCAATAAAATGAAAGAAAAAACGCAGAATAGAATATCCACCTTTCATCCATGTTGAGTGATTTCATGAAAATTGCAAAAACTAATATGTATCTTCTGCTACAGTTACGCGCTGGTAGTGTGTGAGTGCACGTTAAAAAATTACTTCCCCCCATTTGTTATTATCACAATACGAGACGCAATTTATACTTACAATAGTCGGCAAACGCGTTCGGGAAAAAACCTCACATTTCTCGGAAACAAAGAAATTAAAATGCAAGCTCACGTATATGTGATTGCAGTATTATTGTATACGTGTATGTATGCAATGTAATTGTGTTTATATGTATAATATGAATCTACGTCTGTGTAACGTTTTTAGCAAACTTGAAATATTAGTGAAATACATTATTACAAATTTTTGCAAAATTTGTTTACAAAATTCACAGTTTACCAGATTTTTAAATATACCTTCAATAATTTCTACAGTAAATGTATAAAAATTGGAACTGGGTATATTTAGAAATTTAAAATTATAAATAACTTTATTAACTTTTAATAATACCAAATATCGGTTACATGTGCAATTAAAATATACAATAATTAACGAAATATACAAATATCCGGTTGCAAAGTATAACCTAAAATGTGTACATATAGTTTATTAATTTCCAGATGTATATCATTAATTAAAATATATCATTCATTTTATATTGAAATAGAATTACAAAGAAATAACTGTAATAACGAATGTGATGGATTAAAAATCTAATTAAATTGATATTACAACATATGGGCAAAGTTAATTTAATTTTATACAATACATACATATGCATGTTATCTAATATATATTTATTTAATAAAGAAAATATACGGCAATCAAACGAGCAAACACGTTGTTATTATTTTTATACAACGAATGTTAAAATATTGATTCATCAAATTTTCATTTTTTGCAACAGGATATTTCCACTATAAATTTAAATTTTAATTAAAAGCTAGAACAAAATATTTTCATAAAAATAAAACAAACAGTAATGAAAATAAAACTTGCATTACATCATAGTCACTGCGAAAATTTAATTGAACGTAACAAAAAATAAAATTATTGTGGAACTGTAAAAAAAAACATTATTAAGTTTAATATCGTTGAGAACTGAATTATTGGAAACTATATTTTCTTTTAGTTTTTATTTATAGTACAATATGGTTCTGTATGTACGATGCCGGATTAAATCCAGGATGTACTATGAAAGGATATTAGTTTAATATTTTGAAACAAACTATACACAGTTTTATCCGTCATAATGATTATTGATATAAATAATTCTTTGCTGCGTGCAAGTAATTGTACACAAATACACTGAATGTTCAGGCAGACTTCTATATTCCTTCTCTAGGAATTCAACGCTATTTACTTAGGCAAAATGATATGCGCTTCTTAATTCCCTGTTTAATATTGTACTATGTACTCTCTAGCAATGACGCGTTATAAAATCATACTTTATTCAGATTTTCATTTCGGATCTTGGGCACAAGCGGTGTGTATACATTACGTAGAATAGTTTTATTAAAAAGCCAAATACGTTTCGAGCTTGTCTCGAATCCTTTCTCTCTTACAAATGAGCGAACATATACACACACACACAGAAAAGTCTCCAAGAGGAGCATATATTTTTTCTCTAATCCATTTAAAGCTGGGCAGTCATCCAAAAAACTTTTCTTGAGACATATAAAAGCATAAAATCTTTATGGTCTGAAGAGTTCATTTAGCTGGCTGACGATTTCAGAATGATTAACCCCCTCCACCGCGTACTACTACTAGTGGAGTGAATCAGTCATTGAAATGCACTAGCTTAAAGTGCATTGTTTTGCATCAATAGGTAAAAGGCATTTTCATCCTCGCGCACATGCAAGATATTTAAAATTCATCACAATTCTCGAACGTTGAGTACGAATGGAACGTCTAATTTCTCGCAATGAAACTAAAGTACATCGTTTATTTATTTTTTACTCTTGTGTTTCGAAACGAAAAGATAGTTTTTATTGTAAGTGAATAGTTTAAAGAATAGTATAGCAGTTGATAGTATGAGAGAGGACGATGGAGAATTGTGCAATGAGAAAACAATTCTGAAATAAGTATTAAGTATAGTTTCCTGGACGAAATAAACAATTTATTTGTTGTCAATTATTTGAGTTACAATGAATCACAGAAAATCAACTGATTCGCATCTTGGAAACAAATCTCGGTTTAATTCTGGAATAAAAACAAATGTTGAATCAGTTTATCCTCGAATTAAACAACGTCTGAGCAACCCAGCATCATTATCGAATATGAAAATATCTTACTCTTCTGTTTCAAATTCCTCTAGCTAAAACGAAATATGTCCAGATTATTCATCGCTGCAATAATACACAGTATACAGTGAAATGTAAGATTAACGATTTATGTAGGAAATTTAATGCCAGGAACGTGAATATTCCCAAACACAAATAATCGTGCAATGACAAAACATATCTGTCGATGTGTTTACAAATAATGAATGCGATGAACCAAGCTGTCAGCACGTACTACATGAACTTGCTACATAAATATATTCTAAACAGTAATACACACGTGTCAATACTGGACTCTATACTAGACACAGGCATCCAAGCAAAATGGTATTACATTATTGTCATCATAATAACCTCCGACGAGGTTTAATAGGACTTTAAATCCACGAATCAAAATCAAGAAACTATCTCGTTGTTGAAAGTAACAATTCAAATGTTTATCTGTCCTATTTGAAGTCACGCATCATAAAAGATTCATATTTAAAGAGTTTCACACACATCGCTTTGAACGGACATGTGTCGTTATACGTTTCAAGTTATACCGACGCACAATCATTCTTTGATAGTCGCACTTTTATCTGTCGTTTCGTTTCGAGCCCAATTTCACGATCCTCTCCTCCATCATTCGCAGATACATAAAGAAGAAGCAGAAGAAGAAAGTGGCACGGTAGGAAGCAATATTAACAATTCGTCATGGTAAATAATGCAAATGGTATATGCCTTATGTTAAACTTCAACCTGCTGTATCATATTGTATCTTGGGGTGCGGGTGGCGGGGTATTGAGGGGTGAGTGTATTTTATTTGTACATGGGAGAAGGGGGGCGTCACTGTTTTCTTATTTTACGATTCGAATTTCTTATTACAAAAGTTTGCTTCGATTCCCGGCGGGATTTCATATCCCGGAAATTCAGAATACGCTTCGAGCAATGATAACTTAAATGGTATCAACAGTAGAATCAAGATATAGCAGCGGAGGAGGAAATAAAGGTATATCCTCCATCCTCTTATCTTCAGTGAGGAATAAATCTCAATATTTTAATTCTAGCTAAAAATAACAACTGTCATGTATTTGGCATTAGAAAGTATTACTGATAACATTTATGAAGAAATATGACATTAATTCTAAAGCAATGTTTATATATGTATGTATGTATATATATATATATATATATATATATATATATATATATATATATATATATATTAACTTTTTTTACCCAGTCAGTATTGTCAAAATTGTACACTTAATTCTATCATAAACACAGTACATATACAGTACATGTAACTTTGAGTGTGCATAAGTATGTATGCATGCATATTTGTATGTATATATGTACGGATAAAATTGGTTCTTTGGCAGAATTATGAACGGTTACACGATGATAGAGACCCGGCCTCATTGCATGTGCAATTGAACCATATAATTACAAGGTTTCCATGTAGAAGCGTGTGGTGTTTTATAAAGAAACGAGTTATAACTACTAATACTAGTACATATGAATGTGTATATATATGCATGTGTGCAATATATCCGCAATAACAGACTAACCGTGCATATTTGTATGCCTAATTACTGTGTACAAGATGAATGCGAATTGAATTTTATGCCTAGACCAGCACAAATTAGAAACTTAATCATCCGGCGATCATGTGGTCGTGCTAATTGCTATTAATAGTTATGTATCTTCATCTGGAATATAATATGTACCTACGTAGATTGCAATAAATACACTCGCCCGTAAGTATCGTCTAATATCTCTACATTTTGTTGAAATGTTTAGAACTAACATCAATTTCCAACGAACTCTGTTCGACTTTATGGCAACGTAGTTTTTACTGCACAGCATTATGTTGTATTATAAATATATGACATAAATGTTATTACTATTCTGTAATAAGAAATACAGAAGCACCTTTCAAATACATGAGCCTTGACAATACACCCGCTGTTATTAACATCAGCACCTAAAGTTTACACTGTCACTGCATATAACGGTACGTCATATAACCAAATATAGCCGGGCGCGGCTGCACTTATTGTGAACGCTCCTTTATTACATTTTTGTTGTTATGTTCACGGTGAATTCTGCATTCATAACGCTTGTAAAAGTATGGAAGTCAAGCAGATAAACTAATAAAATATACAAACGCGAATGTAAATATAAAGTGAAGAAGATGCGGAAGGTGATAGCCTCGAGTTATAGTGCTAATAACTTTAAGCCTTGCAAATCCTTTTTCCTGTTTGCAAAAGTCCATACACAAACGAACAAGTAAGTCATCCAAACATAACCTAAAAAAACACCAACTGCAGCGGCGCACCAGTAGCTTTATATACAAGTGGAGTTATAAAAATTTAAATGTTCTTTACTAGATGATGCAAATGCAAATGAGATAGTCCACAAACAGTAACTCATAAAGGACGAGTACGTACGTAGGTCGGTGCTTGTTACGTCGCGCCCTCGCCATGCTCGCCTGTCGTTTATTATACTAGATATTACGTTTTTGTTGTTGAACGAAATATGTGCAAAACGTAGTGGTAACAAAAAGGTTACAAATACATGTTCGTATTTACAACAGTGTATACAAGTGGCACTCAAAGGTTACAAAGTGTTTGTATTTATGTACACTATACCAGTGTACCTCAAAGATTAGTCGTGTTTCTTAAAATGTAATGGTAAAGGCGTTATGTTTCTACAGAATGCTTCTTGTACCGATAATATATTTATTATTAAGATCAAATGTTGAAAAGGAATGTACTTTTCTACAAAATATCATTAACAGTGATTATCTAAATATTATAACCTATAATATTTTCTTAATAAATAGTATTTAGTGTTTTGTCCCTGAAGCAGTGTATGATTCATGAATAAATTTGCTTTTTAATAGTTTATATATATATATATATATATATATATATATATATATATATATATATATATATATATATATATATAAACTATAACATCGAATCTTATTAATGTGATATTGTACTATTTATTTGTGGGACAATGAGCTAGTACTCTAGTATTATTATTATTATGAAAACTAACCACAAAAGTAACTATATTAAACTTTATAATCGACGAATGTAATTTATATGTAAATATGACTATTATTATGTGAAATTCCATGTGCATTGCAATTTCAAGTTAAATTAAAATCAGAAATATTCTTGCAAAACAAATTATATATTATTTGTCATACAAATTAAAATTAAACCAAAAAGATACCTTACTAGTTTTATGTTTTTGGTAATTTAATATATTTATTTATGTCATCCCAGACTTGGAAAAGATATACATGTAGTTAGGTATGTATTATTTTTTTGTTACTAACCCAGATATTTTTTACCATTATTTTCATTTATTTTCAATCTGTATCCCGTTTGTTTAGTTTCCATGCAGAAATGCATTGAAGATTCAATCGACTTTTACTGGGAAAAGTCCATTAAACACAATAGCACACTAGAAATTTTATAAACCGCTCGTATTCTGGAGAATTCAAAGCAGACACGAGGTGTATTAACTACGTTACATTTCCTTTTATTATTAGTACGCGCCAACGGGAACGAAATGATAAAATCTAACGATAGAAAACGAATACGTATACATACGTACATTCAGATTTAGACTGAAAGAACGAAGATAGCAAAAGTACTAAAGATATTCAACAAATGTGAAAATAACCTGTATATACTTATGTTCGTATAGATTTTATAAAACTGTTTGTCAAAATCATAACGTTTAATAATTAATTCGTTTTACTCAGCCATTTTTACAAGAATTACAGAATAAGACCTTTCTAGATTATAATCATATTTGGAACTAATGGGACAAATAATGTATCTTACAAATTAATGATAGGTTGCTCATTTTGTTAATGTACTTCTGTTTAGATTACATACGGAAACCTCTCGTAGTAACCATATATTCCTACAAGTGCATAAACTCAACGATACATTGTTGTGTCAACGGATATTTGAATGGAACATTGAAACTATTTGAGACTTATACAATAGATGTATGATAAGCATTCGCCCGTATCCCTTCATTCGTGCACGTTAAAAACAAACTAATCCCATAAAGGTCGCAAGGGAAACAGTGAACTAGAACGACAGCGGAATATATAGATATATACGTATGTATATGCACACGGGGCGAATGTATTTTGCAACTCGGATAAGTGAAGCCACTCAATGCGTTGCCGTTCATCAATGCAAGTGTACTCCTCTGGTTTTATGTTGCCATCAAAAACTGAAGATCACGACCTGCGCTGTCGTTTTAAATAAAACTGTGCAAAAAGGAGTAACGCAAGTATCGTACACATAGAAGCAGCAGAACTGCATGTGTACAAACTTGGATAGCAGTTGCATATATGTACATATATACACATGCAACAAACACAGTCAGCAACTGTAGTCTACATACAACAATCCATATAATACAGGCTAGTACATACCAGCACAAACACGACAAGACAAGCTCCACTATACTGTAGGTGCATGCATGCAAGGTTCAAGCAAGTTTATATGCACATTGTTAAATACGGTGAACTACTCATTTGATTTACGTTTAAAGGCACATCATCACTGCACAAACCACTCACGGAAAATTGAAAACAGGCATCTACACGAAACACGCCCATACATTTTCCGCTATTTCACCACATTTACTTAGAAAAATGAATACTTGAATAGCCAGTGCGCAAGATACAATTTATTAATATCTTGTTCTGTTTCATGCAGCTAACTAGAATAGTTGGTAATCATGCTAAAAGTGTTTCATTTTAAAATTCCTCAGGCAAAATGTGACACCAAAAACCTATTTTAATAAAATAAGAATCTTCAAGGTAACAAGAAAAGAATTATATTCCACAAAAAACAGCCCAGAAAACGTATTACATCATTTCCCCGGAGAAAACAATGGATGTTAGTAAATATTTCGAGTTCTTAGCGATGTAATAAAAAGAAAACACATCTTTTGTGCCTGAAGATTCCTGCAAGAACGAATATAACTGTCTTATATAAAAAACCACACATATTATCCCTCACCCTTGCGTCATCTCTTGCTCAAAGTAAATATACCCACCACCAGATTAAACTGAAGAACCCTTTTGACAAATCCCCCTCTGACTTACGTTTCAAAGAAATATTTTGAAGAATTTCTCAACAAGCCTGTAAGTACCTACCCAAAACCGCGTTATGAGTTCAATCGGTGTAATTTTAATTTTCATTATTTGCCGCCGCTGTGTTTCAAAAGCCAAATTCTGAAGCGTTTTCATTTTCGATATTGTCAAGCACTTCGATAACATGAACCGGGATATTTTATATGTCGTTTTATTATATTGTTAAACCCAGTAAGTATTGAATTTAAATGCTAACATGTGGTTTTTTAGTATTATATTCCAATTATTACATTCAAAAATTCAAGCTTAATTGTTGTAAGTGCGTTTTACAACTATCAATTTTTCATCAAACAGACGTCAAGTTCATGTTTCTGTCAGTGACCATGGACTTTGAAATACTTTAAATTTATTTGTCCTTGTTTTGATTCGTGAAAAGCATTGACGAAACGTTTTTCAAACGCCAACATGCTCAAACTTAAATGATTTGACGTTTGACAGATGTAATACGCAGATTCGAGTCGAATAAACGATGATCATTAAGTATATATATATATCCTGTTCTTGACATACGTTCTTTAAACTGAATTTCAATTCAATTGATACGAAGTAGAGTAGAAAAAATCCGAACAATTCTGTGGATACAATGGCGTATACGATACAGTACAAAACGAAGAACATCATTAACTAGATGGTAATTATTGATTTGCTCTCTGGCACAAAGAGAATCTGCTGCTTTTAATTAACTATTACGAATGTAGTAACAAAGTGAATGCTCGAAGAAGACAAACACACAAAGAGAGAGTGGAAGAGAGAAAGAGAGAGAGAGAGATGCAGTCAGTGAATATGAAAACGATACATGTTCAGTGAGCGTTTGCATCCATCATCATCATTGATATGAAATATTTCAATTTATACGCCTGACAAAGACTGTTCAAACATCCGTCGTATTAAATGAAAGAATTACATGACCTTGAACTTAGTCGGGGTGATCGTGTCCCGAGATTCGCTGTAACGATGTATCTCATACTCTTACGTATGGTAAAAAAAAAACGCCATCTGTATGTCAAATGATTGAACGAACACCTCCAACATAAACATCCCACACATAAAGAGTAGGTCTATTTTTCACTGGAAAGCTCAAATATTTTCACTTTCTGTCAATGGTAAAGTGTAAAAATTACATTTTCATGGGGTCTGTGACATGGTTGCCATTGGTAACAATTGTACAATGCGATTTTTCACTATTTCCGATTCGTCTTATGTTTGTAATTTACACTAAATTTTCCACCAGATTCGATGGAAATTATTCAGAAATTTTAACGATTTTAAAAGTATGCAATGAAAATAATGCTAAATGTTTTTATGCTGATAAGGCTATGTAACACATCTGATTTCTTAGTTTGAATTATGCACGATTTGCGAGATATGTAGCAAAGAAACAAATTTTGTAATAGGTTCAATAATAATCTGAAATATATTACTTTTGAATTTTCTGTGGATTGTAGTGTATATATACAGTCGTTTGTTTTCACTGAGTGTTATGTTGATGAATATACAAATAAATACAAATTGTAATTGAATTCTGTGTGATTTTTCTTCTTATACCTACTGACAAAACCTTGTTTAATTACTATACCATCAGTTTTACACACATCTGCACTTTTTACAACTAGAACTCTTTCACAATCTTAAATTAACTTGTTAAAGATTTTGAAGTCATCATCTATTAAGAAATGAAAAATAACTAATGGGAATCCATACTGTGGAGCTTTAGATTTATACATGGGAATCCATACTAGTGAGATGATGAATGGCACCGGAAGACTGCCGTTGGTTGTCAATAATGTTTGTATTCACACGACATTATTAGTACGTATTGACATTTACTTCTAATCTGCACACGAAATTGTGCGTTATGTGATCAGCTCAGCTAAAAACGAGAATCGAATATTTAAATGTCAAATATTATATCGCAAAACATCATGTATTACGGATAAAGGTATTACATGGAAGGCTAGCTGTCCAGATCGTGAATCTTTTGCATAACATTTATAAAATAAAATATTCTAACCATTGACTGAATACATATTCGTGGTAAAATGCAGCACAATTTTTATTTTGCCACCATACATACTAACGAGGCATGAACGATACATTTTCAAGAATATCTTAAAATGATTTACTACTCTATGAAAATGGCATTCTTCCAAAATGCATCAAATGTGGCGTCCGACGGACTCTCACTAATGTAAAGTATTCGATTTCTTCAAACATTACGACCAAAAAATAAAAAACTGTACATATTAATTTTCTCTATCGAAATAATTTGAAAGTTGATAGTAAATAAATGTTTAATTACTCTGTCATATTTATACATTTATAACGAAAATTTGCATAATAATTGTATGTATTAAAATATTTAATTAAAACACACAATATGAATCATGTATTTCATTAATATATATAAAAGAATATACATCTCGCTGTTTCAATTATTTTTATCTCTGTAAAATATTTTTTTGAGCTTTTTGTACTAACTCACTTTCTCCGTCTTTCGCCTGTGTAAAGTTTATTCTCTTCACTTGGCTGGAAGCTGAAGAAAAAATATAAACATCATATTCGTCGAGTGCATTATTAAAGAAATAAAACAAAGAACTCGGGCAACAGTAGCGCGCCCCCCCCCCCCCCGTGCAACTAGCGCGGGAGAAATACGCAGCGAACAAATAAAAAACACCAGCATTTCAACGTAAATTCGTATTATTAAGGGATAATAATGAAACTTTCGAGGTTTGGAGTACATCACCAACAACAGCAGCAGCGAGTTTCAACATGTCTGCTGGTGATCATTGTCTGAAGAATAGACAACAGTGCATGGAGTGTGTATACCATTACGGGAGAATGGCGGCTGTGTGGGTCTAGTGGGAAACGGGCGCACTGATATGGTGATAAGTAGCGTTTGAGTACACATTGTGTATGTATGGTTGACGGTGGTTCAAGTGGTTGCCGGTTCAGATGACGCAGTTACGTGTAGCGCGAGGACGGTGCAATAGAGCTCGCGGTACTCCAGTCGGATAGCTGTAACAGAACGATGGTACTATGTCGTGTGCTTCCGGCAGTGTTATAACAAGTCGTACACTCAACACGACGTACAACTACCACCCGTCAAACTCACACTCATCTACATCTACCTCATATTCCATGCCTTTCTTATTAGACGTGTATTCTTTTCAGTATTAAGCGTCACTACTCCTGGTACGCTTTCTTTGATTCTTTCTTCATTACCTTTCCGTGGTACATATCTCTAATTTTCTTGATGCTCTTTGGTTTTCTCTCATCTCTCTCTCTCTCTGAGTTTCCTTTTTTAATGTCATGATATTACTCTGTACTAATATATTGTTCCATCTCTCTTCCGTTTTTGATTTACCTCTAGTTGTTCGTCTAGACTACATCCTTCTCTCAACAAGTTTTTCGTGCGACGTACGCGGTACATTGAACAACGTACATGGTACATAGTTAGAAAATATCAAGCCAAATTTAATTTATTACATTTCTAAGTTGTTACCTTGACGTTCACGTTACGTTGCATTGTGCAGCCTGTGAAATAGAATTTTTAATTAAATTCACTTCTGGTTAGCGGAGTAAGCCATTCATTAGTGTGCACTTTGAATAGTGGCTTTATGTCTGTGAAATTAAATTTGCAAAAATTTAGAATTTACAAAGGTATTTATCAAAATAGTACGAAACATACAACTATACATATATCTTACGTAAATGTGATTAGATTAGTCTAAATTAAATATTAAATAATGGTCGTTATAATCGATATTGGTGCACACTATTCTCATAAAACGTCGTTCTTAAGTAAATGTTTTCAGGCAAGCATTACAATTTATTATTTTAATTTTCCTTCATATCTTCAGATTTTATCACAACATAAAATTACTAATATCGGAAGAAAAGGATTTAAAAACGGGCAAAAAGTGACGACAAAAATAAGAAAACGTACAATAATTGTATGGGCCGCAGAAAATAATGCATCACAAAATATATTCATTCGTATCGTAAAAAAGTTGAGTTTATGATAAATTGCAATTAATGCTATTTAGATTTAGATTAGTAGGGATTGGTTGGTGTATTTATTTTGAACTAGTTTATATATATATATATATATATATATATATATATATATATATATATATATATATATATCTGGTTATTGATTTAACAAAGAAACCAAAGCCATTTTACACTACAATTGCAGATACAGAAACAAAGAACCGCATACAACATGAATTGAAAGATGAATAAATAAAATGTAGCTACTCGAGTCAGAAAACGTATGTGTACTTGAGTTTCTTGCAATAGGAAAACCCTCTGTAGTATCTTGTTTACTTGTATATGTGTGCATATGTAAGTTGACTACATAGCCGTGTACGTATGTTGCAGGTACAACTGGATTGAAGAACGTAAGCTTAGAGGTGATTCCAGCTGCGGTCCAAAGAGGTCAGCATGCGACCCTCCAATGCCACTACGACCTCGAGAGTGCGCCCCTCTACTCGGTCAAATGGTACCGTGGCAGGCACGAGTTTTACCGATATGCGCCGAGCGAGTTGCCGAACAACAAGATATTTCCATTTGCTGGAATTCACGTGGATGTAAGTTCTAAGTTTCAGCATGTGTAGAACGTGTATCCAATATAGATACTATATATCACCGAAAGAACTTGCCCATCTCATAAATACCATTGGTATACTCACTTGCCATTAATACTATTACCCTTAAATTAATATTTAAGCAAGTGAACTTATAGATTTCAGTAAACCTTTCATCGTATACCTTTCTTATCGGTATTAAAATTTGTACCTAAAAAGCAAGGTCCACTAAACAAATTCTCAACAGCTCAAAAAATACTTTGTTTTACATAACCCGATTCTTTTTATTATTATACAACATGACAATCTATGAAATCAGTTTTCTTCATGAGAATAATATTCCACGTGATTTGTGTGCCATTAGATCTATTGGTAATTCGTACCGCTATGATGAATGAACTTTACCTGCTCTTACACACGGCTACCACGGCGTATATACGATAAGTTACGTTATAGATTTTAGTCAAAGTTGTTTGTTGTTCACACGTAAACATAGTTAACATAATTGCCCTCTGGCATCGTCTAAGGAACCCATGGAATGCACAATGTTTTTGTTCACACTGAGAATATGTCCCCCTGCATCACTTCTCCACAAGCACGAGCGTGTTTGTTTCATATATGATGATAATACACTATTATGTTTGGAATATTACATTGGATTAATTAATTTAATTAACATAATAAATCTCGTTAGTTAATCAGCTTAGACTAAAGCTGTAATACTGTGAGTCATAATTATAAAATTGTTGTCGATCTCCAGTTGTCAAATTAAAAGTTCGTATATGAAGTTGAAGGAATAGTTTATTATTTAGCTTAGAAAATACTAAATTATTGTCCAACCTCACACGATGCTGTAATGTCGTATAAATTCATGGATGGCTATTCACAGCTCAATACTAACTTTTCTACTGAAATTTGCAGTATTGCTATAGCAATGCTATATATATATATATATACTATTTTCCATAGCAAAATGTGTCAAGTATAGTTAAAAAAATAGTAATGTCGATAGTATCGGTCAGTGATTACCAGTGATGGTCATTGTACGTAATACACACTATATGGTCACTATACACCGATGTTCATCTCGACCACTTCTGTTACAATGGATATTTATTACCAGGAAAAACAACCAACCCTTATTTTACAAGAGACAAATTTATCATACTAAGAAAAGTATTTTTTCTTTATTTTTTTATCACAAACGCGAATAACTTTCATAATATTCTTTTATTAAAATAGTTTTGCGGAAAATCTAAAACAATGTTCGGTGGCTGGCTTTAAGTCAACTTGGTCCATTCGTTTATTCGTTCTTTTTTACAAACACTCACTCATGCAGAGAGTTTTATTGAAAGTCATTACAAACTTTTTTCCAAGCGTGGATGGAACTTTTTTATTATCTCATTTTTTTTAACACTTCGATAATGATGTTTTCATAGGTCAGGTTTTTTTAAGCAAACAAAAACAAAATACAAAAAAAAACTTTTTACATTTGTATAGCGATGGAAAGAATTGTTGTTTTTTAATTAACCAATAAAGAAACAGTAATATTCTTTACTGCTCATTAATTGATAGACATTTTTATTGACTTCGTACAGAGTGAAGTTCTGTGCTTCTAGTTTTTGAAAGCACTAAGATTATGGTTATTTTGTGTTCAACACATAAATATAAATTTGCGTAAATGTAAATAAAAATATTGAACCTAAATCTATCAGAAAAATTCCTTTTTATTCACTCATTATAATTCTGCAATAATCAGTGTCACAATCAAGGTTGGGGGGGGGAGAGGAGTTAACTTTCCCGTTTAAGGGCTTTACAACTTTTCAAGTTAACCACGTGACCTGTTCATTATAGCTAGACAGATCTGTTACCAGGCTGCTTCTCGCCCACCATTTTATCACGATTTATTTTACGCGCTAACTTTGAACATATGCCAGTGTATTTATTAAAAAAAAAAAAACTTTCACTAACACCTGCTCAGCGTTTGCAAGTTGTGAAAACACCCTCCACCCCCCCTATTGCCTACTCCCACCACCGTCTGTATCCCGCGAAACTCTTTCAGCGTCTGCCTGAATCTCAGGTCTAACAAGTTGTGACGTTAAGATTAATGGACGAACCATGTGCAGCATATAAGCGTCACATATGGAGCTACAAAGGGGTTAGGGGGGCGATGGGCACTTACATCTCTTCCCATTAACACATCACAATGAATGTCGACTGATGTACAATGGAATATTATTATTCGCAGTTCAATTTACTTCCCACCACACTTACATGGCCATCAAGCTTGGGGGGTTTTATTTATTTTCGCGGTGCAAATTTAATTCACATGTTTTTTTGTATGTCTGACTGAGTAGAAAAGTTTGTTATTGATGGATTTTTCTACCAGAGGGCTATGTAATAACAGCTGTGGTATTGTTACTCAGTCCAGACAAATGGATTACTGGTGAAAATTCTGTTTGACATAGCGTATCTTCAATTAAAATTATAAAAAAACGTGGAGCTGTAATTCATTTGCCAGAATACTAATTTACCGTTTCACACCAACACAGCGCTATTCAAGCTGTTGTAGTATTAATAGATTTGACAGTATTTTAATTCTAGATTTAAGTTGAACCGCATCCTATAAACCCGTCAATATTATACTGCTAGTTTCAACAAATTTCAAGTTTTCATTCGAAATAAACTTCGTATGCCTAACTTAAAGTAAATAAATAACACCAAACAATATACATACTCTTCATGCATGACGCAACTTGTGATAAGTTTTCATCTTCATCCATTTATTTACATTTAATTTAAATTGTTTAAGTCAAAGTTACATCCGGCCCTAGCTCACGATGATTCCTTTAGACATGGACAAACAGAATATATTGCGTCTGGCGCAAACTTACCCTATAAAAAAAACTAATATAGGTATATATAACCTGTTCATGAAAGTGAATAAAGTTTTGGGCCAACAAATTATCGATGTCTCATTTGTTGTAGGTGAGTTTATCCAATGCCAGCCAGGTGGTGCTGCGAAACGTTGGCTTCAGCTTGTCAGGCAACTTTAGTTGCGAAGTAACGACGGACGCTCCATCTTTCTCGACCAAAGTCGTATCACAACACATGATGGTTGTTGGTAAGTATTACTGTATGTATTAAATAACGTATTATAGGCAAGCCAGTAAGAATTTCCAAGTGAAATCTATAAAATATCTTGAACAGGAATGTATTTTAAAACATCATACATTTTCACAGTTAATTATAGGTGGTTGAAACTTTAGCTAGAGTGGAATATATTAGCAAACTTCTTAATTAGAAAGTGTTTAGTACTTTATCGTGCCAGTAGGTGGCTGATTTTGATTCCTCATCAAAGTAGAATAGTTATAATTCCACTTTAGCTCATTATATATACAGATATAAGTAACCGTACACGGTATGTATGTATATTTGTATGTACCGAGGTTTGTTTTGAAACTTACCGAGTTCCTATTCGTATGACCTGTTAAAAGCTATTTTAAGTAAATAACCCATTAAAGTTTGTACAAACAAAAAGACCCGTACGTTACCGTCATTTGCCATTAAGCAAACATGAAAACTTTTAACAAACTAAAGCACCTTTTAACTAAACATGGATATCTACTGCACGTTCCATAGGCGTTTTGGTATGCGGTTGGCGGGAGTATGCTCTCAGCAACTATTCTATCCGCAATCTGTGACTCCAAAACGACACGATAGTTGCCTAATGGAAAACATATATTATTTATTACTTTGTCCAAATGTCGATGAACAGAACTTATAACAAAACGAAATACAGTGCACGCCGCTTAATGTGATCACATCGGGACTCGAGGTTTTTAATAACAATAGCCGATTGGTATTAATATCTAGAAAAACCTAAATACAAAATTTTATTAATTAATTTAAAATACATATGTAACAGTAAATAAAGTATGAAATTAAGAAAAAAAAATTAAAAATAAACATTTTTGCATTTAAATTTGAAAATATGTATGTAGTACATACATATCTGTAATTATTGTGTTCATATATAATATGTATATGTGTTTATTAGCAAAGAGAAATTCATTCAGCGTATCTGGTGTTCGCGGAGCAAATTATTAATAAAAATTTCATACGCATAATGCGTCTGAAAATCAGATGACCTCTGCTGCACACCTTGCCGCAAAACTTAGTTGAGTTAAGACTATGCAAATGCATTGTCAGAATTTATCTGTATTTACTGCCAACTAGCCCTGCATAATACAATAAACTAGACAATACAATTTCTATAAGGTTCTTCGTAAAAACTATTTTATTGTACAGTTGCTTTTAAAATTGCACCAATGTGATTACGTACAAATATAAAATCTCTAGTTGTTATTTCATTTAAATCCCAGTTCATAAAACAATTGCATTTATTCGTATGCATCAAACAAGCTACCGTTTCTGATGAAACAATGTGTTGCATCAAAGTGTCCTGACACATGTAGTTGTCTGAAAGTCTTAAGGGACTATGGGGAATCGTGTGTGGTGTGGCGAAGTTAGCACGCGTCATGTAACACGTTTGAGGCACATCCCGAGTGACAAGACACAAGGGTCGGCCCAACACCGCAGGGCGTAAGAACAACAATAGCAGCAGCAGCAGGAATAGCAGGAGCTAGTCAACAGAGTCCCATGGGTGCAGAGGAGCGACCGGAATAATACGTTGTCACAGAAATCAACCGTTGTTACTTTTAGGAACTGCGTGGGGTATATTTACATTGCTTGATTTCATTTTGCACCCGGAGATAGAGAGAAAGTGTAGCATTGCTTATTCATATTCTAACATTTCTAAGTAATGCCGGCATTGTAGAACTTCTGTTGCTTGTTTTGTTCTCTTATACCTAACGCACGAGCGGAAAACAAGGCCCCGCAATTGTAGGGCGGAAACGTGGCGGCGTTGCTCTCTCCCTCGAAGAGACGAAGCCGCGGTTACCGGGGAAATGTTATCCCAGTTGGTGTTTTGTCTTGTTTTGTGAATTGTTTAAGTAAATAGTTCAAAGAGCAGAAGGATTTCTTCAAGAAGATTATCCACATACAAATATAAGCGCTCATGTATGTTCATGCATGTCACGCAAACATACATATTATGCAGGCATACGTATGTGTGTGGAAGCGTATGGTATAAAGTGGAGATAATAATGTATGTATATGTTGAGTTTGACAGTTTTTACTTTGAGTAATGCAATGTACAATGCCAAACAGAGACACAGGACGATGGGATTATCAAAGTACCATGCTCTACCGGTATAAATTGCAGCCCAAATACCTACCTTATCCTTTATACGTGCACCCTCCAGTCTTAAAACATATCATACCAGAGAAACCAACCTCTAAATATACATAAATCTTCAACATTCATACTCATACACGGAGGTTTAACAATTGATAATTGCTGTATTTTCGTGCATCAGGTTGATAACTAATTTGTTAGACTTTAATTTCATTTTAATTGCCATACTTCATTTGTGTTGATACTTCATGGAAAATAATTGCTTATTATTTTCTCGTTAATTGTCCTTCTAATTAATCAAAAAGTTCAGAATTTAATAAATATTGCTTTTGGACAAGTCATGTTCAAACATCATTAAATGAGCTTGTTTTAATTTGATTTGTAACTGAATTTCAAATCTTCAGAGAATACCTCATTACGTAATAATCAATAAGTATGTATGAATAATATTCAAATATTATCTTGTAAGATATGTTCGATGCCAAATAACCCATCAATGTAGACCTGCACGGATCACAAATCTTATGTAGCCACCTAAGATTGCATATTTAACCAAAATGTAATATTCAAATGTATCCATTTCTCTTCTTGTTGTCGTTGATATACCCTCACTTAATATACGGACACCCGTTTGAATGATGTGTCAAACCTATGTCAGTAAAACCCTACCCTACCCTACCCTACGCTGTTGCTATGCATATAGCCTGTCCCTTATCCTTTCCTTTCTGGAACTTGTATGTTTAATAAATCGGTATCAGCAATTTCCAAATATGTCAGCAAAGTGGAAACATGACATTCAATAAACAATACCGGCATTATCCCATACACGCCGGTTGACAATTGATTACTGAACTATTAAACAAGGATATCCTTTGGTAAATAATATTCACTATCCGATTCTGCATATGGATTGTTGACATAACGAATTGTAAGCAAACATACCAATTATATCATTTCAGTAATGTTCTTGATTCTACTGGCAATTTCAAATTCCAAGTTTTTAAATTCCGGTAGCATATTTGTCATAATTTTATTTGGCCTACGATAGTTATAACTAATTAACATTCACAAATGGTTACTCTTCAGTTTATCACTCTCTCCTCGTCCTCTTCCTCCTCTTCCTCCTTCCTGGCTCGCCATTCAAACACAGCAAGGCTGAAGTCGACGCCAATGCAATGCTCGCAGTATTTCCCCGCTGAGAGACTGGTTTGATAAATCCGTTTGCTACGCTCTATTCTGCTTTACCGAGTTGGCACTGCTTGGTGGTGCTGCTGCTGCAGGTCTGTGAGAATCGTTGAATGCGTTACGTGCCTGCAAAGACAGGTCATCAATAATAACACCTGACAGCAGATCCTGTGGGACCACTAACGTCTTTATACCTCCAGGTAATATCCACAGTTCTCCCGGTTATGTAACATTCAAACGGGAACAATTCACCACCACACACAGATTAAATTTGTTTCATCTCGCGCGTCTCAGAAACGTTCCATAGGTTTGTGTGAATTGCTTGAATTGTTGTTGGTTAGAAGCCACACTCGACTGGAGATTGTTTTAACTTTTAGAAATGAACACGTATTTTAACGGAATGTTTGTTCAGCGGATATCGGTAATTGTAGAGGGAATAGAATGTAGTAATGTAATTATGACTACGTATAATAAATCGTAAATCCTATTTGAGAACATACTATTTCGTATGTACATTTTGCTTACTGCACAATGCAGCCGTAGTGCTATTGAATTACTTACAATACTTTTAATGTTTGCACTTGAAGCCATCGTAAACCCGTTTAAATATTGCACGAAACCAATAAACTCACTGCTCGTACAAAACATCCAAAACCTAGCACGATATAACCTTACTAATTGGCCGTGGTCCAAGAACATTGTGGCACCTCGTAGCGGAACAACTAACGTACTAGAAAGCAAATATACAGGTTAGATGTGTGCGCTCAGCCATATATATATATATATATATATATATATATATATATATATATATATATATATATATATATATATATATATATATATATATATATATATATGAACTAACATCAATCGTCAAAATGAAGAAACCGCGAGATAATAACATCCAGATGCCGAACGACAGCGCCACAATGCGACAAATATCAGAATTCCATAGGGTCGACATGGCACCCTTGACGCCCCTCCGCACGCTTCGATATGCCAATAAAGCTGTCATTAAAATGTTATCGATGTTACATTCAGCCAGCAGTGAATCAGTTATATACTAGTGCAATTGCAATTGCAGACGTTCCGTAACATTTTGCTGACGATGCAACGAAATTGTCGACCCAGTTCTCGCACTAATTGTTATTTAGTCACTGGGTAATTTAAATCACATCAAATGCTGAAAGTTTATTATATTTTATTTTACATCTATCCATCTGTAAATGTTCTATATGTGTAAAAATCACACTTGTAATTGGCATTTGTACATATGTAAATATTTATTTGATCATTTTCTGCTTGAATAACTTTTTTTTAATGCAATTTAACAAAACAAATACATTCTAGTGAAATATAAAATATTGCGGAGTATTATAAATAATACAGTATTTTTATTTTTCATACAGCTTTGAAATCACAACACACAAGTTTCTCCCGAATCTCGATAAGGTCAAGTTTGACTTGTTATCTAAATCGCAAAGCTAAAGATATAAATCTGCGGGCAAAGAATGCAGTTAACACTTGATTTGGAGAGGATTTTTCACACACACACACCAGGCTCTAAATCAAGGCTCTTTCTTCACTTGGATAAAATTAATGGCGAAATCAGTTAGACAATCTACTGGAAAAAGAATGCCTGCTGACCCTTCTAACAGAAAAACAAATACGTTACATTTGTGAACCTTTAGTCGACGGAGACCCGTAAGAATATACGTATGTAAATGTTTATCCTTTACAATCCTTACCTATAAGGTAAAATGTGTAATAATTCACGTAATATATATATATATATATATATATATATATATATATATATATATATATATATATATATATATATATATATATATATATATATATTCACATCGGCAGAACAGGACCGACGAATAAATGGATGAATGTGATGGAAAGTATCTGGAATGAACGTAAAAATACGAACGAACATCAAGAACACACGGAACTACAAACATGCTCTACATGCAAATGGCAGATAAATAGAATTTAAAACTATTTCACATTTGATCTGCTGCTGCTGCTGCTGCTTCTGGTGATAGTTTCGGTGCACTTTAACGGACGTGAAAACTCGCAAGAAAAACGACCAACACGAAAATTGGAAAATAGGTTGACAGTGGTATTAAACTAGTTGAAAAGTGTTGAAAATCGCAGTGAAATATACGCTGTGCAAAAATAGTATTTCGCGTGTCATTTTTCAAAATGACAAGCAAAAACTCAAAACATTATAAATACCGAGGTAATTTATATCATGGAAATATTCGTGCAGAGCCAGTCAACAAAAATATTACCGTTTAAAAACGATTCTGACAAGTTTATAATTTTTATATAAAGTAGGTAAATTATAAATGAATATTCACTTAAAGATTTTGTATACTTAATAGATACATTATTGGTTAGTTTTAAAATTAAATGTTTTATTTACCGGCAGTAGTTTTATAACGAGCAACAATAATATATAAAATTATGACCAAAAAGGCGCAAAAACATTAAACAAAACTCTTACTGTATTTAAGCTTATACAATGCAATATTTAAACCAGCTGCTATTAACTATTACTATTAAGAAAGTCTTCCATGTTACGATGCATTTTCTTGGAAATCTCTTATAATCCCCCATGTGGGACAATTATTGCTGCTTCTACTGGATTTTTGTTCAATATTCCGAGTCCGACGTCAGGCGCCGAACAATACCGAGTTCCGAGCCGAACAACAAACTAATAACTGCACCAAATAACGATGTATACAAATAATGGCTGAAACCGACAAGAATTTCATTGAACATTGTAATATGTGCGTTGGTGAAAATACGACAAGTACATGGTATGAATATTATCATGAAATTGTGTACAGAACTAGAGGAATGCTAGATCATGCCTCGGGTTTCTAAACAAGATTCAACTTAAATTCACGAATAAAAGAGAACAATATTGCAAATATTCTAAGCAAGTATGTTTTTTGATAATTTTAAAATAATATCAGATCCCGCAGATCGATTACCGCTGCTTAGCTACAACGAATGATTTCGGAAACTCGAAAAATGCGCTAAATTTACGATGATTCGTTAGAACGCGGTTCATGAAGAATTGATATAAAATGACGCAATGTTAAAATGACCCCATTTTACACTATTTTGGCTGGTCGCTTGGTTTGTAGGGACGTATGCTGAGCATAACCGGGGTATTGCTGTATACAATTTTACAAACAATTTACAACAATAACAAATCCCAGTATATTGACACACTTATAAACGGTCAATTATTAACTCGTTAACAACAGTTGTGCATGTCACTACCTGATTTACCGACAATAATTCTAAAAAATATTTATGCACATTTTTCATTTTAACGAAAACGCATTGCAGCTGCACACAACGCCACTTTTTTTCCCGCATCGCACACCGTTTTATAAATAATAAAATGAATGCTGCAGTGAGATGATGTGTATGCGGGACAACTAATGGTTCTGCACCCGGCTAACACTGATGAAATATGGTTTGTTTATACGCTAAACAGGTGTAGCCAACTGTGTAGAAAGTTTCGGCACTTAAAACTATTTTTATCTGGATATAGTAAAACTTTAAAAACAACACTTACGCGCGCGCCTATCATTAAATTGACGTAAACAATCTAAAAGTTAGTGGTACAGTTATCGCCGTAATAGAAAAGCGTTAAACAGTAAATTGTTTGCGTTTAGTGGACTTTACAGGGGTATAAAAACTTGTCAAAATATACAAAGTTCTTAACAGTAGTAAATAAATATGTGTAATGCAATAAAAAGTATACATTTTGTCGCATTTAGTTTTGAATTGAAATGTACAGCTGTCCTAGAATTAAAAAAAAATTATTTTGAGTCATTTGACAGTTAATAAATAAAATAGTTATATTTTTCATATGTCACATTATATGAAATTGCAAAATAATTAGCTTTATTTCAAATTGCGGCTAATTTTCTCACTATACAGATCACAAATCCAGATAGGGCATGTCTGTTAAATTTCTGAATAAATGGTATTGACTGTGTATACATATATCCTTTAAAACATTTATCCGCTTAATGACTTCAGATGTGAAAACTGCGATCCGAGAGTGCTATGTATTGTCGTTGATAGTGTTTTTAAATGATTTATTCTGATATGTGTGAAACAAAAGCTAGAACTACGTGTGTGTGTGTGTGTGTTGTGTGTGTGTGTGTGTGTGTGTGTGTGTGTGTGTGTGTGTGTGTGTGTGTGTGTGTGTGTGTGTGTGTGTGTGTGTGTGTGTGTGTGTGTGTGTGTGTGTGTGTGTGTGTTGTGTGTGTGTGTTGTGTGTGTGTGTGTGTGTGTGTGTGTGTGTGTGTGTGTGTGTGTGTGTGTTGTGTGTGTGTGTGTGTGTGTATTGAGAGGCCTAGAATACATATATGCATATATACGTGTATATGTACTATGGATTAAACAACCTAAGCATAAATCAAGTCGTGTTGATTACCGAATTAATCCTAAACTGTAACGGAGTGATATTTATTATCGAATCTCGCTCAGTCCCAGTGGGCACACGGGGCACAAGCGTCGGAAGAGGGTACACGATAAATTTAACCCTTTCGCTGCCGTTGACATTTCAATGCATATCAATATCACGAACCGTCACTGTGTTTATGTCATATTTAATCGAAACATGTTTACATACATATACATATTAACAGTGTGTACTGATGTTTCACAGCTTGTGCATGTGCATGTGTTACTAGATTAATATGTACTTATTGAGAAATGCGATTTACTATAGATCAAAACAAATAGAGACGATTATTCTATCTTCGGCGGCGATATAATTAAATATAATCGGGCATGCGCGAACCAATGCTATCTTTGAAATTAGGATGCTACACAACGAATCTCAAACATGTGTTCTACAGTTGGAATGAACTACAGTAGACTCTCGATTACCCGCGCGCGGTTTAACCGCTTTGCGGCTCAACCGCGGCAAATCTGGAGCAACAAAGCGATGCTCTGCTTTCCGATAAATTGGCGTTACGCAGATTGAGAGCAACCATAGACAGGAAAAAATCTATGTCATTTGAAACAGAAGTCAATGAACGACTACTTTTCCTAAACATTCGTAGTTTTTGTTGTTCATTTATTTATCTTTTCCCTATTTAGAGTACAGTTATACAGTTTATACCAGTATATCTGGCTTGTATATGTGTACTTTGTTTATCCGCTGTTTTTTATTATCCGCGCCAAATCTCCTCACCATTACCGCGGATAATCGAGAATCTACTGTATATAAACTTAAGAAATATATACACATATTTGAATACATGCTTTAACGAATATATACTATAAAAAAATTAGGTTATACAGTGAATTATGTTCGTTCTAGCATACTACCAACGGCATTATTTTTCAGGATTACGTGAAGGAGTGATTTATAAAATGATCAGTAATTTTTGCGCAAAAATCATTATTTCCGCAACAACGGTAACTCTGATGATTAAAGGTGATTCATTAATGTTTTTTTGTTTACAAATATACAGGTACTATAACTCTATATAGTCTGTTATGATTGTTACCCTACAATTTTCTAAATCGTTCCAATTCTCATACATTCCAAAATGCTGGAACCCGCACAAAAATAATTGCCATCCCCCACCAACACGTTAGAAAAAAGTAGTTTAAATCGTGCGTCAGCGCGCCCAACCAACAGCGCACACATGTGATAAATTGTGACTATTTTTAATCCGGCAGTTTTGTTCAAAAACTTTATATGTACGTTGTACGTATGTAGGTATATGTGTGTATGCGTTGTACGTATGTATGTGGGCGAATAACATCGTAACTCTCAGCTTTGTGTGGAATTTACTAAAATAATTTAATGGCGACCGGACAGTATAATAACTTACATGTTCATGCTTGTTTGTATATGTGTGTGTATATAGGTTTATATATACATAAATGTATATTTCATGTGTATGTATATGGATATAGTGTATATGTAAATATGTATTTGTTTGTATTCGTATATGTATGTACGTATGTTCGATGTGTATGTGTGTATACATGCGAGAGAATTTGTAACTATATTTGTATGTAGATCTTTGTATTGGTGTTTAGGGAAGTTGCCTATAACTCTAGTAATTTTATGTATCCGGCGTCGCAGAAAACATTAAATAAACAAAAGTAAAAACAACACCACATCGCATTTAACAATCTTTTATCGTGACTACATACACAAATATGTTTTGTAACAAACTGTAACATTTCTCATCATTGACACACGTATGTATGTATATATAATGTAATTGTGTTACGTTATCCTGCTATTAAATATACATTTTCACCTTATATAATATGATCTATTTTATTATAGATATCATAAAAATATCCGTCTATAATAAAAATTTTATGCACTACCCTCCGAATGAAATGCTTTTCGGTATAAAATTGCAAACTCATTGTCAACAACAATGTGACAAAATCTGTGTCAAAACGACTGTCGCCAAGGCAGAATGTATGATAAATAATGCAGCAAAAATATATACCGAAGTTTGTTCTGCCTGGACAAAATTAAAGAAAGGTAAATTTAAGTATATACAGTAACACCTCTATATAACGGACTAATTCGGGTAAGGGGGTGTCCATTAGAGCCCAACTTAATTTCTTACCAAAACATACATATTTTAATGAAACTATCTTATAATAACCAAGTCCGTATTCAATTTGCTTAAATCCACACACAAACATGTTAGTATCTAGAGCATGTGCTTTTATTTGATATTTCAATAGAGTCACAAGCATTGCAACACGACTGCGACTCTATGGTCTGACGTCAGGGGAGTTTCTCACAGAGAGACACGACGAACAGCGCTGCGAACACGGTACTAGAATTCGTCGTCGCGATCAAATTAAATTTCAATGCCAGTGTTGTCGTACAAGGTTCTGACACTATTATATGTAAACAAAAGTCAGTCTGAGCGAGAATCTCATCCGCGCGTCGTAGTTATGAAAGACAGAAATTATTAAATGTAATACCACTGGCTTTGGTGCGGTCAACATGAAAACTATTTATTCTAGATGAGACGTGGATTTCATGCTGTTGTATGGTTCTTGTTGTGATGTTTTGTATACAAATAATTTCTATAACATCATATGCATATGTTACTAGTACATCTCGATGGTAACGGGATTTTCTAACCTTTTCCCATATAATACATGTCCTCTCAAGCAAAATAGGTTTATAAATTAGATTCTATTTTAGCAAATCTCTGTTTTCAATTACAAAAAAAAGGTTTGTCTATATTTATTTGATGAGCGTATTTTTTTACACACAAATTTCGAGAGGCGTAACAAAAAAATGTTATTAAAAAAAAAACAAGTACATAGGAAATGAATTGAAATGTCAAAAACAAATGATGTATGAAACAGAAAATTTCAACAAATATACATTGACACAAAAAAAATACTAAATAAATCTCTGTTCTTCAATTATTATTTTTTGTCTGTATATTCATATGAAATGAAAATAAATATTATTTCAAAACTAAAATTTATGATATAGAACACTATGTAAAAAAATACTACATATGTAACATAATATTTAGTTCGAACATATTCTTTAATTAATACGTATTTATTTTATACACCGAAAATATTATTTATAAAATACAGTGTAATATGCTTCTATCCTCAAAAAATGTATGCAATCTCAAATCTTTCAAGAATTACATCACAGCAGAATACAACAATATTTCGGTTACACAGCAAATACAAGATTTCCGGAACCCGGAGTCTGTCGAAACCCGTTGTCCGGACCACTTCAATATTGTTCGGCTTGTTAAATTTCCAGCGAAAAGTTTTGCCAACTTTAGAAAAACAAAATACTGAAGTGGCTGCTTGAAAATATCGACAAGGGCGGGTTGGTATCTTTCAAAATCTCTCACGATTTTCGCTTTATTAAAAGTTTCTTTTCTGATCCTAATTATGTCTTATAACTCATTAAACAGTGTTTCGGTAATTGTATCTTTGCGAAATTAATCAGTATTTTAGCTGACGAACAACCGAAGAAAACAATATTAAAAATATTTTATCATGGCTTCTTTTGGCGTATTCTTGAATATTAGTCCTATTACATTGTTTTTACTGCTTTGTTTACGGATATAGATCGTGAATCTTAATGTTTTCTCTGCATTTTAAGCTAAAATGTATACATATTATTTGAAAATACAAAAATGTATTTGTTTACAAAAGGAACGAAACCACATTCAAAAGTTTTTAATGTTCAATTACATACACATTCTATCAAATCCGTGACGCTTCTGCACATTTTTAAAATATAATATTCGCGATTCGAATAAAGGTATAGAGAAACGAACATTTGATAATAATGGATGTGATAAAAGAATTGTAAAATCAAGGTGCATAAAATATTAATGTGATTTGATGTGACACACAAGCGAACGTAGCTTTAGACATGTATATGTGCTTATCAGTTTCGGTAAACATAAAACTTTTATGCCTGCATAACACGGTTACATTTCAACGAATATGCACAATAATGCATTTGCAGTACAGCTACCCGCCCAACATTTGCACTCTGACTTGAAATATCTCCAGAGCTTCAACTGAATGTGGTTGTGTAACATTGTAATTACACAGTGTATGTGCCTACATTCAAACATTACTAATATGTAGAAACAATAATTCTACTGGCAAGTCTGTAAGAGGGTTAAATCTTAAATTCACGAATGACAAACGAACAATAGCGAATCTGTTCGCATATAGCATTAATGTAATGGAACAGGAATAAGCAACGCATGGTTTCGCTTTGATATTGTTGTTAATAATCATTAATTTAACAAATTGTAAGATTTATTGTCAGTTGCAAATCTGAAACATTGAACAATATTTGCAAACTGCGTTCATCTCCATTTCAAATCAAATATATTCCGCCATTAAACCAATTAGGATTAGGGACGATATAATTTAGTCTCATTCGATGTTTATCCATTGAAAAGAAAGTGTATTTTTTTTCTCGTCCGTGCACAAAGTGTAATCTATGTAATGGAAAATTCTGGAATTATTTTTTTTGTATTTGTGCACAGGATGTTAAAGGGTATTCTAAATTCACATTGAATTATCCAATTTGACCGGAAAAACATTTTCAATGGTGCTGAGCTATTTGGCAGTTCACCAAATAGAATTCTCGGCTATTATCAGTTTCGGAATTTTGCTGTTACTTTTCTTAGATATTTAATAGGAAAAATAAATATTAATTCACTATTTTCTAGAATCTAGATATTTAAAAAACAAACTGTGTCGTCTTGTATTTCCAAACATAGACTGTATTAAAACATGCAGTTCATTTTGTTTAGTTTATTGGGCAGAAAAATGAAGAATGTTGATTTATTTAATCTTCACGAATGACTTAGTAACCGCCCAGTAACTACAATTCCAACAAAATATAAAATTATTCTCATTACGAATTTGTTAAAAACAAAATTCGAAACTTGTCGTGTTACAAATGAACGTTCGAATTCTAAACTAAGCATACCATTTTAGTGATAAATATAGACAATTCTCTTCGGTAATCTCCGTATTCCCCGTAATGGTACAATATTGACAACTTTATGCACATCTCAATAACGAACATTCACAATGTAAATGCGTCGCTAAGTCTCCAGATACTGTCTTGGTTATTCGATTAATACCGCTCACTCATCATTATCAATAACTCTGCCGTAACAAAACACAAACACAAAAAAGGAATAATTCAAATGAGTCGCACAGTAAATAATAAATGATCAAAAAACGGTGTAAACATAAAATGAAATAAAATGAAAAAAAAAGGTAACATGTAGTTGCAATTATTTTCATCACAATCGAACGCTCAAAGCGTTTGAGTGAATTTGAAATGTGTAACTGACAATTATTGTTCTGTTTGTTTCTATCATCTATAGATGAACTTTGTGCATGCTTCTGTATACAAACTGTATGTATCTATGTACATATAAATGTAAGTGTGTGTGTGTGTGTGTGTGTGTGTGTGTGTGTGTGTGTGTGTGTGTGTGTGTGTGTGTGTGTGTGTGTGTGTGTGTGTGTGTGTGTGTGTGTGTGTGTGTGTGTGTGTGTGTGTGTGTGTGTGGTTATATATTAATACAAATAGGTTACACACAGTGTGTTTGTCACGTCTACGGTAGCATTAGACCAAAGGTTATATATAACTAAAGATATTACATAACCGGTGTAACATATTGGCGATTTGTGAACAGTGCGGTTGAACGTTCACTGTACCAGCCATTTGTAAACAGGCGCACCGACCCAAAGTTCTCCGCAAGTGCAGCGATGGGGTGGGGGGATACATATTAACTACTTACACAGAGGGCCGAAAAAAATCAGACCCCCTCCCCCGGGCCAAATCCGCAGCAAACCCGTAATAGTTGCTGCAACAAAATCTGGAAATTAAAATAGGATTACGACAGCAAAGCATACGGAACAAAAGAAAGCGCAAATATAATCTAGATCTCTCTTGGTTTTGTGCTTTGGATTTTTTTTTTTCATTCGTTCCTTATCCGTTCATATGCATGTGTGTGTGTGTGTGTGTGTGATTAAAAATTCCGCGCTAATTGTTAGAAAGTTTACTACCGGCCACTAATGAAATTTTAGACAGAGATATTATTTTTCACTTTAACTAGGATGGTGCACTCAGCACTGCAACTAGTACGAAAGGCATTATTTAATATACTTTTTTAATGCGTTCATTAATTATCAAAAGTAGCGCAAAGCCTTAACTTTTCTGTGCTATGAATATTTTCCAGATTATATTTTATTCATAAGAACTGACCGTGTCTGTTGTATTGGCTGCCGTATAACATTATAATAGTCTAGGATAGACGGTACACAGTTCATAAAATAAACTAAATTTACTGCCAGTACGAAAAATTATGAAGTCGCTAAAATTTAAATATAGTAAAACACCCACTTAACGCTACTTAAATTAACACTGCTTCGCTATAACGCGATTTTTTCTTGAACACCAAAAAGAGCGCTCATTTCACAACGTTTCATGAAGACGGTAATTCAGTAAATGTAGAGACCAAAAAACTTATTATTTATTGTATTAGAAAACTTATAAATTAACTAACAACAAAATTGATATTTTTAAAACTAGCAAAATAAGATAACTGATTATTTTATGAAATATGTTCATCAAATTGTTAATAAAAATGCACATTAATCTAACTTAGAACAATCAGTGATGAACAATATCATTAGTTTACATTACATATAGATTATCTAGTAAAGATCATATTGTCAGGAAGTTTCACGTTATTAATAGTTCATCATCATATGAAACGTTCCCGTTTAATATTAACCGTTTTGTAAGTCTGGTTTTAATCCAGCACAGAAACCAATACTCTTGGCTTTGGTCGGCAAAATGCATTGGGAAATTTATCGTTTCTTGAAAAACTAGACATGCATCGATTCAGTACTTTGTCTTTGTCAAAGTTTTACCTTTTTTTTTCGCCGTCCTCCTCTCGAGAAACCGGGGCATTAGAAAAATTATTTCTAAAGGCGGTAGGACAATATATCTTCAAGGAGAACATGTATGATGTAATTGAAAATCAATACGGGTGCATCTGTGAGTCCAGTTTGTAACGTGAAACAATATCACACAGAAACCAATCTTACTGCTCCTGTTCACGTAACACAACGCGCCCGTAACGTAATGTAACACAACGCGCCCGTAACGTAATGTAACACAACATAAAATAAACTTATTCTATATTATCCTTATATTTTTTAAAAACTTATTTTTACAATATATCTTAGAAGTAGTAGTGTATTACTGTTGGATCTCTCTACGGTCATATGTTTTACATACATTCTTTTGTAAATTGCAATGTAAAATTTCATATTTTACTAAAGAAAAATAATGTTTAAAAATAAAAACAACTTGCATATATGTACGTACTCATGCGGAGTTTTCAAATAATTCTCGGAAAATGTAAATAATACTATGTAAATAATAATACTGAATAATGTAAATCTCAACAAGTTTACACTCGTATCAACAAATAATAGATAGTGCATTCACTTTCCAGGAATTACTTGAAGAATATGAATTAGTCCAAATATTCTTGCATGGAATAAAAAAATGATAATTCTGTGATTTGGTATATGTGTGTGGATTCGTGTGTTACAGTGCTTCCCGAAACTCGACCCGTTATTTACACAGAAAAGGACCGTTACGATCCGGGGGATATCCTCCGGGCGAACTGTTCATCACCGCCGTCCAAACCCGCCACCACACTGATGTTCATTCTCAATAATGCTCCGGTAAGTCACAACATAGTACATAGTCCATATAACAAATAAAAAAGAACAATATCGGATGTCATACTGATACCAGCATTAATATTTCCATGTAAGTCACCAGAATGACATGTGTGCGTTGCGGGTTGCATAATAATTAATTATTCGAATTTTTAAGATATTTCTTTGAAATATCATTATGTAGATCAAAGGACCATAATTTAATAGTCCCAAATTTTTATTATATGTCAAAATTATACAAAATTGACAGTTTTATAGAATAATTGACAGGAGTTTAAAGTTATAATTCTATTTGGCTAAAATCACAGACCAGTGCACAAATTAAGAAGAGCAACGGGGGATTATACGTCATGGTGAATGGTGTGGGCCTTCTCCGTTTCAAAAAAACATTCAATTCCATTAGCGATAATTGTATTAAAACCTTGGGAACCTTGTAATGCGAATTAAATTGTTAAATGAACGATAAAATGGAACAAAACAAACACTATGAACCGATGTAAAAATTCGCTGGCGATACGCTCTATTTGCGATCATAATTCACTGTTTTACCAACAAACAAACAAACAAAAACTAACGGGAAAATAACTGAGGTGTAACATAGAGTGCGATGTACGTAAACATGTATGAAAAAATATGGATGCGATAGAAATATGTTATATTTTCTAAATATAAATATAGTTTGTTGCATAATTTAAAATAATCTCAATTACATTTAATATTAAAATATTTTCAAAATGTCTATTAAAAAACTATAATAATAAATAATAGCATAAATAATTTTGTAAGTAAAGTAACAAATATGTTCTATTAAAATTCTGCATAGCACAAATGTACACATAGTTACATTCTAACAAAATACGTCGTTTAAGTAGACCAATGTGAACGAAGAAGTGTCACGTATGTAAATGCACAGATTAAGAGAGCTACACTCGAAGTGGTATAACAGAAGTAGATACGCTTAGAATCTAAACCAAGTTTGTAACCAATTTTGCATACAGATTGAATTAGTACACACTGTAGAATATACACAGAATGTGTCCGCAGAAAATAACACCATTAACATATCTCATGCTACACCATAAGATGAATCCGATTAAATTAAATAAAATACAAGACGGAACACACCAGATGTTAATATCAACATTGAAGCTCTCTGTGTGTGTGTGTGCGCGCGCGGTAATATTGTGTTTCTTATTAAATGATTCATAAATTCTTCGAATAACTTCAGGCCAAAAGAGAGAGAGAGAGATAAAATGAGCGAGTGGAAGAGAGAGAAGAAGAGAGCAAGATATTCTTCTTTGAACAGTCGTTTTATTATCTTCAAGATCGAAGAAGCCACCGACTGAACGGAAGGAAAATTAATATTTCAATATTTAATAACGTTAAGTTTTTGCGGTTCTACAAAAGCCATGGACGCCGACCGACGCCCGGCGTCTTAATATTCCGCAAGAAATCACGATGGGTTAGCTTTATGCAGCAGCCTTTGGTGATATATATATATATATATATATATATATATATATATATATATATATATATATATATATATATGATTTTAAATAAATACATATTACGTTAGTCATCAGCTGTTTCACATATTTTAAATACCATGAACTAGGTGTGAAACATGAATTCAGACTACTTCACATACATATACTATATACTTGTGTGAAAAAGGTCATGTGCTATAGCTCTGTGTAGATGTGGTTAGCACAAGGAGCCCCTAGCGTAAACTGGATGTAATAATAAACACTATCCCAGCAATGGCGGCGATATCTTGGAGGCCATGAATTAAACAGACTAACGTTACACCAGGCACACATACTCTACATTCATACGTTACGTCTATACTGGGTGACCAGGTCAGGTCTCAGTACATACATATTCTCAAACAGGACTGTATTAACGCATAAAGCAACTAATGGTATAATATTAAATGCATAAATTTTTAAAATAAGTATTTTTTGTTTTACAGAATTCTTAGTCACAATTCCTGTTAAAAAATTGCATACATTTTTGCTACATAATTTTATAACAAAATATATACATTTCAATTGTCAGTATGGTTTCTTTTATACTACCAAAGAGTTGTTTATTTTATGACAAAAGGCTTAAAAGCAGAATATTGAAAAATATCTGAGGAATAAAATTGCACACCAAAAGTACCCAATTTGTTGCAGTCAATCTAAAAACAGCATATTCTTCAATTCTCTGCAACCATTTTATGGGTACTTTTATTTGCGTTCGCAAATCTTATTTCCACAAAGCGAACGCAGCCCAATAAAAAATTCGCTAGCGAATTATTAAAACTATTGGTGAATAGTTCTTATTTTTATCACCAAAAGCAATCTCGAATGCAATTATGCGTGCAATATAATTAATTTTACTAATGGACGATGAAGATTCGGAGAAAAAGAAAGAATAGTAGATAATTTTATTAGTAAATGGTCTACATTTCGCTCTACAAGGCTGATGAAAAGTTTTCAAGTAGAAATAATGGTTACTTGATTAGCTCGCATGTATAAAGCAATCCACTATAATTCTTGTTCGTATTGATTGTTCCAGCAGATTGAGATGAGCACCGCTCGACAGCATCCCGCAGACGACCTGTTTTGGAGCGACCTCTATCTAGAACTTCAACTATTACCGTACCATTATACGGGCGGCCGTCTCATCCTCAAGTGTACTGCCGAAGTTAGTTCCCTCTATCATGAGAGCGTCGAACTGCAACTGGGACCAAGGGCTGGCGACCCAATACCTGAAAGAGGTACCTAAACCTCACCAACATATACACATTATCTGTGTATGCGAGTGGTTGTGCATGATTACTCTAACGAGTTTGCATTGTCCGTCTTTCAAAAGACACTTCCTTACTTTGTGTTCTTTCTTCTTCCTGTTCTTCTTCAAACAGTAGTCGAATTGGAAAGAAAATACTACTTTCTTATTACAATTTGAAAAGAAAAACTTTTGCCAACAAAACAGAAATGCGTCTTTGTATTGTGCATGTCTGCGGGTGTGAGTGTGTATCGCGTATCATGATTTATTGGTCGCGTGTGTAGGTTAGAATATATTTTATAACAAGTTACAAAGGACCGTAGTTGTTTGTATAACGTACGCTCCCCATTCCGAATACAACATATGTAAGAACGAAAGTATATACAGAAAAGTTTACGGAAACTAGTTGTGCAATTGTTCCGAGCAAAAGAATGTTCGATATTGTTTTCATACGGCGAAACAAGTATACATGTTTTAATATGTAACGAACAACCGTTTGGAACAAACCTTAGAAATTAAATTTACTCGTAGAACAAGCTCTACTTGCATACACGTATACGACTTTGGTAAAATAACTTTTATTATTGGATAATACGAAGAGAATACTAATTTGTATATTGTACTTACGTATATCAGTTGACAGTTACAGTTAGCATAACCTAACATTGTTTTGTCAATGTTGTTCACTGTGTGACGGCGGTAAAAAAGAACATTGACTAAAAGCAACTAAAAGCTTTTACTAACTATGTTACCTTCTTAGATAATTACAGAAAAACACCCGTCTTTTTCATTTGAACTTTTTTAACAACATATACGAGTATCTACACGCGTAAAACATTATGTACTTCAAATAGTTAAAAACTATCCGTTCACTTCGGCAATTCCGTACGATAATTGAAAGTAATAAAATTAGCGTAGTGTAATTTTCTTACTCACGGGCGAATATTGTCTCGGAAAAACAGTTTAAAAATATCCATTAATTTAGTTTAATTACATAAAACTATTGCGTTCGGGGATAGCGGTAGTACTAGTTTTATGATAGTATTAAAATTAACTGCACTGAATTTCCAAGCTGTTTGACATGACGACCAGCGTGTATGTGTGTTTGTGTGATGTGGGCGTTAATCAACGTGTTCACCGGTAGAGGCGCTCGTCTCCTTTTTGCGATCGTTTTCATGCATGTTACGTTCTCATTTAATTTGTCTACTCACTCCGTAGATACATTTAAATTTCATTATAATGTCATCATAATTGAAGCCGTATAGAAAACAATAATTGCATGTACTAGATTTTTGCATTGCAATGGGGGATTTCTTCAACTGTTGAGTGCCACTATATTTTTAATTGCACTGGTCGTTGCTATGCCAGAGAATTGAAATGTTTTTCAATTGTTTCGATGTAAGTACAAAACTTCTTTCTTTATTATTTGGTTTCTGGCTTGATTTTGTTTCGAAATTGAAATTGTAACCCAACATTGGCAAGTGAATGACGATAAACATTGTTTAACGACTTATTCTAATCAAATATTAAAATATATCTGTGTGAAAATTAGCTAAATACCCGTTTCGTGTTCACTGTTTGATGTTTAAGCTCTTCGCCATTTATACTAATGGATAGTAGAATACCGCAGTGTTAATACACACGTAAATAATAGCTTAATACACGAATGTGCCGGCCACATAAATATTGCTGAATGTTTTATTCCACCTATACATAAATCGCTTGGATTTAAGCTGATAACTTGCGGGCTACTACTAAGCTCTTTACCGTCCAGTAATTTCACAGTGGACCCGCCACTGACCATGCTAAGCAGTATTAAGGACATTCGTTGTTTTTTTTTTACGCCGAAGAATTTTGCATCATATAATTCTGATTTATCGTCGAGTTCTAGTGAAGATATTTAACACTTTCATATTTACGCACTGAGCCGTGAAAAATACATGTGTTACTCAATTTTGACTAACTAGGCTTAATTTGTTTATATGTGTGATCTTTAGGCAATTGCTTTGTTATACAAATATATTTCGAAGCAACCCGACTGACAGCCTTGCTACGCGGGTTGCCGTGTATGAGGTTCATAATGTGTTTTAATGAAATGAAATAAATTGTGTTTACTTTACAGTAAGGTCTGCTACAGCCACTGCTTCGTTCATGAGAGTATCCACGACGCTACTACTTCTGGAATTAATTCTACACTGGGCTGATGCGTTAAGATAGTTTGAAACACGAAACAATCTTTCATTGGTGAACTAAATACGCGTGTAAGATTCGTAAAAGAAAAAAACGAACGAACGAACGAACAAGTCGTGGTGGTGTACAAAGTAAGAACAGTGTTGAGGAAATTGACGCGTAAATTATGAGAACCGTAAGTGTAAGTCTAAAATATAATAAGATGTGATCGAAAGATTGGTGCAGTTTAGTCAATGTTTCTATATAAATGTGTATATTAACAAAATACAATATGCTTCGGTTATAACTTGCCTTTTATACGAGCGATAGGAATACAGCGTGTTCACAAAGCAATGTACAATGAATACCGACACTATCTACTAACGTCCTGTACGATATAATTGTTTATAATCATCCCACTATTTCCCTTATAATCCATTAAAAACCAATGTACGTTTCTGTAAGTTAAACATACCATTCAAGTCAAGAGAAACTTTCACAATCACTTCATATTTCGAGACACTATCAGTATACAGAGCATATTGTTTTTCAAGCACTGGAACTGTAAACAAAAAATATGAATATCTGTTTGGAACTTCTGCATAAATAACGTTATATGTACCAGAGGTACGTTATAACCGAAGTATATACATATAGTTCATCGACTATTTTTATTTAAAAGAAAAACTAAATATAAAATCAATAACTGTAATGTTTTTTACTAGAATACAGTGTTTGTAGTCAAAACAAAAAATAAATAATGATAAATACCTAAATGAATAAATAAAACAAATATTATAGAATCGTCTCCACAGACTATAAACAAATCTGAAAAAGTGTGAGAGTCTGAGAAGTGAACTTAAAAACACAAAATTGCGTAAATCCAGCAGGTTATGGTGTTAAAAATGAGAGTAATTAATTGAAATTATTAAATAAATATATGACTGATAAATGAAACTAACACGGATATTATTCTTGAGCGTTTGTTTTAAGAATTGTTATAATTTGTAAATTTATTTGTGAAAATTTAGTTTTTACTATTTTTTCAATCAATAAGTTAATTTCTTATTGTGGCCAAAAACATATGATATTTCATTAAAATGATATACCTTTATAGCTTTCCTTTGAAATATTCAGTTTGTAAATAAATATTTAAATTTATCATCACTTAATTTGGCAATTTTTGCTTGCATAAATTATGTTGTAAAAAAAAAACGCCATCCCAAAGTTTACATTTTAACCCAATGACTAAGTCTTTTTTATGTTTAAAATCAGTTATTAGCAAACCAAAGTCATATTTTTGAAGAATATTTTTTTTTCATGATTGCATGTAGCTGTTATTATAGATTGAAACAGGCTCGGTGAATGGGTACCTGAAGCCCCTAGGCAAAGAAAAATTCATGCGCCCCGTATCATGAATGACACTTTCGTCCCATTGCTCTAATGATAAAACCGGCCCTGGATGCACATTATTTCTGATGAATTTTCTAAACATAAATCATTGTTACCTTGATTTATTTACCACGTCTAACTTATATTGACATATTTTCGACAAAACACTTTGCTTCGCTTTCACCACGCACCATACATACGTTATATTCGTTTTTAAAAACCTGAGAAACTTTGTTGGCATCTTCATACATACACGAAAGTCGATACAGTGATAAATAATTTATAAACCACAAGACCGCAAAGAAAAACCCGCAATCTTACAAGTAAATGACCATTCCGACATTGCAACAGCGTACACAGCGCACCGTGACGTCAGTGGTGGTTCATAGAACTACCGTGTAACGCTTCAATATAAATGCAAATAATTCACAGTACACTACTATCGCTACTTGCAACAGAAACAACAACAACAAAAAACTACAAAGTTTATTTGCAATTATTTTCAACCGACTAAATTTTATTCCATTAAAAAATCCTATTTAGCTTGTTAGACTTTTGTGCTTCGATAGTCATTTAAGTCTGTAATGAAAACTTAATATGTATTCATGTTTCACTGTTTATGTGAGATCTTTTCAACAGATTTTATTAAAAATGGCAAAAGAAGATTGTAAAATATTCTCTTTGCGGTTTAGTGGTATATAAAAATAATATTTGTGTGCAATTTTCTTTACGTAATACAGGAACTATAAGTTACCATTTTGTTTTATAAATAATATACAGTTTATTATTACCAGTAATTAAACTGTAATAGAATTATATTGAACCGTACAAATCAAGAAAAAACTAATGTTTTTATTCAAAAATAATAATGGGTTGATTTTTTTTCTGCATTCATTTTAAAACGTATTTTTATTTAACGCTCTTTGATGTATTTCCATTGTTTGAAAACACATGATAGTATAAAAATATTTGCATTTTTTCTTGGTTTGGTACGGATCATTGTATATAATAGAGGTTTATTAGAATTTTGGGTAATAACATTGTTCAATTTTAAACTGCTTGTTATTTTGTAAAAAAATAAAATATGAAAATATAAATAAAATATATGTTAATAAATTGTGTTTTTTATGTATAGTTGTATTTTTATTATTCTATTCCCTCATTAAATCTTATCCTATTACATATATACGAAGAATTAATGAAAAATATAGTTATATTCTCAATTTGAAACAAAAAAGATTATTACATATTTGATATTTTATTCCGAGCTGAACTGGCAACTAAAACAGGTCCGAGAAATTTTCCGTAGCTTGGTGGGCCAGTACAGCACTGCTTATATTATACACTTCAATAGTGTATTATTAATACATAGATAATATCAAAACTTAACTTACAATAAAACTCGATAACAAGAATTCCTAAATTCAGCAAATCCGTAGAATACTTTTAAACTTTTTATCACTAAAATTGTACGCATGAAATAAAAAACATTTTTTCACTGAATATGTATACATTCACACGTCAATGACACTAACATAGTTCATAAACGACTGCACAACATCAAATCGACATATTAATTTGCAATACGAACGCTTAATTAACGAGTATTAACTGGACTAATTGAATGTTTCGTAACAGGACACTGGAAAGGTATGTAATAATGTTAATTGATTCTATTAATTCTGTATTTGAACTTATACTACGAGTATACATTTCTATTAAAAATCCAAATAAAATACATAAACTTTCTGAATAACTTAATACAATATACAGTTAAACTATCATATTTTTCTTAGTAAGTATATTCGTTAGACATTCAATTTAAAGTATGTATGCATATAAAATTTAATTAACATTAACAAATATTAAACATTCCTAGGATATTTCATTAATATTGTATAAAAATGTACAATTATTAATTTGTATCATTCATTTATATCACCGATTGTAAAACTGCATTCAGTTCGTATTTATTAGGTAGAAATGATTCAGTAGATATTGCTTAATTGATTAAATTGCATAAAAGGAATCGATTCCGAATGAATTTTCAATTAGATATGAATCAGGCGCTATAATTATACATAACTAATTTAAAACCGATGTTAAATTTCTTTTATTTCGCCCTTGCAATGTGCACAACACGTGGCGTGATCTGTCGGATGTTGCAAGAACATTTGTCCCTTGCCAACCGCGATAGCAGCGCCAACGACAGCATTGCAAATCATATCTGGCCGGTCGGACAATACGACCGGGTGTCGAATTGCATGTAATACAACTTTTTCCAGCGGTGTATGTATGTCATCTGTACAACTATCGAATATTCTATGTTTCCGTGGATCAGGTAAGTCTTTCAACATGGCTTTCTCGAGTGAGTAACTCATTTTACAATTCGCAACGGCGAGGTCCATCAGATTCGTTGTTTTCAAATAACTATCACTGTCATTTACACTTTTACTTACATGATGTTCATTGATTGCATTAAAACTATTATATGTTCTCAATGACATTTCACGAATTTTCGTCCGTTCATCCAAGAGTTTTTTAAGCAGTTCCTTTAGTTCGCATATTTTATTTGTCAAAGCTGATTTCCATCTGGCTAATTCTTCTACCATTAAACTAAAATGTAAAAACAGAGATTAGAAGTGACAGCAGTTTTGTGTTTAAAGCAGTGGTATACCTGGAAGCCAAGAATTTACTACGCCACACTTCACACTGTCCTGATAACCATTCAGTGTGTTCCCGGTGGGACGTCAAATGATTTGCGGAATTCAGTAATTCTCTAGCAAGTGCCAATTTATCTTCAGTTAAATGTTGTACTCGCGATTCTAAATCCTCGCCTACTGCTGCTACTAGTAACGTTTTTAATTCACTATTCACCTAGAAGAGAAATTCACATTAAACTCACGACATTTTCAAAGGGAAAATATTTACTTTTGCTTGAAATTTTAATTGGTTTTCCAAATGTGTATTCGTTTCACGCAAATTCTTAATATCCGTTTCAAACTTGTGTTTTTCCGTATCCCACTGTTTCTTTGTGATTAACGCTTCATCATTCTGCAGTGCCTCTTTCTTCGCTTTATTTAACTCCGCTGTTGCTAGTTCTGACATTTGACAAACCAAATCATGGATATCTACGTTATTTTTTGACACTTTCTGTTGTTCGCGTTTCAATTGTACTTTGCGTGGAATTATCGGATCTGTGGCGGCTTTATACGGTTCATAAGGCACAAACTTCGGATCTTTGGGTTTCGTTAAATAGATTGGTGTTTTCTTCTTCTTTGGTACATACTTTGGCACTAGATGAAATACTGTTCCCGTGGGTATAATTGGACGTAAGAGGCAGGATGAATGATCTGATGGACGGTAAATTAACTTGTCACCCAATACAGATTTTGAGATTTTAGTTTTGGTGCGCGTTTCTGCTTGCGGTGTATTTTCCATACCGTCACCATCCGTACGGTGAATGTGTTCTACATAAATAATAACATACGTATATATTGTATAATAAAACACGTTATCGAAAGAATAATTTTATACTCACTTAACGTCCTACCTTGTTCCATTGCTGTAAGAATTATAATATAGTGCAATGTTACGCTAGAAATTGAGATAATTTTACACTTTATAATATACAAATATCAGGTGTGAAACGTCAATTTGACATTTCCATATGATATGCCCTACAAATTTGAACAAATATGAAAGTAGTGATATTTCAAGTTAATATCAATTTAAATTTGCTATAAAGGTAAATAAATAAATATTACATAATTACTAATGAACATAAATGAAAAAGATACAGTATAATTAAATATATTATTGTTGATTTTCTCATTAATAATAAAATACATACATTTATGTTGCTGATAACTTCACTATTATCTTTAAGATAAGCTGCGAGCAAGGAGAGGTTTGGTAGTGTATAACCTTAAATGTGCTTAAATGCGAAAATAACATTTCAACAATTTTATTACCATTTCTAAAATATAATAGTAATTACATAAGTAAAAATGACATTGTGTCTCAAATTTAAAACGGTATGTATACTCGCATAATCTTCGAGGAAAATTACTAATTTTAAATTGTTAATTTTCAGATACTAAATATTGTCCCAACACAAATATTGAGACAGAATACGATTCATGTGTCCGCAGCATGTAACAAAGTACAAGCAGGACGTTACAAAGTAACAAGAAAACGTGACAGGCCTCTGACTTATGAAATGGCCAATCCACCACACTATATTGCGCACAGAAAAGCTTGGAACTCGTGGAATACATGTAAAAATCGTATAAAATTGCTGTTGTTTGGTATTTACTGATATCAATATTGTTTAGCAAACCTTGCTGGTGGACTACGTCCAGCAGAGACCGCCATGGAAGATGTGTTTATCCGAAAATTCATGACAGGCACATGGCATAGTTTGTTTGTGTCGGAAATTATAATCAAACGGCAACATAACATAATCAGGATTGCAGGACTTGTACGGCAAGCCATTGGCCCAAGGAAAATGTACTTTCTCATTGGTTACTGTGAAGAATTATTGAGTTTTTGGTTGCAATGTCCCGTGAAACTCGAATTGCAAACTGTAGCGGATAAACAGGCAGTCATATTCAAATACATATAAAATATTTGTTGCAATATTAGTTGTAAATATAAAAATAATTTATGGAAAACAGCGTTTACTTTCATTAATAACCAGAAATGAGCCATATTGAATCAAAATATCTTAATACAATTAATAATTTAATATTACCAAGTTTTGATTTGATATTTTTCATTTTAATACCAAATTAACTGAAATATTTATTTACAAATAGGTTATCCCAATTATACATACGTATGGTACGAGTTATAGAATTCATTTTATTCAGAAATTTTTAACAAACAAAAATATCTTGATATAAACTTATATAATAAAATATAAAATGTAATTTTGAATTATATTAAAACATTCGAAATCCATAAATGGACTAGTTGCACAATATTGAATTTTGTATTACATATACAAAACTAGTTCATATTAAAAAATTACTTTGTAACACTACACCCTAGATTAGAATTTCTGAAAAATAAGTTTAAATTTTCTGTAAAATATACTCCTAAAATAAAATAAACTTATAATAACGAATCCATCGTCCTTTATTTTTTCTCTCAAATATTTTCTCTATAAACTCAAAAAATTTAAAAGCAATAATATAATAATTAATTAGTCTAAATGGTTTTGTTTAATGTAATCAATTTACAATGTTTTAATATAATAATTTTTTATTACAATAATAAATTTGCTTACGAAATAACACATATGATTTGTTGTATGTATCTAAATGAATTTTGAACACTATAACATAATAGTATTTTGTAAATGAAATGTTGTTATTATATGCGGGCACCCCTACCAAATTAATTCAATCACATTTCTGTCGGATAATCATCGCACGTATATGCAAGTAATAATATTATAACAAATAATTATAATACGTTGTAACAACACTGCACGTGTAAATGAAATGTGTGAAAAACGAACGAACAAACAAATAATAAAAGATAAATGACACAATGACGGATATAGTAATCTAAATATTCTAAAATAGAATAATAATCTTAAAAACACAATTCTCTCAATGAATATGCACGGAAATTATATTTCAATCGTGTTTGCAACAATTTATATTGCAGTAGTACATATAAATAATATTCTCTCCATTCAATTCCGTTATGTAAATACAAAACTAATTTATCGTATGTATATAAGCAAACATATGATATAGATCAATTTATTATATATATTAAATGTAATCAGTTGGAGGGGCGGGGGTGGTTGATAGAACACTGGCTGAAAGAATGAATTAAAAACACACATTTGTTTAATTATTAAGAGAATCTGTAGAAGAATTGACCGTACCACACACGCACATTTTACCGGTTACGCTTCATATTTTGTTTCTATGTACATAAATGTTCTTCATGAAGTCCTCTACAAGATGGCGGCGCCTTCGTCTTCGCCGTTTGACTGCTGATGTATGCATGCATATAGTATGTATCTTATGTACATTCTCTAAGTGCCCGTTCACATATTGTATTCTTGTTTGTGCAAAGTTCAAGAAATCGATATCCAAATATCTATTATCATTATTATTATTATCGTTTAATATACCTAAATATATATACTTTTATAAAACATAATATATATTGTATGTCGTCTCTCTAGTTTTAGTTTACTTCTCAAAAAACAAAAAAAAAAGTGAATGCCAAACACAAAAACAGGTCTCACATTTCTTTACAAATTAAGTTTTTTTTTTTTATATATTTACATTCATCAATTACTCTTTGTGTATTATTAAAAAGTCCCAATTATCAGAGAATCGCTAGAATCAAAAACTTTAAAAAATTAATCAGTCACATGATAGTTTGGTTCTCTTCGTGTCTTCATCATCTTCTCGGTCTTCGCTTGTACGTTTTCGACTGTCGTCCGCCGGGTGCAGTGTGAATTCTTCGGCCGTTGTTGTCGGTGTGTTATTTTCAAAATTATCATCCAGGTTCGTGACAATCGGTGGTTGTAATGGTATTTCACTGGATGCCTCATCAATGTCCAGTCGTGGTGAATTCAAGTCTGAATTAGGTGTCTCGGACATTTCCGATCTTGGCACATCTTGATTGACCACGGTTTCCGATAAGCTATGTTGATCAGACGACTCTGAAACACCATAATCCATATCCAAATTAGATTCAGCGGGACTTTTTTCCGTTACGCCTGATGAGTTCGTCAGCATATCAGAATTGCCGGTTTCATTTTCTGTTCCGTCCGACAACATCGGTAGACTGCTGATGATTGGTTCGTTCATCAGGGTATTGTCATTCGCCGTTTCTTCAATGGATGGCGTTGTTTCCCCGGGCAATGGAATGTTTGCTGGTGTTTCTTCTTGTTCTTTATTACTAAGGTACCGTGGATTAACAATGTTATCAAACATTCCCGGAGGCGGTTCACTCAACGAACTGCAAATGTCCGTTGCATTCAAATCCAACTCTTCTTCAATGGCGCCCATCTGCAAGTCACTGGATATTTTCACAGACATAGAAGGTTGCAAACTATCGCCCATACTAACCACCGGATAATTTGTACTTTGATGGTCGTCGTGTTCTGCGCCAATGATTTCCGAAGTAACCGTTTCACAAGCGGTAGTAACCGTTGACGTTTCGTCCGCGCTTGTACTCGTCTGATCCGGTTCAACCGTTGCGGTTTCCGGTTCTTCAGTTAACAGAGGCATCGACATTGATCCGGTTAACGTGGTATTGTAGATATTATCCGAGGTTATAACCGCTGACGAGGTTTCCGTGAAGACACGTTTCTGTTCCAAGTCGGCGTTTTCATCTAACGTTGGCAACGAGTACACAAAAGATGGACTGCTCATTTCAGATGATGTGATTGACGTAATACCCGTATCGCTCATCGTAATCGGTAGCTCTAGATTCGTATGCAAATCGTTACTGAGCAGCACTTGTTGCGAGACCGTATGCGCTATATTGGGATCTGTTATCGTGATCGGTAATTCGAGAGACGATCGCACACGCGATATTAAGGTGGATTCAACGTCGGTAGTGATTTTCTTATTATTCACACTTGGCACTTCTAACGGAGTCATGATCGGTGATCCTAAGGTTAGACTAGTTTCTAATACGTTGCTGACATTCATTGGATACAGATTGCTACTCGGACTGAGCTGTGACACACTCGACACTTTTGTCAACGCTTGACACGTACCCTTATCTGCGGCCGATTCCTGTTGGAACACGTCTGTATCGGCTAGTGCAGCTGCTAGGATATCCTGGTTCTTCATAGCTTGTTGCGTCACATACATAGCATTGTGTGCAGCATCACCTTCGGGATTAGTCTGTATTAATCCCAAGTTATCGGAATTGACGGACAATAGAATCTGGTTATCTGAATCGGGATTCAACAAGATTTGCTGGCCATCCGTGTTTATGATAATATTTCCGTCTGTACTCGATAACAGGCTACTCAAGTCTGTGTTACCCTCCGACAATGATGCAAGGAATTTCTGTGTACTTTCCGGATCACCGGTTATGATCAACTGTTGACTTGTATCACCGCTGTTTATGCTACAAGCAACGGCTGTTTGATTGTCTTGTATCATTGTGGATGGATCTGTCGTTATAACCTGTGTTTCCTCTGTGTTTGTAACAAAAGTCTCCTGTTCTTTGTCCATAAAGACTTGTTGATTGCCCGAAACAATCATCTGTTGTTCCGTACCCGCTGTAGATGTCAGGATATTCTGTTCGGGTAGTATCAACTGTTGATTATCCATTGTGATCATCTGTTGTGGATCCGTAACCTCAACAGCCGGCTGTTGTTGATTTATAACCGCAAACTGTTGGTTATCGGGCGCCGGTAACTCTGCGGTTGCAGGCGGTAACGTTTTCATTTCAGCTGGTTGATTCTCTTGTGCACCTTGATCGATTTGCAGCACAATATTGCTCATATCACCACCCGCGGCCAGACTTGGATCCAGTGACATTAATGTGTCATTGCTTATTGGCACCAGGTTACCGGTTTCATCTACCGTAACCAGCACATACGATTGCGGTTGCCCGTCAATGGTTTCGCTGGGCAATGCCAGAATCTGACCCTCTGTAACCGTTGTCTGATTGCCCAGTGTATCCTGAATGATTAACTGGTTGGGTTGTTTCTGTTCCAAGGCTGCTGCTTTGTCCGCCAGCTCAATTTCTTTGTTTTCAATCAATGCGGCCGCCAGTTTCTGTTCGTTCTGTTTGATTATCTGCTGTGCGTGTGCGTCTTTTTTACTTTGCGATGCGGTGATTGGCGCCAGCGGCGGTACAGCAGCGCTCGGTGGCAGGTGTTGCTTACTAGCCGGACTTATCAACATTTGTGTTCGCGGTGATTTAGTTACAAGGCGATGTTGCTGTCCCAGGCCGACTTTCGGTGACTGTACTCGCTGTAACTTATCACCATACTGCTTGGTCATCCCCACTTTCATGTCCTGCTTGATGAGTTGTCCCTTAGACGTAAGCATCACTTGTTTACCTGACATCTGTGAGCTGCTAATTGAAATTAACGGCGATGTCTTATGACTTGACTGACTCAATGCAATGTTTTTCGTTTCATTAATCGGTGTTTGGATCTTTTTAAGCGTTTGTCCCTGAGTACCTTTGATCAGTATGGTTTTTGTCTTTGCACCGGCTTGCATCATTTTGCCTTTTTGCGATGATTCACCTTTATCGGGCAATAACACCCGTGACGATTGGATCTGTAATTTTTTACCAACCTTGTGTTGTTCTGATTTTAGCGTTTTCAACTGTTGCTGGGTGATCGGTGTTAGTACTTGACCCTCCGAGGTTACAAGTGTCTGTCCGCCCGTTGTGAATAGTTGACCTTTGGACGTAACGATTGTTTGAGAGGCGAGTGACGAGGATTTTTGGGACGACATTAGACCCGAACTATTAACCGGCGCCAAGATCGTTCCTTTTGACGTGAGTATGCTCTTTTGCATGACGCCACTTTTCATATGTTGCGACGGACTTTTAGCGATTTTCGTCGTGGGCATCTTACAACCGAGCATCTTTTGTTGAGCAGGCGTTAATAGTACACGTGACTGAACACCTTGCTGATTGGTTACGATCATTATTTTGTTACCGGTCGGTTCCACCGTGCTACTCGGTAGACCTTTCATTTTTGACGTAGTCGGACTCGATGACACTGAGGTGACACTTTTAACCGTCGATAACCGTTTACCTACCGTGTACTTGGACCCGCCACTAGTGGTCGTCGTGCTGGATGGCAGTATGATGAATCGGCCTGGTTTACCGGGCGTCGTTATAACTGCCGGGTTGTTCTTCAACTTCGTACCGCCAGTTTGGTAGACTTTCTGGTTCTTGCCAAGACCGCGTGGTATGATGTTCTTGACGACGACATTTTGATTCATCTTCCCTACCGTACTCTCCACTTGTGGACTACTGTTGATTTTGCTCTTGTTCAGCAGCTTGACTTGTTGCAAAGTACCACCGCGTTTAACCGCGATAGTTTGTTGTGGTTTCTCGGTTATAACTGTTTGGACAGTGCTGACGCTCGCGGTTGGTGATGGCATCAGATCTGTCATAACTACAGGCATATTTTCTATACTTTCAGGTGTAAGAATTTGATCGGAAAGTACGATTGGCATAGAGTTTATATCGAACATACTGTCATCCAGGAGCTGTTGTGATTCACCCATCGAAACTTGCACCGAAACTGGTTGCACCACATCAGCCGCCTTGATGATCGTCTGTTCAATAATCTTCGGTTTGCCCCTGCCACGTATACCACCCTTGAACTTCAGTGTATCAGTTTTCGGCGTCAGTATAATATCTTGTTGGTCCATAGTTTCGCCGGTATTCGCTTTCTTACTCGGTTTCTGAATGATGAACGTATCAATGTCTTCGACATCCTGGTAAGTGCGTTTTGATGTGACTTTCTTCACTGACACATTCTCCGTTTCCGTTACAGGTTTGATAATTTTCTCAGATAAAATTATCGGTTTGTTTGATTTGCCGTGTGCTTTGGATGTTGCGGATTTGATGACAAACTTCGAGGTTTTCGGGTCGAATTTCTTTGATATTGATTTTGAATCACCCGTGATTACCATATGGACTTTTTGTGAACTTCCCGCACTGATAACGGTTCTTGTCGGAACAGGATTTGGGCTGTCGGTCTTTTTCAATAGGTTCTTAGAATCAGTGAGAATTTCGAGTAACTTCGATGAACTGGTATTTTGCTGTTGTTCTTCAACAACGTTCTCCGTGTCCGGATGTGTGTCTGTCAGTTTGGCAATTTCTGATTCTAGCGTAGTTTCTGTATGTACAACTTGTTCCTCGATTGGACCAGTAACGAATTCATTGCTAATTGTTGTTGTAATTGTGGTACTGGCTTCAGACAGTGTGAAATCAGGATACGTTATCGTCGCGTTATCAATTGTATCGGTAGGATGTGATATATTCTCGGGAAAACTATTCAGTTTATCTGAATGCGTCTCTATTGATGTAATCTTCTCAATTTCACTTTCAATCGACTCGAAATCATTCGGAATTTCCGTGGTAACAATCGATGTAGTTTCTACCGTTTGAATCGGTTCAATAATTTCCGTTTGTTGCGTTTCTTGCACGGGAATTTCTTGTGTCTCTATCAATTCTGGTAGTTTATCCAACACTGTATCTTCTTCAACCGGTTTTATCACTGCCGACTCGCTATTCGAATCGGAAAAATCCATGGAAAAGTTTGCAAGTGTTCGAACCGGTTTATCCGATGGTTCCACGGTCGCGGGAATCTCTTGTACCATTTCGTCTTGATGAACCGGTAAAATTTCCGTTGTTTCAATTTTTTCTGACACCGTGCTACCCAGAACGGACGAAGATTCGTTGTTAATGATTTCTTCTTCTTCCTTCGGTTCGGCTGGCAACGATGGTGACGGCTGACAAATGGATTCAGGTTTATCATACAGATTTCCTGTTAATTCTGATACGGCTGCTAATGTCGTCAAACCGGACAAATTATCTGTATTATCAATGCATATATCAGAGATGTCCACTAACATTTTTTGCGAGCGCGATTCGTCAACAATTTCTTGATGATGTGCTCCAGTATTTGTAGTAATTGTCTCTTCAACAAAACTAGATTCCTCTACGGATTTCACTTTGTCATCTATAATTTCATGTTGATAGTATGTCTGTTTCTCATGTGGTAATTCCTGAATTTCTTCTGTCTGCGTCGGTGGTAACGGAATATCTTCGACTTTTTCTTCTTCAATAGCTTTTTCAATTACCAGTTCTTCAGTGACTGTTTCTTGAACATCTGGTACCGTTTCTTCAATTATCGCGGTAGTTTCTTCTAGTATTTCTTCTTCTTGTTGTTGATCTTTGATTTCTTCCGTAATTTCAGGCACGTTTTCGGCTATTTTCGGCTCTGGCTCAACCGAAAATTCATTCGCTACAGCCTCTTCCAGTCTTTCTTCCGGTATTTTTTCTTCTGATAATATTTCTTCAGGCACAGATTCAATTATTGTTGTTGTTTCAGGAATTTCTTCTAAATTCGTTTCTTCAATCGCTTCAACCGATGTAGTTGTTTCGAGAGTTTCAGACGAGCTTGCTTCAAGTGTATTAGAAATGTTATCTTCAGCAGGTTCAATGGGTGTATTTAAAGGAGTCTCAATCAACGAAGTTTCCATTGATTCATTCGCTGATTCTTCCCGTTCTTCTTCAATTACGGTTTCTTTAATTCTATCTTCGCTTGCTTCAGCAACAGCCGTATCCACTGTCGATTCTGCACTTTCCGTGGAAACGTCATTGATTACTTCTTTTTCTTCAGGCATCTCTGATTCTTCATCTACCGCATCCTTTTTCTCCGCAATGTCATCTTTTTCTTCCACTTTGTCTTTTGGCGTATCTGTTTTTCTCTCGTCATCGTCATTGTCGGAATCATCACTGTCTGATCGTAACGTATGTTTCTTCTTAGATTCTTCAATGAAATCTTCTCGTTCTTCCTCCTCTTCCTCTTCATCCTCGGGCTCATTGGTTTCGCATTCGGAGTCTACATCTGTAGTAGTTACCGGCTGTTTCGTTGGTGATTCAGTTAATTTACTCATCAACTGAGACTTTAGTTTCGAAACCTCCACTGAAGATTCTGCCGCCGATGATGATTCATCTTCAGTTTTGCTCTGTTCATTCAACAGATTCTCAAATTCTTCAAAATTCCGAACGATCCGCTTCTTCGGCGACGTGATAGGTGTTTCTGATGTACTTTCGTTTGTGTCACTCGTCGATGGCAGTTCAATGTCGCTAGTTTTCAGCACACCGTTCGTTTTCTCCAAAATGCTACACTCATCGAAACTCTTCTCTCGACTCGTGGATATATCTTGAATGGTGGGTAATTCAGGTACAGCCGTCTCGTCCAGTATACTCTTAAACGCCTCTATATCGGGTTCAGCGTCCTTTTTACTCTTATCCTCGGCATTGTCCTGTGAAACACTACTTTCTTCTTCTGTGCTATTCCCGTCGTCTTTGCTTTCCTCCGTTTCACTTTTATCCGCGTCTGGTTTCGTCACAATCGGTACGTCCGCCTCCATACTATCCTCCGTGTCTTGACTGATTCGTTTCTGTGGAATAACCCTTGGTATTTTCCTGCCCGGGGATTTCTGTAGCACTGTAGCTGTTGCCGCTGCATGTTCGACTTCTTCGTCGAAATCAAAACATGATGCCTTCTCGTCTGCAGCAGAACTAACATCGGCTGCTTGTTTCTCTGGTGGTGCGGGTGTCCCTCCCGGTTCATCATCGGAATTCTTATCGTCCCAGTCCGCCAGCAACTCGTTGTGTACACTCTTATTCATCGTCGTGGCAGACGTATCGGTACGTGCATCTTCTTTGGGCTCGGTTGGTTCACTTGCCGTTGGCTTGTCCGCTGTTGTAGTTGCTGATTCCTCGTTTGAATCACTGTCGCCCCAATCAGCCAGCAGATTGTTGCATATACTTGATACTTTGGCTTTTTTACTTGCATTATTAGCACCTTTATTGTTTTTCCGTTTCGCGCTTTTCGCATGCGGTTCCTTGTCCGATTCGGTGTCCGTGGAATCGCCCACCGTCAACGTGACACCTTGCCGTATCAGTTCCAGATCCTCGTCGATGCTGTTCGTCGTTGCGAATGACTTTGGCTTCTTACCTTTCTTCGGCACCGTGTGCTTCTTGGTCTTCTGTTTAGTCGGTGACACGTACGTGCCGTTACTGTGCGACCGGTTGTGTAGTACGATAACATTGAGTCGTGACGACTCGAAGTCGCAAATGTGACACGTGTAATGAGATGAAGCTGCTGTCGGTGTAGTCTGTTCCAGTATTCGCACCTCGTGATCACTTTTGCCCACGAATCTCGGATGAGTGATTCGTTTTAGTGGCGACAGCGATGATGGTCGGGGAGTTCTTGATGTTCCTGTGTAACATATTGCTTGTTTTAATTTACTGACCACGCATACACCATGAAAATATAAACCTTTTATACATATAATCAGTAATTTATTCAATAATTTAATTAGTATAATGTTACATACATTATACTAATTAAAAATGATAAAAAATTCTTAAATTCATTCTTCTGTGTTTCCCTAAACATACAACTTACATGTTTACAAGAATTGAATATTATGAGTAAATTTATATTTTCACTTACCAACACTATGTCTGCCCCTTACTCCTGATTTGGGTGTTTTTTTCTGTGTCGGTGTACCAAAGATGGCCGAGTAACTTGGCTTTTGTTCTGGTACAAACAAATCGCTGGTGATGATGTCTGGATCGCCGTCAGTGAGCGATTCAGCATGACACACGTCAGCAGGAAATTTGTCCATAAAAGCATTTTTCGCTCGATGCATATCTACAAAGCACAGTGAATATTATAAACATTGCTTAGCGTATACAAGAAATATGTAAAAATACTTTATATCAATACTTAGATCAATGTGTAACACTTTCCCGCCCAAACTAATAGTTGGTTGAAATATTGAAGATAATATAGGTTTTCTGATTAATTTGTAATAAGAAACGTTTGATAAAAGTATATAATAATAACACTGCACTGACTCACCCAAACCCTTCTTGATAAATTCATTTTTCCTTCGACAATTATACTTGTAAATGTGGTTCAGATTTTTGACATATTCACTAAAAGGTGAAAATACACAGAGTTAGAAATAGCAGAATTAGTTATTCGGAGAATTCTGATGATACAATACGTACTACTGGTCTTCTTGGAAAAACTTTACAACAGCAATTGGTTGTTTCTTAAATGCCTTGACAATTTCAACAGGCAACTTTGACACATCACACACCTCTCCGGGCCACCAACAGGGCCCCAGTTTAACCCACACTATGTCCCCATCTAAGTAATTCACTTCTGTTTGTTCACACATTTTACAATAACGTTACGATTCACCTGAAACACAGAACTGTATGGAACGTAGTGTAACACATCCACAACAAACTCACATTATAGAACAACTTTTACTTTGTAATCACTACATTTTTAGGTTAATATATTTAGTACATAAAGAATTATTTGCATCGCAGTTTGATAAACTTAATGAAAAATTGGTTTGTAGGGAAAAATGGAATCTGTGAATACAATTATAAATAGCAACGCTAGAGTCCACAGAATTACTAAAACAAATACAGGTTAACATTGTAAATTTAGCGTCTGTTTTGTTACTAACTTATCGTATATTGTTTCCACATGTTACTAAAGCACAATAATACACTTACAGTATTTATATTATAATTGTAATTTAGAGAAATGCGTAACAATCTCGGAGACGTACATGTTTTCCCACAATGCACTGCGATTGGCGTCCTTTCTTTGCTGCAATGCCAACATAACTTATGAAATGCAATTAAATATTTAACAATACTAAAGCAAATTCAGCAATTAATTTATATTTCTTAATTACAACAAACCATGGAAAATATAATGTTGCTAGGGATTTAATTGTAAAGCATCTGTAAATATTAGTATGGATATCAATTAATTTTTATATTATTGGCAATGGCGTTGTTGACTTATGCATTGTACAGTCCGTGGCACAACTTTTATGAAAAGCTGCCATATTTTGATAAATTAAATAAAAATATTTAAATATATTACCTTTTTCGATCTAAAATAATAGTTTAGTAAATTAAATGATCTGTTTCTAGAATATTAGCACCTAATATTGTATCTTGTCACATTTGAATACTGTCATTTGACATGTTTGGTATGCGCGCCTTTTTAATTGTATATTAATTTAAATTAGTAAAGAATAGCAGTAATTTAAATATTAAATCAATTTCGCACAATCACGCCAGTTTTTTTCCCATTCTCATTAACTTAAGGCATATTAGCAATAAAATTGTAAATAATATAGTATAGTGAATAGTTAGGTTAAATGATAATAGCTATAATTTGTTTCAAATAATTAAAATTACTGGATTAACAAATATTTTGTTCATAAAATCTGAATTGTAATAATTGATATTTAAAAATATGTTAATCAAATATTAACTTATTAAACATGCTTACCCCCCATGAAGAAACAATTATTCAAAAAAATGTACACCATGAATATAATTATAATTTATAATTAAAATAAAAATTATCAAAAATATTACACCAACGTATTTCTATAATGCAAAACAACATTTGCAGAAGGGAAAATCCTGAAAAAATTGTCTATCATAGTAAATTAATCAAATGAATATCTGTATTTAATTCCTATAAAACAAGTAAAAATAAAAATGTAAATGTACTAAGTTAATAATACTATATTCACAAAAATATTTAAAGTTACATACAATGAGAAACAAAGTGTATGCATATTGTAATCTAATTATGTTAGGTAATTGTTGTTGATAATGTTAATTAAAATTGAGGTTATCCCATAATAAAAAATCTAAATATTAACTACGCATGAAAATAATGATAAAATATATTTCTTTTTATATTAAATACCAATGCATATTGCATATACAATAACCGTTAACAAATTGAGCTAGTTAATAAATTATAAATAATTATATATTGATAACAGATGCCGAGAAGATCTGTTTCAATATCTGTGGTAAATTGCTTACATCAGTGCACACAAACGAACGTCCCGAGGGTAGACTTTGTGTTAATCTGAAATAAAACACATTAGTGTTATTGTTGTTCTGAATTATAGCTGTCAAATTCACCATATACCTCTCAGCTTGATCTCCAAGACTTCCAATAAATACAACATACGCACTGACAGTTGGATGTGCAGTAAGTGCATTGGCTAGTTTTGATGGTGGAATGCCGTACCGTTGAAGATTCGCATCGGATAATACTACAACAATTGCTTCGTCACAATCTTCTTTGGCTAAAGATTCAACAGCTAGTTGGGTCGCTTGTAACGTATTATCACCTGTCCAGCAATACTGGGAGTGGGCGTGCATGATCTGTAAATACAATCAATAACATTAAATGTATACGACGAAGATGTACGAACAAGTAGATTAAAACTAAATTAATACGCAAAGAAAACTACAACACAATGCTTAATTTAAAACTGTTTAACTTTTTCAAGTGATTCATCAAATGTACGGCGCCATTTTGTTTATATTTGTACGTTTGACCTTGAAACTGTCACTTGTTATTAGAGCTCGGAATAGAATTACATTTTATATTGAACGTACCCGCATCACATCCAATCGTTTCATATTGTTGTCCGGTTGATCGTTGATACCAACGAAATTAATATCATGTGCATCACCCGAATGTCCCATTATATCGTACTTAATCTTATCCTCGAACCCTTGGAATGCTTCCATAACCAGTACGACGGCTTCCAACTCTCTGTCCAGTCGTCCATCGTACGAATTAAACCTGTACATACTGCCCGAAACATCGACAACAACCCGTAATCGTTTCGCCTTCATTTGTGGAGTTCCAAGTTCAGGTTCTTGTTCAGTTCTTCGTCTGTAAACTGTCTTTTCTCCGAGTAAACCTTCAAATGATATTTGTATTTTTATAATGAATTACTACAAAGTAAGTGAAGAAACTATTTCATATCTGTACTTGTTTGTTCCGTATTAATTATAAGCTTTTAATAACGACTTACCATCAATAAGTTTGACATCATCTAATTCCCCTGACGTTTGATGACGGGACCAATGTCGTTCTTTGTTCTTCGCTTGCAATGAGCCTAAGATAACGCGTAACGATTGAATCTGGCGCGCTACGGAATTGTAGAATTGATTGTACAACGATGCGTCATATCCGCTCATTCCGATCTCTTTTAATTTCTCCGCAAATGCTTTGCGTCCCATTTCTCTAGCTGCTTCTTTAATGTGTACGGGAACTGCATTCTTTTCTTCATCGGAAAGCTAAGCAATTAACACAGACATTGCAATGAAACATATTGTGTGCGAGAAAATTAAACTAATCTATATTTCTAGTAAGGACCGTGAAAGTATTATGCAAATGATAATATTGTCTCGAACAGACTATGATTAATTATATACTCTACTAGTCATAATCAAACAAAGTATAACAATATAGAACCGAAATTATGTTGTTTGTCTGTTCCCGCAACATTAATGCTACTAGACAGATGCGATATTATTCTCTCTGATTCGAGATTCAATTTGAAATACGTCCTAGAAACTCAGATAACGCGAATTTAAATTCACAATGCGGAATAGTTTAAAACACGTCATAATAAAATAAATAAAACTTACCTGATGAACTTTGTGGCCCTTGTCCAACCTGTATGGCCCCCCTTTACCGCCTAATCCAGCCGTATCCCTTCCCCCAGTACCACCTGCCCACGTATTGCCGCCAACGTGTGGATCGTTGTTTGGATCTTCTTTACCGTGTTTCGGTTCAGACACGTCCTTTCTAAACAACAGACTGGAATAAAACACGAAATTCTCTTCAAGATATTTCAAATAATTTACCCGCTTTTACTTTCTACGGTAACTTGCAAATACTCCTTTGCTCGTTTCGCCGCTAGCCATTCAATATTCAACAGATCTTTCGCTGGAAAACCGTGTTTATCTAAAACTTCTGCTAAAGTTTGTACAACATCACTACTGTATCTGTCAAAGTCGAACACGTTGAAAATGACTTCGGTTACATCGGCTTTTGGGAATTTCTGTGAAATAATTCAGCAATTTTTTTTCAATAATACGCCACCGTAGAAATTCTAAACCCCACATACCTCTAAATGTTTCACAACATTCACAACTTCTCGCGTCGAATACGGATAACTGACCAATCCCTGATCGGCAAGCGTTCTCAAATCATCGAACACGGTCACTAGTTTCCGAATCGTCTCTTCGGGTACATTCGGTCCGTACTGTTTGAGTAGTTCAATCTCGGAATCCTCTGTCGGATTGTCAACAGCGTGGCAACTGAACAAATCGCCAAGCGCTCCGAAGAAATCGTTACCCAAGAATGGAAAACCGGGTCTATTCGCCAGAATGATCATTCTAAAATCCGGATGCGTTACGATCGTATTGGTTGCATCGTAATGTTCCACGTGCGACGGTTTAACAATCCTACGTCCATCGCTAAGGATCATTTCTCCGGATTCAACTAGCGTTTTCAAGATGCAAGTGACATGCGTGGGTGCTTTATCTGCCTCGTCGATTACAAGTATATGACCCTGCTTGATAGCTTTCACAAGAGGCGAATCTTCATGGATCAGTAAACCGTCTTTAACCGTTGGTTGAACAGTTAAAGTTTGAACTGTCGTGTCCCGGTGTAACTGAATGTATTCCCTGGGTCTATTCAGGAGGTTCAAGAACCGGTCAACGATTTTATTCTTGCCCACGCCCTGATTTCCCACCAATAACAAGTGAGAACCCAGCTGGAAGTCTTGCAACAATTTCTCCATCAACGCTAAATGTTGAGGCACATCGTAGAATAATACATTCGGCACTTTGGACAATGCATCGGTAGTATAAACTGGTATGGACGTGTTACCAATTGTGCAAACGCCATTTTCTACCTTATAATTAATAGTTGGGACTTTGGTAACTGACGTTCGACGTATTCCCAGCTTCTTGACTGTGTTTTCTAAAGCTTCTTTGGTTAGTGTTGGCAGGAATTTGGTCATGAATGTAGCACGGATTGTATCGTAAATATCGTTTGTAGGATATTTTGACATTCGCATAGCTATGCGTAGAAGTTGACGTGTGGACAAATGTCCAGCCAAATTATGAAGAGTATGATCTTGACTGGAGCGTAGAACATGAGCTAGATCAATTAACTGATGTAAGGGTTTCGAAATTGGGCCGCACTAAATGAAAATAATAATAATTTTAACATCTGTTATCAAATAAATGTCAAATTCTTGATTCCGTCAGTGACCATGGACTAATGTGTAATATTTGTTTGTTTTTTTTAATTATGATGAAGTGTTTGAAGCGAAAACGGGATTGAAAATACCGTTAAACTATCAACGATTAGATAATAATCAAAAACATACAATGCGAGTTAACGACACAAACATATGGCTCTTACCTTGGTCGTTATAATGTCCATTTCTTCCGTCTTGCTAAGCGTTCGCATTTCGTGGAATAAGAACAGACTCAACATCTCCGAAGACAACCAGTTTCCCGCCGTATTCATAACTGGCGGTTCTGCTAGTGCAATGATTTTAAACTCGGAGTGTATTGGTAATATTCCACTGGCTCTTAGTTGTTCTTTCGTCAAACTGTGTTCTTTCATCAACGATTCAAATCGATCCGAACTTATTAATCTCTTACCGTCGTGTAACTGCAATTCTCTGTCGTGCACGAGTCTAAATAAAACGCGGATTGTAATTCATGTAGAGTGACTTAGTAAATTTTAATTAAAACATTGGTGATGTAATTATTTTATAAATTTGTACTCAGAAACACAAAAGCATTCTCATTTAATTCTAAAAACTATTTTCTTAAGAAGCATATAATTGTGAATCCTAGTTACTTGACAGTGACGGAGCACGATTAAAATAGAAGCTTAAATTCGGCCCAATATTGTAGCATTTACGAAATCTATACTTTCACACCCCAATTTCAGAATCCTTAGAATATAAAAATTGCTCACGAAAAGTGGTGATATCTTATAATTATACTAAAGACAGGTTTTCAATTATTTCTTACCTATGCAACACCGATAAGGTACTAGGATGTATCCTATGGATACCATCAATAAGGGCTATTTTCCCTTCCAATGCCGCATTGACAAGGGCAGAGTTCTTCCACACTGTATCACCCGTATCAAGTGTAGTTCGTTGTTGTATTAAATCCCTCGACGTCATATCTTGGTACAGAACAATTGACTCTACCTGTTTGCCAACCATTTCTGCCAATTTACCGACAACAATATTCTTGCCACAACCGCGCGGTCCAATCAGACAAAAATCGCTCACTTTATACGTTTGGAGCATTTCATTTATCAGTTGATTCTGGTAACTTGTTTCAATGTAACCATTTTCGTTCGCTATCGGAGATGGCTGTGGTTTTTCTCCACTAAGAATATTGTTTATTCGGTTTGTTATCGCTTCGTAATTCAGTCGGATGCCATCACTGATGGGACGCACGTCTGGCATTACTTTCAGACTGGACAGAAGTGATTCAACGGAGGCTATACCATCGTTGAGAAAGGATTTGTATGGATAAAGTCTGTACAAAATGTTGTGAGTTGACAAGAAAGGATTCTGGTCCTAGAATGAAAGGTTTAATCAACATTTTGAATGTCGTAGACGAATAGTATACACGATCAAAAACATTTCAGTCAATACTATAAAAAGTAAGGTGTATCAATGGCGGTTATAAAAGTTCTACGAAAGCAGATCTAGTTAACAATGGACCGTTCACTCCAATTTTCTCCGCACTTTGTAAATTATAAAAATACTTAAATTTTAATGGTAAATTTTAGATTTTTTTTTCTATAAGACAGCAAATATTCTAAACTGGCCTATAGTGAATATAAATCCTTATGTATATTTAGTGATATTACAAAACCGCAACGCGTATGAAATATTTAAAAAGCTTACTTACCATTATTCTAGCTGCCGGTAACACATTGTCAATGGGGAAGTCAGGTAAACCCAGAGCAGCTCCTTCAGGACTGAGTAAGCCAAACGCACCGGACAGTATATTTTCCAATTGTACAGGTGCGACACCAGGTGCAATGTTCTTCATTTCCAATAAATATTCCTATAACACAAAATAATAAAACACTTCTTTTAAATGTAAATCACCATGATGTTTAGTTCGACTTTCTGTATCTTAAATTGTTTAAGCTTGTAAACAACTTGTATTTTATAAAGAGTTTCATTAAAATATATAAAACCGGTATATACTGTGATGTATTTTGCTATACATATTTTTCTCCTATCAGCGAATACCAGCGAACTTGATACTGGAACGATGCAAAAAATGTAACGTTTCTATGTACATAGTTTCTACATAATTTCCACTATCTATGGCCAGAAATACGCGTGCAAATTAGTAACAATTTTAAATAGTTTATTGAAATACACTTGTCACGTGATGGTAACTAATTGCCCGGGAGGTTTTACAGGAAAACAAAACTATTAACACGGACGCTGTGATAACATCTTACTTGAAATCCAATTTGGTGAAGTTTAAATTGAATGGCTACGCGACGGGGCAATTCACACGAAGGCCCAGAAGAAAATTAAAACAAATAATAGCGGGGACCAGCAGTACAGTTCAAATGGTTTTAATGTCTTCTAGTCATGCGACATACATACATACGTACATACAGTAACGGCCGTAGTTGTTGTTATTACGCGAAAACTTTTACATAACTACATATTTCATATTGTAAAGTTATGTGTCTTGCAATTGCATAGCTATTAATTCTACTTCTAGATATGCAAACTATTGTTACCATATTGGTGTCATGGTGCAGTAAACATAAGGGAATTATAAAATCTAGAAGCTATAGAATTATACCCCACCATTCTTGTCAAAAGGCATGACTGAAGATGAAAGTTTACTTGTATAATACTTTAAAACTACACCAACACTTTTATGTATTCTTCCTTTGTTTTTTACCCCTTCTAATATCATTTATTTCTAATTCAAATCTCTTATAGACTCTTGAGTTACCGTGACATTCAATTATTTTCTCATAGCCTCCCTAACATTTCCTTCTGTCATCATTTAAGGGTAGATAAAGGAATAGGTATAGTTGAGACACGTTTCAACTTGATGTACGTACCTGCACTTGAATTGTGCGTGACTGCAGCTGATCATGCATACCGACCAAGCCCGAACAGTAAACAACAGGTTTGATATTTAACACTCGTCAAATTTCAGAATCAATAACTTCAGTACACCGAGATGGCATAATTTTAAAGTTATTGCTTCTGATGTAATTAGGTATTAGGTTATGGCCAATTGGCATGCATACAGAAATGAAATTGCAAATGAGCCTCTAGCGAAATTATATTATAATGGAATATACAGTATATGTATATACAGTGAATTTCCTTCCTATCTGTATATCTAAAGATATTGAGAAATTGTTTTGACCTGGATAGTATTTCAACTTTTTTTCAACAGACGTTATAAACGGAATTTTATTCTTTGAAAAAGAAAGACGGCTTTCACAATATTTAAAAAAAAATACTTGAATATGAATCCATGTTAAAGTTAATTATTGTACAAGTTTTAATTAAAATATACAAATAATAATCCATGTGAAAAGTTAAAATTAAGACAGTTTCAACATGAAACCAGATTTATAACCTATGTAATTTACGGTTGACATAACACAAAAAGACAAAAGAGTTTGACTACTGTGTAAATAGATGAGTTTTGTTTATTCATGGTGCTATTTCTGTGCAAATTGCAAAGTTGACAATTTTCGCGACACACACAGACATCAGATTCGCAAACAAAGCAATATAAACGCGGAGATTATGGTTCTGCGTTGCTAAAATTAGCCAATGACGTCAGACGGGTTGCGGAATGTTTAGGAGCGAAATGGTAGATAAATAAAGTTGGCTAAGTGTGGGATTTTTTGTTGTAATTTTGACAGAATCCATTACTTTAATGTCACCAATAGCCACGGAGATATGTAATAAAGAAGTATTACAATGGTAAAGCAGTGTTTGTCAAAATTGTGTTTCTAAATTACATTAGAAAGAAAAGAAGTGCTTTTTGTTACAATGTGCTAGAACGAACGTAATTGGTTCTAGAATTCATTCGTTATGCCATATACTCAAATATATGTATATCTTTCATATATTTAAACAGTTTATTCCAGCAAATAACTGTTCATTATAACATTTTCGTTGTAGTATCGTTCATTTTAGTATACCTACCCGATTGTATAGAATTCACTCTAATTTTGGTAATAATTTCAACTAGTTTCTAGACAATCATAATTAGCAGAAATTAGCTTTTCAGTTTAAACGCTTATTTACAAGTGTATGTGTAAGAAAGTGTTAATGTTTCATACATTAGTTGATGAGTAAAATCATTCACAAAGATCAAAGACCAGCTTATCAATGCTTTTAGGCTTCCAAATATTATAAGAAAGGCGGTTAATATTCAAACCAAAACGTCGGTAGAAAATAATCTTATTTTTCATTAATTCTACCTTATAAATCAGCAATAAACGTTCTCCAACACTACGAAAATGCCACTCTAACTTTTCGCAGGTCATTAAAACAAAAATAACAAATTAAAAACTTTTTTCAAACACGAAGTCTATATATAAAAAAAAAAAACACGGGGTTACTCAGAAACAAAAACTGGGTTGTTTCTGCAGGAAATTACATCACATATAAAAATATGGTTATTATCAAAGGGAAATTTTCCGATATGTCCTAAACTAAAAATATATCAATACTGTCAGAGCATAAAACACACACACGTACACATACATACTCACACAGACAGAGTTCCATAACCTCGTATCATTCTCTCTTTCCGCTGTAGACGAGTGATTCATTCAATAAATTACAAAACTCTAGGAAGTTACAAAGTAATCGGGAATGAATAACAAATGTTGAACTACATTTTTTTCCGTACCATTTGATCGTTTAATTTTTTCTATCATTGATTGAATAAGCCTACGGAATTTACGAGAAAAATAATGTGATTATTTATTGAATAATAACTTTGTTTATCTTCATTTTTACTATGTAGCTAAAACGTACAAAAAACGTACACAAATTAAACATATTTCATCAAGGTAGGTGAGCAAAAGTAAATGAAAAGATGAAACGTTGTACAGTTTAAAATACACGTTTTATTAAAAATGTTTAGTTTTGCAGCATTTTATTGGTAAACGATTCGGCAATTTCAAGCAAATTAACATTAAACTGAAATCACAAAATCTTGTCGAGGATGAATGTCAGGATCGCATAGCTTGTTAATTATGTTTAACAATACAAAAAAAAAATGCACAATCTTATGAACTTGTAAAAAAATCTACATTTTGCAGAAGTTATTTCGGAAAGACATACATAACGTCATGACTTTCTCATTGCTGAAAGAATCAACTCTTTATTGCCACAGAACAGATATAGGTTAATTAGTTTTGATTATTCATAGAAAGCGTAATCATCTATTTCCGATACAAATATTTGCAATATGCAATACATCATCAATATTAATTATCTTAGTTCAATAGAGCACACAACCATAATTTTCCTCATAATCTGACAGTTCGAAAATAACGAACGGAATATCATAATTTATTACCGGTTACTTCATTACCGACGAATCATTACTCTCGCTAATAACACTGTTGTTACATTCGGTCATTCGTTTCGCAACCAGTGGCATAAAAATGTGCACTTGTCGTTTGCAACAAGCTTTCGGATACTTCTTAACACTACTGTGATCGCTCTTCTTGCTTGGCGCAATGGAAACAACTTCAATTTGTGACATAACAAGATTTTCTTCCCGGTGACTTTCAACCATCGCATTTCGCAACTGTAGTTTTCTCTGTCCTCCTTTGAGTATTGAGAAATCTTCAAACGTTTCTACGCCAACTGTTTCGTTTTCCGTTGCTTCCTCTGCATCTTCACGTTTGACATTTGGATTTTTCGTACATCTCCGCACAAAAGTACGATCGTTATTCGCAGGTTGATACGGACAAGTTGAATTTTTTTGCTCCGTAATATGCGGATGCGCAGTCGCATGTCTCTTATTTTCCTTACGAACAACCCGTGTCCTGATCTTGTTTTCTTGTTCTTCACGATCTGTACACATCTCATTGGTAAAGCGGCCTGCTAGATCTAGCCAAAGTAATACTCGTTCAGTCAACGAAGCGCCACAATGTTCCAAACGTTCATTGCACAGTTTCTGGTCACTGTTTTGCGAGCTATAACAGTAACTGGTTTTAACCTGTTTACTCTTGGACGATAATCGTGCCTCAGTCGTTTCTTTCTTCAATTTTCCAGTCAAATGTTCCGTGGAAATGACGTTCAGCGTGAAAGATTTCACTAGTTTCTGACGGGGACGACTGGATTTGATTTCGCGACCCTGTTTCAAACGATGCACATTGGCGAGAAGTAACTGCACAGTTGGTATCATCAAAGCTTCACCGGCACTGCTCGACTTTGACTTGGACCTGGCACTACTTGGCTCTTTACCAGATCGACTTCTTGTGGAAGAACTCGCGCTCTTCGACTTAACTGCTGGATCTTCCTTGGACAGAATAGCATGACGGTATCCGTTCATCCAGACGGATTTTACAAACAGCGGACGCTGACTTGATTCCCAACGAGAAGAAGACATGATTGCACACATTGTTGGACGAGCAAAAACACTTTATTTAGTTTTAGTACAACTAAAACTACATGCAACTATTTTAAAGATTATATTCAAATCATTAGAAAATTATTGGCGAAATTAAAAATTTAACCAGCATCTCCATGGATTTGGCAAATATTCTTTTGGAAATATATAATCTAGCAGACTGGAATTTGTTGCGAAATTTGAGCTGGCCAAAGCAAATATCCACGTACATTTAAACATCTTTTCATTTTCTCTCGGACGTGACAAGTACGAAACCTTTTCTATTCATATCACACACACTTGATAACAGTACGAATGAAACTGACGTCTTCCATTACTAAGAGAAGCACTCACACTTGCAACAAGTAGTCCCTTCCCCACATCATTGGCAGTTGTGGTGGATTACTCGATTGTTTTCCAAACAAACGATAACTGCAGTTGTTTGCTTGTTTATTGGTTTGGACGTGTGGCGGTTTACCGGCGACACTGCGGTGTATATGGGGCCTTAAAGTGAGCGACAGTGTCAGTTGCTAGCACGCGACTGGTCTTGTTCGTCGGTTTGGAAGGCACCGAATGGCACGTGGCCAAATGCGCGACCAGACTGACACAACGCACGAGCTCTGTGGCCTGACATCCAGCGCATCTCTCATATATATATATGTATATTCAACCCTCCCCAAAGAGGGGAGACGGGGATGCCGCAAGACCCAAGAAGGGTTGGATTCTTTGCACGGAAAGAGTGCAATTTCATTCTTTTTATACCTACTTTACAGGTATACATCCATTTTTCTTTTGTTTCTTGAAACTCCACCGACATTACAATAAAATAATGACGTGTATAAATTCACCTTTTATTTGTTGACGATTGACAATGTGGATTTTTATTATCCAGTGCGTTGAACCTTTGTATTAACTTACATAGGGTGATACCGCAATTTTCCCTTCAAATATGCAGTCAACATTGCGCTAGAAGCAACCGTTGGCAAGATAGCATGATTTCTAACTGGAATCGTTAAATTTATCACTGTATATTATAAAGGAGAATCGGAGTCTTTTTTGCTTTCTTATTTTCTTCCACAAGTCGCAATATCTCAAGATGTAGACAAAAAACATTTTTCAAACATCTTTATTTTGTTGACAAAACCAAAGCCGACTATACAGCGAATAAATTTATCCATAGTATCAATGCATTAATTTATTAATAACTGATAATTTGAACCGTTTCAGGCGGGTTTAACTGCTAGTGTTACACGGTTAATCTAAGCCAAAAGTAGCAAAGACATTAGAATATTTCAAGCAGCAATGTTGCATTGTTCTTATGCTCTGCAAAGGTTCAAAATCTGCGTGCACTGCACTGAATTCTAATGATCTACGCACAGTGATAGTCACGGCATATCTCATTTAAATTAAAATTAGCACTCGGAATTAATTTAGCCTGGATGTTTATTGAATGAAACTGCTGCGTTGGTTCCGGATGAAATATGAGATATAAATTACGGACAGACAATACGCGCGGTTTCTGGGGCACACTGTACATGTAAATTTTACAACGCAGCTATCAAGAAACGACAAAACATAAATTATCACATGGAGGTACACAATAGGTAGTAGGCGTTATAAATAAAAGACTTACATCACGCACGATTGCGGTTGTCTTCATTTTATATTCTTGTTCATATGTATGTTTACATTTTCAAATTACTGACATTTCTTGAATTACGATATTGGCAAACACGAATGTAGTTAGAGCAATGATGCTATGAACAATAAATATGAATTTCAAATTACTAACGTGAATCGAATTTCCAAATCTTAGGACAACATTCTCCTCCCTTATTAAAAATTTGTATAATTTTAAAAATTATTATATGACAACGATTGATTAAAATGACATTGAAATTATTGAAATACGGTAGTCACAAAATTGAGCGTACACGGAAAATTTTTACATTTTTAAAATTATTTAGTGTAATATTAAAATTCGGAAAAGAGTATATTAATTATGATGAAAATTTCGGGGAAAATGTTATATTTTCGAATTAGTCAAAATCTAATTTACATGGATCTAACAAATTATTTTGAAGAAACCCAAGAACACAATTAAACAAAAATAACGTGTGTCCTACAGTTAGAATTCATAGGTACTACTGGTTCATTATATCATTATCATCAATAGATACTACTATGGATATAATTACAGTCATCTGTAGAGAGACTTAGAATGCCGCCAGTATATTATTTCCAATATGACAACGATCCAAAACATACTGCGCTTGTGGTTAAACAAAGGTTATTGTACAATACACCAAAATTTCTGAAAACTCCTCCGCAATCACCAGATCTTAATTCAATTGAGAATTTGTAGACAAAACTTTTTGTAATGAAAAATTGTCATTCTTCAAATAAGAATGATTGTAAAAAAATTAAAGATATTTGGGAAAATATTGATGCATCTATAACTAAGAAATTAATAGAATCTATGCCACGTCCTCTTCAAGCAATTATGGATGCCAACGGATATGCCACCAAATATTAATTGGGTTTTAATATGCTAATTTCTATTTTTGTTTTGTACTGTACGCTCAATTTTGTGTTGCTGAAAAGTGCTCTTCTTCTCTATATGGCCTAATTGAAGATTATATTAAAAAAAAATTATCAAAATTAATTGTTATAATTTACATAAACACGTATATATGCGGTTACGTATAACAGGTTGATAATTGTTTTTGTAAATAAATAAATATATTGTATTGGTAAGTGTACGCTAAATTTTGTGAGTAAACCGTACGCATTTGACATTGTTTTAGGGGATATTATTTCATGTACATATTTAGAGAAATAGGACATGCAATAATTTGTGTTTTCAAATAGATTTGTTTTTAATTTCAGCAGTATTTTGCTTAAAAGAACTCGAACGCCGAAGCAGAGAGACCTCGACGAGGTGATAAGGCTTACTATTACACAAATTGTGTTTGTAATGATAATATTTACAGATGTTTTAAAAGCAAAAAAACCCATACATATATGAATTAAAATAGAGTTTAGTTGAAGATTTATCCGTATATAAGTTAATAAGTGTTCGTAAAATAATCTTGAAATATAATACTCCTATATGTTTTGGGAAATACGTGAAGTTACAAGAGCCGTAATATGTTTCTCAAGTTCTCAGTTTTGTATTATTGATTTTTCTCAAATATGGACAGTTTTCAGTAGTTTGCGTGTGTGATGTGTACTTTAGCGCACACTTTTAATGTCATTAAAAGTTCCAGAAATCTGCTTCACACGCAACTTGATGAAAAATCATAACATACACCAGCCCTATAATTTACGCAAATATAATTCACTCACATTACCATGTTTCCTTACTTTTCGTTGAACTAATATCTTTGTTACAGTTAAAGAAAATTGATTTTATTTTTTTCGATGCGTCTTTGACAAATCGTCATAAGACTCTTTTGTCATGACGTAAATTAATTCCTTTAACGAACGAAAATACATTTGTTTATTACCGGTTGAAACGCGATTGGTCTGTTTAATACCATTGGGTATGTTGCATAACGCATTTAATTTGTCCGGTGAATCCGACAACATTGTAACAACATTTTGACAGTACATAATATAATTCAGTACAGTAAACAGAAAAGTAAAATTTCTGAAGAAATATTTCATCAATTTTATGTGTACTACGCAGCACTATTTTTCGAGCCCATTCTCCCTTTAAATTGTAATTATTTTATTATGTACGTTGTAGAAAGGGGTCATTGCGTTCTGGGTTTATCGGATAAAACGGCACTGTGCATTGAAATTGAGATATTTGCATTTTATTCCGCGATAAATGCAAATTTGATAACCTCATTATACGTTAATTTAAATTCAATACTTAATAACCACTATTATAGTGATTATATATCTCTATGTATATATTTTAATGGATAATTTAAATTGAACCAGTCGTACAATATAATTCTTCGTTAAAGTTCATACCATTGTTTATCAGTTGCGTGCACATTTATAAACATTGTAATTTAAAATATGTTATTCTTACCTGATAACTATTGATACACACATCTCTAGCTTGAAACCTTGATCTTAAAGGTGGATCCAGAGGATTCCCAACATATCTGCAAAGTTACAAAATAAAAAATTATTAGAAAAATATGGGAAGATAAAAATTTCAAATATGTATAACAATATTTTGACTCACTTTGGAACTGGTAAACCTAAAGCGATCACTCGAAAATCCTCACTAACTCGTACAAGTTTCCATTTTTCTAATTCTTCTTTACTATGTTCCTAACAAAAACATATTTTAGAAATTTCCGGAAATAAGAACGTAGGTATACAAATAAACTTACTTGTAGTAATTGATCGTATCTGTTAGCTGGAATTAATAATCGTCCATCTTCTAAATGCATTTCACGATTCTCTAATAGATTATTTAATACTGGTAACACATTTCGTTCCGCTTTCTCAATGCCTTCAAGTATTAAAACACGACCCTGAATAGCTGCACGAACAGCACTCTAAAAACATAATGTATATATTTTAATGTTTTACAATAGTTGTTTCTAGGAAAAAGTTCAACTTAAATTTCGAACAAAACTGAGCAATATCTAAACGGAACTATTTTACTTATCTTTCCCACAATATTAATACTACGAGACAGATTCGATATTGTTTGTTTTCATTCGAGATTTGAGTTGAACCCGCCCCTCCAGAAACCCGACATAAGAGTAATATTACTTGGTCAAAATATTTCGCAGTGCCTGAAACGATTTCACGACGCTGTTTCAAATCCGCTTCCGTTGTGTCGCGGTTCAAAGCGACATACTCTAATTCCCGGTTGGTTAATTCCAAATACTGTAAGGCTAATAGACGTTTCCGTGGCCCGGGCGGACCAATAAGAAACATATCTTGTCCGAGTAGATCTTTTTGCATCATCCATCTTAAATGGTGTAACGAACTTTGTGTTGTGTTTTTGGTATCTACGAAAAAATGGATTGTTAACTTGTCAAATAAAAATATGTACATCTATGACACTGATTAAATATTTGAAGTTAATAACACCAAGATACAATTTTTAAAACAATCTTATTTGAAGCAATGTGTATGTATACGGAATCTTAAATTTGAAGTTTTCTTTAAATTATCTTTAGTGCGCGGTATTGTAAAGATTGAACTAGAATGTTAAGTTATTGGTACGTACAGTATTTTTTCGGTATATACTCTGGACGTGCAGCATCTTTGACAGATTTAGAAATCTCTCCAATGGACACTTTAGTATCACTGGCACATGCACGAATGTTAATCGGCTGATATCCTTTATTCCCATGGTGCAGAGTTCTTAGCAACACATGCAACCGTCTGATGGTTGCAATATTCGATGACATTTTGCACAATTTTACTGATGTATTATAATCACATTATTCTAGGTTATGATACAAAGGTTAGAGTTGCACAACTGTCAATGTCATGTCAGTTACGCACGTGCGATGTAACTGAGCTTTATTGCCAGAATTATACGATAAATTTTACAACCTTTTTTTGCTAACGAATTATTACTTTATTATCATATAGTATAGTCGTAAAAATTTTAATGTAAAGCGACCTTAAAAAAATATACTCGTCAAAACAAGCCAATACTACACTAGCTAAATTCAGCTAAATAAAACGTTTTCATTCAACTCATGTATTCGATGCTTTACAATCAAATTTATGATACGGAAATAAACATTAGAACTATATTTGCCAAAAAAAGTATATCATTACACATTCATAAAATTACTCTGGTCAAAAAGTATAAAATTCATAAATATATTATATGTACGGGCGTACTTCGGCTTGGGGGTATTTTGTGAGGTCCACTGTTAGTACTTTGCTTACTAGACATTCGGCAGGCTGTAACAGAATCAAAAATCCACTAAATATCAACAATGTAAAACAACGATATGTACAAATACATTTAACAAATATTCACCTGTGTCGTAATGCCGATCAATGAATCGGCATGGCAGTAGAACTCCTCTTTCAACGATATAACAATGGTTTGCAACGAAGATGTCTTCTCCGTGATGTAACTAGCTACTTTGCCAATATTCGTATTGTCCAGAGCTGCATCCACTTCATCCAGTACAAAGAATGGCGCAGGCTGGAAACTGTGAATGGCAAACAATAGTGCCAGCGCTGCAACTGTCTTTTCGCCACCAGAAAGATTGGACATTGGCTGAAATCGTTTGCCTGGCGCTACACAATTATAATTGATACCGTCCAAATATGGTTCTTCAGGATTCTCGGCAGCTAACAGAGCTTGTGCCGACTGATTTTTAGCCAAACACTACAATCAAAATTAGGATCAACGTGTCACTTTCAGTTTCAACACTTCCTCCTAAATGCGATATTTACCTTATAGATGTTGTCAATTTCATTAGACACATGATCAAAACAAGTTGTAAAACGATTAAATCTTTCGACTTTCACCCTTTCGAATGCGATCTTGGCGGATTTGTTTTGCTTCCGCAGTTGTTCAAATTCTTCGTTAGTAGATTGCAATTTGCCTTGAGCTTGTTCAAGTTTTTGAATAGCCTGCGCAAAAGAATACAGCCAATTGGAATGGCGCAAGAAAAGTTTAAAGAATGCGACAAGAAAACTGTACAGAATGCGGCAAGAAAATGAACTATTTTACCTTCATATTCGGCGCTTGAATCTTTGTAATGGTATCCTGCAAACTTTTTATCGATTGCAACAGTCTGTCCGACATTTTTTTAACATCTTCTCTTTCTTCAATGTCTTTCATGTTGTCTGATAGCATGTCGTATGCTATTTGTATCCTGTAGATAACGTCAATATTTCTATATGTTAGATAAATACCACAATAAGTAAAACACATAAACATATATAATTACATCTAAGTAACGATCACTTAAGATATTTCAATCAGCTACTAATACGATAGATTAATTCTGAGAGTTATAAATTTAGCTTATATTATAACTAACAATTAAAACTCGTTATATTATAAGCGTTATAATATGACGGGATTTATCCGAAGAAAATCTCCCAGAACTAATATGCGCCCGTAAACAAGTTAGAATTGTGAAATTACCGAGATTCTCTCTCATACTGCACGGTTGTACTGTTACTGTCAATGGTGGCATCCGAGTTACCACTGGACCCTTGTACAATATCCTCCATATTTCCCACAAGCATAGGGATAGCTATATCTTCCATCTACAAACACACAGCATAATAGGCTTAAATCTCAATAATTCAAAATAATTTATCAGTTTGTTCGCGTTCTAACATAACATTAAAAGTTCTGTGGAAGTGTTGAAAAAATCATGTAATAAACATGCGTTACCTTGCACTGTTTCAATATATTGTGTCGATCGCTCTTCTTACTCTCTATCTTGCCTTCCAATGAAACAACTTGTTTCTGTGCCGCTTGTACATCTTTCGCTATGGCCCCGACCTCCCTTCGTGCCTTTCCCACCTCTTCCTCCATCTGATCGCACTCCATCTTTCTGGCGAGTTTCTCGGACTTTAAACGTTCCACTTGCTGCATATCTTTGTCGATCTCTGACCGATGTTTCGCTTCCTGTTTCTTGTACACTTCCAGTTGTTCTTCGTCATCGTGCACGGTACGTTCCCAGCGCGACACATTACCTGCAACGGAAATAATATAAAATGACATCGGCTTTTCTACAACTTAAGTGCAACTTAAATCCATGAATGAAAATGAGCAATATCCAGGCGAAACAACACGTATGAAGCTAATAATGCTGCATACGACAGATTCCAGGTTTGTTATAATTCTAGAATTAAACCGAGTTCGATTATAAGACGCGAATTACACTTGATTATCAGTGATTCGTTGAAATTCACAATAAACTGTTTGTTTCGCCATAGGTGCAACGGTTTAATGTTAGATACGTTGATTCGCGAATGAAAGTTCGACGGCATCCACTTACTCTGTGTGTCACGACTCTTTTCAAACTCCAAGTTACTGGAAATTCGGTTAATCTGTTTCTGAAACTCCAGACGTTTCTGTTTCCGTTGTTCCTGCATACGTAACTCACGTTCTTCGTACTGACGAATATTTGTGACGCCAATCTGTTCACAGAACTGCGCGAACACAACATCTTCGACGTTATTCATGTTCATTTTGATCTCTTCAATGTGCTGATCACGTTCTTGCATTGTACGTTCAATGTCGGCCATATTTGGCTACGGAAAAATACAAAAAAAAAGAGTTAATAAACAATAAACACACTTGTATAATTTAATATACCCCAAAATTCTCCATCTCTTCTGACAGTTGAGTGAGTTCTGTTTCAACGGCTTTAATTTGTTTAGTCTGCAAAAAACAATATGATTTATTTCATAGTTATGTTTCTAGGTGCGAGGTTCAACTCGTACCGAATCTGTCCACGTTTCTATATTGTACATTGAACCTTGATGCTACAGTTATAAGAAAATATTTCTTTCATTACATACCGTACTCTCCATATCAGTTTTGGAATATTTCAACCGGGTCTCAAGACCGCGAATTTGTGAATCCACCGTGTTTAATTCAGATTCTTTACGCGATTTTTTCATAGCTTCACGAAGTTCTTCGGTGAGTTTTTCCTAAAAAAAAAAAAAAAAAAAACACCAGTACATTGGTAGGCTAGCAGAACTTTTATAAATATGAAATAAGAGTTGTTGGTTTAAATAGAAATGTACAGAAGACAATGCTTACTTTCTGTGATTTAAGCTGCGACATATGTTTCTCGTCCCAGCGTTTCGCTTTCCTCGCCAGATCCAAACTACCGCCGGAGATGATGCCGGATTTTTGGTAAAACGTACCATCCAGAGCGACAGCCTACGTGATAATATTTGTTTTAGCATTATACGTTCCACGATATGTTGTATTTTACATTACATCATAACGTCCACGATCGCCCATTTCGTAAGCAACTTTCATCGCGTCTTCGGGCGTCTCACAGACCAGCGCATTATTCGTAGCGAACATTACAGCTCTGGAAATTGCTTGTGGTTCAAACTGTAACACGTCATAGAGTAGTTTGACGCCTTTCGGATCTTTGATGTTCCTACAATGAATTTTCGGTTCACTGGTTGAATGGTACGTTGCAAAACAACAACACAAATGTGCATGAAATGTACTGTATTATAAGTGTGCTTGCCTTAAACGCTCTTTCAACTGTTTAGCTTGTATATAATCCAGTGGTAAGAACGTCTCTGGTTCCAACATCTGTTCCTTCAGGTACTGAATGCATTGGCGTGCGGTTTGCTCGGTGTCCACAACGATGGCTTCCATATACTTGCCCAGTACTTTTGTAATAGCGACGTTGTACCGTTTGTGAGTAGGTTGACACATTGTGATCATACGATCGTACTATAATTTACAAAAAAAAACACAGGTAAACAGAGAGTAACTGTGTTATTTGTTCAAAGTACTCACCACTCCGGGATAGTTTGCCTTGAACCGTTCCACAATCTCTTGTTTCTTTTTCCTTCGGGCATCCTCGTGTTTATCTACTCGTGCATCGCCCAACTGTTCCACGATATCTTCCAGTTGTTTCTGAATCTCCTGCACACGATCTTTGGACGAGCCAACATCTGATTGCAGATCAGATCGGAGTTGTCGTTGATCTTGTAGAGCTTGTTCACTCGCACTGCGCAAACATGCCATTTACAGAAAATATACACGTTTGATGTATTAGTAGGAGAGTATACGAATCAAGTGCAAAACTGATATAATTATATGTATTTATCACCGTATATGCTCCGCTAATTTATCAATCCGCTTCTCCATCTCCTCTTTCTCGTGACGTTTTTGTCTGTGTCGGTTTTCGGCCTCTGTGCGCATTCGTGCCACGTTGTCCAGACGATCTTGGTCGGCTTTCTGCTCGCGATTGACCGAGTCAAGGTTCTGTAGATACCTGGCAGAACGTTTGGCCGCTTCTTCTTTCAAATGATGGTATTCTTTGACCTGATATTAATAAAACAATATTGTTTATATCGTACACTACCTGTATTGTTCTTGAAATAGAATAACAAACAAACACAAATCGACAAAGAAACTTTAATCTAGAATCAAATGTATGTAGTTTTTTACCTGTTCATCTTCTAAGTGTACATCTCTACCCTGACTCTGTGATTCGCCGGCTATTGTAGCTTCGTAGTCGGCCTGGCGTTTCTCCACTTCCTCCAGTTCTTGTTCCAACTTGGAGATATCATTGTTATGTGCTTCATTCGCTTTCCGTGCCTGTTCCAGTGTTTTCACCGCTCCGTCCAACTTTTTCTGCATATGAGCAACTCGTTCCTTTGTTTTAATAAAATGTGGTCGTTTCTTTGATATCTCAGCTTCCTGTAAACCAAAATTAGTCATTATTTAGTGCTAAATACATCAATTGTTTCAAATACTATTCACCATTTCTCGTATGTCTTGCTCTGTCTTCGCTAACTCCCGTGTCAATCGTCCTTGATCTTTCTTTTTCTCCTTCAATCCTTCCTCCGCTTTCTCCTTCTTGCGTTCCAACTTCTCCACATCGCGCTGTTTACTCGATAATTCTTTTTCATACTTTTCGATTTCACGTTCGTTGTGAAACAACTTGAATAGTTGATGTTCTACTAATTTATCACTCTGAAAATAAATATTAGTTCACCAATAAAACATTTTGTTCCGCTTTTAATCAATTATAACTTACCAAATCAGCCTTTAAACGTGAATACTTATCAGCCTCCTCTTTTTCTAACCTAGCTTCTTTTCGTTCCGCATTTATGCCCTTCTTTCGTTGATATGCAAAATTAATATCTTCCTGTGCTTTCTGCATTTGTTGTTTCAACTTATCATAATCGTCTTTCAATTGGCCAGAACTAAACACATACTTACAAACAGTCACAATTCGTTTAGTTAAATTGATTTTCATACCCGCTTATTTCTTCGAAGAGCGCTGTCATTTCTTTCGGATTTTTCATTGCCACCGATTCAACTTGGCCTTGGAATACTAAGAAGTTCTTTGCTTTGACGTTTATGCATAATTTTTCAAGTTCAGACAGATATGTAGCGCTATTGACAACCTAAACAGAAAGTAGTAACAACAATAATATTCTCTACGTTGTCAATTCGAGACAAACCTCTTTATTTATTCGATATTCTGACGAAGAACCTTGTACTGATCTTTGAAAACTTCTTTCAACTCCATCAAGCAGAAATACGGCTGTCACTGACGCACTATGCACAAACGCAAACATATAACACGAAATTAACACTAAATATACAACGTAAATTACCTTCTAGAGACTGGTTTGTTAATAGATGCACCATGAATAAGATCACTTAACCTTTTAACTCGCAAACTTGTAGTTTTCTCCCCCATAACAAAACTGATAGCATCCATGAAATTTGATTTACCTACAAATAACAAAGCCGCAGTGAGTTCTAGCTACATTAAACTGTATTATTTACAATGTTTAAGTGAATATTTACCCGATCCATTTGGTCCAATAACCGCATTAAACGGCTTCAATGGTCCAATCAATAAACGGCCTCTGTAGGATTTGAAATTTTCAACTTCGATATGTTTTAATGTAGCTGGCATGTTTTTTAAATATGGAAAAACTATACATTAATAAAGTATTTCATTGTGTGACAACAACAATAACAGCCACCAGCTTTGTAAGATGTCGCCGCACTCTTCTTCTTCTTTGCGTTATTATTGTTTCCCGCCTAATATAATGTTGTTTGAATGACGGTTCAGATGGCGCTGACTAAAATTTTAGTAAATTTTAATATGAATTTTAAAAATAAATTAAGAATTTGTATAGTATAACTTACACCATCTAATATCATAGTTGGCTCTGCCAAAATATTTGTTATTTTAATCATGACCTTCTCGATTGAGTGACAGTTGTGTACACTCTAATCGACAAGGTCGTGATTTCAATATTAATGTCTCCAAGGAATATTCCGTGATTGTGTCAAAGCACAACCTTCTCGATTGACTAACAATGTGTACAGTTAGAGTATATCTCGTGATTTTAGTGCAAACTTGGTACACAAAACTTTCTATCTATAATTATCTACACTTAGGACAACACACACCGAACTATTACACTACACTTAGAAATTATCATAATACCACACGGAATAATTAATACTAAAATGTCAAATAAATAATAATAATAGTAATATCAACTGAATTATAAAAAAAACTAATAACACAGACTTATTTAAGGCAAAATAACACATGAACCACAAGTGATGTAATACTTATACGCAACATATCTTAATATTGGTAATCAGAAAGAATGCTGTTTGTTGATTGACAACCGTCAAAATCGTATTTCGTTCAATTGTTTCGTGCAACTGGCAGCGACATCGGCGTCATAAAATTAATACAAAATAGTAAAATCACTGGTCACCATTAGTCACCGTTACTTTGAAAATTTGGTCACTGTGGTTACCAGTGATTTCTTAATCACGGTGACAAAATCACCGGGCCTGAAATATCGCTCATCTCTATTAACTATACAGAACAGAAGTGTATACTTTAACTTATTCGAGTATACATTGACTGAACTATTACTTTGACTAGAACACATACATATTTGTTTAAAAGAGACATTCCTATTACGAAATTATCTTATTCTTTATTTGCAAAAAAATACGATTAATATTAGAAAACATAATATTTTATTGAATATAATATATTTATTATAGGTTAATAAATGACCATGGTAGGTCTCTTGATTTTTAACATAATTATTAATACATGTTGATAATAATTGATGTAATAAAATTCCTTCAAATACAATTATCTGAGACTGTTCAAACATGAACCAAACGTAACGAATAAATATAAATTAAAATGTCGAGGTGAACGTTAGTTTTGAGAAAACAGCAAACATAATAATACTAACAAATAGTTATATCGTCAAGAATGATTTCATTCATTTTCAAGGTCTGAATTTGACACACATGAATTAATATATGTTCAAAGCTTTTACATTAATTAACGCATAAATTATATAATAAATGTGAGTGTTTCTCAAAATGAATTCCATATTGAATTACATATGGACATTTCCATTTCGAAATTAGTTCGTATTTATTGAGGTAGCAAAAATGAATGAATTGTTTTAAAATCATGTTATTATAACAGATTATAGCAGTTAATCTCAACAAATATTTAGTTGTTGATTTTATGGTAATGAAAACACAGTTGATCAAATAATAGTATTTTCCCAGTGACATTTGTTATTGACGAATCGAGTTACACCGCAGTATGTTTTTAATTAAAGTGATCAGTGTACTGTCAGCGTTTGCTTGTAGTGTAATCTTTTGTACTAGTTTAAAACCAGTATCAATAAATATGTACGAGTCTGCTGGTAAATGTGTTTCGAAAATTGTGAATCAGTATTTCTCTACCAATAATCCGCATATCAACTTATTCATTATAAACAGCTCGCGAGATGATGAAATACTCTCGCTGGTGTATCAATCTCCTATTCACGTGAAAACGTTACGAGATTTCACTAGATTTAAGGTTAATTTTACCGATGTTAAACGAAGATTTGCAATCATCGCTGCAGAGAGTTTAAAAGAATTAATCTTCCACAGACACCAGTTCGCAAATTTGAATCTGTGGAATGCAAGAGCACGGTATATTTTCATCATTCGGAAGAATTCCCTGCAGAATATAGACGAAGCAGTTGATTTTCTGTGGCATAATTACATAATCAATGGACTTATTATAATGCCTGCAAAGAATAATAAAATTGTCCAGGAAATTTACTCCTGGTTTCCATATGAGAATGGACTGTGTGGTGAGAATTTCAAAGCAAGGATTATCGATGTTTGTGAATATGGGAGGTTTAAAGAAAATGTAGATTTATTTCCACAAAAAATTCCCGATGTGGTGAATAAATGTCCAGTCCGTGCACGGGCGATCATTTGGCCGCCATTTGCAATGTCTCCCGATGATAACAATATCCGAGACAATGTCCCAGTGAATATAACTCAAGGTGTCGAGATTATGTTACTGAAAACGGCAGCGAAAATTATGAATATCAATGCACAGATCATGACGTCGACAGTAAGAGACAATTGGGGCATAGCCACCATGGATGGGAACACTACAGGAAATATAAGATCACTGGTCTTGAAAGAAATAGAAATGAGCTTCGGTTCGTACGGACCAATGTTGGAGAGACGTTTATACTGTGACTATACGATCAGTCATTACATTGAAGGTGTTACATGGTGTGTTCCTCGGGCGCAATTACGTCCAAGATGGCAGAATTTACTCGATACCTTCCAACACGAAACTTGGCTGGCAATCATTGGAATGTATCTCTTTGTTTCCACAATCATTTGGTGTCTGTGCTCCTGTGAACCGAAAGATATGACACCGTACGTTACATTCCAAAACTGTTTTCATTCTTTGTTTTCCATATTCCTAGGGATAGCAGTCTTTAGAGCTCCTAAGAAATTCTCCAGTCGTATCGCATTCTTGTCCTGGATAGTGTTCAGTATGTATTTCGTTGCCGAATACCAAGCAAAAATGATTAGTGTTTTATTGCATCCATCGTATGAAATGCAACTGAAAACAATGGAAGAAATTCTTACCAGTGGAATGAAATGGGGAGCTATACCATCTTTGAAACGATTCTTCGCCGATACAGATGATTGGCGTGTTCGTATAATTAACCGCGATTGGCGACCGTGTGAGGACGCCGATGCATGTTTGCATCGAATCGCCAATAAAAGAGACTTTGCCTTGCTCTTGATGAGTGAACATGCCAAATACGAAGTGCTGAGCTATTTGGATCCGAATTTGCAATCGAAAATTTACTGTTTTCCAAAGGCTTATTTAACGTACCCTTCGGAGATGTACTTGACAAAAGGTTTTCCATTCAGAGATCGACTGAATACGTTATTCTATCGAATCAAAGAGGCCGGATTTATGCCCAAATGGCAGAATGATTTGCACTATAGCCAGTTTATCAAACAGCTGAAGATTGTACATGAACAACACCCAAAAGATACGACAACGCAATTGACATACAATCATTTGGAGGGAGCTTTCATGATTTTTGAAATTGGTATCGTATGTGCCATTTTTGGATTTATTGGGGAACTTGTGATTTATAAAATGAACGCAAAGAGATTTTGGAAAAAATAAAATGGTGAATAAAGCATTTATTCTCTAGTAATATGATTAAATAATCTAAGTAATAGTTACATAAGTACAATATCATATGTTTTACAACAATATTGGTGTGGTAAAAAAAAACAAGACAAAAACATAATTGATTATTTATTTAATATATACCACAAAATAAACGAAAACAATTATATATTTAAATAATAATAGTTCTTAACATAAAATTATCGGAAATTTTTTCTTAATATTTCATATGTACTAAATGCATGTATCTTAACAGTATTAGAAATAATTTGTTTACGAAGTCACGAATTAAGTCAAAATAAGTGGACTGTGGTTGTATTGATCATCATCACATATTTACTTGTTTTGTTGTATGATGGCAACCACAATACGAAAAACGACTTATTAAATATTATTATTCGTTATTCGTTGGTCTTTATTCATAACAAATATAAATACACAAAAGCATGTTACTTTGGAAAGAAATACCGTAAAACCATCCTGGAGCATGTTATATTCCATGCATATTCTATAACTTTCATATGGAAATCTATTTTTAAAATCACCTTGTGTGATCATAAATATTAAGGGAAATTGTGGTTTGTTTTGAAATTACATGTATACAAATATAAACACATATAAACAGTGGTCCACTTTCATAGTTTAGATGATATTCATACGGGTCGTACATTTTTACCAATTTCAAAAACTCTGTTCATTTAATCAAAAATGGAAAGTAAATGTTTCATTTACACCGCTGTTTTAAGTACTTAATCAAAGTTTCCGTTTCTGATCATTATCGTAAATACCAAATCATCGAACGAAAGTATCATTATTAATTAATCGTATCGAGGTGAAGTATGACTTTACTTATTCTACTTAACGTGATATCTGTTTGCTTCTTTAATGAAATATCTTGTACTCACTTGATGCCAGTCTTAGAAGATACACACGAATCAGCTGGTAAATGTTCTTTAAGTATTGCGAACAAGTATTTTACGGACAGGCCGAATATCAACTTGTTTTTGATAAACAGTTCGCGAGATGATGATGTTCTTACATTGATTTATAAATCTCAACATCACAAGAAAACGATAAAAGATTTCACCAAGTTTAAAGTAAATTACTACGATATTAAACGAAGATTTTCCATAGTACTTGCAGAAAGTCTGGAAGAATTGCTTTTCTACAGGCATCAGTTTTTCAATTTGAATTTGTGGAATGCCAGAGCACGGTATATTTTCATCATACGCAAATATTCCGCCGAAAAAATGGATGAAACCGTGGAATTCTTATGGGATAATTACATAATTAATGGGTTAATAATGATGCCATTGGAGATGAATGAAACTATTCACGAAATTCACTCATGGTTTCCTTATGAGAACGGATCGTGTGGTGAAAATATCAAAGCTCGTCTAGTTGATATGTGCGCGTACGGTAAATTTGAAAAGAACGTTGATCTGTATCCACCCAAGGTTCCAGATGTGGTGAATTTCTGTCCAATTCGTGCCAGGGCGATTGTTTGGCCACCACTGGTAATGCCACCCGACGATACCATTGTCATCGACGATGTCCCGTTGAACATAACACAAGGAGTCGATATTATGTTACTGAAAACTGCAACCAACATTATGAACATCAACGCTCTGATCACATCGTCGACTACGAAAGATAACTGGGGCATAGGCACCGTGGACGGAAACCTGACGGGGAATATACGTTCCGTAGTATTGAGGGAAATCGAAATGACATTTGGCGCTTATGGGCCAATGTTGGAGCGTCGAATGTTCTGCGACTTTACAACCAGTCATTATAATGAAGGTATTACGTGGTGCGTTCCACGTGCCCAATTGGCTCCAAAATGGCGGAATTTACTCGATACCTTCTTATATGAAACATGGTTATCAATGATTGCAGCGTATTTCATGGTGTCCTTTGTGGTTTGGTGGTTCAGCTCTTGTGAACCACGAGACGTAACGTCGTACACGTTAATGCAAGACAGTCTTCAATTCTTATTCTCCATATTCCTGGCTGTATCCGTTTCGATGACGCCGAAGAAATTTTCTAGTCGCATCGTCTTCTTCGGCTGGATGGTGTTTAGTTTGCATTTCGTTGCAGCATATCAAGCGAAACTGATTAGTGTACTGCTGAGTCCAAGTTATGAGACGCAAATTAATTCTGTGGAAGAAATCCTAGCCAAAAAACTGGATTGGGGTTCTGTGCCATCTTTAAAACGCTTTTACGTTGACACGGAGGATTGGCGCGTACGGTATCTTTTCCAAAATTGGCAAGCGTGTCCCGATGCTGACGCATGTTTGCATCGAATCGCTTACAAACGAGACTTTGCACTAATCATAATGAGTGTTCACGCAGATTACGAGGTACTAAGTTATTTGGATGCGCATTCACAGTCAAAGATATACTGTTTCCCGAAAGTATATCTGGTGTATCCTTCGGAAATGTACATGCGAAAAGGATTCCCGTTCCAAGACCGGTTGAATCAGTTGATATTGCGAATTAAAGATGCCGGTTTTATATTCAAATGGATGAATGATCTGCAGTATAGAGAGTTCATCAGACAGTTGAGGATTATAAATGAAAAACATCCGCAGGAGCAAACGCAGAAACTAACGTTGGATCATCTTCAAGGAGCGTTTATGATTTGGACACTAGGCTATGCATCGTCCATTCTTGGGTTTGTTGGCGAATTAGTATATTACAAAGTGAAGGAAAGACAGTTAATAAAGAACAGGCTATTTCTAAAATAATCACTGTTGTTTGAAAAATATATTAGCGAAAATCGAAATAAAAGGAAAGAGTAAAATTATATCAAATTACAAGTTCAGTAATTTATGTACTACAATAATCTATATGTTGTGGTAAACTCCAGTATAGGATTTGGAATCGAGAAGCCTATGAGTAAAGATGTGCAGGATGCCAATTGTAATGTTTATTGTAAGACAGTAACATATTTTTTTCATGACGTTTCAACCATGGGATGTCGTCATCATCAGATTCTAAAATATTTTATTCGCAATAAAAAACTAGGGTCATGAAAAAAAATTATGTTATTGACTTACAATAAACATTACAATTGGAGTTCTGCATCTCTTTACTCATCAACCTCACGATTCTAAATGCTTTATTGGAGTTTACCACAGCATACAGAATTAAAAGGCTATTTAAACATCTCAACATACTATAATAATCATTCATTCACTATATTAACTATGTATCGAATCTGTTTCCTGCTGAAAACAAGTTAAAACAATTTTCCTCTTATACATAAATTGTCACTACTTCTCTGCCCATGTATTCGCATATGTGTGTGTGTATATTAATTACTGTCTGTTGCGTCTTAATTAATAGACCACAATATTAATTTCCTCAATTTTGATCGAACATCGAATGCAAATTTCGCTTAATTATGTATGTGACCGACATTATGTGCGTGTATATTAGTTTACGCTCGGTAATTTCACAGCTATTAACCATAAAATAGAACCTGTGACCGCTATGCTTACATCAATATAGCATACATACTGTAATATCAGTATGTATTAACAATATTGTACTATTGTGTGTATAATATATGTTTTAGCATTAAGAAACTCACACAAGCACTCAGGTTCGTGTAGGTCGGACAGACTACGTCACTTTCCTCCAAGATAACGTGCTTTTTATGAAATAATTAGCTATATAGTTTATTTTAAAACATATGCATTATTCCACGGCCGGCTGTGTAGTTATTTATTATACTGATCATTTAGTAACTCTACACGCATATCAGTATAGTTATTGTTAAATATTTTTATTTACTGCCGGGAGTAGAAATTTGTTTCTATGGCATCAAAATTGTGACAAAAATAAATCATTTACTCCCCAGGGACCAAATAAAACAACAATTTCCCTAGTGGCGTTTTTATTATAACAAAGGTTTTTGTAAACAAATGTCTATTGTCATCATACGTTGCGTAGAAACATCCCAAAGGCTTTTTTCTAACATTCTAATTCCGCTCCGATTTATTATAATTCTTTATTTATGAAATTAAGTGTTTCGTCATCAATGGTGGAAAACATATGTATGTACATACCTCTGGGGAGAGACCACCATTTCCCCTCAAATTACACCTCAGGAAAAATAAAACGTTCCTTTCCCTTGGTGTATAATATACTATTTTTTAAACATTTCGTACTAGATTTTATGCATAAATCGAAATAAATCGAAAACTGTATTATCGATAACATTGCCAGTATTGGCATGCATTTTGAAAAGTTGTGTAATAATAATCCGATCACGATCAAAACAGTTATTCAACATATTTAGCTGGAAACAAATCCACATTTTCCTTAAACCTCCCGTACTCACAGACATCAACAATTTTTGCTTTGAAATCCTCATCAAACAGTCCATTTTCATATGGAAACAAGAAGTAGATTTTTTTGGACATTTTTTAAGACAACACTACAAGGCTTATTTCTAATGATATTTAATATACTTTGAATGAAGAAACAAATTCATAAAAAAAAAATTTTGAAAGGATATTTTTTGGGTAACTTTTGTCCTTTGACAGACCTAGTGGTGACAAGGACAGCACGAAATTGTCCACATAAGTATAATTTAATTTTACCCGATCCATATTCATAATGGATGTTATACTAATGGACTATAGTTTCGAGACAACTTAATACCACTAATACTTTTGTAAGAAATTATTCGTACATTTTCATTTCACAAACTTGTCATATACAAAAGTACTTAGAAAATGTTTAATAATTTACTGTTTATAGAAAATAAGGAATAAATTATGAAAATTATAAGAGGTCCTCTCAAACCTAATATCTTTCGTAAAACACAAGCTAGATATAAACCCTGGTAAACGTTTGTGTACGAGTCAGTTTCGAGTGTATCGGCAAAAATCACGCGATCTTGCTGAAATATTTAACAAAAATTGATTGTATACGAATAATTTTAGTTTAATTATTAACTGAACAAAATGTCAGTTCTGGAGCATACTGTACTAATAATATTCATATTTCGTGGATTATTTGCTCTTACACCAGTAACCAGTGATATGCATGAATCTGTTGGTAAATGCATTTTGGAAATTGCAAAGAAATATTTCTCTACCAATAGTCCGAATATAAACATATTTCTGATAAACAGCTCGCGAGACGATGCACTTCTTTCACTAATATATCAGTCATCAGATCACGCGAAGACTTTACGGGATTTCACAAAATACAAATTCAATTACACCCATGTGAAACGACGATTTGCAATAATAGTTACAGAGAGTTTGGAAGAACTACTTTTCTACAGGCACCAATTTTCCAAATTGAATCTATGGAATGCAAGGGCACGATACATTTTCATCATTCGGAATAATTCTGTAAAGAGTTTAGACCAAGTAGTAAATCTCTTGTGGTACAATTACATAATCAACGGACTTATAATGATGCCTTCAAGAAATAATCAAACTGTTCAAGATATCTTCTCGTGGTTTCCATATGAGAATGGACTGTGCGGTGAGAATTTCAAAGCAAGAAGTGTTGATGTCTGTGAGTCCGGCAGGTTTAAGGAAGATGTGGATCTGTTTCCACCAAAAGTTCCCGATGTGGTAAATAATTGTTTAGTTCGTGCTAAGGCGATTATATGGGAACCTTTCGTAATGCCCCCGGACGATGGTAAGATTGTTGATAATACACCTTTAAACATAACGCAGGGAGTTGACATTCAGATTATTAAAACTGTTGCTCAGCATATGAACATCAAAACTCAGATAATGGCATCCACGATAAAAGAAAATTTTGGCATAGCCACCATTGATGGCAACACTACAGGTAATATCAGATCTCTGGTCTTGAAGGAAGTAGAAATGTGCATCGGTGCGTATGGACCATCAATAGAAAGACGAGTGTATTGTGACTTCACAACCAGTTTGTATTTTATATCCAATACGTGGTGTGTGCCACGAGCTCAATTCGCTCCAAGGTGGCGAAATTTGATCGATATTTTCCAATACTATACTTGGTTATCAGTGGCTGCTACTTATTTCATAGTTACCGTAATAATCTGGTATGTTTGTAACTTGGAACCGAAAGACGCGACATCTTATGTGAGGTTCCATGATAGTTTAAGGTTTCTATTTTCCATATATTTGGCGGTGTCATGTTCCAAAGTGCCTAATAAGTTCTCCGGTCGTATTGTTTTCTTCATGTGGGTGTATTTCGGTATGCACTTCGTAGCGGCTTATCAAGCAAAATTAATCAGTGTATTTCTGAATCCCTCATACGATGCTCAACTCGATAGTTTGGAAAAAATTTTAACTAGTGGAATTGAATGGGCTGCTGTACCGTCAACGAAACGATTCTTTGCTAACACAGACGATTGGCGTGTCCGCATTGTTAACAAAGATTGGCAACCGTGTCTAGATGGTGATGAATGTCTGGACCGGGTCGGTAACAAAAGAGACTTTGCACTGCTTGTGTTGAAAGAACATGCCCAGTATCGAATGTTGAGCTACTTAAATGAGAATTCCCAATCGAAAATCTATTGTTTCCCGAAGGCGTATGTGGTTTTTCCGTCCGCAATGTACTTGACGAAAGGCTTTCCATTCAGAGATCGCCTGAATACGTTGTACACGCGAGTGCATCAGGCTGGTTTAATACCAAAATGGAAGACAGATTATGAATACAGTGAATTTATTCACCACATGAAATTGTTGAATGAAAAACATCCAGATGAAAGTGAGTCGAAGTTAACCTTGGAACACTTACAAGGAGCGTTTCTTCTATTACTGCTTGGACTTCTGTTGACTATACTGAGTTTCATTGCAGAACAAATAGTTTATAAAACTATACGAAGAAAACAGAATCAGAAAGTTGTGAATATATCTACCAAAACAGATAATAAAACAACGTCATATTGTAATAAAAGCACTCAATGGTCCAACCAATAAATGACTTCTTTTTACATTCTTATACACAGTATAAATATGAAAAAAAAAAATCTATTGCGGGACATTTAGGAAGTGCACGTTTTGAAGTTTCTAGAATCCAATATGGAGACTTTGAGTTATAGAAATGTATAGAAATGTACTTTTTTATTCAGCAACAATGAGGGTCCACAATTTAGATGTTGTCGAGCTTTTCTTCTTCTGCACGATCTGAAGGTTTCTAGCCAATTACACTGTTATCTAAATAACGATTTAGATGACATAAATTTAAAAATCTGTAAATTTAAATTTAACTGAAGAAAAGTAAATGTGTACTTTTATTTCCTACATTGATCATAAAAGTAACTCTTCTCACATACCAGTAATATAATTATTGTTATATATTTTTTTCCACTACCGGGAGTCGAAGTTTGTTTGTATGGCATCAAAATTGTGAGAGAAGTAAAGTATTTACTCCCTAGGGACGAAATAAAGCAACAATTTCCCTAGTGTAGTTTTTATTATAACAAAGGTTTTTGTAAACAAATGTCTGTTGTCATGGTACGTTGCTTGGAAACATTCCCAAGGGCTTCTAAATATTGTAATTTCGCTCCGATTTATTATAATACTTTATTTATCAAATTAAGTGTTTGAGCCACCTTTTTTTCCTCGATGTTACACCTCAGGAAAAATAAGACGTTTCTCTCCCTTGATATTCAATGTAGATACTATTATTTCCTATATATTGTAATTGTTGTAAGATTATTAACATGTAAAGGTGAATTCACCAAAAAAAAAGAAATATTAAATAAAATATCATTATTTACTGTTATTTATTTTGCTTAATAAATACAATTATACATTGTATAATTATAAGATTTTTCATTTCTTTGTCTTAGAACCCGACGAAACCTGTAAACACAAATACATTTCCCAACTTTATAATTATGAAATTACATTTTATATCATCCAACTTAAGTTTTTTTGTCCGGTGTGTACTTGTGCAATGGATGTTTCTTATAACCACATCACTCAATGACTTCACTAATTCATTGGTCCATAAGCACCGAAGCTGGTTTATATTAGTTTCTATACCTGAAATATTATACTACCTGTAGTATTATCATTCATAGTAGATATGCCCCAATTGTCTCTTGTTGTTTGATGACATTATTTGTGCGTTGATGTTCATAAATTGGCCAATGGTTTTGAATAACATAATCTCCTGATCTTGTGTTATATTTAATATTGCGTTGTTGACTACACTACGATCTTGGGCAGGCAATGTGATTGGTTGCGAAATAATAACACGAGCGTAAACTGAACAGTTATTCACCACATTATCCTTCTTCGTCAGCAATCCCAGCTTTTGAATTCTCACCAAACAGCCTATTCTCGTATGGAAACTAGGAGTAAATTTTTTGAACTGCTCAATTATTTATTTTTTTACAACAAATTAGTTTATTATATACAAGAAAAGTTTAAGTATAATAAATTGTCAAATGACACCCTTAGTCATTTGTTTGATATCCACTTATTTGTGGCACACATCACAAAATTTTCGACATAAGTACAATTTAATGTCATTGAATCTCATCCATAATGGATGTTATACTAATGGACAACAATTTTGAGACAACTTAATACCACTTATATTTGGTTTACAAACTTGACATTAACAAATGTACTTAGAAAATGTTTAATAATTTACTGTTTATATTGTAAATAATGAATATATTATGAAATATATAAGAGGTTTTCTTAATACTAATATCTTTTTTCATAAAACAAAAACTCGCTATAAACAATAGTCAGCTTTTGTTTACAGATTATTTAATAATGTATCGCAATCTAAAAATGTTGCTGATATAGTTAGCTTATTAACTGAACGCTTAACAAATCTAATGTTTATATTGACATAATGCCGAAAAGCAACACCTAACAAAATTATAGTCAGATCAACAACTGCCTGCGAAGAGTACAGACATGTCTATACCTGTGTATAGTGTACTAATAGTATTATTATTTCGTGGAATATCTGCTCTTTCAGCAGTAACTAATGATGTATATGAATCTGCTAGTAAATGTACGTTGGAAATTGCCAAGAATTATTTCACTACGAACAGTCCGAATATTAACATATTCTTGATAAACAGCTCACGAGATAATGAACTTATGTTACTAGTATATCAGTCGCCAGATCATGTAAAGACCATACGAGATTTCACAAAATATCAATTGAATTACACCGATGTGAAACGACGTTTTGCAATTGTAGTTGCAGAGAGTTTGGAAGAACTGCTTTTCTACAGGCATCAATTTGCTCAACTGAATCTTTGGAACGCAAGGGCGAGGTACTTATTCATCATACGTAGTAATTCTATAGATAATTTAGACCAATTAGTCAATCTATTGTGGTACAATTATATAATCAACGGACTTATAATGATGCCTTCAAGAAATAATCAAACTGTCCAAGAAATCTACTCCTGGTTTCCATATGAAAATGGACTGTGTGGTGAGAATTTCAAAGCAAGAATTTTTGATGCATGTAAGTTTGGGCAATTTAAGGAAAATGTGAATCTATTTCCACCAAAAGTCCCCGATGTTGTGAATTATTGCCCAGTTCGTGCTCGGACTATTATTTTGACGCCTTTCATAATGCCACCGGACGATGGTAATATTGTAGATACCCCTAAATATAACGCAAGGATTTGACATTAAGATTATTAAAACTGTTGCCCAGTACATGAACATCAACGCAATGATAATGTCATCCACAACAAAAGACAATTGGGGCATAGCCACCATGGATGGAAATGCTACAGGTAATATAAAATCGTTGATCTTGAAGGAAATAGAAATGAGTTTCGGTGGATATGGACCAATGTTGGAACGACGAGTATATTGTGACTTTTCAACCAGTTTGTATTTTGAAGGCATTACGTGGTGTGTTCCCCGAGCCCAATACGCTGCAAGATGGCGGAATGTTATTGATATCTTCAATTACAACACTTGGTTATCACTGGTTGCTACTTATTTCTTAGTCACCGTAATTATCTGGTACTTTTGTAACTTGGAACCGAAAGATGCGACATCTTATGTGATGTTCTACGATAGTTTGACATTTCTATTTGCCATTTATTTGGCGGTGTCATGTTCCAAAATACCGAAGAAATTTTCTGGCCGTATTATTTTCTTCATATGGGTGTTTTTCGGTATGAATATCGTAGCGGCCTATCAAGCAAAATTAATTAGTGTATTTTTGAATCCGTCGTACGAAGCACAACTCGACACTTTAGATGAAATTATAACTGGTGAAATTAAGTGGAGTGCTATACCATCTACGAAACGTTTCTTCGGTGACACGAACGATTGGCGTGTTCGCATGGTTCTTCGAGATTGGCAACCGTGTCTAAATGTGGACAAATGTTTGCATCGAGTCGCTTATAAAAGAGACTTTGCAGTGTTAATCTCGAAAATTCATGGCAAATATGAAACATTAAGCTACTTGGATAAGAACTCTCAATCGAAGATCTACTGTTTCCCCAATGAGTACCTGACGTTTCCTTCTGAAATGTACTTGGTCAAAGGATTTCCATTCAGAGATCGGCTGAATACGTTAATTAGGAGAAGCCAAGCAGCTGGGCTCATATCAAAATGGAAAAGGGATTGTGACTACAATCAATTTATTCACCAGATGAAATTGTTGAATGAAAATCATCCAGATGAGGGGGAGCCCAAGTTAACTTTGAAACATTTACAAGGCGTGTTTCTCATGTTACTACTTGGTCTTCTGTCGGCTTTTCTAGGTTTCGTTGGGGAACACTCAGTTTATAAAGTACGACAAAATGTCAGATACAGAAGCAATATATTGTTGTGAATATATATATATATATATATATATATATATATATATATATATATATATGTATTGAAGTTTTACATGCTACTAATTTCATATAAAACTTTTACAAATTGTTGTTAAACTTGCGCATATTCGTAATTTAATTATAATATATCCGTATTGTTATCGAATCCGTAGAAATTCTTTAGTACAACACTGATAAATCAAGCAAACTTGAGTTTCACGAATTTTGTTCGTGTGCAGTATATGCATACACAGCTATAGAAGTTTCAGGATATTCTCAAATTTACTGATCTCAACTCTCTTGGCTGTGCCACTATTGTTTGCTTTGAACTTCATACAGAATCCGGAAAACAACAACGGAAATAGATAAATGAAAATATAAAACACCGATAATTTATATTCCGTTGGAACAGCAAAACAAAATCATTAAAAATTTGTTTTTCAATGTTCTGTAAACATGACTAATATTCCCAGGCCATATTACGGGGGTCCAGAGGGGTCAAATGTCAAATGACCCGGGCCCCTGAGTCGTGCGGCCCCCGATCCTCGATATATGGGGCCCCCAAATAATGAATATTTAAAATCCTAAGTAATATACCGGACACGAAAAAATGAAAATTAAATAGCTAGATTAGCTAGATATTCAAATAGCCAGATAGCAAGATAATAACAAATGTAAAAATGGCCATTGTGCATTTAACTGGGCAGAAAACAACTGTAATAGGTTTATTCATTACGGTAGTGTAAGGCAATTACAAATGTGAAAGTTTTATTCGTTAGGGTAGAATAGGGCAATAAGCAATTTAGTTTTAAATAAAAATCATTCATTATTTTTTTTTCATTCATATTCATTATTTTGAGGGGTCCCAACACCATAACTGACCCTCTCGCTTGCCCTGCATATTACCATCGCAACAATTGTTACCCATGAGAAAACCTAATATTTATATACTGCAGTAACAATAATTGTTCATACGAGAAGAAATGATCCCAGAATTAAACCGTTACTAAGGCAAAACAAACAATTTATTTATTCTCAATTGTTTAAGTTCTAACAAATCACAACAAAATCAACTGATTCGCATCTTAAAAAAGAATATATGTTCAATTTCAGAATCAAAACAAATGTAGAATCATTTGATTCTCGCTCGCATTTATTCTCGTCTGAGCAAAACTAAAATTGTCACTGTTGCTATTGTAATGCTATAAATCCTGTCACTATTAGTAATAGTATCAAACTTAGTAGCATCTAGTAGCGCTGTTTGTATCGACATGAGAACAGCATTCATTTTAATTGCTTAAAATTTATCTTATAATAAAATAGAACAATTATATCAAACATGTCATTTTTTACCGAGAATATAATAAATATATGTACATATAATATATACATATGTATTGGAAGCTTTTAATGTATCAAACAATAAACATTGATAATTGCAACCCAATTCTCTCCAATCTTATGCGGGTTGCCGTCCCGAAGGCGTAATTAGATCACGCAACTAAAACTACTCTTGCATCATTCTCTATAAAGTTTCCAACTTTCGATTGCACTTTTGTTGATGCGCGTGTGGGTGGTAATGGAAAGGGGTATATGTGTGTGTGTGTGTGGGTTGTTTCAGAGTGTTTTGAATTACTGTATCGATTTTAGTTTAAGTTTTATGTGTCTCTGCTTGGCCGTTGGCGCCGGGACGCGCGTCTGAAGTTCATGGCCTACTTAAATTTGCGTAGGTTGAGGACTGGTGACAATTGTGCACATTCCTGTGGTTTCGTATTTATGAATTTTTTTAAATTAAATCAACACTCATGTATGTATGTAAAAACAAAGGGTGCAGGAGAGGCGCACCACGAATGTATCACGGGCCCGGTTCCCGATTCCTCTCGGCGGATATATATATATATATATATATATATATATATATATATATATATATATATATATATATATATATATATATATACGGGATGTCTATTTCAAACGGGCCACTACAGGTATCTCAGAAACTACAAGACACAAAGTCAATTACATTAGACAAAAGTTGCACATTTTTCTTATTATAATTTAATTGTTTTGCATATACTATACATATTTAGATGCAATTGTTTTATACCAAATGTTCATAGCACACTACGAAAATCATTATTTTTATCATACTTTCTAGGTTATCTTCGAAACTAAAAAAAGATATTTATATAAACTGTATCTCCAGAAACATGTGGTAAAAAAATTCATCAAATACATCGAAAAGCCTATTCCCTATGCTTAAATATTTGTTTGAAGCATTTTTCAATATTTTGAGTACCTTCTAAGTTTTTATCATTATCTACTGAGCCACGCATTATTTTCAAAATATAAAATCACCATCAATGTCGGCCCATAAATGTGCAACTTTTGTCTAATTTAACCGACTTTGTATCTTTTATAGTTGCCGAGATCCCTGTAGTGGCCCGTTTAAAATAGACAGCCTGTATATGAATTTCGTTATACATAATACATATTAATAAAGGAGATATGGATGCTTCTTCTTGAGCATATGTGAGTAATGTGATAGTTCGCATTCCAGCAATAAATTGAGAGTAATCAAAAAACGTGCACGGACTACGAGATACATATCATGTGGTGTTATTACATTTTGCATTCATCGAATCGTCAATAATTTATCCAGTATAATCTACAGCAAGAAGCATCATACATTCAAATGTTTATTTATTTAACTAGTAAATGTATTTAAACGTTAAGTCTTAATGTTTCTATTTGAAATAGAGAAAGTTATATCTATTATTACATCGCCTAGTAAAATATTAATGTTTGATTCAAAAAGAAACACATTTCGATGAGATGCACTGTACTAATAAATGTACAAAATTCGCTGTTTGAAGATTAGAATAACAATTAATGTTTTCTATTTGGCAGATTTTAAGAAAATGTAGTATACATCACTTATTGAATAAACATTGTACATATTTTAATAAGTTTGCTAATTGTAATTATGTTTTCTGGTTTAGTGCACACCAACTACGTATTTTTAAATAAGTAATGACAACTGCCAAACCGAAACAGCAATATTACTGTTAAAATACTGCAGTGAGTTGATGTGAGTTTTTAATTATGAAACTCTGGCTTACGGCGGTTGAAACTCATGGCGGGTGGAATTTTGAAATATATATGAATGGAAGTTGCTGCGTACCGCGCAAGTGCGGAACCAGGTGCAAAGTGCAACCGATAGGTTTAGAGGTCAGAGGTCGATGGCCGCTTGCCAATTCTGGTGCACAGTCTGGCCCCGTATTAGATCAATATTTGAAACACTGGCATAACACATATTTTGAACTCATCATTTGGGTTATAAAAACCGGTATATACCTGTATGTATGTATATATATATATATATATATATATATATATATATATATATATATATATATATATATATACATGGTGAAGAATTGAAATGTATATTGAAATATACTGCTGTAAGAAATATGCATGTTGTCACCGTTTAACACAAAATTCAAGAAGGACTGATATAGAACTTGTTTTAATAACTAATTATGTATTAACATATGTAATTAATTAGATACTTTACTAAAAAATATGCAATTTCCAATAAATAAATAAATAAATAAAAAGTAATAGGTTAATTATTCTTAAATACATAGAATTTTGCAAACATGATCTTTAAGAGATTATTAATATAATATTGTCGCATACCTTGGATGCAATATATTTTATATATTAATATATTTTGACTCTTGTTTTATAATTGAGTGACTTATAATGGCAGAAACTCTTGATCAATTTATTTAGATTTCTATTTTATTTTTAACCTTCCACCTGATTAAGATTTAATTTAGGCAAAGGTCCGTCGTATTTTCATGTGTTTATTAATAAATTCTTTTGCATTTAAAATGTAGATTAGCAACAGAAAGTTCTCAGAAAGTATTTTTATAGGGTAAATAAATCATAGTTATTACTTGATAAAACTGTAAAATAAAACAGGAATTTCTTCTGCACATGCATATGTGAAATAAGTTTAATATTTCAATGTCAGTCCTTACATACATTGATATCAAGCAGACTTGTGCATGCTATAAGCGCATAATGAGAATTACTGAGATAATTTTAGAATTTTTTACTTTCGACGAATCCTTTAAGGATAGGTTAGACGGCAGGGTCCGGTTAAGCATCACGCGATAATCAATATAGCACACATTAAAATCATGTACGAATCAATGATGCCAATTAAAAATTTTAATTTTATAGAATATAAGTCAATCTACTACTATTTATTGTTTATCAATCACACGCCATATAATATATTTCTTCAGTCTATTTGTATAGTTCTGTATTATTTCAAGTTCAAATGCTTATTCATATAATGGAAATATGTAAGGAAAAATATGTCTTTGATATCTTGTATATGCTCCTGCAACCAACAATACACGCCTGTATTCCGGGCTTGCTTAACCGTGCCTATTCCTGCTGTTATTTACTCTCTTCCCCGAAATCAACTGAAGCTCGCACACCGTTTGTATCTCACTAGATGGCGCCAAGTTCGCCACTTACAACTGTAGTTCGCGGCGTCGCCACATACTGTGGTGTGGCGCTGGTGTCGATCGGTCGGTGCCGGTTGCTATAGAGATGACGTCAGACACACGTACATTAACACTATTAACGTTGTGCGCAGTACCGTACAGAGAAGAGTGGGGGATTGTTAGTTGCGCGCGCATTCTACACACAAGCAAAACTATCTACTAATACATTCATACACCCGCACATTCGTATATGCGCAACATATATAGTAATACAAATACATACGTAGTAATACACATGTATCTGATGGTGTATATGTAGGTATATACGTATACATCGAGTAATACACTTTATGGTATACATACATAGGCAGTCGTACACATATACACTATAAAGTATAAATACAGTTGCATACATATACAAATGTATTCCCCCACTACTGTTCCTACTATAGCTAGCTGGTACACACATTCACACACACACCATATATACATATTATTGCTGATATACATATACTAAGACAGTATTGTTCCACTACTACTGCTACTACTATTTACTATATACTATACCCAGGTTCTCTCGGTTCTCCCCCGTCACTTCAAGCCCCTCAGTATCACCACCTCCAACACCACCACCACCACCGCCGCTTGCTGCCGCTTGCTCTGTGCGGCGCCTGCCTGCTGCCGCCCGCTCCTGCCGGTATCGTGTATGATGGCGGAGGCATAGTGCGACCCGGTTCATCAGTTGGCCAAAGACAAGCGTGCTTGCAGTGTGTAAGGCCAGTCAAGTAACGTTGTGCTCAGTTCGTGGGGTTCGTTCAGTTCTCAATTCGATCAGTTTATACTTAGTGTGCAATGTGCAATGGCCACCACCAGTGCTGTACGACGGCGGAGTCGGTTTAGTGCACCATGGCGTTACGACGACAAAACACGTCGATACAACGGCACCGCGACGCTCTACGCTGCCGCCGTCAACGACGTCGACGTGCTCCCTTGTTAAATACGCACCGGTTCTCTGTTCTCGTGATATTACACGCGACACTTACACACAGTTGTACCGAACCGAACAGAGAACACAACGTATATAGTATACTAACCTAGTAAACCGTCAGCCAATCAGCGAGAGAATACTCAAGATCAACAATTATCACAAACAGCAGCAGCAGTAACAACATTGAAACATACACACACTTACGCAGCAGGATACACACACACACACACATACACACACGTATATACTATATATGTATAGTTAGCAGCAACGGTAGTGTGTGATTTACGTGACTATTCATTCATCATCTCGTGTCACCTGACCATCATCATCATCATCATCATCATTTTAGCACATTCATTGACAGCGTGTTTCGCGTTATTATCCATATATACAGTGTGTGTCGAAAGTGTGAACACAATGTCGCTGCTCAATGTCACAGGTGAGTTTTTGTACTGGAGAATTATTATTACTAGTACTAGCAAAATAATATTATACACATGTGTCATGTACAGACTGTCGCTATACATGTGCGTGCATATTTGTAAATCGCGGTCTATTGTAAATACACCTATCTTATCGTTATCGACCACCGCGCCGAGAATTTCCCCTGTGACACACCGACACATACGCACACAGGCAGATAGATAAACTCAAACACGCCTACACACTGACCAAAGTATATACATATTTGTATTAGACAGAGTGTACTATGGTCTCCTCATTGAAAGAAGAACCACGCGTCAGAGAATCATATTATTCCCGTCTTGTACCGACGGCCGTCAGTCCATGTCGGCAAGCGACCCAAGGGGTAGCCGGGTTTAGTCTGTACGCCATGCGGCAAGGAGTTGTACACATGTTACAAATGTTAACAATGTGTTACGTAAAGTATATGTCTTTTAGTATGAAATAGTAGTTTCATTTAACTTGTGAAAATCGATGTTTAATAAATTATATATATATATATATATATATATATATATATATATATATATATATATATATATATATATATATTACTTTGTTTTATTTCGCGTTCTTTATTTTATAGCAAAGCTACATGTTTCGTCATCATTGTGACATCTTCAGGCAACATATTACAAAAAACAACAAACAAGCATTTTAATAAACAAGAAATAACTTGGCTTCTTTTTACTTTCTTATACGTAGTATAAGGAAAGTATAGGAATTTTGAAAAATTTCGATTGCGAGATTTTGATGGAAATACACGTTTTGAGGTCCCCTGAATACGTTTTGATTATTTTCTCAATGACGTCTGTGTGTATGTATGTACGTATGTACGTACGTACGTATGTATGTATGTATGTATGTATGTATGTATGTATGTAGAGTATATAGAGTAACGAAACTTCATATTTAAAAGTTTTGGCGAAGAGCTGATTCGATTTTGGGTATAATTAGAAAACCGGAAGAGGAAGTTTACTGAACACAGGAATTGTAAATTTCAAATTATTTTAAAAACAAAAAAAAACGATGCGCAAAAATTTTTCAAATAAAAGTTGTAGCGCATATTATTATGAAGAAATGTTCTACACATTTTTATTCTATCTTTACCCAATTTTGAGTAAAATGTAATTATATATTGGCATGTATTTAAAATATCATATATGCTATGAAAAATAATTACAGAAATACGCATTTGAAATGTCAAATATGTGCCAATTTAAATTGAGTATAAGAAAGTAGTGTGATGACCACACCACACTTTGTAGTAATTCATTTTTGTAAATACAGTAAAGTCGCGATTTAGTGAACTCTCGATTGAATGAACAACCCGATAGAGTGAACACTTAAATTTTAGCATTGCGTCCCGATATAGTGAACAGCTGTAAACCCCGATACAGTAAACTATGGTATTTACGATACTTCTCTGGGGGATCCCACTAAATGTGAATCTAGATGGCACGTAAACGAAAATACTTGAATTTAAAACAAAAAAAAATTAAATACTTAATGTCTGGGTAAAGGAGAATGTGTGACCGTGTTTGTTAGTAGATATTGCAGTTTGCTCGTGTTACATGATTTGCGACAAAAATTAGTACAAATTAACCTGAAAAAAAGCGTCAACAATCCAACATTACTTAATTTTTTTCGCTTCTGCAAAATGTCTAAAAACCATATGATCGAAACGTCGTATATCTGTTATCATCTTGAACTATAGTCATTTATTCCTATCATTTTGGATTCAATATTTCTCCTTTTCAAAATCTACAATTGACTAAAGAAAATCTACAATAAAATAATAAAAAACCATCTTTATGATTAAGTTTTGAAACGAACAGTTCACATTACCTTGAACTAACCATTTTGGATTGAATATTTTTCCTTCTCTTTTATTATTTTACATATTCATACATAATTTTGTTAATTTAGGTACCTAGAATAAAAGTTGTTTCTCAAAATATCTGAGTGAGACCAGAACCCCGAAAATGTAAACACCCCTAAATAGTGAACAGGCTTGGCCGGAATTAGTTCACTAAATCGCGACTCTACTGTATATAAAGTTGTAAAACGAAGTAATGTTGCTTGTATATTTCCACGTTGGTCTAATTTCTAATCATTTATCTCTAGTTATGAGTGATTGATAGTTCATTACATACAGAAATTCTTTTACTTTTGTAAATTCTACTTCCTTTATTAAATATCTTGAAAAATGTTTCGACAAAGTAAAAGAAATATAATTGTGTGCTTTAAAATGAATTTCTGAAGTATATATTTGTAACAATGTGTATTTGTGACGCATAAACTTTGTAATTATAAGGTGTTTAGTTTTATAAACAAATAAACGGGTGGTAACATATTTGAGAGGGATGGCGAAGCGAAGATAATTCTGTTTTCTTATTTTCACCCTGAAAATAAAACGACGTTTCACACTCAGAAAACAAAGAAGAAAAATTGTTTTATTCGCAAATAGAAACGCGTATTTTTTGAAACCGTGCGAAATTTTCTCGAGCACTAATTAAACAATATTAAATTGGATGACAATAAAAAAATGGCCATTGATACGTAATTAAATTTGCAAAAGTTTATTTATCCGTGACGCAACAAGAGTATATGTATATAATTTTTATTAAATTGCAGGAATAATATAAAGTTGATTTTCGTTTTAATTAAATACAGAACGGAAATGATAAAATTTTATTACACTGCATTGAATCAGAATTGTAGAGATAGTATTTTATTGCCTCAATTTTAACGAATCTCTTCTTTGTATTCGTGTATAAAATATCGTAAAATCAAACTTTAATTTTTGCTCTAAATTTATCTTATTGATTTTCAGTGTGAATAAGTAAAAATACGAAAAGGAAAAGGTCTTACAAATTTATTTATATTTAGACCATGTATTCTAAAACTTATTTGTTGGTATTCAGTTTAATTCCGTCAAAAGCAATAAGACTGTAACGGAACTTTTGCCCACTCGACCTTTACACACTTGAAACAACTGACCTCGATTCAATTTGATTCTTGGTTTAAAGTTCCACTGTATTTCTATTCGCAGCTCGAAGCTCGGTACTAATAAGAGTTACTAAATTGTTCCACTCCAATCGACAGCGTTGCTGTAGTAATGCTATAAAAATACATAATTTTTCATAGTAACAGTGTAAAATTGAGTAGTAAAATTTAGAAGTATATTGTTGCGTAATTGAGAACAGCAGTGATTATGACTGTTGTGAATAACAGTCTGTGTTGCATTTCTTCCCATAATATTACCGCTACACGGACAGACCTGATATTGTTCGTTTTAATTAATTTTATGAATAGTTGATATTCTGAAGAAACTAATAGGATTATTAATATTGATATTCAGGATTAAATAAATTGGTTTATAACTTCTATATATTCTTCTCCACTGCAGATATCCATAAATTAAGTAACATTAACTAAACAGATTAGTCGAAATGTTTTCCATTTATTGTTCAGAACTACATGTAAGAACAAAATGCAACTTACTGCAACATTGTTTTACATAAATAAATCCTGCTCAATTTATTACAATAAAGATTAGATAATTGATTGTTCTAAAAATGGCGTCAACACAAAAAAAAATTCCCATAATATGTAATTATGTACTACCCATTCGTATCTCTATAAGGATCAGGTATATTTCAAACATGATTAACACCTTATAGATTAGGAATGTTACCCTATGCTATATATACCTACTGTGTTTAGTGACTAATAATTAAATCTCTACGTTACGTTCTTACGTTATGTTATCGTATTGTGTTTCTCGTAGGCAATTTCTTACCCATTGCTCCGTATAATTATGTATATAGCTATAATAATTAACATTATTTTCGACAGGTAACATTAACGGTACTAAAGTGCGATTTACATTTGTCAAATTTGTATCAAACGTCAAATTCTTGATTCCGTCAGTGACCATGGACTAATGTGAATGTAAATTTATTTATCCTGGTTTTGATGCATAAAGAGCATTTGAAACTCTGTCCGTTTCTTTGCAACATTGTCAAATTTTTAATGATTTGACGTTTGGTAAATGTAAAACGTACTTCAGAGTAAATTGCAAGTCGCGCTGTAGTGTTTAATAATGTGTAAATAACAATCGTTGTTTAACATTACATTTTGTCAAGTAAGCGCTGGAAGGTAACAACGGTGAGGCAACGTTGCGCGACGCAATTTGTTACGCAGTGCAGTGATAAAGCATATCAGTAGTGCTGGGAACTTCCGTCACGGCTGAGAGCGTTCCTCTCGTCTTTCTCTCTCAATGCGCCCTATCACGTTAACTCTCTATACTCCTGTAACACAATAAAACATCCTCCCAGCCAGACCCGTGTTGCCTTACGTTCCAAAACTTAGAACCATAGACATACTTGATTTAATTAAGTTTTATTGTGCAGGTGAGCTCAACTTAAAAGCAGTGTTAACTTTCTATAATGTGCTTTGGTATTCCATAAAATAATAATACAAGTTGCTGTGTTAGGCGAGACTTGTACAATGTATTGATTCAGTATTTCCCACATTATTCAGCGGACTAAATCATTGTACAATATTTAGATACACTAATGGTCGTTACCGAAAAACATCGGCATCTAGTTTCAAAGCTTTCTGTTTCCCAATTACAGGTTCAAATGATGTAACGCTAGTTTTTAACCGTGTGTGTGTGTTTGTTCGCTTCGAACTGAATAATAATCAATACGATCATTATCTGTTGTATAACTCATCATTACTTCTATAACAAGAAGCGTCCTACAATAAGAAACATTTCTTATAACTACTTGTAGAACAAGAAAAAAACCTATGCTAGGTGTTTATAGTTTTTATTTATTATTATATTATTAGTAAATCTATGGTGTCTTATCACTGATCAAGTTTCATTGTTTATTCGTTTTCATTTCTTCTGCAGATTTACTACTGTGTTTATCCCAAAACATTTATCCAGAATATATGATCGATTTCAATTTTACCGAACAGGCAGAATAATAAATTCTAATGACTGTATACCTACCGCTTTAACAGTTGGCGAGCTTGTTAAAGCTTCTATTGAATAAGTGTTGCCAACTTCTACGAAATTCTTACGAATATAACATTAAGGTGTTGAATAAATAATTTGTTAATTTCTGTACCATGAAATGACACAAATAACTGCTTGCAGTCATGAAGTGTGGATCGTTTGTAATTCCATCATCAATCACCTGTGTTTCTGACGTTCAATGACGTTTTAATTTTAAGTAACTGGGTCATATATTCATACATACACGCACACATACATGTAGATATAGTACTAAAGAATTGAGCGAGCGATAATAATATGCTGATAGTTTGAATAAAAATTTCCTCTCGAATGTGATTAATATAAAAAGTAAACTATTCCGGTTTCTGATAAGCGGAACACTGTGTTGATAAATACGAGATTATGAGGTGACACCGCAGGGCCCTAATAGAGAAATATACGTTCATTAAATTACTCGCTTATCTATAAAAATAGGTTCTTCTATTCATTTAAAATTACTATGGACTAAATTCATCTGATTTTCACGTTTTTAACGGTTGCCACACACATTTCTATCAGTTTTTTTTTTTATTATTTCGCTCTTCATCTTATCGAAGGACACGACATCTAGTTAAATATTTATCAAATAGCCTGTAACAGTATCGTAACTGATGAATTTTTCCTGTCTAACTTTATAACAAATTTGTTTGACTCAGATCTTAAAATATTTAACGTTTATTGATTTGCAACGTTTATATTGACATTCGGTAATTTAAATGTAGATATAAAGCGCATTTTACAATAACTTGCCAGTTTATTATGGCACAGAAATATTATCATTGAAGGTAATTAAATGTATAGGGAAAATGGAAAATATGAGATGTATGCAAGCACAATACAGATATGAATTGTTGGTTGCTTAACTCAGTATGCAAAATTCTGTTGATATTTTGAATACATGCCATAAACACACACACACACACACATATATATATATATATATATATATATATATATATATATATATATATATATATATATTACTTAAAATTGAACAGAGATAGATTAAAAATATACGGAACATCTTTTCTTTAGAAGAAAAGTGTTCTACAAACTATTTGAATCTTTAAATTTCTCAAATACGTAATTGGATATGTTTCATTTTTATGTCGAGTAAACTTCATCTTCCGGTTTTGCAATTATGCGCAAAATATAATCAACTCTTCGTATATTCTAATACTTCCAAATATGAAGTTTCATTACTCTATCTGTGTTCAGCTTTTTAATTGTTATAATGAAAATATATTTCTTAAAAGTGCGATTTCAATTGTTTGATACTAAGCACTAAAAATAAAAGCTACTACATTTTTCTCGAAATATTGACACTTTCACCATGATAATGTTATAATAATACACAATTTTCTATTGTGACAGTGGAAAATTTAATAGAAACATTTAGTAGCTTCATAGTACGCCCGTTAGTACCGAGTTGGGAATAACGGTCATTATCTTTAATTGATCTGCTTGAAGGAAATATTCTTAAAGCATCTGGTGCTCAAGAGAGAGCTGCATTTATATTTAGTCAATACACGTACATACATCTCTTGAGATATAATTCCATACGCTGTTCTGCTGCGTACCGGTACGTTGGTCGGGCTTAACCAGGTTTGTTCGTATTTCAATTTCACTGTCGAGTTTGTTAAGCTGTTTACTCGAGCAAGCAGACCCGAGTTATTCACTCATAAGGTCATCTGTTTGTGAAACCATTTTATTTGTACACTCGCACACACATGCTCACATTCATATATTGATGTAGACAAACTATTGCTGGATGGACGTGTGTATTTGTACACGTATCCTGTTTGTTTGACTGTCTTCTTTCTACATACCTACGTATATGTGTGGTTGTTACTGCGTCTGCTTGTTAGAGGACGATGACCTCTTCGTATTCTACTTTTGCACCATTGTTGACGTTATGTATTCTAGCATACAGATGAGATTCGGTGCATCGTGAACATCTTTGATAAATGACAACTATCATGCATCTGTCAAAATGTGGCATGCAAAATACCTTCATCATTAAACAGAACCATTTTTCTTTGTGTCAAAACAAAAATATATCGATTGATGCGTAATATTTTTTTTTTGCTTAATTTTTCTATAATTTGCATGCAATATTCACACCTTAGAATTATTATATTTAGCAACGTTTAAATATTATTCTTTTAAAGTGAATGCACACAATCAGAGTGTGTCACAGTAGAGTTTACACATTTTTTCAGTTTTAAATAAGGCCCGTCATCCGTACGTTACGTTCACGTATGTTATTTGTTTGTGCTCGCCTTGCAAAAGAAAATAACGGCATAGATGGTAAATGCTTTTGCCGGATGCAATTGACTCGGCCTGATTCCGACGAATCCAATATCATTTGCAGTAGAAAATAGAATCGTACATTTGGGTTACATTGTTATTTGTATTAGTCGATGCAATATCGATATCTCCCAGGTGATGAATACAGATGTATTCGAGGTTGTAATGAATCAAAATCAGTATGCACAATATTTGATGAATCTCTTGTTTTATAATTAATGTTAGGACGATGAGATTGTGTATTATATTGTGGATAAAATTGTATTATAGTATTTATTTTTACTTTTTTTTTTATTGGTACTGTGGTATGTTGAATGATAACTACACTTTAGCTCATTTATGACATATATTAGAAAAATTCTAATTTTGTGTTATGATATGTTTTACATTAGCAGGTTTGTCAAAATGGTTTACGTTATATATGTACATGTAAATATCGGTTACTAAAATGCACATATTACACCTCTGATATCGTCTACTGATCAGGAACAATTATACAGTGGAATACTACACGTTCGGTACGGCTATTGTGATTCATTAATGAGATCAGTAGTGAACAGGGTTATAATTTAGTTTGGGTCGTATTATCTATTATTATATATTTCATAGAATTTGTGTTGTTACGATATTGCACTCCCAATAAACTAATAAGTTACAAGTCAAGCAGTGAGTAATATGGTAGTGGAACAGGGTATACATTGAACCTCAATAGAACATAACCTGTACATATACCCTGATTATAATTCAATATACGATTCACTCCATGCAGTTACTCCCATGTGTCTGTTATGTACAAACAATGCACCCGTAATAAGATTGCCGCTAGCCTATCACTGTGTACCGTGTCCATATTCACATAGTGATTTGCTGATTCAATTTCTGCGGTTTAATGGTGAATATTGTCGCTAAATGAATTACACACTGCACGAATGTAATTGGAAAATTAAAAACCAGACACTAGCGCACGTATGCACGCGTGTGAGTATATATGTCTGTCTCTTTGCACATTTGTTTGCATGTGTGTGTGTGTGTGTGTGTGTGGGTGTGTGAACCTTAATTAATCATCAGTCAACATAGGTTTTTTTTTTCTAAACTCCATACTCCGTACGGACGTTATAAAAAAGAGATAAATAAACAAGTTTGCAGGAATTAACAAAGAATTATTCTGCTAAATAAACAGTCAATTATGGATCTATAATTCTTTTAACCAATTACCAATATACGTAATCTTTTCACAAATGATCGTATTATTTGTCAAATATGATTCCGATTACTTTGACTGAAATGTACGATTCGCGAAGAGCTGTTACGGGAAATTTTATCTTACAAAGGAGAGTTTAGGGGATTGTAAAACATTGTATTTAAAACGAAATCAATATTGTGTTGTACGACAAAAGGCATTCATCCATTCTGTGCTATTTTGGTTTCCATTGCAAATTGGCCGATGTGGTAATGTGCGTTAAATATTTGATATCACCTGTACTTCTGCGATTGAGTTCTGCTGTGTGTGTGTCAACGCAAATCTAGAACAGTATATTTGTATATTTGAACTCACAGTGGTAAAGCAAAACAGTTACGGGCATGGGTAGGGTAGGGTAGGGTAGGGGTGGTTGTGTACTAAAATAGCGGACCGTGCGGTTGCGGGACAAACCTAGAAATGTTGGGGATCGATATACGGAACTCCCGGCGCACTCCGGTGAGACATACAAGTATGTAATATCATTCAGAAATACTGATTATTTTATTGATATTTCGAACATTTATTTTCGTTTCTCATTTACATTTACTTGATTCTTTTTACTTCGTTTTTACACTGCCTCCGTCTCGATTCTGCAATATTTCTTCTTTATGTTCATCTTCTATATACCGGGCGGTGACCGCGACACCGGAACATAGGACTTTAACATGTAAAATCATATTTTTATAATTTCCTGCTTGCCTTATTATTTTACAGAAAAAAAGCTTCAAATAAACGTTGTAGAGCATACAATTCTACATTAAAATCAGAATTAATTTTGCATGCTTTATAACGCCAGAAATTAATTTGAAAATGTTGAAAATTAGCTAATTACCTAAGAGTAGCCTTGGAAATTAAACAAAAATGTCAGAAAAAAATAAATCTCCCATTTGTCTTAAAATATTACCACTATAATAGAACTTAACAAATTTCTTTCTTTCACTAATTGAGTAATTATCCACCATTTTTTCTTATAATTCACTTAAATTAAAGACTAATAAATAACTACTGGCAATAAATGCATCTACCCACAGGTATTTTTAAGCTAATTTCAACATTTTTATTTGATGCTTTTTCTCTAAAATAATAAGGGAAGCAGCAAATTATAAAAATATGATTTTACATGTTACAATCCTATGTTCCGGTGTCGCTAAGCACTGGTATTCTTGGTTATCGTCTGCAACCAGTATCACACTGCTGATGCACGGGTAACGCTCCTTTTCACTTTATTCCTGTTTACCACATTCCGTGCCACAACAAGAATGACAGCGTCTAATGTATTTCACGATATTTTTGTGTATTAAATTGATGCGTTGTTTTAGTGATATAGCTTAGATGTGCGTACTTTTGCCTTTGGTTTATGTTTTGACACACAAAAGCATATAATGTCGAATATGTTCTAAAATTTTATAAAACAATGCAACGCTATATACTTCTTTTAAACGACAATGTTTATAACGATTGCACTTTGTTATTTATTGGTACATCACGACTTTCTCGATGACCGTATACACCGTTAATGTTTTAATAGTGTAGTACACTTGTGTTTATTTGAAAGTAGACAGGCAGGAAAGAAAAAAAGTGTAATATGTTTTTGCAATGAATAATGTTTTATTTATACATATTAATTATGTAGAAATGCACACTAGAATTTGCGCTTATTTGTCATAATGAAAAAGAAAAAGCTATTAAATGGCTTTGCATATTGTTTAAATTAATACTAGTCATGGTAATATACGTTTCTATATATGTATAAACACAGAAATAACTAGAACATTTTGCAAGCTTTTCTTTTTACGTTCCCTATATTTAAAACCGTGATTTTTTCTGCACCTAGTGAAAATAAATATTTTACGCCTTTTAGTTTCGCTAGCTACTTACGCCGCTGTACGTATTAAATCAATTTGTAGTTTGTGTGTATCTTGCTATATAGCACTGTAGTATGTTTGTACGTGTATATGTGATCGTGGAGATGTTACTGCCTGCCACAGAATGGACCATATCCGGTCGTGTCGCATGGATTAAATGAATCCCCACGGATTAAAGAATACGGATTAGGGATTAGTACTCGTGATGTGTGTGCGTGTGTGTGTATATTGGTAGCATTAGAAGCCCAAGAGGGTGGATGGAGTTGGATATTTGAGCCTGACCCTTGGACGTAGCCCGTTTCGATATCAGTGAGTTTTACGTTGAAGCAGGTAGGATTTCACAAGATCCCAATTTCGCCGTATTTTCATGATAGGATCGTATCAACTGCTGTTTATATCACTTTGTATAAATGTTTATCTCTCGTCCCAGGGGCTATATTTAAATAATTAATTACCGAATCCATATTATTATTATTATCGTCTTTTGCCACACATATTCTTCAGAATTGTTCACCTCCATATGCCGTATTTGTGGCTGTATGAATGTAGTATATTAAATCGAATAATTGAGAAATACTAATTATAAAAAACATAATTCACATATGTTTATTATGCGACATTCAATTGTGATTTATCGCTAAATTATATTGAAAATGTTATAATTAGTTTGTGTGCATATGTCAAAATATATTTAACGTATTGCAAATATATTTTTACTCCAGTACATATACACAATGATTCAAAAATGTTCTAATTAAAAATATCATGTGTAGGTATATTTTGTAATAGATATTAGGCAATTTTTATTATATATCAAAAATATTTATGAATATCGCTGTAAAATCATATTTTTCTTCTTTTAAAGAACATATTTTCCATTGACCAAAGCATTTTGAAGTTGTTTTTGCGTGACAAGGCTGGATAATAAATATATTATTAATTTCAAATGATAAAAACGAATTAAAGATGAACACGGCAGCGTAGATATTTTTTATGTAAATTTCCCCGGGGGAGATGTATATTTTTTTCTGTAGACTAAGAATATCGAAAATTTTTGATATTTTTTAATAAATAATGACTTGCTTTACAAGTCAGACAGACGAATATATACGCAAATACATATAGATATACAGACGTATATTTGTAGATTCTAAATTAGGTAAAATCTCAATTAAATCACTTCAAATTGTCAATTTTTTTGCAACAAATTTTTACAAATCTAATAAACGTCCAAATGCAAGTGCACTTTACCAAAGTTGGTGTGTTGATAAAATTTTGTTCAAACTTGACGAAAATAACACATCATTTCAAAATGTAAGTACGAGATTTTGTGAAGAAAATGTATAGAATTACTTACGTCAGTATAACATAATATTTCATATCGTTTTATTATGTATTGAATGCGTGCAGCAACGAGTTTATGCGATAGAAAAAACACTAAATTTACGAGTGAACACGAACAGGTTATATTTACCGGAACTTATCACAGTTTAGATCCTATACTGTGGGCAGAAATTGAAACTTTATATTTACTCTCGAAGAATTGGGTTTTCTATATTAATATAAGAAATACATGCTGCGATGAATATATAGAAAATATTTACATAAATTTCGAGGTAAATACTGATATAATCTATGTTCTATGCATAGAAAGTAGATATGTGTATTTCCTCTATTGTGATTGCTTGTTTCAATTCTGTCAGTGGACCAGGCGAAAGGAATATTTGCTAAGACGGACATGACTCGCGATAGGGTTTTTCTTTTCGGGGGGAGATTATTTTTCCTGTCCATTACATTTACGACGGCTGTATCAGTTTAATTTGTGTGCGTAGACTACCGATAAATGAAATAAAACGAGACTATTCGAGTTTAATGGCTCGATTCACTTTATTCACAATCCTTCCGAGTTCTAATATCAACTAGTTACAATGAATCACACTAAAACCTCGATATACAGGGACTGATGCTGTAGCCATTATTACCGAATGTCTATTATATGATAAAGTAAGTTTTCCGAGTTTTCCTGTATTTGCTTATGTTACCTTTGGCTTATCAAAATTAAGTATGAAAAGTTCGCAGAAGTATGTGATTACGTGTTAATCATGCGCCGAATAATGTATATAAGCAGTTAAATTAATTGGAAATTTTGTTCGTTAAATCCAAAGTCCGTTAAATCGAGGTCCGTAAAATCGATGGTTTACGTGTAATAGAACTCCTCGTACGTTTCGTAAATCCTTCACATGTCTCTTTGACTGTATTCGCCGTGAAATGGCTTCGTAATTGTCTTACTGTTTCTAAACGTCTGTTTCGTATTTTCTGTTTCCCCGCCGTTCTCGTGCTCTATTCATTGATTATGCTAATGACCTCCACGAAATTAGCGACGAAAATATGTAAATGAACGCACGGACGAAGAAGGAGCAGCAGGAAAGTGTTAAAGTAGTAGCGTGAAGTGAAAACAAAAATCTTCCTTAACGTTTTAATAAAACTCAGCCAATGTTTGACAAACATTCGGTCATGCCTTTTTTTTCATATACTTTATCGTCGTGATACTTAACATTTTGTTTGTGACCATCTTTACATAGGTTCTTCACTTAATTTTAATGTTTTCCTTTCATTATTCCGTGGTATTTTTCTCGTGTTATTAAATGAATTAAACATTTATCTTCTTCGTGTTCGTTTGTATTACAGAAAGAGTCGCGAAAAAATAATATGCTTTTGTGTGCTGTTGACGAAGAACGAGGACTCTATCGAGATGCTGTGTTATTTACATCGTGTGGTGATACTACTAACTCCAACTGGTGGTGGTCGCTTAGTGTACTCTATGTGGACAGTCCACGTACCGTCTCATCCTCTGACTCGTCTGCTCGGGACAGCCGGAAATGATCCTAATGTAGTCGAAGACCTTTTTCCTATAAAGAAGTCGACTTTGATGAAGATCTATACAGTGGGCTCCTCACTCAACTTCGTTTGCTCCTCCTTATCCTCCATTTCATCCGATAACTACTCTCTATTTCCGCTAACAGTCTTCGTACTATCTGTATTTTTCTTTGCAGTGTCTCTTTTTCATTCATTATTTATTTCTAATTTTCTCTATGCACCTTTCTCTACATATTATTCTGAGTATTACTCTATCTATCAATATATCTACATTGCATTATTACGCTCCATATTTCCCCGTTTTCGATTCTTTTGTCATTCTGAATGTTTTGTTCATTCTTTTATCTATCCTATAATTTACCTAATATTATATTTCTTTCTCCTCATTTTTCTGTATCTTTGTCTTTCATTCTTCTCTCCCATTGGTTCTCGATTACATCCTCTACACATCCTCATCTCCCTTCCCTATTATACCTTTATCCTCTTCGGCTATCGCTGTCTGCAATCCACTTCATACACCTTGAGAGATTACGACCGACCTCATCTATATCTGGTTCATTATGCGGTCCTACGCTCTTTGTATCGATTCGCCCGTGTCTTTGAACTGTTGCTGCTTCTGCTGCTGATGTATCCAATGATTTCATCGTATGCGCATACCAGCACTCAGCCGTTAATGTGTAATCAAATGTCTGAATATGTAATTTACTGTCGAACTGTTAATTTCACAAATGATGACACAGATCAGCGGGTTTAACGAATGACGTACCTACTATAAACTTTGGCGATCTGTAATATCATTCCATTTTATTTGAAACTTTTTCCTTTGGCAAATAGCGTATTACTATTGCTTAAAGCTACATATTAAATTTACTTGATTCAAAGAAATTATTACCAACCAACAATAGGACCAAATGTTAAATTTATTGAAATGTCATTGGTTGAAAGATTTGCCTCATCATGGTACATAAAGCTTAAATAATATTAAGCGGATAATAATGCTAATGGAAAATTAATTTTATCATGGATATTTGCCAGCTAGATTTAATTGAAAGTGAGACTTATCGAGAGACACTGTGGGAACAAAAGATGTTCAGATCAATCTATGAATGGTAATTGGAGGGGATGGGAAATTGATACTTTTGTGGAAAAGATAAAAAATACAAAGAGCTTTTAAGTGCTGTAGTGTATATGTGGTAAAATGTGGTAGGTCTGTGATAACTCAGTTACTTAGATGAATTGTCTGTATATATTTGAGTTAGTAGTGTGTGTGTGTGTGTCTATGCGAATTGAGTGGTTGGATACGTAGACCATATGGTTTTATGGATACGGTCTAGGGTCGCTATCGTCAACGATTTCCAAGTCCATTTCACTCTGGTTTATACAGTTCTTTCGCTTTACTGCATTGCTGTTTAGTCCATTTTTGTGACTTGGATATGGATGATGTTATTGGTGAACGAATATTATTACGTTTTCCGAGCAGGTTGGCACAAAGTATTCATTCGAATAATCCAATCTCTCACGCTTTCATTACATACATTTAGTATTAATATTCATAACCGAAGTATTCTTATGTTAATATGGCGATTTTCTAGATCGCAATTCAACTTCTCGAATCGAAACGAACAATATCGAATCTGTCTAAATAGCTTTAATGTTATGGGTACAGGTTGCAACGTAGTTTTGCTTCGATAGTGTTGAGTTTGATTCGTGAATCTAAAATATGCTTCATCTTTATTTTCCTGCGTTATCACTGATTGTTTGATTTTTGGGATTGAAGATATTTAAATTTGAAAGCTGCATAATTAAACTACACGACCTATAAGTACTTACATACCAATTACTCTGAAATACCGCAGACGTATAGTAAATAAAAGGGTACGAAACGAGTTATTCCTTTCGCATAGAACTTTCGTTAGTTCTAGGAAAGTTCTGTATTTAATTACACCGTTGGGATAACCCCCGCCCCCCATTCAGCAACTTCAAGCACTGACGAACCAAGTGCTTGTTTAAGTTATACTTGTGATCCCTGTAATATCTAAAGCCTTTTCCTATACGTTTTATTAAAATTTAAATATCGCAAGTAGAGAATATTCTTAACTACGTAAATACCTACATATTTCAGCTTCTCTCGGTATGTGTAGTTTTTTTTTAACCGTAATGTGGCAGCACATCTTCCCGAGGAATTCACAGTAAAACTACATACTTGTTCAAAGTTGTTGGGAACTTTTTTGCATTTTTTATCAACTTTAAACAGTACAGTGTTTTAACGTAATTCCTAATTGGTATATATATATATATATATATATATATATATATATATATATATATATGTTAATTAAACAAATTTGTGCAACCCGCGTTAAAACAAATTTATATTTATTCAATCGAACAATTATTCTACTCTCGGGATATTGGATATCGTTCATTTGCGTTTTAAAATATATTGAACTAAATTTCCACTTGCATGGTATGTTTTACAATATATGTATAAACAAATTTTAGTTACGTAAAACTGAAGCGTGTAATTTTATATTTTTGAAAATATCTTCTGAAATATAATACAGATTTAAAACGTTTTAGTATGTAATTCACCGTATTTTATTTTTAAATATGTACAAAATATGGTCGATTATTCGAATTTATTTATTATTATTTTCAAAATTATTATATAGAACTATTATTAAACAGATTGCTATTATATGTAATTTAAAAATCAACCAAATGGACTAGATTAATATATTTTCATCTTCCATCGTTTTATTAACAAGTGCTTTTCAAAATAACAATATGTACTTATTTCGCATTTATCGAAGATATAACTTTTATAATTCATAAAAAAGGCCCATCTTCAATAAATCGTCTTTGTTTTTTATAATAATAATTTGTTATCCTCTATCGTCATTTTTCAAGTGCCAATTAAAATTTGTAATATACGCGATCATCGTTATTCGTTATTTCTGAAATCCTCTTTCGTATTTCATCCAGGCACATTTGTTAGAAATACAGTAAAACACGTCGTGAGCAAATGTCATTTTGTATTTGTCGTTTTCCCATCACCGAAACAAGTGAAACACATTAATCACTGCCAAAAAATAATGTGTAATACATCTCCGATTCTCAGATCATCTACAGAATCAACTTTGGGATAACCTTTTTTTACCCTTACAACAAACATTGAATTTATTTGTGCATACTGTATTTGCTAAGAATTTCATTTTTTTATTTGAGAATGTAGTGCAAGACTAATTCTATTCTGTCAAATTTTTAATTATTTGAAGTTTTACTATAGATAATAAAAGCATCCAGTGATTCTTCGAACATTGCAGCTTCAAAATTTCCTCACAAGCATAGCAGCAGTGTTCTAGATTCTAGAACATCCGATACACACGTGTCACATATGGTTATCCGTGTAACTCACCGCGGAACGTACACATACGTGCTGACGTCGACAAGTGAGGTTAGATTCTCCAGTTGTGAGATGCGAAATTGTTCAACGTGCTAGTAAACAAAACAAAAACCACGGAAAACTTACACACACACACACACACACAGAGGCCTGTCTTGCGTAAAGCATACCGGTTACAGGTTCTGACATTCTGACAAATCGATAGGGTAACATAATAGGACCAATTTCGTACTCAACCATTTTATATACATGCATCCCTCTACTAGTTGTAACTAAATTCTAAAAAAATATGCACATTACAGTGCTGTCAGTTTTTGCATTAACAAATGCTATCGTATGATTTATATACTCGACGACCGAACATTATTCCGGTTTTAGATTTTTTCGGGTGACGAAGTCTTTTTTTTTTCCCCGATGGAGTGTACCTAATTTACTGGAACAAAAAAGGGTGTGAAGTTAGTGTGAGTGGCAGATATAGTAAAAATTCGCTTCCTGAATTTATGACATTGCGTAGTGAGCTTGTTTGTGTCCAAAACATAAAAAACGAATTTGCGTAGATTGTAATATTCACACCGAATGAGCCAAAAAATAATATGTTTATATATATATATATATATATATATATATATATATATATATATATATATATATATGTATATATATTTAAGTCACCTTAATAATAATATTTTGATGAAATCGTCTTATATGAGCCTTACATCATGTCATTTTTATACCTTCTAGGACATTACGTGCGTGCTATATACGCCATAATTACACAAGTGATTCTGGCGTAACTATAAGACAAACACTTTCGTATTTACAATAAATTAAATTTAATTGTTATGTGTTGTGTAAGACCTTGCTGTTCTTGTCCTCATTTCTCTATTCGTGAGTATTTGTATATGTGTCAGTATGACTACAAATTGTTGTAGGTATATGTGTATTCGTCTGCTGTTGCTGTTGTACATGTATGTTGGTATGTAGTAGCTTATGTGTGTGTGTGTGTATGACGTTGGTGCCCCAGTAGTGTTTGATTGAGTCGCACTGGAGCTAATTGGTTTAGGTTTCCGCCGAGACTGTGCCCTGAAGATATCCTCCCTCTCGTTTTCTGAATTCTCGGCACATAGACGTTCATGATACAGCACCACTCTCCACTACAGAATCACCGGGGCAACGGCGGCGTAAGGGGCAGCGTATGTTTCCATTACTTTTGTACAAGCGATCATTTCATTACGCTATCAGAATTGTAACGGCCCTCTTTGAAATGTTTGGTCAATACAGAGTAACGATTTTTTGAAAGAACTACAGATCTGCTGGATTGATTGCAAGCTAGCTGGAAATATTTATAGATCGAAATTGTTTGAGTGCTGGGGTGTATGAAAACTATAATATCCAAACGAAATTATAAAATTTACATGGAATATTCAGTAACCTCCTTAAATATGAGAAGTTGAAAAGACTTATCGAGACATTCTGAAACTCAATGTAGATGTCATAATTTACTAACTGCATAATAAATGCTAGCATATTTTCTGCTTCCAAGATGCAGTTGTTCAAGATTCAAGTTTTCCATTTAAAATATCAATTAACCATCAAGAAAATGAAACTAAACCCATTTCCGTTCAGAAATGGATGGTTCATCTACACCTGCAAAGTGAACACATTCATATTATTGCCATTATCATTTTCGTTGCTCTATTCGAATGGAAAGGTCTTTGATCCTTTTGTGCGTCAGTGACCAACTGGCTCAGTTCCCGCGGAACACACAACGATAGAGCATTGAAGTAGAGCAGTGTGGAAAGCATCCATGCTGAATCTTCCCCCACCAGCAATTCAACGGGCTCTGCTTATCGTTGTATCGCATCATACGGTCGTTCGTCTAGGGTTTATGTTAACCTAGGTAGGGAAGACGCCGGCGGTTGGAGGCGGCGCAGGCGGTTGGCTGGGCTCCGCGAATCTACACGAACGGTTGCAGTGTGCCATTAGATGTAATTCCAAATGTTCCATAATCCGCACGCGAATTCTCCTGCGATTGGAAATACGGCATTCTTCTAGGTGAATTTAATGGAACCACTCGTAGTACTTTAGAAAGAGCAGCCAGGATGACTGCTATTACAAAATACTAATTTTCCCAATTATAAAGTTAAGTACATACTATCAGGCCTTTCTCATTATGAGAGTAGCAGACTCTTTATTTGCCAAACAATCTTTCCTTGAAATTTTCATCCGTAAGATACAAATATATTGACATCAATGTACGAGTATACTATATTTTCTTTCATAAATTAACAGTTACTGAAACATGTTTCATCCCTGATCAATGCGTTCCATCTAGAAGAAAAGTAGACATAATTTCCCGAATCCAGGGAGTCACAAACCCGGTGAGATTTTGAGTTAATAGCGTTTCATTGCTGTAGGGGAATTTCGTCTCCCGGGAGAGAGAAGAAATGAGAGAGGATATTCGCCGTGGCTAGCGAGCGTTGCCGGTGGCAGGGCTGAGAGGGAGGAGGAGGGTGCTAGGTCGGAAAACATACGCATCATTTGAATTTTGAAGAACATTCCCTCACGTATTGTGCAGAATACTAACAAGAATACGCCGGTCACACCGACATGAAAGATTGCGAATTTTATATCTGCTTACCGCCGATCTTCTACCAGTCCAGTAGTCGTCACTTCCTCCTGCATGTAAGACCTCCCCGCCCCTACTTCAACCCCGAGTTCCTCGTCGTCCCACATCCCAGCACTCCGACCTTTTCGATCGATAGCCTTTTGTAACTTCCGGGATAGAATACCTCAGTATCAGAATTAAATGGAAAAAAAAGCAAAAGAAGATAAATTTTAGAGAATGTGGACATCTTATGGTATTTTATTTTCTCATCGGCGTTCGACGGAAGTAAATTATTTTAATATTATTGGACTGATAGATTTTCAGGAGGATTTGACAAGGTGTCAACAAATCGTTAATAGACGAATAAGTTTTTATAGGTGTATTAAGGGTTATCGCATTTTAGCTTACGGAATCAATATTTACCAAGTGTTAAGGTTGCATGTGTTTACATGAATGTAGTGTTCAATTTAATACATATTGTTCTTAGAACAAAAAGTGCTCCTTCGCTTCTAAATCGAAAACCATTTGCTGCGGAGCAAATTACAGACGTCTTTCGTAGATTACTAGTTTAACCACGACATTGTCATCAGGAGTGGCGTTGTTTGTAGTTTACTACTTGCTCAGCATTTCCGACCTTGAATCATTTAATAGTTCTATGTCTATGTGGTATGATAGTATGTGTGAGTGTGTCACCGCTAACCAGGTCTTCGGTAACAACATTCGTGACGTACAATTAAATTGATTTTCATTAACACGGACGAGCGTATTAGTTAGACAGTATTGGATTTGTTCGCTAATTAATTTTCGCTTGGTTGCAGCACGTTGTGTATTTTAAACCCAGATTTGCATGGCTTAATTTTGTGTCTGTACGTGTGTATTATGGTGTATATACATTGTATGAGTATATCTCGCTGAATATCTATTATACACACAAGGTTGTATCGCTAGTTGAAATGCTTGAATGCATGTATACTTTGTAACTTTAATAACCCATATATGCATGTGTATGTAGATATGGTCGACACAACACTATCTATGATATCGAAATATGATGTTTGCATTAGTTCTCGGTGTGGTTTATTGCACAGTATGTGCTTCTGTATAGTTAAAATGTAAATGTTACTAGAACTACGCATATGTGTTCTGTATGTTGATGTCAAACGTGTGAATCTCGATAGGTATTATTAAATGCTATTGGACCGTTTGTTATGAAAATAGCGCACGTTCAATTTTGGAAAGAAATTGAGAAAAACAATTAATTTGCATATAATTATTTGTTAAATTTACACATAAGAAAACTTAGCATTTTTGAAACACAAGCTCGTATTCTATATTATATGGAGTGTAAATTAACACTTGCATACATTCACGAGTATATGATACACCTGTTCATTAGTTTTGTGTTTTACGTTCACGTGCCCAAATGAGTATAGAGTGCACAGGCTGTCATTTCCGTCATCATAGCGACGCTATCATTAAAATATGCAACCGGAAGGTACCATATGACCGTGCTGTTATGTACAGAACTTTTAATAATAATACCAATCGAGATTTGATCAACGAGGTACAATCTATTCAGGAATACTAAACTATAGAGTCGATTAACTCGTCAATAGTGATTATGTAATTATATATATATATATATATATATATATATATATATATATATATATATATATATATAAATAAATAAACATTTTTGTAAATTTGCGATTTTAGCGAAAATGTACAAAAGTACAAATCGTATTTGTTCGCTTTTGCCGTTATATTCTCATCGTTTTGTCGCGTTTCTGAAAAGTGCTGAATCAGTACCAACTGAAACGTGTCTATCGCGAGATAGATCATTGCAAGCACCAGTAGTAACACTGATAGCAGACGTAGCCCTTTGGGCAGAACAGACAGACAGAAAGAAGAAACAGAAATGAGAGATCCGGACAATTTAGAAATTAAACTCTTCTGATATATCGGCGAGACGTGTTTTTTTTTTTGTACGACGGCTTTGGTAGCAGGTTGTACATTTTAATTACCTCTGAAGAGAACCAGAGGTTTTTCTATGTATCGTTCGTATGTTGTACATAATTTAATACGAACTTTTCTGGGTATTAAAGAGAATTCTCCATCTTACATTTTTTATATCATCGGGAGGATTCTTCGGTTTCATTTTTTATAAAAGACACGTTAAATAGAGTGCGTTATATATTGCGACTTTTAAGATCGACGGAGATGAGGCAGAGGGGTAGGAAGCATATAAGATAAATTACAGGAGGGAATCAATATCTTTGCTGATGTATTACGGTGTGTGAATTGTACGCATCTTTATTGAATAGTAATAGACTGGAGAATATCGAAAATGAAGTATACAGGATAAATCCCTTCTTGATCGACATGCCATTCGGATAGATTTTCTTCTCTTTCGGTTATCAGTGTTTCTCAACCATACATAGGAGCGTAACTAAGATGTGGAATAAGAGCCTTACAATTACTCGCATTCGATGTCTGGCTTTGATATTACCTCTGCCGGATCCAGTCAAGCATGTCACATACGTTATTCCATTATTTTTACTGACAATTTTTCGTAAACTTTGCTCCTTACGAATATTGACTGCTTAAATATGTATGAACAATTAAGTTTGTATTTCTGATACAATATATTCCTTCCTCTCTTCTCGTAAGTTATGAACATAACGGGGCGTTAATTTCGTTAACATTTTCATTCCTTACATTGTAGGTATACCGGAATATTCTTCGCAGGTTAACTTTGAAATATTGATGTCATGTAATTTGGTGTTTGTGACGTATCATTGACGTCATCGAATCATTATTTTATGATGTACTTTGGTATAATGTTAAAGTACAGGTAGCACTGTGAAAGGAGAAAGACGGATGGAAATATCGTATGTCTTCTCTGTAATGTAACAGCATGAATAATGTTACGGGGTGAGAAGAAAAAGAAGAAGTCTGTTTTATTTAAGCCCACACCTGCGCGCCTACAGTCAGGACTTTATTCCGATCTGCTCGAATCCGAATTGGAAATACGATTAATTGGCGAAGGAAAAAAGGAATTTTTTTTAAAACTCATTTAATATATAAAGATTGTTTTAGTTTTTGTTAGACGGACGGCGACATTGAAATATAATTGTCAATTATTTTTTGCATGACCTTCTCGATAACAGTGTACACTTTTAGTCGAGAAGGTTGTGATTTAGTGAAATTGGGAATTTATTTTTTGAGGAGAGGATTTTCTAAAATTAAGTAGAAGGTTATAATTGTAAATATATTTAAAGCAACACATTTGTCATTATTTTGTTTTCCATAGCTTTCTAATATAATTATGAAATGTTTTATCCTGATTAAATGACAAGTAAAAGACAAACTTGATATTATATGACAGAGTTTTTCATTGTGCACAACTTTTTGTATTAAAAGTTTTGATGGGGAACGTGATATCAGCAAATAAAAAAATAACATTGGATCCTTATGCATCATATTTTGGTGAACCATTTGGTATATTTTGTGTACTGTATGTACTTTCTAGATTATTTTATAATTACTAAACATTATTAGAAAAGAAATGTCAAAATTATTACACATTTAAGAGCTTTGAATATGTTTATAAATAATATCATTTTATCGGATGATCATTTGCCTTTTCGAAAATGTTCTCATTTGCCGGGTGGTGTGTACACGCATGTGAATGTATGTACACAATCGTGTTTTGTCATTTCGATGATGAAATTAAATTAGTAGCCACGTAATGGACACTCTAATAACGGTAAACACATCCGATGTTTAGTTCGGTCAAGTTTTTATACCATTACCTTTTGTCAAAGTTAATTCTTCACTTTGTCAGCAGAATACACACACAAATATATATATATATATATATATATATATATATATATATATATATATATATATATATATATATATATATATATATATACGTACGCTGATGGACGTTAGAGGGTTAATGAATATTGAATTACCGTATGGCGACCTTATACAATTATAGTTTGTATACAAACTTCGGTCATTTGATTTTATCACCTTTTTTTAATCTCTACAAAAGAGAACATGTGTTATATCTGCTCTACGAATCTATACAGTCCGTAGGAAAAAAAAACAATGTTCATTTCTGTAAGTTGAAATGCTTTCCCAGTCACAACGGTTTCGTCTTTTTGAAATAGACAGATCTCAGTTTATATTATTATTTAACAATGTACTCATAAATACCTGTCAGATAGTTAGTCATTGTTACAATGTGATATAGAAGTAGAGAATTGTTGGTTGTGTGCTGATGGCAAGACTGTTTCATATCCGGAACGACGTTGCAATTTTACATTGTACAGTAGCTCACAAGTGTACACTAGCCTTTATAGGACGCAGACGTCGCACCGTCCAATCCCTTGACGTCGACCAGATGCATTATGTGCGGTTAGAGTGCTGTGTTTGCAACTACTATTTTTAGAAAGTGCATAGCTAGTGTTTCTCTCGTAAGTTTTGTATAAGCATCTCCACAGATCGAAATCCCATTAATCATTTCCATTCAAAACTCAATCACAACAAGCTATTCAAATTTAAATTACAATACGTGTTATTTTCCATGAAACTTTTGTCCACATAGTAATTAATCCGAAGGAAACTGATTGAAATTATAATACCTAAATAATTAATATTTGTGAAACAACATACATTAATTTGTGGATTTATTTATAACGTAAATTAAACCAGAATATTGGGAATTGAACATTTATAAACGGTTGGGGAGAATTGGTATTTAGGTGACGTGTGGTGTATTCATACAACAAATTAATTTGCGAATTTGTTTATTACATAAATTAAACTACAATATTGGGAATTGAACATTTATAAACGGTGGGCGAGAATTGGTATTCTGGTGACGTGTGGTGTATTCATAGCGTTATTGACGTTAGTCCACGTGCTGGTTACTACCAGCCTGGCAGTGAATGCTAACGGTTACAATGCTCCGTTTATTTTATATACGTATGTATGTTTATCAGTTGAATGGTGGGTCTCGCCATTTGAATACAGCCAATGTATATTTCATACAATACTGTGAACGTTTCACCACACGCCGTGTCAGTTCACTTCAGTTCAGTTGCGCAAAGTTTTATCTGGTCGTATTCATTATGTAAACGGCCTCTGGACTTAACTGAAGACCAAGTCACCAGCTTTTATTAATAATGGCCGTATAAAATATATTGTGCAAGGGACATTTGAAAGTTCCGAATGACCGATCGATACGGATACGTGGCTGGCAACTTTGTGCGTAAAGCTTCCGTCTTTCAGGCTTCGCCCCTTTGGATAATAATCCAAGAAGTTTCAAGTTTAAATGATCTTCACACACTGCTATTCGGAATTATTAAACAGGGCAACAAAAAAAGATTAGTACGGATATGGTAAATTGAAAGAATGAACACTTAAAGTTTAACAGTTTTCAGAAGAGATTTTCTGTTTGATTGATCACCACTACAGTGTTCTCGACTCTTCACGATTGGTGGAATATCGGTTGAAAGATCACCATGAATTAATTGCCAAGCATGACAAGTCAAACTGATCGTTTTAGTCTGAACAAAGTTTAATTAACCCGACCGAATCATCACTGCACTATGTTATTTCGTCCGCGGTACCGTTCAAGTTATGTGGAGGCAAATAAATTGAATTTGTTTTCGCAAGTTCAACATTTGTTTATGCTAATGAGGAGTGGAATTTTAAAAACCTTCAAGAAAAACGCGAGAGACGCAGATCTCTTTAATATTTTGCTAACCAACGATGCTAAGTTTAAGTGGTTGGTATTGATGGATTAACTTCGGTTTTGGGTAATCCATTGTACCGATAGCGAAGGCATCGATTTTGGTTTCCGAACTCTTGCACAGCCGACGAACGCAAATGCGACGGAAACCATTGCAATAAATTATCAATTCTCTCGACCACCTTTGTGGTAACATGGCCACGTTCGTTGCATCACGAATTTTACTACATGAATCCACTGTGTATATGTGTGTGTCTGTGGTGAGTTCACGCCATGACCACTATATGCGTCACCACTATCGCACTGCTCCGGGAGATTTAGGAATTCACTGTTGCATTTTGGGAATTGGATTTTGAGATACCGCGAGCTGGGTTGAAATGCAGATAGGATAAAGTACATTTATATGCGGCGTTTAGCTTTGTTTAAAAATAGAGAATCTTGTTTGAAATGACTGTCTTTCAATTCTGTAATCAATTTAACTGAGAAGAAGTTTCAGGGCTAAAATTTGTATAGTACATCAACAGAATTGTTTTACCATGTATCCTAGAATCAAACAATCAGAATAGACATTTATTTGGTAGCTGATATTTGTTCCAAACAAATGTTTCTCTCAACGCTGTTCGTTACATATAATTACAGTTAAATTGGTTGTTATCAGCAAGTAGTGCAGCACATTAAATGCAACAAGAACGATAATAATTCTTTTACATTACGCTTCAGTTTTCTAGATGCCTGGTTACGCTTCGCAATGTTGGCTACAGATATGGCGATAATTCGCGATGTTTTGCTCTTTAAGGAACATTCAAGTACGGAGTGGATCGTATATTATGTACAGCCGAGGCTACACCTACGCGTGTTAATGAGTGCGCTAAAATATTTCATCTTGTTTATTAAACTGGGTTAATTACACGGCCTGCTACCGCAGGCAGACGAGAATATATGTAGATAATTGCATTAACGTAATATTCTACATGTGTATATAATGTTCATTGTTTGTCGCTATGTGCGAATGTGTACCTGTAAAACAAGCTAGATACATTAGACAAACCTAATTACTTATAGATGTTGTATTATTGTACTGAGGAAACTTGTAATTCTTCACAATATGATCTGAGTTCTTAGATCCTTCAGTATTTCAAATTTTTCAAAAGTTTTTTTTATTTTTATTTAAAACCCTAGTGGTATTTTAAATTACTCAAGAAATCTTTCATACCTCTAGTAAAAAGACTATTCCAATATACGTCTTCTTTCGTCTTATTAGTTAGTACAACGTTTTTGTTATTTTTAAATATCCCACAAGAATTGTTGATCGCAACAATTAAAAAGAATAACACACACTGCGTATGTTGTGAGCAATTCTGAACACAGGTGCAGAAAATACGTTACACACCAACACTAGCTGCAGTAATACGATCACTTCATCGGTTATTTGAAGTATTACTTCAAGTCAAATAAATGTTTGAGTGAATCTGTGATCGCAAGGTGCTGGCTGACAGTTTGCTTGGCAGCAAATTGCAAACGCCCAAACCAACCAACTTACGGACGCTTCATTCTGATGGAAGCAATAACGGTTGAGGAAATGGCTACGCGCACTGAGAATCAAGTGGCCGATGAACTGCGCGACTCTTCCATTGTTTTGTGGAGGAAAGTGAAGAGCTTCACGGCCACAGTCGTTTCAACCAATAGCTACGCGTCATTCATGTCACGTACATCAAAATCTAGCCACCCGTGGACCGTCAAGTAGAATATGTAACGGTGACATATTATGCAGCGACCGAGTTATACGAAGTGTGTGAGTAGACGAATCTTGGCTATTCATAGGAATCCGGAGTGAAGCCTTTGAACTGAACCCTGCTGGGAAAATAAAGGATTAATTCATAAACAGTGTTGCGTCACACGAAATACGTATGCAAAATCATTAGCATAGTGTAATTTGAAATCGAGCTTATGCTGCAGCCGGATCATCTTGACCATCTTCCAAAGGAAAAACTAGTGTCTGTTATGCAGTTGGAAATGCGAAAGATCTCGCATCTGAAGGCGTTAAATATTACACCAGAATCTTAATTTACAGGAAAAACCTTCGTTAATTTGATCCTTAAATCAAGAGTGTTTTACTGCGTAAACAACACTTATATGAAAACCAACGCATCAAATATTTCTGTACGTACTATCGTTCATTCGAATTACAGAATTTCTAATAAACATTCTCTGTATCCGAGCGATAAATTAAAAACCAAAGCTCATTACAATTCTCTTTCAACGTTTTCGTTGTAGTTGTGGAATGGAAAATCAATGTCGACAGATACAGAACGGTATATATTAACTAACCGAAAGAAGATTAGAAAACATACGTATTGTAAATGGATTTCGTCATCTTTCTAATTCTAATAAGACTTGTTCACGGACGCTCTCTATGGATCCGTCGTGGAAACTACGCCACCTCGTCATGAGAAAGGCGAAAATAGGAGAAATTTTCGCGGATTTCAAGGTATCGTTCCGGGGCGTTATTGGAAAACCAAACGGAAACTCTAACGGAATTTGAACCTCAGTAACATCATCTCCCTCCGCAAGCGGGTATGCGAGAGAGGTGAAGGGGAGGAGGTATAATGTATCGAATTCCCTCTGGCTGTATTGTCGGCGAAATAACTACAGTTTTATCGTTTTTCTACGCCTCACTTCCCTCCCGGGCGGCCTATGAAAAAAAAATCGCTATCAGTGAAACGAGGTTCTTAAATGCGACCAGATTGTACCAATACAGGACTGTATTAATCTAGGATATTATCTTCATAGGATTATCAGCATCACGGGATACGTTCATCAATGCCAGGCACAATTTTAAACCATAAATTAAAGCGTACAATATCGAATCTCTGTCAAGGTAAATGATACACATATGTATAACAATGTACTTAAAATCGGAATGCAAAATTTTGATTAAAATTGTTGACGAAAACCACAAACGATAATTAATGCGCCATTTCGAAATGACATTAACAGTAGCCCAAAGTTTTGTAATCTAAATTTAATTACCGCCTGTTCGATTGGAAAATTAAATTTTCTGCTGCTGTTGGAAAAAAATACTGTCGCAAAATAAATAAACTACACAGAAAAATCGTCACAACTTCATTTTACAACAATATGCATGACCAACTGTATAGCAACACACTATGTTTTAATAAATTATAACCTATAAATCGGAGTGTCAGACAAACATAATCATGTCTAAGGATAGGAAAACAATTGCAAAAAACAACAGTAGAGGATCACGGGACAACTGCACAGTCAACTATTATAATTCACCGCGTATGCATAATGTTATGTACATGTTATTTATGCGAAAACAAACACAAAACAAAAACCAAATACAATTAAAAGTTTAATCCATGAAATGCATAAACCACAGAGCAATGCGCGTGCCCACTACCTACAGAGTAGCTTTAAATGGAGTGGGGATTACAATAAGAGGAGTTAGCGTAATTTTGACATCCTGTACTTGTACATGTTGATGTTCGCTGTTATACCTGTTGTGTTGTAACTTAAACTGAACATTATTAATAGGAATATTTGGTGTACGAACTAGGTGGTTCGTGATACTGTAACATTAGTTAGTTTATTGTTGTAATGTTGGCAACGGGAACTAGTTTGAATACATGCGATTAAAGTACACTCTTGTTATTAGCGGTGATTGTATAAATTAGGGGAGTTGCATTAAATTTAAAATGAACAATATCAGGTAAAATTTGCATTGTGAATACTAATTTCTAAAACACAATATTAGATAACAATATATATATATATATATATATATATATATATATATATATATATATATATATGTATGTATATTATATAAATTAAAGATAAAAACAAAGTAAAATAGAATGACGTTTTACTATTCAAACACAGATGTCCGTCACACACTGTAAAATAAAATATAAAAAATTCACGTCGATAAGAAATAAAACAAAAATAATGTCAATTTCAATATGACAATAGGAAATTGAATTTCACTGTTTTGATTTGTTTCTCACAGTGTACTGTGATTTTTAACACAAATGAAAAGAGATCAATGACCTGGCGTTTTGTTGAGTGAATAAAATAAAATCGTAATTCAACACACAACTGAAATCGCGAATCGGCTAGTGCGCTATGGTATGTGTAAACAGAAATGACTTCCACTTCATACATCACCAGGACATATATACATATATATATATATATATATATATATATATATATATATATATATATATATATATATATTATTCCCAACTGGTTATGTCGACTTTGTAGGAATTAAATCCGTGGGTTAAAAGAAATAATATAGAATAGGACTTTGTAGCATTAATGTTAAGAAAGTAGGTAAGCAATGTATTTTCGTATCGATACCGTTGATTCAAATTGGCTTGCAGACACATAAAATGTATGTATTTATACATACACAGTTTCTGATTGCCATCAACATACGCAACTTTTACTGACGCTGAACGCTCTTCAAATTTCAGTAAAGAACACGTCACGACTGTAAAATTTAAAATTTATTTTGACATAAACAAACTGGAGTCGTAAAAAAAATAAATACCGCGGTAAGCAGCGCAGTGTAACGGCATGTGAGGGTACTAAATATCAATGTGTTACATTCAATGGCATACGTCAATCGCTATAAAACCGCATAGACTAGATACTTGCCTACTAAATAATGCACCCTTCGAACCGTAACACACGCGATCGTTGGATTCGTTACTGATAAATTGTGATCTAATACGCGATAATGCACGTATTGGCAGGCTCAGGAGGGGGTCAGAAGGGTCAAATAACTCGGGGCCGCGATGTACAGGAGCCCCTTAATAATGAGTATTAGTTTAAAAAAAACCTCAGTCGAAGAAATATTATTTAAAAAAAGGCAGCCGAATGATATAAAAGCCTCCAGCATCATAACTGACCCGGACCCCATCTCACAGTTCTAATAAAATTATCTATGTTGCTATAGTAATGCTATAACAGAACATAATTGTCTACAGTAAGTGTCAAATTTAGTTAGCTGTTAGTATTGCGCTGCGAATGCAGTAAATGTTCACAATTATTAAACAAATGTTTCTATTCTTTACAAGCATCTACTGTGTTGAATCTACAAAATATCTGCTCTGTAAGTAATGGCACGGAAATAAAAAATACCGTATGGTGAACACGTTCCGACACTTTTTCTTCACCATCTCAGTGCTACATATACCGGATGTAAGTATCATTATGTCGACGGCACAAATAACGTTATGCGTTACTGGTATATACACTGTACGCCGGGTTCGGTATGCAAAACAGATCACAGTTTACTCCACCCTCCATACCCCGTTTCTCTGACTGACAGCCGTGATTCATGGATACTACCTTGTGGATGTGTACCAAAGGCCTGTTAACTTTGTTATTTTCCACACATAAAGCTAGTCTTAAATAAAAATAAACCCTACGAAACGAAGGACGAATTATGCGAATATAACACACTAATGTAGAATTTTCCAACAAGCCAACTAGATTTAGCTAATGCTATTGCCAGAGAAATTCGTACAATTCGATGGAAATCGTTTGATTCTGAAAAGAATAACTAATGGATCATTTAGTAGGAATAAGATAGTATATTTTACAAAAAGAATCTGCACCAATTTTTTTGAAGTTTTCGTAGAAATCAAACCCATCATTTATCTCTTGCATGAAATGTACAATTTTTACATAATAGAGAACCGCAAATCTACACAGCCGTACGCGACGGCCTCGTATCATTATATGAATAATTAATAAAAAATTGTTTGAAGATTTCAAAGATGCAACGTAAATAATTCTGTAATTAAACCGTTGCTAGAACGAAGCAAACTAATTATATGTTGTCAATTATTTAAATTTCAAACGAGTCTCATAGAATCGACTGATTTTGAACGAATTTCGGTTCAGTTTCAGAATCAAAAGAAATCGAGAATCATTTGATGCTCGAATTAAAGCTAAATAAATAATTAACAATCCTGAAAATGTATGGAATACATTTTGAATTCCTTTACGTTTTTTTTTTTTAGTCCAAATATTTCAGAGATACCATGCATTCCACTGGCAAACAATAACAGGAAAAAAAGTTGAAATCGATGTTATTTCACGAATGTATGTTGGTCCTGCGAGCCGGATACTTTGTTGGCCACAACCGTCTTGATTTACATTTTTACCATTCTGACCTTTTCCAGTTGTTGTTCAAGATAGATATATGTTACCTCCCTGTCATATCTAGTGAGTTGGTTTATTTTTATACCACATCCCTTCGCCCCTCCAAGTCTTACTCGCTTGCATGCTCGTGTATGTACGAGTGTTTGCTAAAGTGAAATGCTGTCTGACCGCGTCACATGTCACGTTGCTTCTTCTAGTGTGCCGCCATGTTCTATACATGAGCTAGTGTGGACGAGAGAAAGTTAGGTTACACTGTAAGTCAGAGTGTGGATTACGTATCTCTTCGATCTTGGCTAAGAAAACATTAGCTTCGTAGTGATTTTATTTTGTTTTGTATATATCTATAAATATTATTTGCGGTTGTATTTTAAGAGAACTAGATAATGCCGGATTTTTCAAATGAGGTTCAATTAAAATTGCCAAACGAAATGAAATAACATCGAAGCAAAACTACGCATGCTTACTTGCTGTAATATTTATGCTACACGGATAGATTCAACATTGTTCGTTTTGATTTTAGATTTAGAAATTGAACCTGGTTCAACCAATTTGGCATAGGTTATTAAGAATTTTTACATGATTATACGGCCGAAATGTATAGCGAATTTGTTTCATAAAAAATGAAAACGCATATTAAAAATAGTAAAAAATATAAATTCATGCTTCTGGATTGAGGCTAAGTAACTTTTTTACTAATCCCAAAATACTAAAAACCACAAAAAATATACAGAGGTGTTGTAAAGTATAATGTTTAATACCCATTTTCATTTAGCATAAAAATTGCGTAAGAATATTAGCGTAGTTCCACTACTGGTGTATTTTGTTACGACACTGTTACGCTCGGAATTAGGTCACTTCTGCGGAGTAACCTGCTAAAGACACACTGAACCAACGGGAAATTATGTCTGAGCTCATCCCTGATAGCACACCAGCTGTCATTGTGTACGTTCAGGAATTTTTCCTCTGCGTTAAAATATTTATCAAACCCGATAACAGTACTCGTACGTGTTATCTGTAACTATAGATTGTATACAGAGATGTCAGTGTATGTACATGAATTAGTAACCTAGTTATTGAACGAAAAACTGACTATTTTTGTAGAATATACTTTTGTGAGTATTCTTGGATGAAACACAGCGATTTTTGTAGTGCTTGTATATAATATGAACTGAAAAAAAAAACGTGTTCTGGTAACTAACATACATTTCATCGAGAATCCATCTTTATATTCAGTTAATTTTAAACCAGAGAGTTCCTAAGCAACTGCGCATGCTCACAATGTGAAAATCTATTCGTAGAATACAGTTCTAAATAATGTGTGTATATGATTTTATGTAGAAAATTATGTACAGAATTCTATATATTATTCTGTAGAGATTTATTCATTGTGTCAAACAGGCTCAATAAAATATTGCTTGTAATTATCACACGTCAAAGACGAATTCGGTATTATATTTGTAAAGAAGTGAGATTACCAATACTGTCAACTTCACCGCTTCAAATATAATAATATTCATATCACCTTATCGACTGAAATTTATTTCATTTCAAATATCCGTATCATCATTTTAAACAGAATTACACCCATTTGGAAGATTATCTTTTGGATAATATTGAAGGAAATAGACATGTTCTTTATTCGGTTTTATGTTTAACATTACTCGTTTCATGTAAGGCACTTACAAACACATAGCTTTTGTACAGTGGCGTAGAGTAAGGGACATCTTAAAGCGCACTTTAATTTAAAGAAAACACCGCCAACATCGTGAGTGGCACTTCAGAAAATAAAAATATAATAAACTCTTGGTATATCACGCCAGTATGTTTCTAAAGCTACTGTTTTATATTTATGTAAGAATGTGCTTACAACTCACAAATAACATAAGTTATTTCATTTTTATAGCTTGTCCTCTTGTAATGACAGAGCCTATTTGATTACATTTGATGCTCGTTCGAGCAAAGTTCACCATTAAAGTTACAGAATTAATTAATATTTCAATTATAAAGATGTAGCGATCAGAAGAAGATTAACGAGCAGATATGTTTCATTTAAAAAGTCGGTAAATATTGTAGTAATTTATGTAGATACAGGAAAAAAATCATGCACAATCATGAAAGCTGCTTGTGTTTTTACTTTCTTATACGTAGTATAAAGAAAGTATAGGAATCATGAAAAATTTCGATTGCGAGATTTTGATGGAAATACACGTTTTGAGGTCCCCTGAATTGGTTTTGACTATTTTCTCAATGATGTCTGTGTGTATGTATGTATGTATGTATGTATGTGTGGCCGTATGTTCATTATCTCAAAAACGAATAAAGCTAGAGTAATGAAACTTCATATTTAAAAGTTTTTCGGATTGGCGAAGAGCTGATTAGATTTTGGGTATAATTAGAAAACCGGAAGAGGAAGTTTACTGAACACAGAAACTGTAAATTTCAAATTATTTTAAAAACAAAAAACGATACGTAAAAATTTTTCAAATAAACGTTGTAGCGAATATTATTATGAAGAAAAAATGTTGTATACATTTTTCGTCTATCTTTATCCAATTTTGAGTAAAATGTATTTATATATTGGCATGTATTTAAAATATCATATATGCTATGAAAACAAAACAAAGACAAAATATTTACAGAAATACGCATTTGAAAAGTCAAATATCTGCCAATTTGAATTGAGTATAAGGAAGTAGTGTGGTGACCACACCAGATTTTTTATAATGATATAATCGTTATTTTTTTTTACTAGAATCAAATAATACGTTACATGCCGTTTGATTCTTTGCGTGCACAACGGAATATTTAACGGAAAAATAACTTTTTTCATTAAAAGAACATTAACTGAAAACTGTTAGTTCTATTCCAAAATTATTAAAGAACTATATTTTTTGTTTGTTTTATATGTAATTGATCATTGATTCAGAAATATATTAATACGTACATTTCAGTCAGATTTTGTACATTTTTTTTAAAATTCAAATTGTAAGGAACATGCAACTATGTACTTTATTTCTTTTATCTGAAAATTAGAGTGCTTTAATTAATTATATAGTTCTGTAAAACGTAAGCAAATAATTTAGAAGAATTTTTTTATCACTGTGGGCAACGAAAAATACAGAGAAATCTGTTTACTCCGTCAATTAACTAATGAAAAACCGTTGTTGAAAGTACGTTGGTGTAAAACGGAGTACACAAATACTGCAATGATTACATTGCTACCTTCCTACACATCAGCTAGCTCTTATGTTTTATGTGTCATTGAAACACATTATATAATTTCCCTTTGAATATATTAAAGTGGCCATAAGCCCTCCTTTGAGGATAGTTCACTTTTTGATGAACTTGTTCTCGTCAATAATCATATTCTCATTTTGTCCTGCTTTTAAAATATTTATGCTTTTTGCCTTTTCATCGGTCTTAACATTGTGTATTTTTTGTTAATTGTAAATTTCTTCCATGTTGCATTCTTAGAGTCTGTAAGTTGGCAGATTGCAGGATTGTGAGAAGCAAGCAGGGTGTTGCTCTGCGGTTCGATACAAATAATTAAGTAACGCAATTTTTCATCAAATACAATAACATTCGTTGATAATTTATTTATTTTTCTAGAAAAGTAAATCAGTGTTTATATTGGTAAATTACGTACTCGTGTACAACATGAAAAACAACAAATTATAGTTCATTATATTCTAAAAATAATGTTAATATTGCGTGGAGATGTTAGTGCCATTTCAGTATCTGCCAGTGCAACTTACTGAGAAATTAAAGGCCGTTGAACTTCGTTGAGGTCTCTACACTGCGGTAGGGTACGACCCTACCACCCTTTTCATCATAGAGTAGTCACAATACCTAGAAACAAAATAAAACATGAACCAAATAACTGCATAATATAATATCGATACTAACTTGAAAGAAATATAAGATATGTAATATTCTGCAAAAATATGTATGATTAGTAATATAATGTAACATTTTGATAGAAGGGAATATATGTTCCGAAACAAGTATCAGTTATACTGATAGTCTAAGGACCTCGTCGACCTAGAATTACCGAGATCCACATCAATAAAACTCCGACCCGTACATGAATGCCGGGAAAAAGAAAAATATGACTAATGGGTAATTTAATGAACAACAAATTAATAAAAAAAAAGCGTAAAATACCTGTCACATAGCAACCATCTTGTAAGTTACATGGATAATGTTACAAGTTGTAACGTATCTTCCATTATTGCGCATTAGCCATTTTATCCTATCGTAATCGTCTTTATAACTGACTGTTACTGATAACGGTCGGGCACATAAAACTACAGCAATTTGACGTTCATTTTCCTTAAAGCAAAAAACCGCTGAATTCAAAATAATCGATATTAAAATACAATTTATAAGGATTGCTAGTTCTATAAATATATAAAATAATATCCGTTATAATTTTTGGTGAAAATGAATAATGCTATATTCATTTTCATATATTTATTAGTTAATTGATTTATAAATAGATCTTTGCTCCCCCATGTTTCAGCAAATGGCCTGTTATTTTAGTATATATTTCCAGAATATAATTATACTGACGGCTAAAAACAAAACTATAACTCATACGATGAAAACTTGTCATTCTGCAGCAATACCACTGCTATTGTCTTGTAAAGTTTTCTTCACAGTAGACTTGTATTATTTAAAAAGAAATGAGCACAACACAACGTACGTTTGCGACGACCAGTTCTGCATATGGAATGTCACATACATGTGATTCAACAGCATGCGCTAGCGATTTTTCTTTCACTAGAAATTACCGCACAGTCCGCTTGATTTATGCACTCGAATTGATATTAAAACGCGTTGGAATAAAGGCGAGATTCTCATCTGCGTTTTAATTCGTACACTAAATCATCGCTATTGACACTTTCTTATCGGCCATTGTGGCTGGTTGTGTTCGCACAGCTCTGCCGGTGCCTAGTTCCCCGTGCAAACAACTAGATGGCTTAACCATCGCGCGCTTCCTTCTTTGCCGGTTCTTCTTCTTCTACTTAGTCAGCTGCTTGTGTTCGTTGTTTAACTAAGGGGACTGGATTTTTGTTGGCTTAAAAATTATTTGAACTTAAACAGTGTGACCGATTAATAAAATAGTGGGTTTGTCGTGCGGTCTTTCTGAGGGGAATATATTTAAATTTAATTAAAAGTACTACCAGCATTATATATGCATTAAAACAGTGTTCATCTGTATGAAAAATACCCACGATGGCTTGTACAATTGTATGCCGGCTAGTGTACGGTCGCTAGTAGTGTATGCATTTTAAATTTCTGCGCGGTTAATTTAAATTCAGGCAGCACGATACATCACGGTATTCTGTTAGCCCTGCAGGCGGAATTAATTAATTACAATGTATATTCTGAAACGGCAAATAGAACGGTGTAAAAATCATGTTGTTGACGATGGAAATATATGGGCATACATTTAAATGTAATTCAGAATATCGAATACGAAAAAAGGACAATAAAAAGAATTGAATATATGTTCTGTAAAGAGCCCTGGATTAAAAAAAATCATCAAAATTAACAATTGTCTTTCTATTTTAATATATTAATTCAAATAAAACAATAACCGAACATATTTTGAATCCATACGGCTGTAATGAATATAAAGTTCGTCTCTAAATGTTCCACTCAACTTGAATTACAGCTCAGACTGAACTAGCCTTGTTAGTTGGTATCTAATGTCACACTAATGATACTATCACTATGCTGGAAATAACAATTGTGTTAACGGTTAGTGACCACGTATGTAACCGGGGTTGTGCAAACATACGTACATGTGAGATGGACAGACGATGTCTATTGTCCGAACTTTACATGTAATGATCCTTATATTTACCGGTCTAGACGTCAAGTATTAAATTCGTACATTCGCATGGTTGTATAAAGTTAGGTTTCGTAACTGATTGTGTGTGTGTGTGTGTGTACGCATATTCAATGGATTTGTGAAGACCAACTTTGATGACAGAATTAGATGTAAAGTGTAATTGTATTCTCAACGTTGAATGCTACTTAAATAATAACGATAAACTTCTAAGATAAAGTGTTATACTAATGAACTAGTCTCGGTTCAGGTGAAGTTTTTTCTGTTTTCACTGATATATGCTTACTTCTTTTCTTTCTTCCAACTGTCTCCTGTACGGATCGATAGATGGTGATTTTTTGTGTCTAGGGTTCAATGCACTAGGACGTGTCTAGTCCCATTAAACCTTTGCCTAGAGACACATGAATGATGAAGCAGACGGTCCGAGCTCATCCGTTGTGGGATACAGATCTGGTTCGGACACTGGTGTAAGCGTGTCACATGCTCGCTTTACCGCACAAACCGCATCGCCTCGGTAACACACACATGCATACACATCCTACAAATAATTATATACACGTACACAAATACATATATATATATATATATATATATATATATATATATATATATATATATATATATATACGTATAATGTGCACAGTGAGTAAAAAAACTCGCACATATATTAGTAATAGTTAATTAATTGACTTTAATGTGGTTTGTAATATACTTGTTTGAGTTAATAATTTAAAGAAACGCTTCTTCGCAAACGGTTTATCCAAATATCCTTTCCCATTCCACAGTTATAAGGTACCAAGGTCAGTTCGTGTTTTTTTGTTTTATTGTGTATTTCAAGAACATATATTAAAAACTGAATAATATTCCCACTTTCTAAAAATAAAACTCGTAAACCATGCTTACATGATGCATGTATTTCCAACGATAAATAAATGAAAGATTCCAATTGATGTATTTAAGTATACATATTTTATAGACATGATATTTCGAAACAGAAACAAATAACAATCACAATTCCTGTGACCTTTCTTTTGTCAACGAAGTTTACCGGCTGAAAATAATGGATTATTGTTTTCGTATTATGAATAATTAATGACACGTGTAGAACAGTGTTTTTTTCTTTTGCTTCTTCGATCGGTCATTCGACAATACTTCAGTCACTATACAATTACATGACTCCGGGAACTCGTAAATAAATCTTTGATTGCCTTTTTGTATTTGTGCTCAAAATACCGTGTGATTAGCTTTTGTTTGACCGTAAATAATTCATAATCGTCTGGTCAACTTTTGCGGCCGCAAACACTTGTAAAAAACAATCCAATTATAGTTTGCAGACGTTGAAGAAAATGACTTGCTGCGTTAGAAGTCACCAATTACTCGTAATGTTTTGTGTATGTACTCATTGATTGGCCCTGTAGTACTAACCAATCAATGAGTTCGTGCTAGTGGTTCGTTCGTGTTAAATGAACGGCGTGCCGTGTAACTATTCTGTTAACACACGCTACATTCAGCACCTAAGGTCTCTGACATTGGCAGACATATTGTGTCGAAAGGTCACTGTTTGACATATGAACAAAACTATTTTCTCGCCATCGTCATCTAGCAAATATGTCACAAATTATAGACTACCAAATTCATACAATCATACAGTCAAACACAAGAGTTTTGTCACAAAATTGAAAAGGAAAATTGTGAATTCTCTTGTATTTTATCTGCAGTGAAATGTATAATATTTTTTCGTCGGACTATTCGATATGATATTGGAAATTATATCTACTGGAGTTGTCCTAATTACCTGGAGTAGCACAATTAGACATTTTTTAACGTCCTTAGAAGAAGTTTCTAGCTCATATTAGACGGACGGCTCCTACAGATTATTGTGGAATGCGAACCTCATGTATGACAATGTCCTGGACGGGAATTAAACCCGTGTTTGTTTATATAATCAGAGTGCCGTACTTATTTCTTCGGTTTTGCAGGCATATTAATGTCATGATTTATACCACTGATATTGCTATTATGTATTAGACTATGTTACTGTAAAAGCATCAATTCAGTGCTTGCATGCAGTTAATCTTAAAAATATACATCCTTAGTAGGTTGAAGGTTTTTGAAGGTTAGGGTATTCTAAAATGCCATTCTAAAAAATAGTAAATGTATACTTTTACTGGTAAGTGTATATATTTAGTAAGCTTTAGTACGTATTCCATGATTCATGTTCTATTGATTGTTTCATAAAAATTACAATCAAAAACAATATGATTCTCTTTACGTACCTAACTACAGTATTAATCTAAATCTTTACAATGCTTTTTTCCTTTCATAATATGAACTGTTACTTTGTTTTATACTTTAAATAACATGATTCACACTCTATACATATGTACGAGTGTATTAGAATGAAAATACTGGAAATAAATAAAACGAACTCACCATATGGCATGTAATGCATAAAATATTTTCTCCATTTCACATGTCGCGAACGTGTAATTTACTAGGTGAGTGAAATAGTGTCCCTTAGAGAATTAAAACTTTACACTTTGTGTTTTAGTAATTTGTATATAGAAAATTATACACATTGCAGTACTCAGGGTCGCCCAAACTACACTACTAAGCGGGCTATAGCCCAGGGGCGCCAGCCATTTGGGGGCGACAATTTTGCTTACTAAAAAACTTCAGCCGAAGAATATTAGAAAAAAAAAAAAACATCAACCGAATATAAGTATGGGCTCTTTCTTATAAAAAAGGGGCACATTATTATTAGTAGCCCACGGGTGCCAAATATCTTAGGACGGCCCTGGCAGTAACAAATATGTCTATACATATGTTGGTATAACTATTACGTGCAATCTCCACATCGGATTAAGATTGGCGATAAGTTTTCCAAATGTATTTCCTTCTCTTCGACTCGTTCACTGTATCGTGACACACTGTTTGATGTTTTACTTTTATGTGAAGATATTGTGCGATAAGATTCGACCTGGCACTCTCTCATAAAAATATAAACTATTCTTAAGCCATATTTATTGCACACATGTTAGTGTACACGTGAAATACACATTACACAGTGTTTTATCTTAACTCATGTTTTATATCACACGCTTTGGGTACAGATCGCATGTTGTTTACCTGGAAATATCAGGTAAGCAAAGTAGATTGTAATAACATGTTTGTTTAGGAGTTATACGTCTGGAAAGTATAGTCATTTATTTATGGTTTTTCTTTCCAAAATAACAGTTACCCATTCAATACAGTCTTTGTTTCATACGTATTTATGTACTAAAGTATCCCGTTTTCTAACATCAGAACAATAAAGTTGAGATTCACGTTTCAAGCATGACTTTTAACTTATATTTCGTATTAACATGGAAATATCGAAGAGAAAATATGATGCTTCTACCTGTTCGTATAAAATTAATACTACTATACGTATTCGATATTGTTCGAACCTCATCGTATGTAGAAGCTTAGCATTATCGTTTTAATTTTACACTCTGTTTGCATTCGACTATGCATTTTACTTTACTGAATTGAACGATACAGCTTGTTGTAGCAAGCAAATGTGTAGTCGTTTTATTTTTTATCGCTTAATAGCAAGAAGACAAGCTATACAAGCGCTCCGTCGCTGTACATTGCATAGAGCATGTTCTATAAAAGTAAAGTAATTTTCCTCGTTATTGCATAGCGCCGTGTGCAAAGATGAAAATAAAGACAATTATTATCTACCACCAACAACACGCCACCACAACCATAAAACTTAAACCACTAACGTCATCTCTCGTAAAACGGGAGGAAAGTATCATTTTTATCAACTACCAAAGCTTCGTCTGATGCTGGTATGCTTTATTTATCTTAATAATAAGCGAAGACACCAAGTTATTTGCGAAATTAAATGAGAAGAAAATGATTTTAAACATGTCTTCACAAAATACGTATTGTGAACCAAGTTTTATTTATTCTACTTTGTGTGGTGAAGAAGTTTCTCTTAATCCTGCGATGATGCAAACCCAAAGTTTCCAATAATTTGTACATACAGTTTTATTCTATCTAAGCCGGATTCCAATCAATAATAGTTTGTACCCTTTTCTGTTGCCCGAGGAGCTTTTGTGGTTTCGACTGGAATTTTGACTGGCCATATAAGTACCGCAACATCTTATGCAACCCGCAAAATCTTCGAGAATTCGCTTATGGCCAAAAATGTCTTTACCTATATTGCGTCCTTATACCATGAATGGGAAAATTCTCAAGATGTGTTCCTGGAACCTTGAAATACCGGTTGAAATAACCATGAAATCTCTAGTTGTTTATGCTACATTATCTCCTCAAACTAATAATCATCTTTTTCTCCTATATTTCGAGCAGTAATAAATTACGCACAACACACACACACACACACACACTACATTTCATGCTCTGTTTCTTCTACTTCTTTTTTCTCCATTTCCATTTAATTCTTGTTTCAATGTCATCATTCGTGAAAACATATTACAATCACTGGATGGATCATAGCCAACTTGTATTGAGATCATGGCCAAGTCTGTAACAAATGTTTGCCGCATTTCAGGAACTTCCTTCGCCGAAGAAAACAAGTCGAATATAAGGTGTATTTTTAGCAATTGCAAAAATTTCACTCGCAACCGTAGAAGTGTGGGTATTTTTAATGTGGTTTTCAAATGAATTGTGATTGAGTTATTGCTGAATGACTGGGGTAGAATTCGCTTTGCCAAACCAATACCATTGATAGGCGATCAATAGTGAAAAAGCATTAATGTTATGTATGTTACTGGAAAGCAATAACGTTTGGAAAGTTCTCAGGAATATAGTTTTATTATTTATTTGTTATTGGACGAAATAAAACGTTAGTATCTAACGTATTTGGCACTTGATTTAGGCGCTAAAGTGTTAAGCCATACTTCAAATCCATATTGAAAAGACTATGCTCAAACTAGAAATTAATTTTAGCCAGTAACAAAAATAGATTAATGAAGTAAATCAAATTCCGAATTACTTTTTGCAGAACTTAGTTTCCTATTCTAATTCTTGTTTGCATACAAATGGCACTAAATATCGCCAAATTGAAAGATAAAGAAAAAGTTGAAAAGATTTCAGTTTGCACGCAGGGTAATGGATAAAATTTTATCAAGGGAAAAAATTCAATATCGTACATTCCAATTCTATCGAGCGGCTTTGCATGACAAGCACTAGTCATACTTCATTACTAGCGTCGGGCATTGAACACAGGACCTCGTATGGTAGTAGCAGGTGTAATACACGTCGTATATAATTAAAAACATTCTGTTCATCGTTAGTGATGTTCCACGAATAAATATATCTGTTCAATACCGGTAGTTGCTAGGACGCGGGTTCAATTTAAATCTTTTAATCAAAATCAACAATATCGAAATGCATAACTACATTGTTAAGTAGATTAGATAATACTAATGCTAAAAATAGTCATCTTCGACAATGTTCTTGTTGATGTACGGATTTAAGCTGAACTAGCGTCCTATAAACCCGATATAAGTATTTTGTTTTAAATGACTTGTTTTATATTTATTGGATAAACAAATTTAAGTTAAAAATAACTAATTTTATCTTCTAATAAATGTCTTCTTTTCTCAGTAATAATTTTAATTCTAAGACTAACTCATTTAAAGTTAACTAAAATTTGTTTTAGTTTTTTGTTTTGTTTGCTGTATGTTTATCATTTGCATATAATGAAATTTACTGGTGTAGAAAATTGCGTTTCTCTGTTACCTAAACAAATGAGTATATACAGTTTGAGAATGTAAACTGACTTTTAGATAAACAGCGTAGTAGTATTTATATTTCATTTTATACCTCTCGGTGTTAAAATCTACATCAAAAGTGTCCCTTAAATACATGACATTTATGTGTACAATTTTATTTACGTATTCACAATTCCTTTTATCTTAATTCTTCGTATTATTACATCCTTTATCCAGTTCAGTAATCTAAAATGTCTTCTAACTTATATTGTTCCCTCTTCCTATTTTCGCATTCTGTTAATAAATGCTCTATAGTCTCTGTTTTTTTTAACATATCCTGCATTTTCCATCTCCTTTTTCTGTCCAGTATTTGTTAGAGTTTTCTTCATTTCCACATCGGAATCGTGCAATTGTTTTTATTGCTTCTCTGTTTTTGGTCTTTTGTAAGTCTGTATACCTGATATCATATCTGGTATTTTCTATTTTTATCCTCTGTTCCTGTCTCTGTATGTCTGCGTCTCTGCTTGTTATTATTTCCATAACATCCAGCTCTTTTCGTTTCCTTCTTCCTATGTCTCTTGCGCAGTAACCATTTTTCTCATAGAAGTGAACCCTGTAATTGTAGAATTTTCTTTCTTTTTAAAATTCCTTCAAAAAGCTGATGTCCCCTCGGGAGAGAAAAGATGTGTGTAAACATCTCGAATGGCGAAGAAAGAAGAATTGAACTTTGGTCGGCCATTTTATAACCTTTTTCGGTGTAAATGCTCATAAAATGATCTGTACCGTACGACGTTCGTTACGGATCGTAACCAATTCACGAAAATTTACGCCATACCCCAACTGAAACAGATTACTAGTTCTGTGTTGGATTTAAATACAGATTCATCCTGATTTGCGAATCGAAAAGCCAAGCCAGCAATATTGCTGATCTATTTTCATTTGCTTGAAACGTGGCATTTTTTAATTTTAATTATAATTTAAAACCTGTATATGTTGAAAGAGGTATTAGTATATTGTACCATTTCTTCATTAGTAGAGGATTTGTTTGACAATAATACATAAATTCGTTAATTTGCTAAACATTTTGCACCCGAGGAATATGAGGCTTGAATATTTGTTTTGTATCGTATTGCTTGTGGTCCAGATCAACAATATCGAAGCAATATTGCTTTACTTCGAATGTATTACTAACTCTAGAGATATCGTTTTTATATTTTCTACTTTGCTCCATGACAAACCCATTCTGATAAGTTCATCTTTAGCTATAAAATAAAAAAACTGGCAGATCAAAATCTGAATGATCCAAAAAATTGTTTTGGAGAGTATTTTAATTGATAGAGATGTACTTTTTGTCAACAGACTATGATCATTAGTATGGCGCATATATGAAACTTAGGGAATTCATTGTTCTTTCGGGTTTCAAACTATAGCTAGCAAGAACATACTTAACGATAAAACACTTTGAGCGAATATTCTGAAAACAGTGTCGAGCACTGTAGTTAATATAATATGTAGAAACTCTCTTGTACTACGCTGTAGTTTTTTTTTTTGTTCCACCTCTGTGTGTGTGTGTGTGTGTGTGTGTTTTGGTAACCCTGCTGCTTTGTCACCAGTATGCTCGTTCCTGTCATTAGTAAGCTGCTGGCAGACATGAAACATGGTCGGTATCCATAGGTCAAGTGAAACGCTTTCGTTATCAAAGGAAATTCTACATTACAGAACAGTGCACCTGCAATACGCGATGCCCAGTAGCGTAACCTGGGGTCCGTGCATATGCATCCCCCTTAACAAGTTTATTTTTTCATGTATTTAATATTTGAACATTATCTAATTTAAATACAGTATTTTGTTATCTAATTAATAGCTTCAGACCTGCATACATATATGTAGATAATTGATGTACATATAGGTATATCAACCTTGCAAAATTGTAAATAAATATTTCTGGTTGCGCCACTGCCGACGTTATATTTATACTGGGTGGCTAAGACGAAATATAAAATTTACTGTTGTCACTTATTTTAGTTTCAATCTATAGGTACGTATTACAATTAACTGATTAGCCTCTTATACCTGTTTAGAATGTTATTTAACATTCTATTTGGAATTATACATCAGGTCAGACTTTAGAAACGATTCTCAGTTTAATTGTAGAATCAAAATCAACCTAGGATTATTTGATTATTAAATGGAAACTCTTCTTAGAAACAGCATATTAATCTTGCAATTAGAAACCACAATGAAAAAGATTATATAAGACTGTAGAGAAGATTCAATTTAGAATGGTTTTATTGTTAAAACAATATGTGTATATTTAACTTAAATCTCGAATCTATCTAGTCGCCCGTTATTTGTAGGTTCGTTTTGGTATTATCGATTGTGATTCAAGATTTAAATTGAACCTCGTCCTAGAAACCCAGTATAAAAGTGCGACGATAGAACTGCTTTTTTTCCGACTGCCAAGTGAGTGCTTGTAATGATAACGAGAACTACTAATTTTATAAAGTGATATTATTTGCATACATACAGTCCGCTACCTAGCATTATGTAAATTACATTTTGAATCGTAATACATCGTCATCAGCTGACGACGGAGTGTCAGGGTAAAAAAAAAACTTTTATCAAGGAATCGATAAAAAAAGAATCTTCATAGCAATTTGGTGAATACTGCAAGAAGTAGTGTGTAATACAGGCAAAATGTATTGAATTCTGCATACATTTACATGAGGCAAAACTCAATCTGAATTTAGATTCACCACCGGTGTGAGTGTATTACTCCTCACATCTCGTCACGCTAAATTCAGACGTGTATATTCATGAAATAGACAGAATGTAGACTGTAGAGGAAAAGGAAGAAGAACACAGTAATGTATGTATGACGTCATGCACATATACTAGCACCAGGCCAAACAGAACTGATATTTGTGAAAAGTGAGATTTCCAATTTCAAATGAATAATGGCTTAGTGCAAATTCGCGTTACGAAGAATACTACTAATGTTTTAGTAGTAGTAATGATCCAATAGAAATCTTACCTTGAGGAAGGCTTAAATACATATCAATCTATATGGCTATATGCTTTAAGAAAAAAAAAAACCGATATTTACGTGCCCCACTACACCTCTGGAAGATCCAACTCTGTCACCTTGAAGCGAACGAAAAGAAATGCCAAATCCTCCGGCACAGAGCACGCAAATCTGCCGATATGATTATTCGGGATTTGCAAGAAAATAGAACATGTTTTCGTTTTCTCGCGTCTCGCATACAACGTGACGTCCTCTTGCGCAAATATCACACAAAGTTGATTTTTTATATAAAGACGGGCTTACACTTTTTGACCGGGCACTTTTTTTTCTGACCAATCACAGCCAATATGAATGCTTTCAACAGATGACGATCAATGGACCAAGAAGACGAAAAGGGATGATAATAAATGACGAAGTGCTATTATAATGGGCCAAGGTGTTTAAAAAGGTTTAATGCACATTTAATGAGTGATTTCCTCTATCCGTCCTTGGCCGCTACCGCGCAGGCTAGTCTAATCAGTGGGGTTTTGAAATTTGAAATCTGCACGGGTCTGGGGTATTTTTACATTTATCTTCTCGAATATTCAGTTTATGAACTAAATATCGATGCTGTAGTTGGCCAGGTTTGCCGGTGGTATAATATTATAATCAATATCACCTGTGTGTCGGGCAATGAAGGTGAAATGTACAATTATCATTGCACTACATTCTCAGGTGATTAACAGAGAGAAAGAGAGGTTAAAGTTAGCTTTCTGGAAGTTATGGCAGATGCTCTTTAATCTATTTTACAGCTGTAATCAAGCAGATCTTTGATAGCAATTATAGTTAGCATAATCACTACACTGGTGATCATTTAATGAAGACGTCTTTTGGTGCAAGTAAATTTTGGTGCCTGCACGTTTTGGTGGACGAGTATTTCGGTTTAAGCGCATTTTGGCGGAAGCACACTCTTAGTGGAAGAGCATTTTAGTGGAACTTCATTTTGAAAGACGCGCATTTTTTGTGGTTGTGCACTTATGTTGAAGCTGCAATACTTTATATTCATGTGTAAACAATAATGTTATTATTTTATTTACACAGCAATCTAGATCTAATCAACGCATATACATGTTTCTAATGACATAATTTACGTAATGTGTGCATTCATAACTTTTATGGAATAATCTTTAATCAATGCTATGACGATATAACCGCAAAATAATGTAGTTTATAATGCGTAGCAATATTATTTGTAATATCTTAAATCTCACGTACGTTCGTCTATGTACATACGTTCTCTCCCTCTCTTTCGCTCTCTCTGTCTATCTGTATCTCTCGCGCACACACACACACACAAACGTCCAATTATAGCCTCGTACATTTACACGAACGAACAAAATTTGTATATATAACAGAATGCAAACGTATTACACGCCGTTCGAATTTCAATATATACGGAAAATCGTGTAACGATGAAACGCCAATCTGTTCGCCCGCTTTGTACATACACACGGTCGAGTGAGCGACTCGTCAGTGGCGGGGGGCGTGTGTGGGACGAACACTGGATAGAGCTAGCACGTTAAACATAATGAAGCGATGTTGTGTTTTGCATAAAGGATGATGGCTGACCAAGTGTTATAAGGGATGCGAATGCGTTTAAGCAAAACAGACGGCCGTTTGACAACAGTGGAACCGCAACATTGTCGATACATCGGCGTAACTATCAGCGGGCGTAATGGAAGGGCGTAACGATAGAGCATGGATGACACCAGCGCGTAGTTTGTATACGTCTGAACGTTACAAGACTGGTGTTAATGTTATTTCTGATCTTGTCTTGTGGTGTACGTGTGTTGTCAGTCTCAGTTTGAATTACCACTCGTCCACTTTGAAGGGTCCGCAGTGAAAAGGATTAGCTTTTCCGTCAAGATGACAGAGTTTCACGTTACAGAACCAACTTCTGTTGCCACATAACCACAAGTTTTTTTTTTTTTTTTTTTCTGTTACATGCAATAAATATACGTCCATCTGGATATGAAACGATTTATTGCAATGACAGTTATTAAAAACAACCTGTCATATTTCTTTCATTGTAGTTTTGTCAGGAATTTGTCATTTATTTCAATGTCTACATCATGCAATCTTGCTCAACTAAGTCATCGTTGAATCACGTTACGTTAGAGGTAAGGAGCGCACGTTAAGTTACGTTACGTTAGCGCGAAGCGAAAGCAGGTTAAGTCAAATACACAAGTTTTATTGAAATGCGTTCGATCAGAATGTAAATATTCCGATGGTGGTTTCAGTTTTATTTCAGCTGACGAAATATAAAATCGACGTGGATTGCTTGCTGTGCTCTTTTTGGATCGAAGGTTTGTCTTCTATAAACCTCTGCACAAACGTACACACACACATACACGCACGCACTAGTGTGATTGCGTTTCTACCGATAGGATCAATAGCCAAGGGGAAAACAAAGAAGAAGAATTAAATACAATTACAAGCCAGCCCGGATATGGAAATGGTAGAACGAAATCATTATCATTGTCAGAATATACAATATTACTAATGTTCTACTTTCGACGAAAGTTGCTTGTAAACTCGGACCTTGACATGAGTCAGAATGAACTATTAATCATTTTCCATCCATTCGCACTGGTTATCCGTTTTCTGAAATCCTCTGGAACAATTCACATACATTCTCCAGGCGGCCAGTACAAACCCGTGACGTCTTTGTCTGGCCAGGTTGTAACAAACTTTGCCAAGTTGTGATAGTTGTGTTACTTTGACAGGATGTGAGACTACGGGTATCTGTTTGTATAACCTGTTATTTGTCTGCATGTATCTAGACTGTATCTAGTCTGTGTGTATGTATACGAGTGTGATATGTATGTATCTAGACCAGTGTTTCTCAATCTATGGGTTGCGTTAAATTTTTAATGGATCACGAAATGACAGCTGCTAGAGATCGTTCGAAGATATTTGGAATTTATTCTCGGAGCATTAGGGATTATCCGAAATTATGCCAGGTACTAAATGCACAAAAAAAAACAAAGATGTATTCAAACATTTCTGTTTATTATTATATTACACAACCTGAATCGATTGATGTTATAAAGGTAAAAATTAGTATCATAACAAAAAATAAATATATCTCTTAAAATTGTACCTGAATATCGCCACTACTAGTTGCTAACGGCCTATCCTGCTGTAAAGGGTTCCATTCTACCTACAAGTCATGTCAATTCCAATTATGTATCGTTGTATACACTATACCTTGTGTCACACCGAGTAACTGATGAAATACAAGTATGTTCAGTCGCATTACAACTACTAACTAATATGTTGAGTTGCGTGGCAAAAATATGTGTACACTGTGTAGGTATTATATGTAGCTAGCATATATGTATAGGGTATCCAGCCAAACAACCAATTAACGTCATCGTTTAGGGAAAATCTAACAAGATTAAATATCACTATGTATTTGTAAATATATATTTTTAATCAACATTTTATTATATCTTTTTAATATGCAGGAAAAATCTATTAAGATAACTTATAATGTTAATAAATATTTCTATTAAGTTATTTTTCATTTATTTATTACACGTTTATAGTAGACGTTCCGTGCGACTTGTACTCTGTTAATGTGTTCTTGTGTGGCAGAACATTGTTTTAATCCGGTTTAGAACTCGTGTAAACGTAATCGAACATGACATCACAATTTCTAGTGATATTGCATTGATCATGTGAATTGGTTGTTTGGCTGGATACTCCATTCCATAAGTATATATGAGCTATGTACGTGTATATACCTGTGTAGGTGGCGCCAATATTTCTCTCCTCTCGTCGCCACTTCTCTATCGGCCTACGCGCTCCTTCGTACCGTTCGGTTTGAGAAGGTAAAGGATTGCTCCCGGCCGGAAGTTCGATAGTCGAAGAGTTTCCGTGCCTGATATATGCTACGGGTGTACAGCCGGCTACACAGGAATGAGCCGCGGGTGGAATACTTAGAATATTCGCCCGACTCAACGATGTCAGGATTAAAACGTGTTTAGCATTCTACCTAATATTCTCACACATAAATACTGAGTACGGCCCATGCGGTTATTCATTTACGAGCCATTGATATCGACAGGTAGCAGATATTAATATAATAACGGCTACAATCATTGAAATATGACCTTCTGTAGTGTTATTTCATTAATGTAATGTACCTAATCTCACCTGATCACACACACACACACACACACACACACACACACACACACAATGCTGTGCTCATTACAATTCGCTACACGTGTCAGTGGTGCGAGTTGCTGCCGCTAGGGAGACTGGAGCCACATGTTACCGGGTGTCGTTGTTCTTTTGTCGTGTTTTGCTCCATTGTCACATAACTACTGACACAGGACGCCTTAACGTTGCTGACGAAATTAAGATAATGGACTGTGATGTACGTGTGGATTTATTGGCTCCATTTAGCGTCCGGTTAGGAGAGAATTTTATGTAGATTTATTATCGTTTCATGACCGTGGTCAACGGGGTTCATCGTTTAATCGCTGCTTTAAATAGTTGTAAATTCACAACAAACTGTTAACGAACAAATTAACGAGTGTTTTTTGATAGATTTATGTACTAACACATATCCATACATAGATTAATACATACATATAACTACAGTGAAATCCGCTTGTAGTAAACTTGAAGAACTTTGGTTCACTATAAGCGAATGTACACTATAACCAAAGTGTTTAGTATGTTATGTATTTAGTTGTGAATCAGTAATACATTCATTTTAAGCGAGATTCCACTATATACGGGTTCACTATAAGTAGATTGCAGTGTATATATAAAAGTATATAAAATCACTAATAGTAATAATGTATTTATATACTTATCTTTATATATGTTACAGTAAACGCTTGAAGCACTGTAAATGTAAACACTTAATAGCAAAAGTATATATTTACTTACTTTAAAATACCGTGCCCTATCACTTTTCTACCTCACACTACCCTCCAACCTACCTTAATAGGAATATATACTTTTTCTAATAATTGTGTGCAATTTCTGAATTTATGCCTGTACTGCGACATATAATTTATGTACTACCATTATTTTACAAAATACTAAACTGTGTTTTTCTTTTTGTTCCAGTGAAAAAGGCTCGCTACATAGGGGCACAAGGTAAGAGACTAATTGCATTTTTATACAAAAAATATATATACATCATATAATTAATTAATGTAAAAAAAAATTCAAGAATCCCTTCCACAATATACGTAGGAGTATTTCAATTAAGTTTATTTAAATTCCCACGAGAAAATAAAACATACATATATTCACTGTAATTTGCAAAACAGCACATTTCTATAAATAACGTGTTTTTAAACAAGCAAAATGTAAACGAAGTTTACTAATCAGCCGACCGGTATTCGGCAATGTTCGGGCAAGTTCGTCGGCCGCAAGCCCCGTACAGTTGTGGTGGGGATGGTGGGTCTCGTATAAATTACTTAAATACTTGATCCTTCATCCTGACGTTCGTATAGGAATTTCCGATTAGCTCTCGCAACTGGTGTTCGTTCACATGTCCCATTCCCCCAAAACTTGAATAGGCTTGATTCACCGGGATTTACCTTCCATTTCAAAATTGGGGATTAATAGTGGAAAATGAAAGTATTGATTATTTATTGCGATCGGGCAATATTGACAGCCCAGTTGTACACAAGGGAAACGAATCAAAGTAAGTGAAATGCGAGGGGACAATGATGAAAATGTTTGATTGTTGACATAAAAATACAATATTTACAGACCTTATTGTTGTATTTAATAATTAGATACAGCACACCGGCACAACGACAGAGGACTAAATACGCTCGAGGAGGTGTCCGTTACATTATAAAATTGGTTTTTCCGAATGCATATGATAAAACATTGACAAATTAATTAATTTACCTGTTTTTGCTTGTATGCAGATACGTTTGTGTCATTAAAATTAAGTATATATATGAAAAGTTTAATTCCACTGTACAGTGTGATGTTGTGTGATCACGTGCTAGTCATGCAATCATCAGTATTTACAAGCACTTAAATTTACCGCAACTTTTGTCCGTTATATTGAGGTCTAAAGAATCGAGGGTTTCGCTGTAATTTCTACAACGTAGGCTGTACATACATAGTTGTTACTCGTAACAATATGTGTTGTGTATACACATTTCGTAACACGCTGCTGGTGCTATTTGCTAATTAAATTCTTTTAGGTTCTTTTCTGAAACATCCAGGTACATTGCCATTTACGTGGAACATTACCACCAGATACACACGCGAAAAGAAAAACACCACAGAACCGTAATAAACAATTTTCCGCAATTATTAATTCCCTTAACATTTTTACTTTTTCATACGCTACATTAGACAAGTACATTTTTCGTTAAATACTTTATTCAACGCGGTTTCACCTTAAAAACGCGCATAAATTACAAACAATATCGTATTTCTGTTGCCGTATAGAAGGGTAGGAGGTCGGGCAAAGGTATTTGAGAACCTCAAGCGCGCTAAAAAAATATCTTGTTAGCCAAATGAATAGTAGCTAAAAAATATTTTGTCTTCTTTTCATTTAAAAGTCACGCCCTTTAGGAAAAGGAGTCGCTAGAAAGGTTGGGAAAACATTGCCGTATAACATTAATGTAATGGAAAAGAGTTGATATGGTTGATAGTCATACGCAAATTTAAAATGAAAAAAGTATTTACTTTTAAAATATAATTTCCTGAAGCCAGGCCTGGTTGTCCCGCACTGACCATACGCATTGCGTCACCAGCAGGACTGTTCCAAAATGCACTTTGAAATGAAATGCACGGCGTTACAAAAGTGTCACTGTGCAAAATACAGACGGACAAAATGTAATTTAGTGTGTTCAGAACATATCTGAATATTCTAATATTAATTACAATTAATATAGTGTGACAATTACTCCACACCTACATACTCACTAGGGCTGTATACAAATTACACGAATTACCATCTATGAACTGACGCAGTCCCGAATATCTATTGCTGTTTATTGTTATATTAAATAATACTAAATAACCGAGTATACTTTATTTTGTATTTATACATCCCAGTAACCATGGCTGTGCTGTGGGTTGCTCGCTACTAGGCGTGTATCTTGTTTTATTTATTAACGCGAAAATTATACTGTACTCCAACTCTACGCGGCCATGTTTTAATTAAGTAATTATATAATTTACATTACTACGCCGGTGTTTACTTGGGACTCTGACCTACTGCTCTAACGCATTGACTTCTGGTCAATTGATTGAAAGGTAAAATATGTTTAATTCCTGGTTTCCGAATGTATCGGTTCAAATCAAATTACAAATGGTATTTGAGTTAATGCTTAGATTGATATTTACAGTTCGATACTAACGGTACTACTGAAAACTACCACATTTTTTCCACTAAATGGTATATTTTAGTATTGTTACAATAAGTGCAAAATTCTGTATCTCTCAGTAACGCCGTTATTAGTAGTATCAATCTATGAATAGCAATAATGTGTTCTTATTTCACAATAACAGATAATATATAATATTTTAGATATGGCAAATTTCATATCGGATACTAATTAACATAATTTTTCTATGTAATCTATGTAAGAATATTAGATGGATTTCTGAGGTATATAATTTACCAATTTATTCTGAAATATGGATTATTCAGAATTATTCATCACTATGTGCAATGTTATAAATATACAAACGCTATTGAGTGCTTCTCATTATAGAATCATGTGTTAAACTGTACTTTTTGTTTCTTTGTATGTTCTAGCGACTCAATTCAACACATATGTGACGTTAAAGTTGCAGAACGTAAAGTCGACGACTGTAACTGTGAAAGGTGCTAATCCTTGCTGGGAACAGGACTTTCTGTTGTAAGTATACCCGTTGTCTTATTAAAATGAAATTTAAACCCCTGACGTTTTGCCAAACAAACTTTCGTACAACTATACAACACCTACGATGTTCCCGCAATGGTGTATCGTGTACCAGATGCTTGTGACAGGCCCTTACAGAGTAAAGATTTATCTGGCACTTTAAAATGTATTCAATTAGCATTCGCTGGTTTTATTTAAAACAAATTTGTTTACTAAATGACAAAAAGAAACAAATTTATGTATAAAATAATAGTACATTATACACCAAGGGAGAGAAACTATTTATTTTTCCTGAGGTGTAATTTGAAGCCAGAGGGCTACAAATACATCGAGGGAAAAATGGTGGTCTCTCTCGAGGTGTATATACTATTTTTTCCACGTTCGGAAGTAGAAACACTTAATTTCATAAATAATGAATTATAATAAATCGGAGTGAAATTGCAATATTTAGAAGCCTTTGGGAATGTTTGCATGCAACGCGTACTATGACAACAGACATATATTTACAAAAACCTTTGTTATAATAAAAACTCCTTTACGAAACGTTTTTTCGTCCCTATGGTGTAAATGCTTCATTTCTGTACCAATTTGGACGCCATAGAAACCGACTTCTACTCCCGGACGTGTAAAAAATTTATTTTGTTTACATTGTAATTCATTTTTTAATTAAGTAATAAATCGTTTTAGAGAAAATATATAATAGATTTTTTTCATTAAATTGTAGTAATTCATATTAAATAATTAAATTTTTTTACTATGTTCAATATGGAAATGTACTCACAGTACAATTTTCTATCTCAAAATCTGAAATGAGCAAAATTGTTTTGAGATTATTTGAACTATAGAAAGGTTGTCAACGTAATGTTTGATTAGTTGGATAGGATATATGCTGAGTAAGATAGGAGTGAAACATATTTTTTCCGACAAATCAAAACATTCAAGCAGGAGATTAATGAGTGTGTAACTAAAAATAGAAACTCATTAAATAAAAAAAAATCCGTACTGAATAAACATACATGTTTGGACAAAAATAATTTATCAAAATTGAAAAACATGTCACACACTTCCCAGCACACCGTACATCCCGTAGCGGTTATTATTACGAAATTAATCCGGCATTAAAATATCGTTACAACATAATATGACACACTAAACTTTATTGCGTTTAAAAACATAAAGTTGGAAACTGTGAAATCCACGCTATTTCTACAAAATACGGTATAAAACTATGCATATTGCAGACATTCTTTATTTGCCGAATCTTACGAGGCATATTTAAGGGTTATGCATGATGATATTTCCTTCGTATGTGGGTCGTTGGTTGTTTTACACGACCAACCGCAAAACAGTATACAGTAAAACTTTTACTATGTTCCCATGTGGTTCAAAGGTCAAATTGTGCCTTTGTTAAAATTACTCTGCACGAGAAAGTGTCAAGCACACCTAATTGAATGTTAAATGTATGAATTGGAATTCCCGTGCTATCCACAAACTCCCACCTAGAGTCTGTTTGACACGATGCATAATTCTATACAGATGTATGTACAACATTCTGTATAGCACTGTAAGTATCGTTGCATAAAGACAATTGATGTAAATTCTGCACAGAATTCTATATGGGAAAATGAACTAGAACATGTTTCTATTCCATGCATAAAGTGCGCAGAGGCGATGCGCAGTGGAAACTAGATTTTTTAAGTGTGTTTTGATTGGCAAAGTTATCCGTGTTAGTTACTTATGATTATACATGAAATTATTCATTCCGATATCATTTTCCAGTAATCTGCTAACAAGAGTACCTAATCTCGTCTAGAATGCATTTGTATATTCGGTTTATACATCAAAACACTACGCTTTCTTACCTGTTTTCATAACATTAATTTCAGTAGAACCCACCTTTTAACAAACCCGGTATATTAATTATATTTACGTAGAATCTTCTAACAATTTCTTTGCCATGTCCATTTCGCTTTGAATTACAAAAGGACTATCGTGTGCGTTTATCCGTGAAAATTAGGAAGTTTTCCATTCAGAAGCAGCCGGTGTTGAAGTTTGTGTTTAGTAAATACACGAGCTGTAGAACACGGTGAGGGAAATACTGAAACCAGTTCTTAACAGATAACTGCAGAACTTGGCATATAATGTCCACTGTGGGAAATGCCGTGTCATTTACACTTGAATTGAAAATTGCCACGAATATACACTGTTGTACATCTCTTCCCCCCCCCCCATCGCTGCCGTGGTGAGTTGCCGCTCTCGCCATCACCGTTGAGAGCTCTTCAGATGAGAGGTTTAATTTCACAAATTAAATTTAAACCGTTACCGTTACCAACGTTTGGATTATGTGTAAAAGCGTTGTTTGTTTTAATCATATATGTAACGATATTTTCAACCACAGATTTGATGGATAAAATATGTGATGAATGATTTAACGGTAAAGTGCTAGCTTAGTAAGTTTCAGAAACTTGATATGAAGGTATAGTTTTTATATATATATATGATAAAATTGTAGAAAAAATGCATTTTTATATATTAATGCTACCCTTCTTCCAATTGCAATTCAGAATAGTCAATTATAATTCAGAACTCGTCAATTCTAATTAAGAGAACATAATGTTTACTATGTAAATTTCGTATTACATATTTTACGAGTGAAAATAGATACTAAAGGATAATAATATTCTGAATAAATTATGTTCTACAAATTTTTGTTGTACTCTGCCCCGTTTTGATAGTTTTTAAATCATGTTTCTTTATTTAAAATTTTCTGAATTGCAATTGATGTTTTTTTTAAATAAAAACTGACTATTTTACAATTACAATTGACGCTTTCTAAATTACGGTTGGAAAAGGTTAATATTTATTCGCATAATCGACAAAAGTATAAAGGGAAAATTGAATAATACATTATATACCTTGCCCACGGCATTCGTTTTCCGAATAAACAATTTTTTACAAAAAATTCCACGGAATAAACAAACGTTGGATTAAAGTTGCCCGATCAAAGCGTATTATGAAAAATATATGAGCAAACAATGAATCGTTTACGGTAGAGAAATACGTGAAAATAAGAGTAGATTTAGTAAAAGCTCATTTTCCAATAAAGCTAAATAATATAGGAGTTTATAGGAATGTTGTGTTCAATGTATTATAGCTTTTTGGGTTTAAAATAAGATTAGTTTTATTCGTAAATGTTTTATCTTGTGTGTGTGTGGTTGGATAGTCTTTGATCTTGGATCAACTAGACTGGTCATTGTTTGATTTGAGTATGGAATGTATGGACTGGCGGTTGTATTGACGATTGTACTGTAAGGTACTCGATGCTATTGTACCGGGAACAATACACGCATGTGTACGTACTGTCAATATATATATATATATATATATATATATATATATATATATATATATATATATATATATATATATATTGACAGTATATATATATATATATATATATATATATATATATATATATATATATACAATAGATTATAGCTAAAAATTGAAAATTCCTAAAGGTACACCGACTCAGAGATATGCTGTAGTTCTTCTAATTGGTCCACTTGTTGGCCAATCCAATCTTTTGTTCACGAACAGAATACATTTTAGTTGGAAATATTGGATGTATTAAGCACTAATAGAACATAATTAATTGTTAGATAATTATTATTATTGTTTTCTACACTCACGCACACACACGTACACACACACACAAACATACCTACATACATATTCGTTGTATTACTTTTGTTTGCTCATTATAAATATGTTATGCAGTAGGTTCATTGTTCATCCCCATCTATTTTCTTACAGCGAAACAAACGACCTGAATACGGGTCTGTTGATCGAGGTGTGGAGCAAGGGGATGATCTGGGACCGGGCGATGGGTTACCACTGGATACCGTTAGAGGGTGTGCAGTATGCAAACGAGGTAAGTCCTATCAACGGAGAGCATATACAAACATGCGTATATATATATATATATATATATATATATATATATATATATATATATATATACATATATATATATATATATATATATATATATATATATATATATATATATATATTAACATATACATGCATACATACATCCTTTACGAATTCAGCTGTAAGTTTGCTCAAGTAAATATCTACAACGTGTTTGTTTAAATACACACATACACATAAAATATTTTCGAAATACCAACATACAAAACACCATAGATATATGTAAATCGAACTTATCACATACATATACCATTCACACAAAAATAAACAGGTGTCTCACTAAATTGTGTTACTTAGGGAATCCAATGTAATTGTTTATTTATTTATTGATATCACGTTTCCTTATCAAATTCAAAGCAAACATTTTAATATAAATGTTGTGTCGAATAAAAAACTGCATCAAATAAGATCAAGTGTGTTTCTTAAATCAGGAGAAAATATGTAATAAACTTTGACTTTTTCATGATATATTAAATAACTATAGGCAATAAAATAATGAAAAATGTGGTGATTTATATTATTGTCATGATTTTCATTGGTACCGCTAGGTAATACGTCATGAAAATGTCCATATTATTATGCATTTTTCTTAGCGTAAATAATATTTAACGGATAATCTCAATCGATGCTGTTTTTGATTCTGCATAACATTTATATTATAACTTTTGTTCTAATCTAAATAGAGAACGTAATATCGTCTAGTAAAAATATTAACATTGAACTACCCTATGCAACTTGTAAACTTATAGATTTATGTGGGTGTATATATACATAAGTACGTATGTCTTTAGAATAAATACTCCAGATTCGGTACATACGTACGTATGTAATCACACAGAGTAAGGAAAACACATACAAATACACGCATATATTACACGCTTGTTAGCATTCACTTGTATACAAGGCTACATATGCATAAATTACATGCGCATAGATTCAACAGAACATACACACACACACACAAGCACACAGATGTCTCGATTGTCACATACGATGTGACACGTACACAATATAAATGAAACTATTAACAACTTAGCTGCTTATAAATTGCACTGCACCCGTATGTTACTAGATTATTGCTGACAGCGAGACAGTTTCTGCCATTTATTTTACACCTTCATGCAGTGGCGTAGCTAGAAATTTTGGGCCCCTATGCAAGTATGGTCGGAGGGCCCCCTCTCATGTTGGTCATAATTTTAAAAAAATGCAATCTATTTATTTTCCTTGTTAATTTTTTCTTATATTTTTATTTTCTTTTATCTTGATGATTTTATGTATTTTTTTCTCAGTTCACTTGTCCAAGGTAGGGCCCCCTGCACTCGTGGGCCCCTATGCATTGCACACGTTTGCTCTACAATAGCTACGCCACTGCCTTCATGCTAAATACACTATTATTGATATCTCAGACATTCAGATGCTCAGACGAGATTTAATTCGAGAATAAAATGAGTCTAGATATGTTTTAATTCTAGTATTAAACCGAGATTCTAATATGCGAATCAGTTGATTTTGTGTGATTCTCAAATAATTAACAAATAAAATGATTCTAGAATCATTGATTCTCGAATTAAACCTCGTTTGAGCAAACGGACATTATTGGTGATATTTTAAATAATACTCAAATGCATGTTTCATCTATGAAAATAAAAGCCAATGAACTGTCAACGTTACAATGTGCTGGCAAACGTGCTAACACCAAAGTGAAGAATCTAATTTTCTACCACAAAATTCGCATGACGTAATATAACACGGAATTTATTTTTAGCCGCCTCTTTCTTTAATGTGAAACTTTAATTTTTTGCTCTACTGCTCACTGCTTGCGTATATATGTATGTACGAACATAGGATGGCGAGAACGTGCCGAATACACCGGAAATTTAGCAGTGCGCATGCTCCCGAATGCGACTGGTTAGTGTGCTATCATTTTGTCGTTAACAGTTCTGGGGCAAACCGAAGTTTCCGTCATCCATGAATTGTGAGTTTGGCGGTGTTTGACGTTTTTGTGTATGTTCGCGCGCGCAAACTTTGATACTTTCGGATACAATTTAATGGGATTATTGGTTAATGCATTAGTGGGACGCTTTGAATATAATATTTCGTTGTTACGTACATACATAAGAAGCGGGTAAAGCAATATTGCACCAGATTAGGATATGGCCAATCTAATATGGTAACAATTGTGACGTGTTTTACCATTTGATGTACAAGATAATATTTCATACAACTTTGCGAAAATAATACTTCACTATTTAATATTAAATAAAGTTGCATACAATGAATACTAAATTTGACACTATTGTACATAACAAGAATAATTTTAGTCGAAAAATTCAATGGCGTTTAGTAACGCTTTCGTATCAAGTTGAGAATAAAAAAAATGTAAATTGAATTTACATTTGAACTATGATAATAGCATGTTTAGCCCCGCGATTCAATCATTCAATTTCGATGAATATGTATATTGATTGTATACGGTACGAAAAACATCGCAATGAATTATTTCCTAAATAATTACAATCCACAACCTATTTGTGTACACAATGATGGACGGTCTCTTATTAAATTTTCAAAGAAATAATCGACATTGAATTCCTTATTGCTGTGGAAGCGAATACGGATGATTGAAGTCACGTGAAATTTAATACGAAAATAACCGGCTATTACCGGTAAATGTCAGATGTGCATGTGTTCAGAATTCTATCATTTGTCTGTAGTCTACAAGCATGAAGAAAAAAAAAAACGAATGGTACTGTCTATAAATATTTGATCTATGACAAGAAAATAGCTTTAAATGTTTCCCCAATAAGAAAACGAATTTAGTTTCATTTTTAGAAAAGGAATAACATTATCTGGCTTTATCTAAAAGCGTTGGTTCTATAGGCAAACGAATCGCTTTATCGATACACATTTTCTCTACAGGAAATAGCTCTATCTATAAACTTTTAGTCTATAGGAATGTGAATAGCGTTATCTAGATATAGCATACTCAATGGGGGGAGAAATCAATAGCTAGTTATCTTTATTTTATGTTTCGTGCACCCGTTTTATGAAAATATTTATCAATTGTATTTTATCGGTCGTTTCTATTTTCGTTGTTGATGGAATTTGTAGTTTGTATTTTTACAACATAAGTACGAGTATAAATAGAGCAACAGTTACTGTATGCTGTACATTTGTTTGTTTTTCTACAGTTTAATTAGCACGGCAGAATAAATAAAAAACACACGTTGTTTATCTTCAATGTTTATAAACTCACTCATGTTATTCAACGGTAAATATTTCTAACACAATCAGTTTTACCGATGCTGAAGCAAAAAAGGTGAAAGTGTGCGCACTCCACACTCGACGAACATTTCTCATTTTAGTTCAAAACTAAATAATTGTTTACTCGAAAACTGCACAATTTATTAATGGACACTTAAAACGAGTGTATGTAGTTTAATAATGCATACTTTAAACGAACACAGCTTAATAATGCACACTTCGAACGTGTACAGTTTTAACGTGTAGCTTCAGCCTATTTTGTCACATTCAACAAGTAGATAATCTTGTCATTCTCTACCATTTTGGAGGGAAAAAGAAGTAGTAAGCGAGAGAGAGAGAGAGAGAGAGAGAGAAAGAGAAAGCAAATTTATATAATGAAGTTACTACGTGTTTTTATTTTCTACTATGGGCAGTATTTTTTTCCAACAAAAATTCACGTTCAACATGTTTAATTGATTATATGCAAAACCATAACCTCTAACCATTATTTTTAATTTGTACATGCAAAAGCATTATAACTAATATCTTTTATGGAAAATAACCCTCTTACGCCAAGTTTAGAGAAAGGCGGATTCAACTTAAATCCAGAAATCAAAACCCCCCAATATCGAATCTGTCTCTTCACGTAGCATTAATGTTATGGCAACAGGTTTCGTTCCGATATTGTTTATTTTGGGTCACAGATTTAAGTTAAAGTTCTATATATACATACGTAGAATTGTTGAAAAATGAGACGCATTTTAAAGAAACCTACAAAAAGAAATTTTTAGATAACATTTTTTATCAAATCGCTACAAATTGCCTGAAAAATTGGTATTTCACTTAAGTGCTACAGACGAAAATTTTGGCCCGCAAACGGTAATCGAAATGTTATTTAGATTTCTATATGGGAGATTATATATTTTAGAAAAATGTAAGCATATTGAAAAATAGTCACAATATGTAATACTAATATATAGTATATTATACACCAAGGGAAAGAAACATCTTATTTTTCCTGAGGTGCAATTACACAAATACATCGAGGGAAAAATGGTGGTCCTACCCGAGGTGTATATACTATTTTTTCTATGATCGGGAGTAGCAACACTTAATATCACGAATAAAGAATTATAATAAACCTGAGCGAAATTACAATATTTAGAAGCCTTTGGGAATGTTTTCAATCAACATACCATGAAATTTGTTTACAAAAAACCTTGCTTATAACAAAAACACCCCTAGGGAAATTGTTGTCTTATTTCGTCCCTAGGGAATGCTTTACTTCTGGCACAATTTTGGGGCCACAGAAACCGACTTGCAATTATTTTGCCTTTTGACATTTAATGTCAGTAAAATGTATGTTTATATCAAGTTTGTTAACAGTTTATGTTGAATTTTCTATAACTTACACTTAATTGTATTTCAACAGTATTTTCTATTTTAATTGATTCAGAATACAGATCAGAATTTCTGATACATTACATTTCACATAGTAGTTTGTTTCAGTTTCAATGATGTTATGATATAACAAGACACCAGCTCCATTAATAATTTATGTTTAGTTATACATGTTTGCGCCGTTAACATTTTGTATTCGAGATTAACGGTAAATCAGAAAAACAAATATACTAATTGTAGACGAGCTGTGTCTATTCAAGTAATTTGACATTTACATTGATATTGTATAATAATTGGTCTTTGACTACGCCACTGAATTACACCGTTGACAGTGATTATTTGTTCATTAATAGTTTCGCCTTATTAGATACAATGTTATTGACACCGGAGCGCAAGTAATTATACGAATCATATTGCGTTATTTTCGGAGAGAATCGATCGTCGTTCTTTTGAGAAGGGCACATTGAACTTTGCGTACAATAAAAGTTTAACGAAATGGATAACACAATATTTCCTATAGCCGTTTCGCTAATTCCCAATATTGTATATACATCGCTATACGTTAAAACATGCTCTCCAAGGTAAATCACAATTTTCGTATCCTTCATATTTTGAGATAGGAATCAGAATTGTATTTGTTTGGCGCAATTTAATGATCATAACATGCTTAATCTTACATTTTCTTTCATCGGTCGACTACACCAATTAGCTTTCGCATTAGCAAACAGGCGTAATGAGAAAACAGTGTTGAATGAAGTAGTGTACTGTACCCGCTAATCTATAAAGTCATTATTAGATCTTGGAATATAAAGCAATAATTGATCACGCTGAAAATTCTCCTCTTTTCGTATAATTGCTCCATGTAATTGTGTACCAGCACTTCACCCACCAAAAAAAACACCAGTTTTGTTGTAACTGCTACCTTTATTTCCGTAAATATTGCGTGCTACTGATGTTGCGTGTTGTTCGTTATATGAATTCATAAATGTATACGCGTTTCACTACGAAAATCGATGGAATATTCTAAATGGTACGAAAACGCACTGGAACTGAAAAAGCATCGTCCGCGTCTTCTTCTTCTTCTTGTTGAAGGTGATATTTCGCCCTGCACAAAGGTCAGAGTTCAAAGTCATTGTCCTAACACCTTCCCTGTGTAAACTGGTGATAGATGGGGCATCTTAAAAGTTTAGCAGTCTACACCTACGTAGAATACATGTATGATGTTTTGCTTTTAACTTTTGTTATTCCTGCATGCCATGAAAATTGTAAAAGTTATCTGGTATGCCGGGTTTCTAAGGCTTAAAACTGCGAATTAAAATTCTAATGTTATGGAAACGGACAAGCAACATATTAATTAGCGTACTTAAAAATCTAAACTCGTCCTCGGAACACCAGCATTTCTACCATATTTCATAATTTCTTCCTGTAATTTAGTTCAATGCCCGTTCAAATACAAATTTTCTTTTCATCATAACAGTTTTTGTCTTGTTTTAAATGCAAATTAACTAATTGGTTAATACTTTTAATTGTCCTCACATCCTGATATCTAGTTAACAGTCGTTAATTATTCATTTCCACTTCGGCCTTTGTTCTGAAATGTCGATGTACCAATTACAGCAGTAACAAAATATGTACATGAAACTTAGTTTCTATGTTTCACTCGGTCTGGACGTGAATATTGTTCAGTGAATTGATAATCATGAGACGCAGTAATGTGTATCACTGTTAATTATCATGTTGTTAGTTACGGTGAATCGCTTCCGAATTCTACTCGTTTGTGATGTGTCGATGATTTGCTGAATGGATTTGTCGTGTACAACTGACAGCTATATCGGCAATATTCACCGTAACTAGTCTGGCTTGATTAAACACTAACCTGTGCTCCGTACGTACATGTTTACATGCAGAGATATATGTTGTGTAATTGTGTACATATTTAGATTTGCTTACGACGTAATATCGAACCCTCCATTGTCCTGTGTAAAACAGTAATTTAGGCTGATATTAGAGGCCAAGACAAAATCCTCTCTTTACCCGGCACAATAAAATGCTGCCACGAGAACACGGAATTGATTAAATGATTCGCTAGTAGTTAAACCGTTTAGCAACGAAGCAGTTCCTTATTTAGATTTATTTTTAGTGCATCCCTTCCCCCGCTGGCAAGACCACTAGACCCCCATTTTCTGGAGCGTAACTGTAAAATTATTCCAGAGAGCTAATAATTTCGAATAAGCTGGTGGTTGCGTGTTTGCTAGCATGTTTATTTATAAATCGTGCGTTGCGTGCCATTTGCCAGCCCAGTGCCGCCCTTGTGGTTAGGGGTTGTGTACTCCAGTGGCCAGTTGTGTGACATACATGCGAGTACAAAGATTATGTGACCTCATTTCAGAAGTATCTACACTTAAATCGTCGGATCGAAAGAGAAGTTGCTCGACGATAAATAATAAACACAGGTTTCTAAAATGTAGCCGCGTTGTTTGTTAGATCCTCAACCTCTACAATGTTACCTTTTGTTTCATATGCAATTATACATCATTAGTGAGGATGGTTTAAATTTCCCTAGCTGCATATTGTGGTAGCAATATACTCCTCATATTTTGTACTTGCTTCAAAAACACACGAATTGTTCGTTTAATAATGATATTATAAACAGCAAAACTTGAAGATATCTAGAAAATAACAGCAAGTATTTGAAGAATAGATGTACGGAAAATGCAGCGTATATTTCAACAATATTCTACAGCAGAGGTAGTTTATAAATTGAAGAATATTTCTACAAAATCACATGCATAGTTGTGTCACATAGTGGTACACGTTGATACAGTAAAGTAACCTGTAATATTTATCGACTTGTGCAATCACAGCGGAACAACCTTGAACCAGTAACTACGTGGAAAAAAGAACGTAAAATATTTTAGTTTATCTCGGCATGTGAGCGAGCGGTCAGAAGAATAATAATATTCTTTTCACTTTCACGGGAACACGAACACGAAGGAAAACCATATAAATTCGAAGTGAAATGATTTAGAATTTAATAAGAACTAGGGCAGGCGGAAGAATAGAAATAGTTTGGGTGAGTTGTTGTGGGGTGGGGTATATATAGTATCTGTCAGATTAGTTCCAGGATACATTCCGAGATGTCGTTAGTATACGTTCGTTGTTTTGATAAACAAACGCATTTGTTATTGATAATGTTTGTCAGTGACATTATACGTACAATATCGCGAATGATGTACAGTGAGAATAACGTAAGGCTATACATAGGTAACTTTATTTTAGCATTAATCAATTTGCCCATGCTAGTATCAATTCGTTGAATCACGACCTTCCCGATTAAAAGTGTATTGTATCTATTACATGCTATTGGATTAAAAGTACACTTCAAGTATTGAAATTGTAATTGGTATCAGTACATTTCCAGAATAACCTAGAGGGTGATAACTAAATTTGCCTGCTCCAGAATTCAACGCTGAAATAATCACAATCTGCTCGCAAAGACGCCCTTTCCAAATACCAGGAGTACATTTTAAACTTTTCTTCTGTGATGTACCTATTTTGCACTAATTATTACGCAAACTCGTGAGATATTAGTAACACAATATTAAAAACACAGTGACATTTACCAAAACAAGCGTTATTGTAATTTCAATTGTTACTCACACCGGCAAGCTGATTAAAGTTAAGATAAAGTTGCCAATGTATAGTCTTACGTCATTCTAACTGTGTATATATATACAGTGGAATCCGTTTATAGTGAACCTGAAGGGACCAGGAATTTGGTTCACTATAAGCGAGTGAATACTATAACGAAGGTACAGTAATTTAAATTAAAGATGTCTCATGAAGGTCATCTGTATCATATGCGAATTAACGTATAGTTATACATCTATCTCTCTCATTTCAATTGTCAAGAAGCACGCGCGACAAGGATGTATATAACGCGTTTGTCTTTAGATTATCCGAACAATACTACGATAAGCACGACTACGACTATTCACCGAAAATATCTGGTATATACTAATGCATGCATTGTTCTTCTTTTGTTTAAATCCCCCCGTCAACTGCTAACTCCTCACCGTCGGAAATTACAGTATCTTATACGCCCCATTAAAAATTAGATAAACGACGATACCGGATGTGAGAAAATGGGCGCGGTTAAAATCTAAACTCGTACTGTTCAGCGATGACCTTGACTGGAGATATCTTATTAATCAAACTTTACATATTTTTTTTAAAAATAGTTTTTATTAGCATATATTCTGCTCATACATGCAAGTTTATGAATAAACAAACTAAAATTATTAATTTTTAAAATAAAAGATTATCTAAATTTTTATAAAGGGTCTTCCATTAAGACCTGTCATTTTAAATTACATGGAAAACGATGAAAAGCCCAGAAATGTGCGAAAGAGTGATCAAAAATTTCTTCAAAAGAATGACCATTTGCAAGAAAAGCAGAGGCGCACATTTATCAGATATCGTGTTTCATATTTAATGGTAACGTTTGGACTTTATATTGACACAAAAATATTGACAAATATTTCAGAAAAATATAGTTTTTCACATAATTTAAAATGCCAGATCTTAATGAAAGACCCTTTATGTATGTTTACTAGGGTTGCTGTTAAATGGGGTTTGAATGAATTTTTATCGAGGTGCCCCCCAAATCGGACTCAAATAAATAAAAAATTCGGTAATTATATCAAATTTTTTGAGGCCCATACATAATCCTGCAATAAAATACTAACGGCAAAGATCGCAAAACGCCATGTATTTTAAGTGGAAAATTCTTAAGGTCAAGAGTTAAATGTGCAAATAAAAAATTGGTATACGTAATTACCGGATTTTTTTTATTTATTTGGGGCCGATTTGGGGGGTGGCCCGATAAAAATTCATCCAAACATCATTTAATGACCACCCTAGTGTACGTATATATTTATAAAAATTTATAACATAAACTTTATGCTACAAATTAAATGTACATTACTAGTCTCAATATTCCCAGCGTTAGATAATTAGTTCGTTGCGAAAGTTTAGAGTGTAATTAAATTACAAATTTGTGTTTCGTAGTTTAAAGTTGCAGTGACCACCTGGAAAATAAATAACCGACCATCTAGTACGGACTAGGAGCGCTCCTCGCGATCGTAATCGGAACTTTTAATAGAAAATATTACTGTCTAGCAAATGTAATCAAAATCTAATTTGGTGTGATTAATGAACTAAATGGAATAACACTGTATTCGACGCATGGCTTAATGAATACGACAGCTAATTACATACCCGGTCGCTAGCACCTCACTTCACCCCCTAGCACAGTATATCACCCGCTAATTCAATCCTTAACAATGCCCAAGCATAGGTATATGATATGGATACTTATTTTTTTTTATAACATTATTGACAAAGTATATTGTACCATGTTTGTTTTAATTAAATGGTGTTGTAGCAAAAGCTCTGAAAGTTAATTTAATGACGGAAAAGCTTATTACGAAAGTTTTATTTATATTTCTAACTGTGCCTGACGAAGGATATTTTTTTGTAACTTTTTTGATAAATAGCTCGGTGTAAATAATGAATTGCAAGGTTTTTTATTTTTATTCGTAAAGTTTTCGTTGCTACAAATGAATTATAACTTAATTTCCGTTTCTGCGTGGAAGAAAAATTAGGTTATTTTGAAATATGAAAACAGGTTAGTGTATGATGATTTAGTAAAATATGATATAATACAGTGATTAATACAAATATTGTTATGTAATAATTTTTAGTGTATAACCGTTATCCGAATTACCGACAAATTTTCTAGAACTACGATAGCGAAACATAAATACTGTTTTTATTTCAAATATTTTTTTGTAATTATTAATCCAGCTATTTTAAAATTAGATGAAATATTCTGATAATTCTTTAAAATTTTATCTTAAATACATTTATACATACATGGTTTCCTATATAACCATTCGTAACATTTCATTGTGTTACATCATCAATTCTCATTCTATATATAGAATCTGATTCTCTCGTTTCATTATAGAATAATACGGGCGAATATGTAACTGAAGCATCACTAGATAATAGACGTTTATACTTGACGACACAAATATAGAAAAGCTCGTTAAATTCTCTGTACTGACCTTGATGCGGAAGAGCTTGACGCCTACACAAGTGTAACAGCAATGATCCAGGCTACAGTTTCCGCTTAGGGTATAACAACATTTCTTGCCGTATATAAATGTTGTATAAATCCGTACCCATTTCCGCCGCACTGTTGATCTGTGGCGCACAGTAGGATTACGGGGAATGCGGCAGTCAAGTTTAGTTTAACTTTGTTCCAATGCCGCCTGCGTTTACAAATCCTCGTTTTTCACGCGCAACATAACCTTGTTCTTAAATTATAATGCGGAAATTAAATTTCTTTTCAAATGAAACTTAATTTTGCCGGAATGCGCATCCAGAACCGTGGTCGTCCTGTGGAAATGTTAAATAAATTCACAGTTCGGTAGATTTGCACACGAAGCAAATTATAGTAAAGTATTAATTTATAACAGAGTTAAAACTACATTTGCTTATCGTTGTTTAAATAACATTAATACTACATGAACAGATTCGATTGTGTTTCTTCAAGATTTAAGGTCCTAGAAACACGGTATATTCTATGGTACCGAGAATATTTTAAATACAATCCTGTCTACAAATGTTTATCGTATAACACTCGTTGCTATTCTTGTGTTTTTATAGACGGAACGTTGTTACGCGTTATTTCTTTAACTGTTTCGGGTCCTTACAAAAAAAAAAAAAAAACCATTTATTTTGACGACGTGCATCTTTTTCTTCTCGCAGTAACCATGACAATATCCTTGTCAAGCCTTACTTGTTTTATTCAGTTATATGTATCTATTTAGCGACAACATTTTGTTTTATTTTATTTTCGAAAGTATAAGTAGTACTTAAAAGAATATGGAGTAATTCTCTGGCATATGTTTCGTTGTGGAATGAATATTCACGTAATTGTTTTAGAAGCCATTGACTTTACCATTACTAAGTTAACGGAACATTTTCCGAATCACGAGAATGAATATTTGCAAGACTAGTGTTTAATAAAATTATAGCTAAGCGCATGGAAACGATTTGTAGAGAAGCACATTTTTCCGCAGCGGAAAATTTGATTATATCTTTGCTGGGTTGCTGTTAATCTGTATTATTCTATGCCCCGCGGGGGAAGCAGCAGAACTAGACGGATGGTGAGGGGTGGCAAGGAGGCGGGAGTGTTAAATTGCATTACAGGATTCATCTCGGACCGTGCTTTCGCAGCCACCAATGTTTAATGCAATCAACTTAACCTGCAAGTAGTTGTTAATCCTTCCAAGATTGAATTCTTAATGCACACTGTGAGAGTACGTTTGTGTTTTACTTGTCTACGCATCAGTAATGCCGGATTTCTAGGCTGAGGTGAATCAAAACGAACCATATGACACCGAAACTGTGCTGTTTACCTGTTCCCATAACATTAACACAGTGATGCACCACCTTTTATGTATAAAGGACCGCATATAACTACTTTTTTCGTATTCGGTTTTTTTTTAGCTCATTCAATTATGAAAAATGCCCAAACGGGCTGCAAAAACTAGAAAAAACGGGCCGCGGTTTGTGCTTCACTGACCTAGACAGATTCGAAATTGTTGAACCACGTCTTCGGTTTCCTCCAAAGCCATGCCGTCTTCTTACGGCCGTAATAATACGGTGAGTGACGTCAGAGAAACGGTGAGACAAGTACGGCCACCTTAGCGGTAGAGAGTAGTGTAACAATGGACGATTTAGACGTAGCACTTGTAATATTGTTAGAGGAAGAAGAGTCGTTAAAAGAAGAGACTAAAAGTGAACCTGAATCTGAAGTATTAAAAAAAAAACGTAGATAATAAGGTGCATATGCGTCGTCATCTATTTCATAATGAAACCAAGTTTAGAGAGTATTTCCGCCTGATTCCTGCTTTGATTGGCTATTTCGATACTCCTTCAACTGAATATTACATACTCTTTCACGTGTCCTAACAAAGTCAATAAGTATTTCATCTTGTTTAGATGACCACGTAGCTTCGAGGATATGGTGTGTTTAATAACAAAAAAAAAACTATTATTTACTTGAAATACGAAGGAGCACTGTACTACGTTCACCGTTTTACAGAACTCCACCGTCAAAAAATGTTGCTGGACTGTTTCGTACCTTACTGGCTCACCGTTTCAGTTGAGACGGCATCGTTCTATTACGTTCAGTGTGCACTACCGCTCTTTAGGAAACCACATCGCTTATTATACTCGACACCATTTTTCGTAACGTCGCTCACCGTATTATTATGGCCGCAATATGACGGTACCGCTTTCAAGGAAACCCAAGCTTAGAGACGTTATTTACATTGTTGTTTACAATGTGTTTTCAAACTGTCATTGGGCCAGATTCAGTTCTCGTTCCTAACTTTCGGATCGACCCATGGCCTACCTAAGATATATGGTGCCCATGGGCTACTAATAATAATGCGCCCTTTCTCATAAGAAAAGAGCCCATGCATATATTCGGATGATTTTTTTTTTTTGTAATGTGTCTCCGGCTGAGGCAAGCAAAATTGACGCCCAAAAATTGCTGGCGTCCCTGGGCTATAGCCCACTTAGCCCTGTGATTAGGGCGGACCCGAATCGACCCTAATTTCCATGGTAATGTGTAGTATCTTTGTTCATCTAATATAAAGGCATATAAGTTAATCTTTCTTGTTGTTTTTATTTAAGATCGAAATTAGTTAAGTTCGAAAGCTGAATTCGTATCTATTGCAAAAGTGGATTTAAAAATTTATTTTTTTTTAGTAAGGCTGTGATTGGATCAGTATATTGACACTTCAACATTTTTCAATGAGTATTTTAAGTTAATAGTCAATATTCATACTGTCAGTATTTTAATTAAAATATTTGTAATTATAATACATAATTTGTTGATATTTTAGAATTAGATGGTCAGTATTGTGTAATAAAGTATCAGTATATAATAGCATAGGCTGTCAGTAAAGGTTGCTGCCGCTAGGGGATAGACTGGACGAACTGATAAATGTATTTAAATTTTGAAATACAACACCCTACTCTACCTTGCCCAAGCCGAACTAATAAACAAAATTGTACTGACAAAATGTGATTTTATACTGGCAATTAATTATTTCTACTGACTAAATTATTCATATACAATGACTATTAATTTTACAAAATACTTACCATTAGTTAATAAAAATACTGATCAAATACGTAGAAGTGTAATGAGAAAAGCGTTATGTATTTATCAATTTATCACTTTGATGTTTTTCATATAATAATCTTTTAATAATAAATTAAAATAGCTGTAATTTAAGAGAAATGCAGAGGTGTAGTCCTACAAAAGTAGTACTGGGGCGCATAATTTTGTTTTCATAGTATTTAATACAGCAGAAGTGTAAATGAGAATGTTGTTCAAAAATGATTTATGTAATAAAGCATTTTACTACCAAATATTAAATTATTCGTTTTTTTTTTTTTTAAGTGGCAAGGCTGATATCTTAAAAAAAGTATTTGGTGTGCCCTGGCGCAAGTACACCCCTGGAGAAATGGTTAAATTTCACGAATCTGCCTTTCGTGATAGGTGAACAAAATGAGGAGTTTTTGACTTGACAATTACAATTATCGTTTCAACACTCTTAAATAACATATTTTAATGAACAACTTCTGTACACGTTGGTGGATATGCGTGGAAGATCCGTTTTGCTCGTTAGGTTATAAATTAGTTTTACAATGAAAATACCATCTGACAATGATGGATAACACCATTGCACGACATTTCATATTTCGTCATGAATTATGAAAACATTTATTTTAGTCGACTCCACATTACGGCCAAAGTGGGTTAATTTACTTAGCTTTAATATTTAACTCGTATCAGACTAATTTCGTTTCCAGTGCTAGTCAACCAGTTATTTTGTAACAACTTTTTAATCTCAAAATTTGTACTGATGGAAAAATTGTGAGATGATTAGTGGGTATTTTATATTAGTCGGATTATTGGGAAATATCGAGAGGGAATATAAGAAATTTATTTGACCATTGTTTAGGTCAAAACACTGCAGGATTTGAAATCCAAGAGCAATAGAAAAAAAAAACGTATTTTCGAAATGGAAAAGTTTGTTTTGAAACTAAAAGACATAATTTCCTAAAGAAGAACCGTGGCTGATACGGAGCTGTACAATAATATTGATTGTTTGAAAAATGGGTTTCAAAATTAATATTAGTGTCAGAAGTATTATCTAATTGGTCTCATAACATTACAACGGACCTATTTGTAATAGATACTGTCTTCATATAATTTCTTGTATTCGTAAATTAAAATGTATGAGGAAATTTGGTAATGACTGTAAATTATCAGAACCGTACTAATTTTTTTTTTTTATTAATATGAATCTTTAATAATAATATAGATGACTACTATTCACAGATCGATGCTAATGACGCTACTAAGACCTATTAAATTTGCCATTGTTACTTTGGAAAATGGTGAATTCTTATAAGATTATTACTAGCAACACTGTCAATTTTACTAGAAAAATCTAGTATTAGTAGCACCGGTAGTATTAGGCTGCAAATAGTAGTTAATTTTATTATAAAAAAGACGAGATTCAATCTTTTCATCTCAAATCGCGAAGCACACCGATAAAATCTGTCTAATATAATCTGAATGTTATTTAATAGTCGAACAAGGTAGGTTCGTTTCGATATTTGTTGATTTGAAATATAAATTAAACCTCGTCCTAGAACCTGAGAATACCTCTTTTCCACAACACCCTTCATACACTTCAAATGATTGCATATCGGGGTACCTCAATTAATACCTGAGTGAGTATGTGGTAAAATAAAAATTACACACGGTCGTATAGTTAACAGGGTGACACACACACACACACATACACACACAGTGGCTCTGAGTCTGGGTGACCTCCGGAATTCCCCCTCCCGGAATACACCGGACTTCGATCCGGGAACTCCGGGCACGAGCTTGTGCATGTGTCACATAGTACCATCTGGCGGGCGAATCTTGTTGTTAGATTATTTATATTGTGCACTCGTTTTCGTACGATCACTTTGCTACCGCATTCTGCACTGCTATAGGTTCGGGAGATGGATTGTGGGCGGGGCTTAATGGTACACAGGGATAGTGTTAAATTTGACAGATTTAATAAACAAATTTTTGTAGAACTACTTATCGTTTCTAAGTTGTAAGAATTAAATCTTGTGATAGTTTATATAACTCCTGAGAATCAAGATTGGTGACAAGTGTGACTTGACACGAATGAGTCTCGTGAGAATTACAAGCCGTGGCACGGTTTTTCCCGTACGGAATACACCCGAGAGGATTCAACAACGACAAATAGTGTACATCAGTAACGTTGACTTACCTCGTATATATTCACACAACCCACGGTCCGTATTGTAACAAAAGATGGCCCATCGTGGCCTTCTATGCCGTGTCCAACGTGTCATATCGTATTCATTTATTTCGGTACTATTTCCACGGCTCTTGTAAATAGCACGTTTTTATTTGCCCAATCGATTTGCTGCGACATAAAGAAAAGAGAAGCGATTAGTTTTAGTAAATAATAGCAAAGCGTCAGCAGCAGTTAAACATTATAAAACGTTGTTTATTTCTACAAGTTTTGAACTAGAGTGCAAATAAAATAGATCTTTTACTGATAGTGGATTTCTACGACGAACTTAAAACTTAAAATTAAATCAACAATATCGTAGCGAAATTACTCTGTGCTTTCTCGTTTCCATAACATCAATAGTACTAGACAGTCAGTTTCGCTTGTTTTGGGTTTTATGGCAAAATAATGTTGATTAACCCTTTGAGTTTTAAAGAGATTTTATTTGTTAGTAAACAATGTCGTTTATTGGCGTAAATTTCAGTTTTAACAAAATTTTGTATTCCTATTGAGTGGAAAGTAACAATCGAAAAAATCAAATATGGTAAAATATACTGACATTTGTTATTTATCATTGTTGTTATCAGATGGTTACTAATTGTGTATGCCATTAGTGCAGTATTAAAAATTCTTTTGTGTTTTTCGAAACGCAATTAACTTTCTGTATCACCAACGGAAGGTTTAGAATTTTGAAGAATTATTTTATTAATTTTCCATAAGTTGCGTACACCGAGATGTGTATTGTCACAAATTGTTTAAAAGCCAGAGACATGACGCATAGAAATTTTGTTTCCGAACTGTAATCTGATTATACAATTTGCGAGACGAAACTTCATGGAGAAAATCCTATTTGAATAACGTGAACTTCTCAACTACGTTGTGTATCACAGAAATTGTTAATAATATTATGATACAATAGAAAAATAAGTAACGTGTTAATACATTCTCTCTTCAAGTATTATCATACGAAAAATACATTTGTTGCCAAATATGAAATAGATTTCTCTTCAACTTTGTAGTAATTTCATTGTTTTACTACTTTATAACATATTATGTTGAAACATGTTGAACATTTAAAAAATATAATAAAGTAGTAAAACAATGTAATTTTTATTAATTAATTAAATACATTTGTTGCCATTGATTATTGCTCATGAATAATGTTTCCAGGCAACCATGTAATGTTATGTAGCATCGCATTTTTACTCCACGGTATTCAATATGATGCGTAGTAAGTGAAGGTACTGGTTTGTTTACGTGTTGTTCAGTGAATTTTCCACTGAATTATTAATTAGACCTGAGCGAATATTATGACGTAGCGCACATGTCAGTGGCGTACGATAAATTATTTACCAACGCAAGTTTGATGATTTTAAACAATCTCATTGTGTTATAAATGCATGCCGGTATAAACTAGCAAATTAAATTACAGTGAGATCCCCGGATAACACTACCCGATTAACGGTGATCCGCTAGCACTTGTTTTTTTCTTGAACTCGAGAAAAAAGCAACATTTTCGACGATTCGTTATGTATAACTTAGTTCATTAAGTCGGCATTCTGTATATGAGTAGAGCAAGGAACTTTTTACATATTTTCTACAATGTACATGTAAAATCACATTTAAATAAATCTAATATACCTGGTCCTGACGATATTTTATGTATTTTTTTTTTTATTCAAGTTAATTTACAACTGGCCTTTTCGTGGCCAACCAGCAAGTGTGTTGTATTTGTATATTTCATATATGAATATTCAAAAAGTAGTTTATAATTTATAAGTGATTAATTATTCAATATTTTGTTGTCGTATTTGCCGTTGTAAACAAATGAATATTTATAAAGAAAATAAAAATATTTTATTTTATTTATTAATACATTTATATCGAATATTTTGTTGCTCAGATACCAAATACACAAAATATGTTTTTTTTTTTTTCATACGGGGACGGAATATAATGAATGTATTTGAAATATCATCTAGAATTTGCCAACAAAATAATGCCCCGGCTGAAATCTCTCCTCGTACCTCCCATGATTCAAGACTAGTTTTAGATCTATAGTCGTTCTTCATAATGAAAGAAAATTCACCTTATTTGTTTATTGCATGATGCACACAGATCTTTTGCAAATTAATATGCACAGATTTAATTTTGAATACACGTCCCATGAATTCTAAATCCCATTATTTATGGTTGATTCAGGGCCCTCCTGTAAGTGGAGGCGCCGACACCACCACGAACTCACAGCAACTCACCGAAGACGAGGTCTATGTAAGCAAAACACCACTCACTTCTAGCACTAGCTCGACAAAACTCTGTTCCTGTTCTGACAATGCGCTCGTTCTAATTCTATGTAGATAAATGTTACTATTAGTAGTTCTCACTTATTTTTCAGTCGTTCTGCTCTTTTTGCTCAGATCAAGTCGGGAACTAAACCTGAATGCACTTAAATCTGGGTAAATACTTAATATTTTATTACTGGCGATTCTGAAAGTATTTTGTATCATATTCAATAACGGTAGTGGTTTTCTAGATTATTGCTTGAAATATCAGAATGCTTTAATGAATTAACGACGAGGGGGGTAAGTATAAATTCATAGTGACGCTCGAGCATGAGTTCATTTACCCAAATTTATTTATTCTATCTTAAAATATAATCGATTTTAACTTCGAAACATGTACATTGATTTTTCGCCAGTCTGATTCTATTCAAGAGCTGGAAATATAAAATTTTAACGAGAGTTTACGGATATGAGATAAGTTTTTTTTTTATCAAATAATTATTTCAATGCAACACAATTATTTGTGTCAGGTTTAGTTCTCCATATGCTGTAGTAAATTCGAAATTATTCTACAAATACCTGCGTACTATTCTAATCATTAATTCAATGCTTGTTTCAGGATGGCAATGGTCAATGGTTGTCACTGGAGGGCGAGCTAGAAATGCGCGATGGTGAAGTGGTTGGAACGAAGAGTCCAACAGGTCATTCATTGTTAGTGGATTGCAGGTTCGAGTTGCCATTTGGTAAGTACATACATACATGTACAGCTCCACATTCACTCACTTGTCAAATCTTAGGTGGTGTTGATATCGTTGATGCGAAACTAAATTTTATGATCCCAAGGCACAAATATTCTAAACATGTTGTGATTTTTGGCTTCCAAATAATGTTGTTTCACTTTTGATATTTAAAGCTTATTTGCTTGATTCTAGGAGCCCAGTTGAGCATTGTAATAGTAGCTTAGCAAGTATTATCCATACGAAAGTATTTACTGATTGTTTTTGCAAAACGTCAGTTCAATTCAAATTCGTGAATCAAAATTAACAATATCGAAACGAAACTACACGTGCTTATTTGTTTCCTTAACATTGGTGCTACACGAGGATAGATTCGATATTGTGGGGTTTTGATTCCGTGATTTAAGTTTAACCCGTGTCCTATTAAATCTAGGCATAAAATCAATCAGTGAATGCTAGTGTTGCTAGACGTATGTTTATTACTTGTTCCTCCCCCTTACTGCTAATAATTCAATGTCACTCTGCTTCGCCTAGCCTTGCGTTAATTAAAATGACGTATGTATATGAAAAAAAATTACAAAGTCTAACGTATTATGTATGCAATGGTAAGAGGCGTGTTAATGCATGAAATACCCGTACCGCAATGATAGCGCCAGCGGTTAAAAACAAAAAGTGTCTTCTTTGTACTGTACTTTGTCTGGAAAATTCATTTAAGACAATAATTATTTAAATCATAAAGTGAAAATGTGAAGGTACGAACCGTTTGGAATTCAAAGTTTGTCTATTAGCAATTTAATGATTGAAATTTACAATTATAAAATAAATACTAATTCTATTTATTTGTTCATCAAAGTTGACAAAAATTATTGCAAGTTTAAACGGATTGATAATCAAATTACCTTCAATATTTTCTACCTTTTGTTAATAATAATTAGTTGTATATTTCACTTATGAGTAACACATACATAGCTATTTCGTAGTTTTCTTTATGATGGAAATCCAAGTACATTAACGTTGTTTATCATACGTTACTATTTTCATCAGAATATTAAATGGATAGATACTCATATATTCTCTTTGACCACGTATTATTGTAATCTGATTTCCTCGTACGAGCAAATATAGACGTTGTGTTGTAAATCCATTGCTGATTATTCTACTTTTATATGTACGCTAAGAATATGTTACATTATTGAATACTAATATACTTTCAAACATCAAAGGTTTCCAATAGTACATATCTACATTTCGTACATAATACAGTATGATTATTTGTACTTGTGATTTGAGTCTTGAAATATACATGCTTGTGTGTGTGCGCGTGTATTATACATATTATGTCATGTAGATTACGGGAGCAATATCTAAATTGCAAGTATCTCAGACTAAGACTAGCCTCTTGGTATAATGGCTGATGTTATTGTCGTTGGTAGATTGCCCTAGTCTACTGTAGAGGAGATAATGGCTGGTTTGTTGTATTGCGACTCGTTTAACAGGCCGTTGTGATCCGCCAATGGGCTGGCAGACTATCCTGCGGGAAACAGATCTCTCCCGGAGTCCCGTCTGCTCGTACTATGACGGCCACAAGAGTCTCATAGGTAACATGTCTGTCTTTCTCTCTCTTGTCTCTCTCTCTCTTTCACTTGCAGTCTGTCCAAATAGCATCGTCTCTATCTTTGTCACAATCTTTTCTCTTTCACCATAATACACCAAGGCAGTTCGTCTATCACTAAATGTCTCAATGAAAATGATGTGTTCAACAGTATAGCAACAAAATTATTCTCTATTCACATCTTTTCTAAGCCGAGTTTTCTGAACACGTTTCAACTTGGATCACGAATTAATCCGAACAATATTGAAGCGAAACTACGCATTTCTTACCTCTTAGCATTAATGCTACACAGATAGATTTGGTTTTGTTTGCTTTGATTCGCGGATTTAAGTTGAATCCGCCTCGGTGGAACTCGGTATTCGTTACAGAAAAGTCTCATCTTTTTCACGTCACAACAAGGCATTTCTCACCAAAATAGCATCAACTCTTTCTTTCATTGTACACCACAGCGTTATTAGTGTCTGTGTCTGTTCAATCTCTCATACGGTACACTTTCTGTCACATTATGTCATTTTGTTTCTCAATTCGGCAACATGTCTACGACACACTCACGCAAATATCTCCTTCTATGGCTGTTATTCTTATGAACAGGCACTGTCTATTCTCTATTTTTCGTTCACCAAATACACCTGCAAAAAGGCAACGAATTCTTCCATCACCCTACCCAACAAATATTCTAACCTATCTTCCTGGGTGCACACATACACGACATCTGTTGGTCACAGGAATGTACTCTGTCTCTCGGCTGCGTTAAGAATGGTCTGCTTTCTGTTGATGGATGTGTGCGCTTCGTTTTACTTAATGTTTTCAACACACTCGCACGCACACTTGGATCTTCTAACGCTAAGCTAAGGATCATCGATCAATCACTATGGGCACTGGTGAACAGTACACAAGCCAATACAAACACACTAATCACACATTAGAATGAAGAATGTTGTAGCACATATACAATATCATAATTTGTCTATAGTTGATCACTTGTGTAAAGTGACCATCGATGTAAAATGTTCACTTGCATATAGTGAACACCTGCCTATAGTAACCAAGTGTATATAGTGACTATTACTTTATAACACAAAACTTTATAGACAAATTATAATACATATATCAGTATGGGCACTTAGTAATACAAAATATAAACCAATTGTCACACATAGCCATAACAGTATGAATATCTTGAATTATATTAGATATAAATGACATTTTTTTCCTGTTTTTAATTTATAATGAACATTTCGAAAAATTGTAATTGACTTTAATCCTGAAATTATACCTAGTAATTTTCTGAATTCCGAGATGTGTTTTTACACTTAACTGGAAATTGTACCTTCATATCCTAATTCGTTTTAATCCGTGTAGAAATACATGAATAATAACTACTGCTGAAGAAATTGTAAGTCATTTGAATAAAATTGCTTATACTCACTTATACTCTCCTATCCATAATGGGGTCGTACACCCCGTGCCTGTCTGGCAACCCACAGTTCACGAATGTACAAGTTACGGTGTGTCCGCAGGCGGTACAATGGAACAGGATGATATCGGTGTTCAGCAATTCATGTTTGTCTGCCATAAGAACAAGTTTCAGCGGACTGTGCAAATTTCCCATCATTTAAGCCAGGAAACACAACTCATACGTACATGCATATTTGTATAACATAACTGCATTGAAAGCGCAACTTGTACTTTTGAAAACAATTTAAAACCAGAAACATTCGAACTTTTAATAAGATTATAAAATAAATTATATTCTTATTTCAATCTATATGTGCAAGTAAATATATAAATCTCCGTATTTTACATCAGGATTTAGCAAACAATAACTAGATGCAGTTGTATGATATATTATCGGATTTTATCAGAGATTAAATTTGATGCGTGCCTACACAACTCGACATGACGAATAAATTTATTTGACATGGTAAACAAAAAACAGCACGTTAATATTTATCTATTTTTCTGTTTCGATACAATTGCATGTATAAATGTTGAAAGAAAAAATCAATTTGCCTTCCGGACAATATAAACAGTTATTGTTAATTTCATAAATAGAACTTCATTATATGCGATGAATGATGTATGTATTTCAGGGTAAATTTTTGATATTAATTTATAATCAATAGCATCGAACCATATTGTAAATATCCTTGGCACAGATCGGTGTATGTATGTATACGTAAAACAAAAATTGTACATTATTATCTAGTAGATATTTGTTCATGTGTACCAAGCCAATTGTCAACAAAAACGAATCAACTAGCACCTGCACATAATCTCAAACCATACACACTCGTACACAGCCAACTATGGCGGTCCTGAATCACAGCATGTTTATACAATTTATGCAAATCTGTTCTATCAACTTTTATATATATATATATATATATATATATATATATATATATATATATATATATATATATATACTTAACAACTTAAATGAACCTGTCACGAACACAGACGTGTACACATATGTGTATTTATGTGTATGTTAATATGCACTGTGTCACACAAACACTTGATGTTGCAGATAGAATAAGGTTATGTACAATTGGCAGCCATCTTGTAAATATGGCTGCTATTACCTATTATTCATTGTGTTTTTCATTTTTAATCGAATACTACCAACCTTAGTAATTAAAGCTTTGAATAATATATTTTATTTAAATTTAGACTATGAAATAAGTTTTTCTTTATGTGAAAATTAAGTATAGTTTAGTAAAAGGGAAACAAGAATAGTGCGATACGACTATGTTCGTGTACATGTGAAGGAAATTATTTGCCAAGTTTTCAGCAAGTTTGCGCACTTCAAACCACACTGTAATGAAATGAGACTGTTTTACTTTATTTATGAGAACTGTTTGTGTGTGTGGTTACATATTATTTAACAGATTGTACCAGGTGTTATTGTAAGATTAATTAGCATACGAATCTCGTTAACTCAAGCATTGCTGCTGTAGTGCAAATGCAACTTTACATTACATTCTCTCGTTCTTTTATTATACTATTTTTCATTCAAAATTTTTCTAATCTTATATGTATGTAGGTCTATTTTGACATCGAAAAATATTTAGTGAATTTATAAGAATGACGTAAATCAGCGAATGAAACTTTTAATACATATAACATTTACAATATGTTACTGAAATATCTTAACGGTGAAAACGTAAATCAATAATTTTCGCCAGCACCGACAGATGGCTCTGTTACATAAGCACTGATGTCACCAGATCCACATATAAGATTTCATACATGTTCCAATTTTCCACCATCCATTTTCTTTCACCAGATGTTACAGTTTGCCAGACGCTGCTGCGAGTGCCAGTTTGTCACGCAAAAACAATAATTCTGTTGAAAGCAATTGTATGAAATTAAATTTTTATTCCCGCATTTTTCTTCATTCGTCTTCGTTGCTGGTTCTTGAAATGAAAGAGAAATTAAATTCTGTATTAATTGTTTTTACATCAACAAGTCTCATTTTCAAAAGAGAGAATTGTGCACTCTTTTGCAGATAATAATTTTTATTTATTCAATTTCTGCGTTTCAATTTTCGAAGATATATTATTTGCTGTACGTTTTCTAATCGTTTTTTGTAGTACATAATATTGGTACGTATACCAGCCACGATAATACTGGTGGTGGTACTTGTCGATTGCTGTGGTAGTGCTGTGACTACATAAAAACATCTGTCATCTTCAGTTGTGTGCGCGGCAGAAACTCCTAGATTCATTTATTAAATTGCCCGCGTATGCTATTGGCGCTGCGTTTAATTTTTTCCCCATTTCGCCTCTAAATCGAGAAGGCTATTGATCTCTTAGTTTTCATTTGTTATCGTTCATTTTTGTTCTATTTAAATTTGTTTTTGGGTAAAACTGATCTCAGACCAAGAATAATATCTTCTCCGTATTATAGAGTTTTCAAACACCAATTGCCATTTACGAGATCTTATCTGGGCACGTCTATGTTTTTAAGACCAATTTGGGCCTATAATTATGTTCTATAATCTATAATAAAGGGCAGAGTGGTGAATTTAGACCGATAATGGTACTCGGTTTCCTTACAATCAGTGATAGCATCGAGAAATGGCGCTGTGTTTTGCTCGAAGCCGTGCCTCATTACTTAGATAATATCAGCGATTATTTGTAATCCAAAGATCGCTAAGCAGGGATAGTTAATTAATATACAGAGTGGTGTAGTAGAAAATGAGAGGCTTAAAGTGACGAAGGAATTATCTGCTGCGTTTTAATTTACAAACGCGCTCTCAACTATACTAGTGAAAGATTTTCATTTGATTCTTGAATTACCAAGGAACTTCTCTTAATGTCGCTGATATCATACATTGAAATTTTGTGCAAACTCAACGACAACGACGAAAAAACGAAAAAACTCCTAATGCTAGAGCTCATTTGCATATCAGTCCGCTAAAAATGAAATTCGAAACTTTATTGCGGCTTTTGTTAAATGAAGATGAGTTTCAGAACAGACTTAGACGTTTCATCTGTATTTCCGTTTCGACTAAAATGTATTCATTTTATTCAGATACTTTGGTACGATTTTAATGAATAAACTTTGGTTTATAATTTCGTTTTGTTTCTATTTTCTCTCAGTATTAGTGTGGCGGCAACGTTATGCTTCGATGATGTGAATTAAATGTAATAAAATCACAATTTTACTTTATTTAACCGCCTGTAAACAAATTTCGGTGCAAAAGTAACATGTGATCATACAGTATCCCACTTTTCTATGAAATTAAACTTTTACTACATACTTCGTATTAATTACACGAACGTATTTACATAAGTAAATCAAGTAAAGTAAGTTGTAAATTATTTTAATATACGCATTCGGAAAACCTAATAACATATACTCACATTAGTGCGTTAAATATTTAAACATCACTATTTCATTATGCGATTCGTTATCAAACAGATTCCCTTGAGAATGAATTGATTTTCTAAATTCAATTTGTTATTGTCATCGGTTATAGAATGTACCCAAATATGAATTGACATTTATGGGCAACTTGTGCATGTAAATTGGGGTACATGGGGACCTACAGCACTGTCCCACAGGATCATTTGATTTTAATTTAGCAATTTACATAATTACTCGTAAATGCAAATATCTATTAACGAAGTTCAATAATCAAATCGCTATGGGATTGACATTTAAAATAACGAATCTCTTCTGTGGTTATTCCTGGTTACCCGTGGTACTTTGTGGTTATATGTTTCGGATAAAGCTTTCACTTTGGTATAATTATTTATGTGGTCATGTGTTTATGAGCAATATAATATAATATTGGGAAAAGTTTTGCGCCAAACCTTCGTTATACGTCCTCTTGTTCTGCGACTTTCCTATAACGGCCTTGCGTAATTATTTATGGCCTACAATTTTTCTATATACGGTAAAAAAGTCGAGAAATTCCTTGTGTATGTCTTTTATTATGTATTATAGCTTTATTCGAAAATAAATGATTCGTTATACAGCATTTCGCTTTACAATCGACTTTCCATTTGGGTGTACCAAATTTATGTTATGAATAAAAAGCACATGGATACGATCTTGTAATTAAATGGTGAAATTTCTATACTTTTCACAAAGGAAAGCACTGAAAATTGCAATGCATAACAACACTTTGACTATAAAATTTGATATATTTTGGTGAAACATTCTCTATAAGTTATATAACATTAAATTTGATATTTGCTATTCACAGTTCGATTCTGACGACGTTGCTAAGTGCTATTAAATTGTTCGTCTGAATTTGACACTTTTTTGCATTCTACATCAACTTAATAGAAAAATTAAGTAGCTCTTAGTAGCTTCGTTAGTATCGAGCTGGTGAACACTAGTCATTATGTTCAAATTTTCCGTGCAATGTAATACCATCTTATAGTAAAAAATAACACCTACCTATTAATTTGAATTGAAAACAAAACGATTTGATCACTTACAGGGTATGACAGGATTTCAGGTTGATAATGAACACTACGTAGATGGTTAAAGGTTGCGATGAGTTTGTATAGTAATGTTACGTGTTACGTGTTACAGATCCTGAAAACACCGAAGCCGCTGACCTGCAAAGGAAACTCGAGTTGCTGAACAACATAATGGATCAAGAGGCTCGAGCTGAACAAGCTCGAAGACAGATGCAGTACTTTGGTCATTGTAAGTAAAATATTCACTAATGCATTACCCTCCGTGTTTCTATGGCGACCTTCAAATCAAAAACATTATCAAAACGAACATATCATTAATGATACAGCGGGACAGATTCGATATTACCCGTTTTGATTCCCCTTGATTTAAATTCAATCCGCAACTAATGACCAATTGCTAACCCGAGGTATAATTCGAGAATAAAATGATTGTAGATTGGTTTTGATTTTAGAATTCGGTGTTAAGACGGTGAATATATATATATATATATATATATATATATATATATATATATATATATATATATATATATACATTCTCTGTTTCTTTGTAAAAACTTCTTGAATATTCTATACACGGAAGCATGTAAACACACAGTATATTTCATTATTTTATTACAAAAACCTCAACGAACGTCTTGAGAAAAGGCGTGAATTGTTTTCGGAAAAAAATTGAAAAAGTTTTGCCTCGAAAGAGCCGATTGTACGACAAACTTCGACGACAATATCTGTTACACGTTTTTCTTGAACTCGTTCCACATTACTTTGTTCGATACTGCCCTCCTATATGTATTCGTATGGATATGTGTTTGTATAAATGTGTGAATTTGGTAATGCGATCGCTTATAGCTTAATTGCTACATCGGTATTACAGATTTTTATACGGTTTTAGGTTAATTACATTAACGCCGTGCGCGGGCTTCTTCAAAAACAAAAAGAAACGCGCCGCATGTTTACCGGGATCGTTTCCTTTCAAAAAAACATGCTGACATGAATGGTTCTTTTGTGAAACTTTTTCCCCCAGTTGTTTTTCTTTTAGTTATGTAACACAGTTTGTACTTAAGGCAATGTACACTGTGTCTTTGTGTAATTACTGCTTGTTGTTTGTTAGTTTGACTTTTGTAAAAATATAAGGTTATATTCACTTACGTCATCTATAGATTTTGTTGAATACATAACATCACGTGTCTTTCTACTAGTGCGATATAAATTCAGATCTGTTTTAACCTGATTCCTATAAAACAATATTGTTTCATAATTCACATTTATGGCTGAATAATAGATTTTTGAGAGATAATCCAAATTTTTGTGATTGCATTTTTATTGAACGCAATCCGGAAAGTCAAATCATTTCATATATAATTCGGTAACATTTTTTTATTATTTACTTTTTAAAAGACACGTTTGCCGAGTTTCTATGGGGAAGGTTAATTTAACTCTTGAATCAAAACTAACACTGGCAAATCTAATTTCATAATAGACTCATAGATACTTATATGCAACGTAGTTTCGCTCCGATATTGTTGATTCCAAAAGCTGAAATTCATTCTAGAAACTATTGCTATTTCTTTTTCAACTGTCTTCTCTGAATTCTCTATCTCTGTCTATACGACTACGTTGAACTGGTATAAAGGTACCGGTAGTCATAGGTTTAGTTTGGTACAAACTGGCGACCAGGACGATCGTGTGTAAATGGTGATGACTAATTTGGGTCCTAACCACTTAGCGAAACAATAAATCTTATAGCACAGAGAACCCTTCTTTCACACACACATGCACTTCTACTACGGCCGAATCACTTAATTTAATATTCTTTCCCATTTTTCCTTTCATCCATTTCCTCTTTCCGTTTCACCTGTGTACCTTCTCTCATCAATTGATAATCAAATTAAACATTCAATAGAATCCTGTGAGTTTCCCAAAAGGGCACTAGTGAAAACATACCGGTGGAACAACGTGATATTCTGTTATAAACTTTCGTTACTGAATATCCGCTAAATGCACACAGAGAATATACTGGTTACCTTTATACTTTATCAATATTGAATCTTACAGCCATAGGCGTCCGCACAGCGTGGTAAGGCTAAATGAGGCACCCCTTCTTGCGCTCAAATGGAAAATAGCATTAATAGGTTTGCAAGTGATAAGCGGAGAACTCAGTTAGAGAATGTAATTATTTATCTCCGAGTTTTGCACCCTCCGATTCTGGAAAATTTTCTACGGACGCCCATGCTTACAGTATGCATATTCAACGGCGTTTGAATATACCGACATACACGTATGTGTGAAATATTAATACATTTCTTCATGCAATGGAAGATCTAAGATTGTTTTTTTTTTCAAAATCCACTATTGGTATAATAGACTTTCATCAAAGCTTATTTGTTCATGCATCCATTGATCGCGTAAGTTTATTTTCATATCGTTCAGACGTGCGTGCGTGTATATTGGCGCGCGCGCTAATAAATTGAGTTAAACTCGTGCTGTTATTCAATTTGTGCCAATAAAATGTGTCGTTCCGGATATCAATACCGGCTCATGCATGACATGTCCTAACAAGTCCTCCGATGTCTCCGAGCTATCATTTCTCCAAGTTGGCTGCGAATAGAATGCGATTTTATTCATCTGTACGTAGGGCTATTGAAATGCCATTTCACGCTGTGATCCGTTTATTTTACAAAAAAAATTATAATCCAATATAAGCTTAGGATACACCCACTCACATATGGGCTTTGTATTATTGTCTTGCAGCGCAGTCAGGCTGCAGAGAATTTATATTTTATTTTATCACAATAAAAATGTAACTGTTGTTCTTTTTTACACCTGGATAATACTGACATTTCATTCTGAAAATATTTCTAAAGAAGAATTATGAACCTGCGTACGAAGGTGATGGTGCTTCAAAAGGATTAATTTGTATTTATGGAATAGTGTTGAAATTCGTATGAGATTTAACTTTAATCAATGGTTTATTCAACTAAAATCGACTCAATTGTAGTGTAAAATATTATAATTCGTAATACTAGAATAGCACAGATTATTCGTTTGAATAATGACGCATGGTTTAACCTGATGCGACCGTCGGATGCTAAGTTGATTCTTGCAAAATTTCGAAGTCGTGTCTCAGTAGTAGAGGCTATTGGTTTTGTCGAGAGACGCGAAGACGTTTAAGTGACCACGTGGGGAGCCAAGTAGCCATGTTTTCGCGTTTCGTTATTTTACTTTCGCGTGGCGTTACTTTTGTGGCATTGAAGGCTAATTTTTGGTGTTCTGCGAAAAGAAGTTTCTCAGTTGTGAGGCGAATCTTAGAATCCGAATAGCCGCAGTTTGTGAGCTGGTACTCCGTTGTATCACGTGCTTTCGGACGTTTATCCGTTATCGGAGTTTTGTGAGCTGCTCACCAGCATCCACGTTCACCGTCTTCGTCGTGATCTACCAACGTCGTGATCAACTATCGCCGCAGTTCAACTCAATTCCCGTCTCATCGTAGTTCGAGAGGTACTGATGATCCAGCTAACGACGTCACACATATGAGTACAAGTTCATTTCTGTTTTGAGTACGTGATTTACTTACTTAGTTTGCGTATACCGCAGTGTAGTGTGTACGCCGGTCCTGTTGACGACCAGTGCCGTAGTTACGCGTTTTTTGTTCCAGCGTTATTTAGCTCGTTACCAGACGATACTAATCGTGCCCCTCTAGACAATTTGCCAACTGTACGCCTATGGCATAGTTCAAACACGAATCCACCAGTTTTGCTTCTTAATTGGAAGATTAACTTCATTTGTATTGTATAACATAGAATCCTTTATTACTAATTTGAACCTGCAAATTTATCAATCAGTGGTTGTTCAATTTAACTTGTTCTCTGTTATCGTAACAAAGGTACAGCGCCCCTTCGTTAACGTATCTTGTCAATGTTTGTTAGTTATTTAAGAATCGTCTCATCCATACAATTGATTGCAATTTTGTTAAAATTCCATTACTATTCCTATAAATTATGTGTTTTCATGAAACTTGATGTTCTCAGTTTTTAAATATCAAAAATCTGATTGCCAGCTTATTGTTAGATACAGAATTTAATTCGCTACAACTTTTATTTGAGATATTTTTGTCTAAAATAATATCTGAATTTATGCAGGAGGAAAAACTGATTTCCCATGTTAAACGCCTTTGGCCAGTTTTTTAATTAATATATATATATATATATATATATATATATATATATATATTTATTTATCGTTTGCAAGAATAAATATCATGCAAAATTATTAACACCACTGTGAGTTCGCAGTGAATTGATTAATTAATTACAAATGAGCGCACATATTATTATTTCAAAGGGCCGCTGTAGTGTATACCAGCGTAGCATTAATAAATAATATGTTTATAAATAGAAATTAGAATTACATACAAACAATTCGCTATGCATTAGTTGATATCAGCGTGTTAATTCAACTGAGCGTGCAAACGTGTATTTATACACACATTGTAATCTAATAATTATGTCTTTAATAATACCAGTAGAAATTTAACATTTCTGCGGAAGCTTTTTCTTAAATCTAACTACATATTTTTTTTTTCTAAACGTCACTTGTCTTAAGCTCTAGAGAAGTTTTTATTTAAAGGAAACCAGCAAGTTAATCTGATAAAATATTTTAATTAACTATATTTATAATTAAAACTGCAGCTGTACTTATAATACACAGAGAGAGATGCAGAGATGGGGGATACTATGCTATGAGGTACGAAGAGGATATTTATCATCATTTAGTTGTCATAATCACGTGTGAGGAAGAAATATGGTATACTATTCCTCAGGGGACAAGAGAAGAGCGGAAAGAGAATGAAGCTTCACGTTCATTGATCATTCTTACGGCGATTCATTTATTTTCCACGCTAAATTAATTATCAAGCATACGTACCTCAAATCAGCCCGTGTACTTCATGACTAGTATATCACACATTGTTATAAATGGATCAGTCTGTACAAATACCGTCGTCTACCAGAATTAATCCCTCAAAATGTACAACGTTCTTATACAGACCATTGAAACATGACCTTAGCTATCCAATACAAAATGTTATCGGGCACAAAGTTAATCGAAACAAGACTAATGGAAAGAAACATTTGAAGAATGGTGTTATAACATTTATCTATTATTGGGAGCATCATAACGTACTATTTTTCTTTTCATTGAAATGCAATAAGGTAAAAGATTCAGTTTTCGAATAAAATTCATAATAACGACCTGTGTATTTTTTCTAAATACTTTTGTACACTAATCACACCCTGCAATCAGCAATTTGTAAAACATGAACAAAACCCATAACACGAGATTTATTCACCAACAAATCATACGCAACAATTAAATTAAAACACACGCAATTAGCTTGGCACACTGTAATATTTTAATTTTAGTTGTTCTTTATACGCGAGATGCGGAAAATGGACTTTGCGAATCGCTCGTTAAACAAACGGGAAATTTCAGGCTTCGACGTGTGCAGTTGGCAACAATGACGAGGGAGAATGTCGGCAGATTTAACAAACGGCAAATCTCTTCAGGCTATATGTAAAATTGTTATGTTACTAGCAAAGTTGCTTAGGAATTCGTGAGGTGCGGGAATGGATTTACGTTGTACTTATACAATGTTTCAACCGATTACATTCTCTGGAAGTTTAAACGTTATATTTGTACGTCTATATATGTGTATATATGCGTGTGTGTGTATGTGTGGAAATGGCTGCAGAATTAAATGAGAATCGATACGGTTATTTTCATTTCCCGTCTGAGAATTCGCCAGTGAGGTTATGGGATACTGGAGATGTTCTCTCCAAATAAAAAGTTATATTAATGTATGTGTAGTAGTACAATATGTTATGTAATATTTGTTTCAGCTGGTTACTCCGAGGACAGTGACTACACCTCTGATCTGAACTATCCGGTAGGTCAACACGCCAACTCTTCCGCATCGCAATTCCGTTCAGCTGCCGGCCAGCTACACACGCCACAACGTTCGCTGGAAACGTCTCGGGAGAACTCGTACGAACGCGAGGACATACCGAATCATCATCATCTGCCAACGATGCCCATCACGCATCAGCATCATCTTAGTCCGGGGTACCATCATCACTCCGGTAGCAGGCATCATCATAATTCTACGTCGTCACCAAACCATCATCAGGTAAAGAAACACATACTGCGAATCGCAAAATTATTTAAAAGAAAAATGAGTCCAATTAAAAACGCTTTATAGAACGACGTTCTACTACAATCTTAAATCAATATAATCGAAGTGAAACTACCTTGCTTACCTGTTAAATATCATTCGATATTTCTCTTTTGGAATGCAAATTTTAAGTTGAACTTTGGTTTGGCAATAAAATAAACAGAAGAATATTTTTTTTCTTGTATAAAATATTGAACGAATATAATATTTATCTTGACGTAAATTACGCAGTATAAATTATTTTATTACGTCGATAGCAATTTAAATATCTATTTACATATTCTACCCCCATTAGAAAATAATATATGGATAGAATTCAGACGTCAATATTAATAAACAAAAGGATCGGCTTCACATGGCCCACACAAAAGCTACGAAAATTATAACAGAAGTATTAGTTTATTAAAAGTTGAAGCCCTTTAAAAATGTCTTTACAATCAGATTTAAATCTAAATATAGCCGTGCGTTTTTCTGGGACTTGAAAATGGTGTTCTATAGCACCGCGGGAAATCTAATCCTGCTTACTGACTAAATGATAAGTTTTCCTTATCTTTATTTTTAGTTCGTCTCAAATGCCCATTATGTCGAAGCGCTAGGTTCGTTTTCTCTTGTTAAGATTTTATCCACTTTGGCTGAATTCGGGAGTCTGTTTTGACTACATCTTCCTCTTCCATTGCTCTTTCCTCGTTTATTTTTATGTGCATTTCTGACATGCATAGAATTGGATTCGAAATTCAAAGATTAAGGCGGATTATCAAAAATTCAAGGCATTGTTTTAACCGAGTGTTTGTATACAGTAGAGAAGTGGAAAGATAACATTTTTACTCTTCTACAGAATACAGTTTTGTCCATTCGTTAATGCTAATTTCGTCTTGCTTTAAATTAGCTACAAACAAAGTTTAAATCATATTCAAATCACAAATGCTACTTACTTTTGTTTGCTCTAACCAGTGTTTCATTCAATCTACTGTCAAGCGAACGTAACCTCATTTCGTCCTCTTCAAACCGCTGTGGAAATTAACATATCTCGCGTGTTATCCGTTACATTTGCGCGTACATATTTACGTACCAGAATCTGCAATGCAACTATTCACATATAGATGTCGACATTCAGTGTCTAATATGCACTAATGTCATTGTTACGATATGGAGTGACGTATATGCTTGTCTATTGTTCCAGCGGTACTCACCGAACGCAATGGATTATGGGTATAACACGACAGATGGCGCGCAGAATTCCGGTCATCAGTTCAATGAAAGTACAGACTCTGAACCGCTGTTCTATAATAGTAGGCCGAGAAATAATTACAAACAGAGGTATACAAGGTATGTAGAAAATAAAATACATTTGGTTTTTGTTGTTTCACACTGTCTTCGAACATTGTAATGAGAAGATTGAAGATCGTATATTCCTTGTAACTTGGTTAATGATTTTATTGAATGAATTCACTCGAATAGTTAGGTTCAAAGTAATTTGTAGTTCCCAGAAATCTGCACAAATTTGCACCATTTTATTGCTATTGTAAAGAGAAATATTTTGTTGTTTTTAATGACAAATGTTATGGAAAATGTTTTTTGGGAACAGCAAATTATTAAAATGGATTTTTAATATCACGGAATGGAAATGCATCCCTTTTGAATTATATTTTGGTGATGAGTTTTTGGATAGATTTTAATTTAAGAGATTTTCGGATATTTTTACAGATATATAGTATTACTAGTATGTATTATCAAATAGTTTTAATGAATCTTACATACACCAGGTTTCTAGGATCAACAATATCGAAGTGAAACTAGGTTGCTTACCAGTTTTTGTCGTATTAGTGCTGTTCTAGATAGATTCGATTTTGTTCGTTTTGATTCGTGTACTTGAGTTGAAGTTGCGTCCTGGAATCTTGTAAATAATCTAATAATTGTAGGCCGTGAATTAAAGTGGAATTTCAAACTTTGCGTATTAAAAGTTATCTTGTTAGATGAAAAATTATATACTTTCCAGCAGTGACGACTCGTAAGAATTTATAGTGGTGGGGCAATAGCAATAAATGTAAAAAAAAAGATAATTTGTGTTGTTTGTGCTCGTACAGTAGCAGTATTGTATTACAAGGCTACAGACCCTTATGGACGAGCCGCCACTGCTTGCCAGTATGACGTGTTTACATAACAGTGGTTATATTTATCACTTACAGTTTTAACAAGAATCTCACGTGCACATTAAATACCTACATTGTTAATTAAATTTTTCAATTACGCATTTCTCAGTCAGCTTAAATTATTAACTCAAACGTTTCATAATTAAACAATGCAAAGGAGAAACAGTTCTTTTTTTTTCGTAAAATACGAGACTATATTCTTTAGAGGATGAAATACACAGAGGGCGCAAAATATATGTACAATAAAAATTCGCCTCTTTTCCTATTTAAATTTGATTTATGCCTTCCTTTGCGAAGGCGAACGGTGCACATATAAATCGTAGTCGAAGTGAAAATAAGGAAAAATAATGTTGTTCCTTGATAGTCAAGGAGATTGTGGATTTCGTTCATTAAATGTTTGTTCGCAAAACGAAGAATCACTTGTACAAGTCAAGTGTATGCTAAAAAGTCGTTAGTAGTTCATGCTCTAGATATAAAGGTAAATTATTACTGGGGATATTTTGTGCTTTAATGTATTTACACTTGCAAAAGAATTATGATAAGATTTACGTATTTCATATGTATAAGCCGGGTGATTATTTATTTTTAAATTTTTCAAAATCTGTATAAGCCAAGGTGAATAAAGTTAAACTTCGATAAATCATTTCTGAAAGGGCGAAAAAAATCGAACGATAAATACGACGAAACGTAATATTGTATGGATTGAAGAACCGATAAAGAAATACATGCGGAGAAACGATTGATGCGAGAGTGATACATTAATATTAAACTGTATATATTTTACTAACTACTGTCCCTTCGCAAGTTTTAAACTTTAAAAATGTTTACAAATAAATCAGCTCTTATGTTCCAAAACGTTTTTGTATAACTAACATATAAAATACATTCTTCGATAAATTATTCTCATGTAGGACTTCAAAAAAACTCGTTAAACGAAGAACATATTTATAAATGTCAGTCTACGTTGATAATGTAATTTTACCTCGAAGGAAAAAATCGTTCTGAAAAGTTCACACTCAAGATGACGTGAACTGTCTGTTTAATCCCGTGGGAGTATAAACAAATTCCCGCCTTCAGTGTCTGGAACAGTATAGGACGCCACCCGAAATGAAAACAATGTTGGCATGTAGTATACAGTAGAATTTAAATTGGTAACATATTTCATATATATGTACAATCAAATTTAAATCTGAAATGTTTTGTTTAAATTTGCCTGAATACATGTTTGTAATTTTGTCTCGAAGATTTCTGCATTCAATGTGTACTTGCAATACATTCTAGTGCGCGACTGATAACAAAAAGCTATTCATTTTGACATCGATATGTGTACACAGTTAGGTTATGTGGTTATGTCAAGTACTTCTAACGCCGCCAAGCGGCCGACGCGAGAACAACACATACACAAGCCTCCGTCGCACCGTAAACTCCTTTTCAGATACTCGTGTATGACAGTGAATGATATTGTTTGTGTTATATAGAGCTTGTGCACAATCCATCATCCATTGACATTCAACTTATTGATGTTTAAAATTACATTATTGACAGTGCATGTGCTGAACAATAATCACCCCTCCGTGTCCGCACCGTAAGGGTGAAATTTAAGTGCAAACGTTAGTTCGCATCCGGTTCCTGACTTGAATATAAATACTCGCTGTTTTTTCTACTGTATTCGCGTAGGAAACATTCTGTTCACGAAAGATATTAACTCAAGATTGTTCTAGGTTGTGTTTAATTGTGCTGTAACTATCAAATAAATGTCAAAACATGTCCTGTAATTAGTAATCTATACTGCCCTCCCACATCGTTATAATTCTGTGTGTAAATTGTAAAGAATATCTTGAGTAATACAAAATATTACTTCTCTATAGTTTGAAAAGCCTTTATTGTAGAATGTATGTGAATTATGGAATATACAAGAGCATAATAGCAGTACGTAAGAACGTATTCTCTCTTGATGATATTAGTTATTCAGCACCTTCGCGTCTGTCATCTTTAAAAACGTCTTTGTATGAGAATCTCTTACAATTGTACCATTATAATGAGCAATAATTGAAACAAAAGTAATAAACTGAACAAAGCACTTTATTAATTAACTTATTTCACGAAGGTGTATAATATTTGGAAATATAATCTTGTTAACTACAAATGTATTATTTATAACAGTGTAAACCTAAGAGGAATGCGTCAACAAAATGTTTAGTAAACGTAAATTAACTAGTACTATTGTAAACAGACACCAAAGATGTGAATAACTAGTATTCAAAGAATGGGTTAGTCACCCATGCCTGCAGCTCATCGACGTATGTGCAAGTCTGAATATATCACAAATTATTATTTATCTAAATTCACTTTTAAAATCGTAGGTGCCTAGGTCGCAAATAAAACAACAAATTTAAAACAAGTGTGAATACATTTTCTTCTCTTGACAAAAGCAAAGCAAACTAAGCCGACTATAAATGCATTGATCTTCTTTTGTTCAATTTTTAATTAAAAAATATTTTTTTCTCCAATGGTCTTACATAATTTTTCAAAATAAAAAATATGGAAAAATATTGTTCCATTTCCTGCATATGCAAGAAAATTTTGAATACAATTGAGTGAAAAATAAAGGAGAAAAAAAATAAAAACTGAAAAAAAGTTGCAAAATATTTTTTTTCTCAAGTGCGAAGGAAAATTTTGAAAAATAAAATGTACCTTGCACAACTAGACCATAACAAGTTTCTGCAGAAAAAATTTCATAAAAATCCGTTGGGTAGTTTAGGAGATCTGAGTGGAACAAAAAATCTCGTACGAGCGAGCGAGTGAGCGAGCGAGCGAGCGAGCGAGCGGACGAGCGACATACATACGGACATATGTTGTAATAGTCATTTCGTGGTCCAGGGGGTCTGTCCGGGATTTCTGTGCAAAAATTTTTGAAATCGGAAGATGCTACAGACATCGTACCGAACACTATAGCTCTTCGACAGGAGGTCGATGAGCTAAAAATCAAGGAATGCGTCAGTTGGAAGAAAAGGAATGCGTCAACAAAATCGTTCTTGTATCATGTACGATAGGATTGTGTTTGCAAAAGTTCCGTAGAAATGTTTATATTTTCAACTTGTTATTGAAATGATGGTTGTCTAGTGTAGGTTAGAATATTTAGTTCAGTTTATTTTGTATTTTATTTCATGCCAGACGTCGGAAATTATCATGGGAGACAGAGGAAAGGTAAGAATTAGGCATGCGGTCAGCATATACAGTTTCATCAATCAACCATCATTGCGTCATCTTTAGCTTGGTTTAGATTTTAGATCTCTTTACTAGATACATACATCTGTAATTAGATCCAGCCTGCGTTACAATTCGTTAACTTGGCTTAGAATAGAATAGGTTTGCATGTTTTATTTATAATACAATATATCGTCTTTCTATTTTTATATCTCTCATTTTCTTGTACATATTTCTTAATAATAAGTTATAATAAGCAATCATAGGATATAAAGGTCAAGTATGGTGAAAATTGAACAACAATAATTTCGGATGTATATACAATTTTAATATGAAGATACTATCCTTAGTATGAAAATAAAACGAATTCTCTCCAGACAATTAAATTACTGCTTGTTTTTTTATTTCTCTCAATAATGAGATGCTTCAAGCAAGAAAACTTAAGTAGACACAATTTGGTTAATTTAACGATTATTGTTATTACATTTTTAATTCGCACTTATTTCAAAATGTACTTATTAACATCACGTGCAAATCCCACAATCATTGTACGTTCTGAAAATTATTAACGATGAACATTATGATCCTGACAGACATTGGATCCATTGGAAAGTCCAACCATGAACATTATGTCTCATGGGAAGTTTACGTATAAACAGTAAATAAGCAGTATATGCTAATTTAAACACTTGGGAAATGGAACATTATTAGAAATGAATATTTAATTTTGAACATATTCGCTGTTAGTATTTTGTTTTTGAACATTCGACGTTTTGGCAACGAGAAAAACAACTAGAATATGTGTTTTATGGTTTCTGTATACGTGTGTTATTCGGTTCCAGCCAAGATCAGTGGTACAGTGCGGAATATGGCAGTACGGGTGGATTCGGGCAGCAATCAGTGGACAGTGTGGACGCGGCCCTCGGCCGTGGATTGTCTGGAGACTCGGATTACTACGGAAATAGTCAGCCACCAACAAGAAAAACACGCGGAGGTACATATACGTTTCACACAAAAATTCCCCATTTCTCGTCAACGCTTTCAGTTGGAACTAAACAAGGTGTAAATTAGTGTCAGTTGATTGGTGTTGTAATGTGTGTAATTATGACACGTGTTGTCATATAATCTGTCTCTCTCACACACCTATATAGTGCACATAGTAAGAGACAATGACAGATAAACACAGACAGTGTGATAACTGTGACACTACATTAGTGGTTAACCATGTCATCGATAATATACCATATGTATATGTGTGTGTGTGTGTAAGGTAAGGACAGAACTAGTTTAACTAATAACACCCGCCTGCCCCTCACGGATCAAACGATTAATTACAGGTGCTCGGTGATCCCCGGCGGTTATTGCTAATGATCACTTAATTACACGTGATACGTTTATAGATGTTGTCGCGGCTGTGCAAAAGAATATCGTCACCAACATTACGATCAGCATCACTAGTCGGTTAGAAAGATAGGATAACAAAATTGCTGTCACTAATATGACATATTCTTATCTAGAATGTATACAATATCACACATGCCGCAATGCGTTTGTGTAATAGCTGCTCGTGCTGTTTAAGTATACATTACACGAAACCAGCGATACACCACCTGCACGAAATAGACGAATTGTAACATTGTGTCTATAATGAAAGCTTTAGATTTTAAGAGCTGCCGGTTTATTATTATTAGCTATGCGCAACGCTAGATTGTCTAGCGAGTATTCTGTTCTTTTTTGTGTGTCTCGTATTGTAATTATAGTTTAAGCTGAACAATGAACCCGCGACGGAATGAAATTTGCAACATTAGGTAGACTATGTTACCATATATAACTTTGATTTTTATTTTAACATTTGAAGCAACACCATTTGACTTGCAGGGTAGGATAGAGTATAGATATGCATATTGCTTTTTTTTTTCGGCCGGATTACTGGAAAGTAATAGGAAAATTCCCCTAAAATTTTTCATTCAATCAATGTGTTCTAAATTTGAGTTTATATTTATTTCATAAATATTCTTGTAATGAAAGAAAACAATCTATATCGTTTACTGTACGACCGTCTCGATTAAAAGAGTAAGTGTACAACATGAGGTCCAACTAGCGCCAAAACGGCGAGTTGTCCCGTAATTGTCAGTTATATTATTCAGGTAGCAGGCCAGTAAGAGTACCCTGTTATCGGGCAGGTTTGTTTTATATATGGATTCTAAATATATTATCTGTTTTAGGAACAACAACCAGCAGACGGCCAAGTTTGGAACGGCAAACCACACTCTATGATGATCAGTATTATAATACGGACAACAGTGGCTATTATCCAAGTATAGAAATCACAGATTCGAGGTAAAGTTATTAACAGCAGTATCAGCATGTTATAAAGTATAAGTTTCTGTCCAGTTTGACTAAAAACCCATTCACATTTCAGAGAGCAATCATTCAATCACAGTTACGATGAGTATTACGAAACATCCTCTTACCCGTACCAAGAAGAACGTTACGGCCAGGATGAGGAGGATCGCCAGTGGGATTCGGGAGGGTTTAACTATCAAAACAAGAGTAACACGTCCGCTGTACATCACGAGAATCACATCAACAAGCGACGAAACTCCGTGCTGCCTCAACCACCAGCCGCCGTCGTCCCCAAGAGCGCCAGCTACTATCAACAGCTGAAGAAGTCTTCGTACGAGGATGAAGCGTATCCCACCGCTCCTACATCGTCGACGACTCGTCGTCGTATTCCGCAGATACCACAACGACGATCCGCCAGTCGTCAGGGATCGTTGAATGACTACGACGGCGGCAGTGGATACGATTCGTGTCGGACGCCAGAGAACACATCAACACGAGGCGCCTCCTTGCCGCCAACGCCGACGACGACGCCAAAATTGTTGGCTCGTCTCGGTACGCACACAAAGCCATCGGTAAGCCTTCCCCCCACCCCGGGCCGGCAGTTGCCCAAACCTAACCTCAATCACCGCAGTGCCAAGGCCAGAAGGAATAACCTCATGAAACGTACATCGTCAGCCGACTATGCCGAGATCGATCAGGAGGACGTATATAACAGTTACTATATGCGACCTGGAGCGATGAGTGCCACGCAGATGTACAATGAGGACTACAATTACGCATATCAGAGCATAGATAATCTACCCGCGCAACCCGACGAACAGTTGTTGGCCAACAGTGGAGGCAGCGCGGTATCAACCGCCATCCACCACCACCATCATCAACATCAACAACAACAACAACAACCACCGAGTGTCATTGTTAACAGTGGTGAGCGTAGGACTAGTCTAACAATGCTCAATTCGGATCTGACTGCCGTCGCAGCAGTAGCTGCAACAACAGCCGTAGTGCCCAATGATATCTCAGTGTATGGATATCCATCGCAGCACCAGCAACAATCGTCTCTCACGGACGAATACTACTACAGTGCCCAGGAAGATGATCGTACGTATCTAGATGAATACGATTACGACCAGCAGGAGATGTTGGCTGCGACCGCGGCCCGCAAAAAGCGTCTCGGTCGCCGGGAGAACAGTCCGCTGTTGCAACAAAACACCGACAGCCTCGAATCACGCGAAGATGATCTGAAGGATTCGTTCGAGACGGCCGTCTCGTCGATCAGTAGTTCGATGCAACATCGGCGCGGAGGAGCCGGCGGGTACTCGGAATACTCCACCGCTGGGGACACGCTGTCGACGAGCACAACGTCGGCGATGGCGTTACCCGTGGACAGCCCACAGAAGACCACGACCACTGCAATGGCAACCGTCACTACAACGCAATACAACCGGGACCAATCAGAACCACCGAAAGCAATAGTGTCAGTGAATGGTGCCAATGTTAGAGACAATGTGGACAATACGAATGCGAACGCGAGCAACTCTAGCGCCAGTAGCCTGATGATGAGTCACATGACTAGTGCATTTTCCGCTGTGTCGGCCGCCGCCGCGAATGCCGTAGCCGCCGTAACGAACAACTCCCGAAACAACAGCACAGCGCCAACGAATAACAGTTCTACGGTTGCCAATAACAACACAATGGCTGCGATGTTTAATAACAGTGCCAATAGCAAACCTGTGGTAGTCTCAGTGCCGGGCAACCGTGGATACTTGAAACAACAGGACAGCATGGATCGGGGCTACTTCAAACATCAAGAATCGCTGGATCAGAGCGAGTACCTCGAGGAGGATGAGCTGTTGGATCAGGAATCCGAGGAAACAATGTTGAATGACAAATATGTGAAAACGGACGCCACAGAACGTCATTATCTCAATCAACAAGAGTCGATCGAAAGTTATACGGAAGAACTGGCACTGACGAATGGCAGTATAGCCGATGAATACAACGGCAAAGGAACCGGCAAAGAATCACCCGTTTCGGTGATTCATGTGGAAAGTTACGATGCCGAAGACGTTGAGAAAGTGGATTCTCTTCGTGGCTCTATCCAGAATCAACAAGGTTTGATGGATCCCTATCATCCGGCTCTCCAACGACAACTGGATCCATACGCGCCGGCAGTGTCGGTTCGTCGAGCGTCCATTGACCCGTATCGGCCAATTTCACCGTCGCGACGCACCTCCGGGGATAATTATCAGTTACCGGGTTCGCGAAAACCGTCAATCGTCGATCAGTACGGTAATACGTTGTCGAGAAAATCGTCGCTGGATCCGTACCAGCCGCCTATGTCGCGTCGCGCATCTATTCGACATTCGCCCACACCGTCTGAGATACACAAACAAGACAGCATCGACCAGATCAGTCCGACGGCTAGTGTCATTGACGAGGAGGAGCCGGAAAAGAAGAATGTTTCGTTTGAGGAGGAAGAGGAGCTGAAACAGCCGCGGAGAGAGGTAACAGCAAAGCAGAGATGGCATTGGGCGTACAATAAGATCATCATGCAGCTAAATGTGAGTAAATGCATGGATTTATATATTATCATAGTTATAAGGGTGTACTGGATAATGTTTACTGAAGAACTGGCGTATTGTCAATTAGTTCTAACCGTGTCGTACGCTGCAGTTATATTTTACTATAGAAATGAAAGGGTTCTAAGAATGAAAGACCATTACTATTGATAAAGTAGCATGCGGTAATACCACGCACAGTGCGGCTTCGTACAGTACGGATTCGCAATATACGGTTTTTGAAAAAAAAATGTAAATTTTTATTATCTAAGTAGTTTCTGTGGCTTTAATCAAAAAGTAATAATTACATTTCTTCTACAAAATACGACTTTCTTGATGCAACCAATGGATCAAGGTGTCATTGCGACAATTAAAACTCATTATTTTTAGTATATATTTAGTATACCTCGATTAGTGCGAATTAAAATTGTACGGTATATTAACGGAACCGATTAACCGTACTGTGCGGGGTATTCCTGTATTGTCAAATTCAGTTTTGTCTCCACATAGAATCTTCACTATAGGCTAATGAATATAAACGTGAAAAATTGTTGCTCGAAGAAAACAAATGCATATACATATTTGTATAATTTTCAAGAACAAGATTGAAAATATGTTGATTTGTACAACAGTGATTTTAATTAAAATGTACATTATGCATGAAAAGCTTGACTGAAGTTAAAAGGCTATTGCTACAGACTTTAAACATCACGAGAGTACTAATAATCTAGTATTTAATTCACAACGATATGCTAAATATTTCTGTCAACATATAACATTGCATAGATTATCTAATCTGTATTATAAAGCTTTTCTCATCAATCTTTGTTATTGCTGAATGTATATCGTCATTGCAAGTTCGTTCGTCAATTACGCTGGATGATGTTTAGTCTGTGAATCACAAATCTAATGAACTTATTGCCACAAATACTAGTAATTGACATTCGGTCGTTAATTAATGTTGGGGTATGTTTCCCATTTCACTTAATACCGAATACTGACATTGACATTGGTGCGAATATGTATCATAGTTTGACAGTTAAGTTAGATCAGGATATATAGGTCACGGGCATTTCAAATAGACTGATTTATTGCAATATTTACATGCCGGTGTAACGTGTAACATCGGTAATATATTTTCATCCGGGCTATCATTCTGGAAGAACAAACATTTCAAAACATACCTATTTCATAATAAAATGAACAAAATTTTGCACACTATAATAAATACCTTTTTTTTCATTCTTTTCCAACAATGATATAAAATAAAGATATTTATAAATAAAGGTCGAAAAGAAATTGTTGCATAACATCGAACGAAAATTAGTATTGTTAATCCAACTAATCATATAGTTTATTATTTAACCCATTCGTAGAAATCTGTTTATCCTTACGTCAGCATGACGCATTGCAAATATTTGTGTATGAGGAAAAATTTGTGCAAAAAATATATTATCAGTACTCACGGACGTCATTCGATATAATGTTCTGCAGATACTTATCAAAATATTACAGCTGTCAATATTATTTTAACAATATGATCCCTCTCTCGAGTGAGCGAGAGAGAGAAGTATATGCACATATATCCGATACAAAATATACATAATTTGCGTTAATCAAGATAATCTTATCGGACGTTTTAGTAAACATATCTGGACAACTAATTGCCAACACTGAACACTGATACAATGAAGAGCGATACGTGGTGTTTTTTAAATCTATACATATGCCCTTGAACATGCATACTCGCATAACTATACCTTGCTGTAGTTATATATATATTTTATAACCTAAGAATAATTGGTTTCTGCATTACAGAATATAATTGATTGTACATCTATTGGTGATGATTAATTAATTTAGCGGGTTCCTATCTTCAACCTTTAAACCAAAACAGACAATATCAGATCTGTCAATAATATTATAAGAAGTTGGTAGTTTCGCTTCGATATTGTTGATCTTTATTCTCGACCTATGAGAGCAAAGAAACAAACTGCTACTCCCGGACGTGTAAAAAAATATTTTCAATAAGTGTGTGTATACCGGGTTATCGGGGTACCGCTAGAAAAAAGTTTTTTTATTATATAGTAACGATAAAAAACACTTAGTTTCAATTCACTATATGAACTGTCAGTAATAGAAGGTATATTAGCTAAATTTCTCCCTGTTGCGTTAATATTTACGGACAATAGATCATGTGTGATTATTATTTTCTATGATAGAACTCACATTATGGTTCTTTGCAGATCTATCTACTTACGTATGGTCATATGGAATTTCTCTTAGATAGAATTTGATTTGACTAGGCGTGAAATAAAATTTTGAACCAATCGTATTACAACAAACAGCGACACACACACACACACACACACACATGCATGCATGCATGCATACATATGTACATACATACATACATACGCTCGTTGGGTTTGATGGTTTCCCGCGGTTGGAGATCTCATTGTTTTAACAGCGGGATGTAAAAGCCGGCAAGTGTACCACGATAAAGATGGAAATGTAACGGCGACGGCGACAATTTTCCTAAGGAAATTCCCCCTTTCATATGCAGTATTCATTTACGATATTTATATTATATTATGTATGCAAATTAATCTATAATAATATGTTATATAATCCAATGTTAATTTCATATTATTGCTTGCGACTGATTAAATTTTACACAGAGATTACAATATTTCTAATGTATTATTATACGAACTTTAAATCATTGTTCGAATTATTAACTAAAACGAACCATTCTTCAGATGCTCTTCATAAATCGAAACTAGGATAAATAAATATTATTTTGAAGTTTTTCACATTAGTCCATGGCCACTGACGGAATCTTGAATTTGACGTTTGTTTGACGAAAATTTGATCAATGTAAAACATGTGTTCACTCAAACTTCGAAAGTCGGAATGAAATACCATAGTTTACTCGTGTTTTCATTCATAATTTCCCCGTGTGATTATGGACCGATCTATATCACATGTTTCATACCATCGATGGGTGTTACTAAAAATATACGCTCTGTTTGGTTGTGCCGCTTTGAAAGAACCATTCGCCACCACTGAACCGTAGGGGTAATGTGTTAACAAGGTTATCCACACACGCACACTTTTATATACTCAGTGGTATCTGAGTGACTAGCCAATCACCCGGGAATGAGTATACTTACAGAGTATTCACCAGGGTAACTCAGAGGGAGTAGCAAGCAGGAGGGCAGCGATGTGTGTGCTTAACCAAGCTGTCAACACTCACATTTTTAGTCCAATGTTGATCGTACTCTTCGTCAGATTAATACTCCCGCACTTGAGAATCTTTAGTGAATATTCTGATTATTTAATAATAACTGACTGTGTAGTAAATTAATGTTGTAGAGTAATTGACACACAATTAGTGATAATTTCAAACACGTGCACGTGAAAGTAGTGATAATTCGTAAGTGGATAATGGTAACTGGTAATTACTGAAAGTGATAAACCTATACACCTAATATGAATTAAACAAATTACACATCATCTAGAAGATTACTGGATATTTTGGCTAGAAATTAATTTAGCACAATGCGAATTCGTTAAGACCTGTTTGTCGGAACAAGACTTATTATATTGAACAATATGCTTCATTTTATGTAACAGTGTAGGCTGACACATGTAGTATGTTTTGCTCAAATATATTCTGGTAAATTATTAATTTAACGTAAATATTCTTCCGTTCGAGTTCAAATTCCAACTTTAATTATTAACAAATACAACTATTTTGACCTTGTTTCCAAAACACATCTGTTTCCACGTATTTTAAACAGATATTTTTCAACTAAAATAACTTAAACCGACAGTAAATTATACTTTTAAAATGGTTTATCAAAGAATTTATGTTAAACAAATGTGCTCCAATTGATACCGGTAAACAGAACATTGAAATTAAAGGACATCGTGTGTGTGCGTTTTGAATAACATTGACCCAAAATGGAAATAGCTATGCTGACGGTCTTAGCGCTACCAGCAGGCCCTCATGAAGAGCATTGCAATGGCCTTGTTCACTCAAGTTCATCCCCGACGTCGTCGTGACAAAACCCAGTTCGTTAAATAATACCAACACAGTGTTCAATAGTAATGCTGACCGTAAACATCAATGAACAAACTAACTCGCGGAAATAATCGGTTTTTGATTCTGGCGAAATCACAGTTGATTGTGTTGCCGAGAAAGTCGTATTGAACTGGTAAACTTTCGTTAGATATCAAAGAAAATAATTCATAATAATTAATGATAGTGTTGAATTGGTTAAAAGTGTGTTTCAGTGGTATTGTAATAAACATAAAATCGAAATTATAAGTTGAATAATATTTAATACAAAATCAAGAAACATATATGTACATATTTCATATCACAGAGAAACTTGCTAAAATTCATTGCATCATTTACATGAATTTTGTCATGTATAACGCATAATAATCTGCATATCCGTGTTTCCTAAACTATGTCCGCTAATCAACACGTAATACAGCTATCTGTTCTGCTGATTCCGTTTCACCCGTGAGACCGGAAAACTACAAACTATTAACCGCTGTGTGTGTGTGTGTGTGTGCGCATTCTCTAATCTAAAACGCGATAATGTTAGCATATTATTAGTACGGGCTTAAAAACTGGCTTATCATTCACATGGACATATGTGTTGTGTTTAGATCCACGCCTAATCCCGCATACTCAACTCGGCAACACGCCGGATCAAACTCACATTAAAACATTGTAGCTTGTTGCATCTAGTGTATCTGTGTGTGTGCGTGCGTGCGTGCGTACCAAAATGGCCGAAGAAGATCGTTCAACCGAATGGGCATTGCTGTTTCCACTAAAAGCTTCGTTGTTCACAATGAAAGCATCCAGTTCATCGAGTGTGGTTGTGAGTCAGAAGAAAAACAAACCGAAACCCGTGGAAAATCGGTTAAACATGCGACGCGGTTCGAGTATGTCCGAATTGGACAAGCTGACAACAGGTGGTGGTTTGCCCGATCTGGTTCGGTCGACAACGACCAATAACCGTTTGTCTACGAGCCAAACGAGTAAAGGTTACGATTCGTTACCACATTCACCGCATCTGTCTAGATCGGGGGTGAACAAGACTGGCAGTTGTAGTGTCCGTGGAAGTATTGGAGATCTGATGAACCAGAAGAAGTACGGTAGCAGTTCGTGGAGTATCCGCAGTGAGACACTGATTGCACGGACGGTTCCATTGTCGACGGTGACGCCGACACGACACAGTCCACCGACACCATGTTTCCAGGACGACTTGATGTACCACGAGTGTATCTCGATACTGGACTGCTCCGCGGAGCGCGTGGACTTGCCCAGTCCTGGACATGGATATCCATTGACCTGTGCACAACGGACACAGCGGTTGTCCAAGTTGATAAAACAGCAGCGGAACACGCTGGAGTATGCGTCTACAATTACGGTGAGTAGTTGAAGGTGGAAGAAAGATGATAGATGCGTATACCTATATATATATATATATATATATATATATATATATATATATATATATATATATATATATATATATACACAACGATCTTCTATTTCTTGCGGTTGTCCGAGTAGTTTAATTCACTTTACGGAATCCTGTTTCATCCGTCATGTAAATCAGGTATCCTCTTCAAACAAATTGTGTTATCTTCGTCTGGTTGTAGCATTTAATGCACCTTGTGAGATAAGGTACAGATACTGTATTTATGCTAAGTTCAATTTACATTCGGGAACGAAAACTCCCACTATATCGAATGTTACGTAAATAGACGAACAATTCGTAGTTTCGTTTCGACATTGTGGGGGTTTTGATTCGCGGACTGGAAGCCTAGAAATCTGGCTTTTATCAGATTAAGTGGTAAGTAATGAATAAAGTGTGCATTTATTTACAGTAATTGTGCTCGCGATATACTGGTTATTTCTGTATGTATGTTTGTATTAAGGTCATTGTTATTGTAATCAGTGGAAAATGAGACCGGAAATTATGCCGCCTATCGTGTATAAATAAGTTTATCCGTGCAGTCTGTGCTAATTATAAGCGCGCATCTATGTTTAACTTTTTTTTTATTTACAAATAAGGGTAATTTAATTGAAAATATATCATTGTTTTTCTTCATCCCTAACATAATCGTGTATTAGAGGAAATTATATTAGTTTTTATTCCTTTTGTAGCACATTTTAACGAAACTAACTTCACTAATCAATTAATTAATATTAAGGACAGTTATGAATAAAAAATAGATTAAATATACCTTAAAAGTTTCACAAAAATTAATTACGAATTGTAATAAATTAATAAGGACACAATGTTCTCAAAAATTAATTAATATTTATTATTAATTATTTTACGCGCGACATTTAAGTTTGCGCTGCAAGATCACGTGTAGAAGCTTCTGTGGTTTCAAATCGCGACGATAGATGTCGCCTGGTGCGTGTTTCCCTGTTGCTTGGCGTCACGGCGCTTGTAGAGCTGGCGCCACTGTTCGTATATAGGTCGAACGATATCCGGCGTCCTCTGTCACACATCCATACACACGTACTTATATGTGTACGAAGGGCACGTACAGAAAATGAGCTCATGGTTTTATCTGTTCTCGGAATTTTGACAGTTTGCTTAATTTAGCTGTAATTTCACTATGGTAGATTATTGGACAAATATCACCATTTCTTGTTTTCTTATTGTTTAAGAATTTATGCACAGACGATATTGATTTATGCAGAAAGTGTCAAATGAATTTCAGAGTTATCAACTGTAATTCAGAAAGCGTCAAATGAATTTCAGAATTGTCAACTGTAATTCAGAATTGTCAACTGTAATTCAGAATTGTCAACTGTAATTCAGAAAGCATCAAATGAAATTCAGAATAGTCTGAATTACAATTGACACTTTCTGAATTACAATTGACTATTCTGAATTTCATTTGATGCTTTCTGAATTACAGTTGACAATTCTGAATTACAGTTGACAATTCTGAAATTCATTTGACGCTTTCTGAATTACAGTTGACACTTTCTGAATTGCAGTTGGAAAAGGTGTAGACGGTTTTGAAATCGAATATTTCATCAAGTTGTAAGTTAATAAACAATTTAAACAGTTAAAATGTAATTCTACAATTACTACTGAGCATATTTTGTGTAGCGGTTTCTAGGTCGACGTTTACCTTCGATTCCCCAAAAACAATATTAACTTATAATGTTGAACCTGTCAGTTTTGTCCGAAATAATTTGTAAATCGCTGTATCAACGTGCCCAGCAGAGTGGTACGGAATCTCAGGGACGGTGTAGCTGGGCCTGACGAGGGACTGTTGTCCTTCCACTATATCACTATATTTGTACCGTACCCTTCCGCTATCTTCTCTGCACACTCGCACGTCTGACGTTTGTGGTGTAGCGGCCATCTTAACGTTATGATCCTCTTTGCTTTGCTGCGACGTTGTCATTAAAACCAGCCCATGAAAACTTGAGTTCACAAAGTGTGCTGTCATGCCTGAGATGTGTTCGTCAAGCAATTGACTTGTTTTGTCTATAACCTTAGCAACGAAATAACAAAGTATTTGTTTAGTTTTACACTTACCCTTTGGTGTTGAACAGTGCACGAGATGCTATGGTCAACAATCCATAGTTTATTGTAAAAACAAACTTTACGAACTGATTCAGTCTATGTAGAACTATAAACACAAACTATTATCCTTTGTTAAATCTTCCGATAATCTACTCGCGATTACGATTAGCGGAAAACAAACTTTGTTCTCTAATCGCGGAACGGTTACGCCGTGCTCTTCGGAGGGTTATAATAGCGAATCATGACGTGCTATTTTAATTATTCGCCGTGTGACGAAGAATTTCATAAGTTTACTTAACTCCGGTCGCTGGTTTAAATCGATTACATCAATAACTAAAATGAGATTGTGCACGAATCATGGTGGAATTTCATAAAAATTGGCATCATTAAAATGTATAACGGAATTAATCCAAATTCACACGGGCTTCTATAAATACGAATTGCTTTTAATCAAAAATACCGTAGTGGAATAACTAATCAAATATTTCCGCTGTTTTTCCAGGCTTGCAAAATGTATGTATCTTTATTCATCAGTGTTTATGTTTCACGTTGAATATTCTGTGTACGTAAATGTAAGAACATATATTGCACGCGTTTCAATAGTGAAACGATGTTCTAACGATCGGGTGATTTATTTAAACAAGAAACGACTGTCACAGCCGGATGGTAAAAGTTCACGGAATGAAAAATGAACGAAACCAGCGAAGAGGCAAGGCGAAGCGAATTTTGTGCCGACGAATTTCACTACCGATACGCGCCATGATCGAACAGTTTCGGTAATAAATACTGCGTTCAACGAAACGCAGACGTCAATGCAACATTGAAGGATAATTAATAACACGAACGTGTGGAATGATAAATCATACATGAAAACGGATACGCAAAAAAAAGGAAATGGACGATTTTGTTTCGTTGTATTTCACATGTAGAAAAGTGTATTTTTTTTGTGACAATTATTATTTCACCACGGAGCTGATCTACTGTATTTCGTTTGCTAGTTTGACTTTTGCGTTTTCGTTAAAGTGTCAAATTGGCACATATTTAACATTCATCTGGTTATTTGAGCTCCAATCGTTTAACGAAGTATAATTGGGCTTCCGCAAATGAATTTCAGGACCCTTCCGATTGCCGGCTGATTTGATATCTCGTAGCTTGACCGACTATTAATTAGGGCGTGGGGCCCCAGTCCAGTCGAGAGAAATTCAATTGAATTTTCAACCACGTATAACTGTAAGCACATGGACAACGTCAGCTGAACCGATACTAAAATCCAGTAAATGTTACAAGGGATATTTTCCAATTTGGTTAATAGATTGTGGATTTAATTAAATGTAAGTACTATTAGTATATCCTAGAACGTAATATTATTGCAACAAAGCCTCGATTTTACGGACTTTGGATATAACCCTTTGAATACGGATTTATTTGAAGATTTTCTACATATAGTGCACAAAACAAGAATAAACAAATTGAAACTAGCTTAAATTCGAAACTATAACTTCGACATAACATGTGCATGACGAGTGTGAGTCGACAAATGTACCAAAAGGGTTAACGGAAATTTTTTTTGTTATTTTAATCGCACATAAACAATGTTCGACGCTTGATTACAGTAAACTTTTAAAAAATCATACTATCGAAATTTCTTTTTTTGCATGAAAAATTATTTTCTCCAAATACGGACGGGAGCCTGCCGCAATTAGGTTAAATTTGGCGATGGATTCAATTGTCCTTGGAGGAGTTTGTGTAACTTGTGTATTGACTGATCCCTGGCTGCTCACCCACCCAAAACTTCATCCCCGTTAACCTCTTCGGCTCCGGCATATCAAGTCCGGGATGTTTGTTCGCATTCCGGGTTGACGGACTAACCCGAATCATTAAATTATCTGGGTCGCTTTATTTTTGCGTTAAGACCTGGTTTGCATACGTCACACGGCTGTCTAGTTTCATTAGAATGTGCCGTCTGTCAAAGATACGTATATCGTCCATTATTCAGTAGTTTCATACTGACCGTCAATGTTAATTCACACGAAATAATAGTGAATAAAAAAAAATAAATAACATCTAATCTGTCGCCGGGTAGCATTAATGTCATGAACGAACAGGTGAACAACAAAGTTTCACTTCGATATTGCTGATTCGAGAGATTTAAGCTGCCCTAGCAATCTCGGACGTTGCAACGCTACACTGATGACAAACGATGTTTATGTTGTATGACACAGGCTAGTTTATATTTTTAGTTCGTTGGTTTCAAACAAAGACTGTAAGCAGCCGCCGTGGATTTCAGTTCAGTGGAACTCAATGTTGCGGAGCAGAAAATATAGCAAACACATAGAAAATGTTCATGGAACCACAAATCTAAGCTGAAATATCCGAATGAAATGCGGTTTCGACTGAAATTTTTTTCATATTGTTTTTTTATCGTTCAGAAGTAGATGGATGTAGAAATCTATATTAAAACTTGAATTTGACAGCTGAACATTTTAAATTAAAAACTCATCGTGATATTTACATAATTTTCTAAAGGGTAGTTGAAAATTATTCATAAAACATCAGCATATTTTTTTTAAGATGTTTGATTAACACATTATTTCTATCTTGAATGGTTTTTCCCCGAATTTTTCAGTAAAAGCGGTATACATACATAGCTACAATTTATTAGTAATTATTTAGTTATTTAATTTGTCAGTACACATTAATCGTTAATGTGGAAAATTACGATCCATATATCTTTGAAATATTTTTGTTCAAAATTTTTTGAATTGAATGGTAATTACAAATTCGAAAAATAACTAAAATGGTACAATATATTGACGTATGTGATACTTATTTCAGTGATTTTATAAAAGAAATTACACATGACTTACCAGAGACATAATTTTAGCTTAAAGGATTAATTTATTATTAGGATAAAAAAAAATTATTAACTAAATCATGTGTTTTTATTATCAACTACTTGATATTTACAGGATCGTATCTTGTGCACTGTAACTTTTCATATAAATCAAACTCGGTCCCGCGAATATAACCCGAAACGGTGTAGCCATTCGAATATAAATCTGTTAGCCAAAACAGATAACGCGCTCGGGCCAATCCACTGGTTCAGAAATAAAACTGAACAAACACACACACACACATATACGTACATAGCCGCAAAGATATTTCGTTACACTACTGGAATACAAATCGCAATTGAAGTTTCTTGTTAACAAAAGACGTACAACAAACAGTTGTAATGCATACAAATGAAACAGGATAGCGTTGTCGAAACAAAATGAATTTGTTTCTTTAGATCCTTACACTGTAAAAATGTCATCACACAGCTTTTTCAATTAATATGTAAATAAATTCACACCATTATTTTCTATATCGGGTGTCCTAAGAACTCTGGGACCTTTCTGTTTCATGATCTGCTAATCATCATCAAAATGTACTACAGTAGAACCTTTACTTATTTTTGTTTCTAGTTATGAGCTAAAGTTCGAGTTACGATCGAGTTTCAGATCAAAGCCGTTTAAAAGAAGGGGCGAGACATGGTAATCTAAAAGACTTGCATCGAAGTGTTATGAAGAGAAAGAGACATGAATTTGTGGAAACACGCCGTGTTTTCTACGTGTTTACTTTCGTACTTATGCGCATGCGTAGTAGACCACGTGGTCATGTTATGTCAGGAAAGTGGGACGGAATCACGTGTTTTTAGTCGTTGCCAGTATCGCCATTATTGTTTTTACGGTTAGTCGATGGTAGTACATAATTGCTCTAATATGTATTCTTCGAAAGTAATCATAATTTTTCAATATTTGCATTTTAATTCGCTAGGTCCCACACGGTACATATTTTACTAAAATAGTGTATAAAATACACGTTTTCGAAATGATGTATTTAATTTATATCAATTCATATACAATTCTCGATTTCATTAAAAAATAAAATTTAATCAGATGTGATGAACTAAAAACAGAATGTGTTTTGTTTCGTAATATCCATTGTATTAGTCTGTTTCCTGATCGCATTTATATTTAATCATTATTTATTACCTGTTTTGTAATACGAGTATTATGTAATAAGTTTGGACTTGTCAATGTACGTTGTACAGTGAACAAATGTTATTCAATATGTACTGTTAAATATATGTAAATTTTTCCAAATAGTGTAATGTGCATTTGTACGTGTAACATAAAAAGTGTATACGTATATAGTAAATGAGGTTCTAGAACGTCTGTATTGTGTAGCAGGCTGTGATAATAGTTTATGTAATGTTGATTATTATCACATTTGAATAAAACAGAATTTGAATTTTCATTTTAAAATTAATATTCATTTTCATGTAACTATTTCTTTCTTTGTTTATTACAACTGCTACATATACAATTATTTAAATATTCTAATGTAATCAGAAATGCAAAAGGTTCGAATATAATTATCGTCTCATTGTTTTTCGACATGCTAATTATTATTGACATATGCGCTAATTACTAACGAGAACGAAAAGAACGTGATTATTATTCTATGAATTCGTATAAGAACACTCATTATAGACTCGTACTTTGGATATTTATACAGTAGGTACGTGACACATTAGCAAACGACTTGTTTTATGAATATTAAACTACACAGTAATTACCCAATAATTATCTAACATGGTTAGTACACACACATACATATATTTAAGTAACCTTATATTGTTTGAGATACGAAAAGATATCGTTAAACATTTAATTGATGCATTTGTTCATTAAATATACAACATTTTAAGTAGATTAAAATTGAAAATTTATGTTCTTAACAATTTATAATCGCTTTCTATAGTATTCCTATTAAAAATGTGAATGAACACCATATTTTAGTAACGCAATATATTGGTAAACATTTTACCAGAAAGAAAAGAAAAACTTGACCAATTTTAAACACTGAAACGAGAAAAGATCTTTGAATGAAGAAGGTTTAAATTTAAAAATCAATTATGTTAAATAACGTTAAAATACGTTCAAAAATATTTGCAAACTAAAGTACATATTATTATTTTTTGCCTCCCAATAAATTAGTTAACTTGCGGATGTAATCTGAAAGTTTTAGCGCGAATATACGGGCAATTATAATTTTAAACGTAGAATGTTCTACATCTGCCGGATGTACATTAAATTGCTAGCGACCTCTCGACATCAGCTCAGTCGTAATATACACGAATTACTTGTAAATGAATCAATCATTTTATTTACTAGAAAACGAATTAATTATTTCCAGAAAAATGAAACATAATTACCGTTAGGACTAGTTGTTTAGGGGGTAATATGAAAATTCATATACATATTAAATAAATTTGGTTTTAAATTTTTATACCCTTAGAAGCTTTTTAACACAAATTACTTTCCATAACAAAAATTATAAACACTGTAATTTAAAATACACAAAAAAACACTCATGCTTTCTGTTATAATTATAATGTAAATATTATAGGTTCAACGTATGAATAAAATATTCACAAGACGTAAAAACGTAAATGAATATACGATATTAAAACTACAGTGGTTAGCAATAATGGTTATTAGTATATAGCGGTGCTGGGAATCCCCGAAGCCACAGCTGCTGAAAATATTCAGCAGATTCTCGAATAGTTCAGTGGTATGTTTTACAAGAAAATTGCATCAGTACTGTATATTATATTTACCTACGCCACCGCATACATATATATATATATATATATATATATATATATATATATATATATATATATATATAGTACATGTATACTTTTACTAGTAAGCATATACATTCACTCTACCGTATGCTTTCACTGTAACAAATGCATATAACATTTAAATTCTAGCAATAAAATTGTTCCGAGTTAAAGGTAATAATCTGTCGTATGTGTATGTACACTTTACGATTATCAAGAACATTATCTTATTTAGTCATTTATTCTTTAATGTATACAAATTAATTAGTTACCATTACCTGTACATTAAATGCCAACCTTCTCTTATTAAACTTCGTCATGTGCAGACATCTCCGGATAATTTGGCTATAAACAACTATATATCCTGCGCCCGTTTTATTCTCCACGACCTGCCGTTTCATTCGTGTTTATCCGACTGTGCTTTTATGCTCAATTAACGTTCGTAACTTACTGCCGAAATGGCGGACGAGTAAAGTATAATTTTCAAATAGAATTAACTCTATATACATTTTACCAGTGATGGGTTCGTTCAATATTGTGAAATGACTGTGCGTACACGCGCCGATAAACACTGTTAGTTGGCCTTGAAGTCCTCATCGATTCTTATAACCTCCAATTATACTAACACTTTGTTCAAACAGTGAGTAAAATCCAGTTCATTTACATAGAATACATATGGGCGTAATTATATTAATATAAACACTTTTATTTAATATCAACATTTCTAACCAGAAAACTATTAAAAGTGCAGAAACTTTTTAATATAATTATAGTTCAACTTCACAGCAACGCTTATTTGCTAGTGGAAGCATTTACTATCTTGTCTTTTATTTATGTTTAACGTTAATCAATAAAAGAACGTCCGGAACACCCTACTTTGCTCAGTGACACCAAATGAAACAAGTTCTGTGTCAAACGATCACGATTTGTAAATGTCAAACGTCGTGTGCACAATTTCCTCTATTTCTTTGTGTGTGTGTTTTATTGAAATATGCCATCTAGTACTCTTTGATGGATAAACGAATAGTTGAGTTTTTATTTTATTGAAATACAGTAACACGCCATAGGATACATTCCTGCACCACGAAATGACAAGTGAAATATCGATCAACGTAATTATTTTAACACGATGTAAATGCGGATAAGCGTATTCTCTTCTACTGACAAAAAACACACACAATTTACTTTAATTTCACTCTATTTTCCTCACAAACTTACATAATTATATACATATGAGTATGTACTATATCGTTTTCACTCCTGGTTTTTATAAGATTCTGAATTTTTCGTTTTACTGTACCATTTTATTAGAAATAATCATACACATCTCGATACTAGTGACTCTCCAATTGTAACACTTGGGTAAAAAAAAAAACTTTGTCAATATTCAGATCTGTACAATTTCTAAAATAAAATTATCCAATGAACGATGTCCGTTAAACATTTTTCATTCCCACTTGTCAGGCAATGCACGTTTCATTTTTCATTTAGTTGTTTAACAGACGAACGTGCAAGCCACTTGCGAGACGACGGCGGTGGCGTCTGGGAGGTGGTGTTATTCATTAGTGCCTTTCTGGCACGATGCCCAGTGCTTGGCCAGCGCTCTTCTTGTGGTTATTCGGTAATTTACAAGCAACTCGTCCATTTTATACATCGGTGCAGACTAGAATGTTTCCTTGTTTCTGTAAGGTTGTTATCAATGAAAGGCGACATCGGTCGCCCTTTTTTTGTGACATTTAGACACTGATAAGGATATAAATTGTCGAGTTAAAGCACTATTTTCGGCGTGTTTTGTGTTACAATTCTGAGATAAATTTTTTTTTATATAATTGTTCTTTAATTTAGATGCATGATTTTTGTGAAAGTACATATACAAATAAGAAATCTTAAAAACACAGAATATGTGAATTTTATATTAGATAATAAATATTCATATAATTGCTTATAAATAGTTGTAGTTATTTTTAGTTACAGAACATAGCAAAGTCGTTGCAATACCGACTATCTTTGTCGTTATGGTTTAACGACAAGTTACAGAATAGGTTTGTACATCACTTCAGAAGGTTTTTTACATCATCTTATGAAAACAATTATATTACATTTGAGATAAAACCCAAAAATATATAACATATATTACCACGAAAATCCTTTGTCAACAAATGTTTTTCCTCCCCGGTATTTATGAAGTATGCTATGCGGACGCTGTAGAACGACGAGTACTTATTAGGAAACTTATCGGTATAAAACAGCTGTTCAAGGTACGAATTTTATTATACGTAATAAATAGCATTCAGTACTACGACGGCGAGAAGGTCTAAAAAGGTCGTGTACGTTTTTATACATCAGGCCTATATTTTACTATGTTATAAAGAAACCTAAAGCCATTGTTGTGGCTGGTCGGGGCTGCAACTTGCAAGCCTATAATCATTTCCCTTACATAAAGTCTTAGAGATAAGCTTATATGGGGAGTTCAGGCAATATTGTCAATTTTTTTTTTCAAAGCTAAATTTTCGATATCCTTCATGTGACTTACTTATAATCTAATTACCAATATAAATTTTTGTGCTTACAACAAATTAGCACTCAAGCTTGGAAAATAAGAAGAAAAATACAGCTATTTTCTATATTCGGTTTGCGCAGGAACATAATTAAATTTACAAATAAATTAGTGATCGATTTAGTTTCTTCAAAACACTGTGACTGCTATTCGCGGCTTGATACTAACGATGCTACTAATGCCGGATTGCAAAGACGAGGTTTAATTCGCGAAACAATGATTCTAGAATTAAACCGTTGCTAGGCTGAAATAAATAATTTATTTGTATGAATTATTTGAGTTTCAACGAATCACAGATCATTTGATTTGCGTCGTTGAAACTTAGTTCAGTTTAAATTGCAGAAACCAAATAAATCTAGAGTAATATCGAATTAAACTTCGTCTTAGCAACTCAGGCTATTAAATGTTAATCAAATCAACACTGTTAGTATAGTAATACAATATTTTTAGTGTCAATTTTAGTAGAAAAATCCAATAGTTTTTAGTAGCACAGTTTGTATTCAGCTATATAGTAGGAATTACAAAGAAATTTTTCACTGATTTTGATATGCACATATAATAAAAAATTAAAGTATGCATATAAGTACGAAGTTCATAATAGTAAAATCGTCATATTTGCCCGGCGAACTATACAAATATTTGACAAACACACAATTTAAATAATCATTTCTATATATCATCTTCCAGGGAGGGAGGGACGTGCCCCTTCCCCCAACGGACGCCAATGCATAAAGCTGTCTACTTGTGCGCATGATATCTGTACTTCGCAAATTTCCCTCGTTAATTTTCGCATAATGTCATTAGCGTATCGTACATTGATCACGTGATGTAGACAAATAATTATTCATTAACGAATGTGTTCGCTCCTCTATGGACGTGTGTGAGTGGGTTGAGTATTGAATACTGGTGTCAGCCAGACAATAATACATATTATGTGCTTACGAGAGCAGTGTCGATCTGAAATGTACACTTCTGGCTATGACACGACGAGCCAGGCAATATATTGTCTCGTATTTAATTGGATCTGTCGAAAACATACGTCAGTATTTAGTCCCAGTTCCCATGACGCTGCACAGTACATTTCTATAGATTCCTGTGACGCTGGCTTCAAGTTCAATTGGCGAATTAAAACGAACATTAACCAGTAACGAATCAATCCGATGTAGCATTTTATGTTATGCAACGGAACGTGTTGTTTCGCTTCGATATTGTTCATTTTGAAAGCCGGCATTGATTAAACAATCCACATACTTGTGTTACCAGGACAAAACAGTTTATATCTTTTGTAATTGTTTTGCAGGACCCGAAGACCTTCGTTTTTCTCCGTGTAGATTAACGGGGACAAATGGAACAACAAAAGCGGTTTTCAGTTAGTGACTGTCCGTAATTTACTCGTACCATCTAGTTAGTTCCAATTACGTTAAGATCCGATTCCCCTGGGACACGGTTCTCACCAATCCTAATCGTAATCACCACATTACACTGTGCATATCCTTAGACCGCATTCCCATGGGACCGTTAAAACTGCGTAGCAAAGCTGGTAGTCATTTATTTGAAGGTTAAGCTTACGAGTGTAATTAATAATTAAGTTCATTAATTTATAATTTTCAATTATTCTATATTTACCCGGAGATAATGTGAAACAAATCTGTTGCGAATATTTTACTATTAAAAAATGATGATACGTACATTCTAACATTGAATAAATACAGAAATAATAATATGTACGGTTATGATATTAGTTCTTTTATTTGAAATAATGCTTCTCAAATTATATGCTTTAAATTCACATTAACGTAAGATTTTCAGTAGCCACCAAATAATATTTTACCTACGTACATAATTATACATTCCTAGTAGATAATTTTTAAGCATTTATTAAAATATGCAATGCGTCCCAGCGACTAGCAGACACAGGAAAATTTACATTGGGAAATTATGTAAAGATCAAGTATTGCTGTGTCTGTATCTAAACATGTGATTGTCACAAATATGAAACGGTAGATAGATGAATTAATCAAATTTATATTATAGTCGGATTGCTGTTATTTTTAAAATTTGCTGAATTTAGATTAGAATATACGCAACGCAAAAATAAAATAGAAATTAAGGTTAAGGTTTGGTGTTCGTGGGTAAACAAACGTAAACCATTTATTATTTTATAATAAAGTTTTTGTACACTACAGATAAGCACTAACAATTCAACAATACTAATTAATTAAATGTTCAAAAGAATTGCCATTGACTAGTAGACAGTCGCTTAATCTGTCATAAACATTACGACGTACATTTCGTAATATTTGAGGGGTTATATTAAAATATGCCTCCCTAATACAGTCCTTTATAGATTCTAAATTTGCGTGCCTTCGAGAAGTGTAAACTTTGATTTTAGGAAGCCCCATAAGAAAAATCATTGGGTGACAAATCTGGAGACCTTGGAGCCCAGTTAATAGGGCATCCACAACCAATCCATCTGTTGGGGAATACTTCGTTTAAGTAGATTCGCACTTCTCTTGAATAGTGAGCAGGAGCTCCATCGTTCAGGTACCTTACTGTGTTGATATTATCAACTACTGCAGTAATACCAGAGACTATTTGATTTTGCAGCATATCTAAATATGAGTCTAGTCGTCAGATCAATTTATATTCCCAAACTCGCACGAACATGTAAGTCAGGGATGTAAGGAATCGGGAAATCGTGGAACTGCATTAATTATTATTACAGGTAGGGTAGGGTAGGTTAGGAGAGGGTTAAGTAGAGTAGTGTAGTCTAGGGTAGGGTAGGGTAGACTAGCCAAATCTATAAATTGCACTAACAGCAAATATATTGCACACAAGTTTGGCACAACAATACGAACTAAGAACATGCATGCTCGTATTATGTCGTATCATGTCGTTTACAGACATCGTGTATCTTCGAAAATAAATTCGTCTGTCGACTAGACTCTTGTCATATCTAAATAAATTTTCCTATTCAGGGTACCGTCGATAGAGAGCGGACCAATTAAATTATCGCCCAATATTCCAACCCATACATTAAAACTTCAGCGGTATTGTGTATGTGCACATACACATGGTAACATGTTGATTCATTTGACACTTGTACCGATAATTTTGACGATTTGGTTCTCCATTTAATGTGAACGTGCACTCGTCAGTAAAACAAATATTTTCTAAAAAATGTTCATCCGCGTGACATTTATTAAACATTAATTCGCAAAAGATGATTCGTTCTTTACTATCTGCTGCTGATAACTCTTGCTGCGTCGAATATTTTTAATCAAAATATTTGTGTTCTCTAAGAGTGCGGTGAAAATTCGAGCGAGATAGACCGAGATTATTTGCAATTTCGCTCACACTTACGTTGGGATCGGTTTCGACAGCTGCCAAAATATGTACTTCCTTGTGAACATTATATTTTGCATTTCTATTCTTTTTGCAAAGGCTATTGACGCACGCATTTTCTCTGAATTGTTTTACAATTCGTGCAATTGTGTATTTGCAGAGAATAGGCCGTTCGTTAAAATGAACACTAAAAAGCTCGCAAGTTCTTCGCAAACTGTTACCTACTAAATTCCATTTTACCATTTGAATGTTTTCTTCTGTTGTATACACATTCTTTATTAAATATTTGAAAATGTATTAGTATCTATTTGAAATAAGTTTCCTTTAAATAATTATGTAATATGAAAATTATTTGACAGAAGTAAATTTCTGTTTGTTTTAAATCTTTTGTTTTGGCCCCTCAGAAAGAATACATATAGCTCATGGCAATAGTGGATCCTTATACAATTTCCCAATGTTAATTTTCCTATGTCTGGGTGTTGCTGGGACACACTGTATGTACATGTAGGTAATAACGTACAATTACCGCTTATAATTATACCTCACATTATTATGAAAGTAAATTACAATTATTTCAGTACATGGTTTAATTTTCTAGCCAACGACCCACGTACATACGGATATATGCTGTAGTTTCGTAATCCAGGGAGACTGTCCGAAATTTGTGCGAATTTATTTTTTTTTTAATCTTTAGTTGATAGAGACACCGTATCGAACACTATAGGGCTTCAACAGCAGATCGATAAGCTAAAAAATACAGTCTAATTATCACAAATATTATTCGGTTTATTTCATTTGCGTTTACTGGTTTTTTTTTTCTCGTTGGTTTTCCAGTTTTGGTTGTACCGAATAAAAATTATAACCGCATTGCAAATGTACGCATTGTGCATCATTTGCGCGATCGCGCGTAGATCAACATATGTTTTATGTCACATCCGCAATCAATCAATTGTTCATTGCATCTGTAAATGTGGATATATCACAATAGATTGAAATTAAATTTTCAGAAATACACTTCGAAAATTCTTAAGCTAAAAATAGCCTAGCTAAGTGCTGTGTACTATATGCTTTTTATAAATGAATAATTTTCTAATAAAAAATTTTCGAAGTAAAAAATTTATGTTGAATACCCGTACTAATTTGTTTAGTATCAGTGGCACTAGAAATGTGTTCTTCTAGAAGCATGTCAGTAATTTTACGAATTTTGAAAAAATTCTTTTTGATTGTGAATCAGCACATCGAAATGTATATACCTTGAAATTTTTTTACCCTTACTTTTTAACACCCTGTATAGAAAAAGAGTAAAATAATTAAATAAAAGCGTGTAGTGTAAATATTAGAATATCTTCTTTTATATAAATATGTACATATATCGCTCAATATTTAATATATTACGCCCGACGCTTTTATCTAGTTACATACGTCCATTTTTTGTGAATTTTAACAATATTTCTTTATTATTTAAGACAGTGCAGTACAATTCTCTATTTTGAACTAAACCTTAAACTGTTACATATATGAATACAGCGTTCATTAATCACGTGTTTGAAATTGTTTTTTAAGAGTTGCGTCCTGATCTAACTTAAAGTAAACGTCTGTTCTTGCTAATATGATTCCTCCTGGTAGGGTAACATTCGTCTCAAGTTTTAAATTAGTCCAGGGCAAACTTGCAGGAAAATTTCCAGCATTGGGCACGAAATTTCTAGTATAGTAAAAACCCTGGAACACACCTTCAATAGTTAACATTTTTAATTATTCACCCATCCAAATCATCTTGTTAGGACGTTGTTTGTGACTGAAATATCAATATCGAAAATATTCTATTTGAATAAACACACCTTTTTCACGGGACATTTGGTAGGAAACACTCCATCTTTCAACATAGCTTTTTTAACCCATTGAAATTCCATTCTTAAACTATCACATATAAGCCTCCCTATACGAACGGGTAATCTACGATACTCGTTACTGTACTCTCCGTATAATTGAATAGAATACTGAAATAGCATATTTGTTATACACATTGCAAGCAACGCACTTCATATATACGTACATACGTGTCGTTGGGAAGATCTTGCAATAGTGTAAAATACAACGTAATACCTGCTTGCGTTCTACTGAATTTATTCAATGACAAATTAAACTCAATAAGGTCTACATTTGTTTCTAAAGTCTGTAGTCGCACTAGTGATACTTCGTATGAATTCTGAAAGCAGAAAAATGTACATTATATTTTAATACATATTAAAATTCTCATCAATTCAAATTCATCTCGGGAGAAACCACCATTTTTTTGCGATGTATTTGTAGCCCTCTGGCTTCGCCCTCGAGCTTCAAATTATACCTCAGGAAAAATAAAATGTTTCTCTCCCTTGGTGTATAATGTACTAATTTTTTATCAACACAATTATGAACTTCTTTGACAACATGGATAATTGAAACAATACATATTAAATAATATTTTGATTAATATTTAAATATATTACATACCACATAACAGATGCCAATAAACGTTGTCAAAATTGTTGAAATGATGAACAAATATGTTAGAGTTACCATATTGCAATTGAACTGCAAATTATACATCTGTTGGAACAAACTATTGTAAATAAATGCAATATTGGTTTATATATGCAGTTGCATATACCAGATATAATACAACATGTATAAATATATTAGTTAATGAAACGGAAATAATTAATAAAATAATTATGCTTTTTTTCATTGTACATTAGAAATTATTTATCATATGCCATTGTTTACGAAGGTTATGCTAAGATTATAATTCAATATATTACAACAATGCAATCAGCCCTATTATTATGATGACACGTAGTTATTGAAATAAAAACATATTTTATTAGTGTAACTAAAATAACCATGTAAATTTAAAGGGTGTTTTAACTATAAATATGGAAAATAACTTGTATTACGTATATGTACTACTGATATGGAAAAGGTTAAATCGCCTTGATCCATTGGTTAAATCAAGGAAGTCGTATATTGTGAATGAAATGTAGTTTTTACGTTTTTATTAATGTCACCAAGACCACTTGGATGACCTGAAGGATAAATAAAAATATTTTTTTTTTAAACAGTATAGCGAATCCGTACTGCACGAATCTGCACTGTACGGAAGTATTGCTGTATATTTATTATTCAAGACAGTGTGGTACAATATTGTGTTTTGACGTAAGCCCTAAATTGTTTTATATATGAATACAGCGTTAATTATTCAATAAATGACTTGTGTGAAATTGTTTTTTAAGGTTTGCGTCCTGATCTAGTTTGAAATAAACATCTGTTCTTGCTAATATGATGCCTGTTGGTAGGGTAACATTCATTTCAACTTTTAAATTAGTCCAGGGCAAACTTGCAGGAAAATTTCCGGCATTGGGCACGAAATTTCTAGTATAGTAAAAACCCTGGAACGCACCTTCAATAGTTAACATTTTAATTACTCACCCGTATAAATCACATTGTTAGTACGTTGTAGGAAATATCAATATGGAAAACATTCTATATGAATATACCTTTTTCACGGGACATTCGGTAGGAAACACTCCATCTTTCAGTATAGCTTCTTTAACCCAGTGAAATTCCGTATGTAAACTTTCACATATAATCCTTCCTACACGAACGGGTAATCTGCGATACTCGTTACTGTACTCTCCGTATAATTGAATGGAAATCTGAAATAGTATATTTATTACACACATTGCAAGCAACACACTTCATATATACATACATACGTGTCGTTGGGAAGATCTTTCAATAGTGTAAAATAGAACGTAATACCTGCTTGCGTTCTGCTGAATTTATTCAATGACATATTAAACTCAAGATACTCTACATTTGTCTCTAAAATCTGTAGCCGCGTTAGTGATACTTCGTATGAATTCTGAAAACAGAAATATGTACGTATCATTATAGATATTAAAATTTTGTCAACATGATTATGTTATTCTCTGACAACAGTGAAAATTTCACCCGTGCATACAACACGGGACAATATTTAAATATATTACACACCACATAACAGATGCCAATAAATGCTGTCATTATCATTGAAATGATGAACAAATTCGTTGGAGTTACCATATTGCAATTGAACTGCAAATTATACATCTGCCAAAAAAAAGTATTAATATCTGCTTATATATATATATATATATGTATATATATATATATATATATATATATATATATATATATATATATTGAAGCGGAAATAATTAACAAAATAAAAAGAAGATTTCCCATTGTCCACTAGTAATTATTTATCATTTGCCATTGTTTACGAAGGTTATGCTTATAATATTATAATTAAATTTATTACAAAAATTGTAATCAACATTATTAGTATGATCACACGTAGTTATAGAATTCAAAATAAAATGTAAATTTAATGTGGGTTTGAACAATAAATATGAAAAGGTTCTTGTATGGGACTTATATAAATCTTCATATTTTATATAGGGAAATCTAAATAAATATTATATTTGTAAGACGTACTGAAATCTTACCATGTTATGATCGTGACGTACCAAATCCTCCATTTCTATATGTAATACGAGGTATTGAACTAGAGGCGCTCAAGGTAAAAATTACTTAAAACATACCGCCATGTTGCTTTTAAGTGTCAGATTGGTGCTTATATTGTACTTCCATATTGTTTAACTGTCAGTGTGATAACAGCATGTTTTAAACCGGCGTTGAATAAATGAAACACATTTTGTATTCATAAAAACACTAGGAACTTATGGACTATCGGCTAACCAAATAATTTATGAAAAAAAAAAACATTTAAATAAAAATCCTAAACACTAGAAGGTATTTGGAAACAAAACCTACTTTATTAAACTATGTAGAATATTTGATAAACCATTTTATATTTGTATTGCTGTTTACTGTATTGGGAACTTTGACAGTGTTTGTCAGTCATATTTCACGTGATGTGTACCATTTTTTTTTTTATTGTATTAACTTGTTTTTTTTTTACTTTGTAATTCAATTCATGGCATGAATTCATTATATTGACTAATACAACATATGTACATGTCATGTATTAGTAGTTTACTTTTTTATACATACTAATACTAAATAATAATCTACATATAAACACTACTACTCTACATCTACATACATGTGCTAAAATTGTTGTTATTAAACATACGTACGTCCATTATAGGTATTTACGATTTTTGTTTTATTATCTTTTGAAATATTTCGCAGAATTTATATTGTTAAGATGGAGCACTCCCAAGTCAGGAATACCATCGTGGAACAGGGTATATATATATATATATATATATATATATATATATATATATATATATATATATATATGTATATATATATATATATATATATATATATATATATATATATATATATATATATACATATACATATGTATATATATATATATATATATATGTATATATATATATATGTATATATATATATATATATATATATATATATATATATATATATATATATATATATATATATATTTCTTTTTATTACTGCACCATTGTTTGAGTACCGCTTCATCTTCTGTGTGTAAACCATAAATTTATTAAATTCCTATTTGTTACTGACATTTACTTTTTTTCCCGTTGTGCTTGTAGCCTGTCAGCTGATTTTTTTGTTTCAAGTCCACGAATTACCGCACATTAGCAGAGGGCAAAACTGAGGACGGCCGAAAAAAAATATATTTCAAAGATATATATCACAGAACAAAAAAAAAAAATGGTAGCTTTTTATTATACCCGTTACTTGTATGTGAAATCAAAAATGTATCATGTTAAAATATTAGTACAACATTTGCATTCATTAACATGAAGTATGTGTAGATATTTTTAATACAGTATTAGAATAATTCAGCATGGCAACATCGTATTCCATTATTAAATTAACTAATATCTAACGTACGCATGCGTACTGCGGCGTATTCGATTTAAATAGAATCGCATTTAATGCTATTTACACAAACTGCAATGGAAAATAAAATACACAGCACTCTACATATCCTAGTGTTAATTCATTTAAAGCGAAATATATTGTATTTGTTTTGATACCAATGAGCAGTTTAAACATATCTGACAGCGTATATTATATACAACGTGATTAAACAATATTTAAATGCATATACGGGGTGTGCCATGGAATCTGACACTTGGGATATTAACATGTAAATATAGAAAAACTGAGTTTACGTCTTAGCAATAGATTTAACACAACAGTATAAAGAAAAAGATTTGTTATGAAAATGCATTATTTCAAAATTAGTTTACTCTCTATAAAAATAATTTTCAATACTGAATATGGCCTTGTATTAATAAGTTTTTATTTATAAGCAACTTTTTTTTTATCTACACCTTTGTTCTAAAATGTATTGGTCAGTAAACACAATTTTTTTTTTATATTTAACTGTTAATTTCCTATAGCCGGTACGTATTTTGCTATATATTTATATTTATATGTTAATTCCCTATGGCCCGGATGTAATGGGACACCCGGTATGTATTTTACCATATACACTCAGAAAATCCTGAAATCTGTTTGCTCCATTCTGTACGTGCTTATTCGCACGAATGATTCCCGCTCGAGCGCGTTCCTTTTCGAAATAACAATTTCGCCACGCGAGTCACGTGCGTGGGATAATAATCACGATTAATAAATTATCGGCGGGCGGAGGTGAGTGGTAGAGCAGCAGCCTTTAAAACACAGGCCGCTGTATCGATCAATGTCAGCACTTAGCATAGAACATAGCCCGCAGGGCGTAGTGGTAAGGTGTTGGTGTTACGTACAAGCAGTACACTTGAAATATTGGAGAGCATAACAATAGCAACAATTCTCGACATAATATACTAGTAGTTATTTTAACCAGTAAGACTACTCTTTCTAACACGATCAATTCCGCGCTGCTAAGAACTACAAAATGTTTCTACCAAAATGTACACTAAATGTATGTACTTATGATTCTGAAATTCAATATTTTTCAGTAAATTGCGCCGGTACGACGTTCCAACACGAACCGATTTCAAACTAGTTTGAAACCAATCCACTGTTAGCGCATGCGTATTATCTAATCCATGAACTGATACGTGAATCGGTTCAAAACTGTGTGTTGGAACGAACCTTATAATTGTGCTATGAAATATACGCAATTTTCCATAGTAACGTTTAGTAGAAAAAACTACTAGCGTCGTTAGTGTCTTACGAGGAATAGCAGGCTAAGTACTTAGGAACGACTAAATTCTAAACTCGTATCGAACCCATAATATAAGATGTAATATTGTTATATTACAAATTAGTGTTAAATATGCCAAAGAGTATTGAGAGTTAAGAGATTAAAATAAAACGAGAATTTGCGATTCACGATCGAATGAGAATAGTGGTATTTTGAATTATGGGAATTTTCGGCATCATGAGAAGTTTAACCTCACACACACACACTGATCTAGTGAGAACTGGTACTTCTGATACGCATGGTAACTGTCGGTTACGCACGCGTCCTGGTTAGCTCGAGTTAACCTAGTTTTTCATCCCCCACCCCCTTATTTCCCAGCCACAAAATGGTTCACGTGCTATTGTGCTCGCCAATTTTGAACAATTCGCACATGAAACACCGAGGTCTCGCCGACTGCTCGTTTGCAGTTCGCTCGGTGGTTCTCAAACTACCGGACACCGCGTGCCCTGTAATCGGTGATGCTCTCTTTTGTGCCGGTAATTTATTGACCGATTTACTCGTTCGCCCGCCCGCCTTGCGGCTATTATTTTAGGTGTAAGGGCAAATTTGTTAAGTAGATTAGAGATAACACAAGCTCGACAGTTTATGAACAAACACTGCACGCCACCGTTTGCGAGTTACGATAATTTTTAGTAACGCAAATAAATGCAAAATGTGTGATTTTAATCTACTTAAAATATTTATTTTTTATTCCAAAGGTAATAATGAATAGATAAGGTAAGTATTTTAGATTTACATTTAAGAAAATACAGTAAATATTATTTTTCTATGAATTATACCATAAATATATATATATATATATATATATATATATATATATATATATATATATATATATATATATATATATATATATTCTTTGACCTCAAATACTAATTTTGCAAAAAGTCGTGAGAAAAAGTTTTGCCTTGTATTAGATTTTTTTATTTAACTTTTTTTTTTACTTTGTATCCCTATGGAATATATTATACATATAAAAAGTTCATTTTCACATAACTAATTTCGCGGTATTTTAATAATATACCAAGGGTATTTAAGACATTATTTTCCTTGTTAAATATGTCAGTACATACAAAATTTAAGTTACTGGAGATTTTACGTTGAGATCAAATGTTTGAAAGCCACTGAAGTGTATCATATTTATTTTTCTCTCCCCCCCCGCCCCTTCTCTCTCTCACTCTCTCTCTCTCTTTCATTTGCTTTTTATGCTTACTGTTTGTATTCTCACATATACGTACGTGCAGCATTAATTCGTACATTTATTTATAAAATGTGCTAACTCTTCCACAAAACATATAACTATTTTGCATTAACTCTGCATTTGTTACATACATTATAACAGTGAAATATTTCACTTTTGCCAAATTATAATAGGCAGGATAATTAATCATGATTATATCTAGTTATATCTAGTGAACTTTCGATGTCACGGAAATTGATTAGCTTTTTTTCTCATTACTGGTCTTTTTTTACGCTAATTAATAGCGGAATACCTGGTTCCTCTCATTTTTACTAATGAAAAACAGGTTTTATTTGTGACACTTTTTACTTTCCACGAATTGAAATAAGACTTTGCTTTTTGTAAGATTAAATATTATAAGCATATTACCCAGGAAATGTAAACATTGTTCTCGAAATTTTTGTTTTATTTTGATTCGTGTATTGCTACAAAAGGAAATCAACTGAAAGTTTTACACATTTTCATTCACATTCTATATTGGTATGTGTTTGTTTTCAGTGGTATTTATTTTCCTTTCATTTAATTCACTCTCCGTACAATAATAATACAATACACGCGATACCCACGAAATTACGTTTTGGAAATTCGCCAGAAATTCCACGGCCGACGGTTTTAATGAAAATGAAACTAAACGGCCGTCATTGTTACACGTTCGCGGGAAATTTTCTACATGTTAATAAATTTTGATTTTACGTTTTGAGTTATATTGTTAAGTGCGTCACTGTAATATGAAATATGTATCAAATACAGACCCCCTCCTTAATGCTACTCTGATTAACGTTGATTCGCTGTAACACGAATTTTCTTAAAACTCAAAAAATCGGTAAATTTACGATGATTGGTTTTAACACGAAATTATTATGTAGTACTTGAATTTTAAATGAAGGGAACAAGAAACTTTTTACAGATTTCTTTAGTAAAAGCTTGACCGCTGTTATGGAAATTATGGATCAATTTATAGAAAATGAAACAGACTTTCACAAAAGTCCGTAATCGAGACAAGCGGATATGGATGCGATGTCCTACCATAGGGAATTGCTTGATGAATGAAAAAGAATATAATATATGACGTTAGCTAATTTGATCCTTATATTTCATCGTTTTAAAATGACTTCGTTTTCGCTTTGCGATATATATATATATATATATATATATATATATATATATATATATATATATATATATATATATATATATACTTATATATAAGTTAAAATGTTCACTCGTCAATCAAACGAGCAGTCACTCGCTAAAACATCTGAACTCGAAGTTATGTAAACAGAAATTTAATACGAAAAAGAATTTTATCTCAGATTATCAAAACAAATATTTGCTTTTATAATTTCCACCATGGATAGGTAATCTCAAACTTTAGCGACGATTAAATGAATTAACATCATCGTATTAAAAAATAAGTATAGTAATTTTTGCATTGCTATTTTTAAATTATTACTCCTATTTATTTTTAAATCAGCGATTGAGATACCTCGTCTACTAATTAAATAATTACGTAATTAAATTTATGTATATCTTGTTAAATAACAGATGTATTTCTTCAGAAAATAATCAAGTTTACAATATCAAATATTGGTGATATATCTACAAAACTTTTACATTACTTTATGAAACACTCTTGCCGTGAAAATATAGCCGGTACATTTATATGTGGAAACTATATAATTACCGTCGGGTTCATGTAGAAAATAGAGAAAAATTTTATGCAGATTTTTCAAAAATGTGTCATTTCAAAAGTACAAATAATAATTATAGTAATTACTTACGTTAAAGCTCAGGATACATTCTTGAAAAACAAGTGCTGAGCGAAACCGTTAAAGGATGTAATAGCAGAAAATCTTCAGAAAGTTCCCTGCGCCCCTCATTTTCAGAATGACTGCATTATAAAGAATCAGTGTTAATAGTAGAAGCGTTAAGCGGTGGTTTGCTTGAACCACTTTGCGAATAAAATATTCACGTTAATTATTAGTTATTATGTAGTTGTATGAATTTTAAAATAGCTCTTATTTTAGAAATATTTTACCATATTAACAGATCTTTTACTTTACCTCTTTCCCATTTTATGAAACCGATGTGGAATGAAAACAAACATTTTCTTGAAAAACATCGTAACTGTTGTTTCCGTTTTTCTCGTCAACAATGTTCACGTTTTTTCTTTGGCAAAATCCCTGTAAGAACAATATCAATGAGTGTCTATCTAAACCGGTTACATCTACTACGTACATAGTCTAGTGTAGTGGGTTTAAGTGGGTATGTATAGAGGCGGGTACAACATTATTGTTTGGCCGACGGCCAAAGAGCAACAGAAAATGTCACATTAAACATCGTCGTTAAGACACTTTTCCGGCAGTATATCCACATTGAAAAGGCATTGAAATTTCGTTATATGTACACATACCGTCAATGAAATACTACGTTTCATACATTTCAAGTTAAACAGTAAATTTGAAGTTAAAACGTATGTAGTTATTCAGATTTATACAAGTTAAAATACCCACGAAGGTTAAATGAAGTTGAACTTGATTTTTTTTTTTTACTGGATTCCTTGAGCAACATCCTCGCACATGACAGTCAGAGTATAGGTAATATAGTAGTAGTACACTGTTGGGACACAGCGGGACTTAACATCACCAGTATAAACTGGGGTTTGACAGTGCCCTAGAGAGCTAAGTTGCCACGTGGCTGTCTTCTTAGTGCTTATCACTAGCGGCTTGACTTTTGTCTACGATAAAGCCGGGCTTTACTTCCGCGCAAGAGCTCGCAGATAACACACATGTGGGAAGTTTTTGTTGCTTTGTTGATAGTGTAGAAGGCAAAGATTTGTCGAAAACTTACAATCATATAGTACGTAGATAGACTGAGAATGTTTCTATTAAAGTAAAAGAAACCTGAAAAAAATTATGTTATATATATATATATATATATATATATATATATATATATATATAATAATAATACAGGAGTAATCGCAACTTTTTCAATTTTACATGTTAATTCCCTATGTCCCACATTTCTTGGGACACCCGGTATATACTACCTGAGAAATGGAAATCGGATTCAAAGTTTTCCTAACATTCATATTATAGTTCACATACGAATAGTTTCACATATATCAGAGGAAAACTAAACAGATATATCTCTGTTTTGAGGTCTCCAAGGTGATGTACATCTTTGTTGAAACCTTTGTGTTGTTTGCGCCTCGTCACGAACTGCTAAAGATAACAAATGTTTTCAAAACAAGAAAACGTGAACTATGACCAGGTACTTGTGTTTTGTACAGGTGAGTTATACGTCTGTTATGCACCAACGCCCAACCATATCATGAGCTGTATGTCCTAATTCAATTTCAAAACTTTGTGTTTCAAATAAAATCATAGTAACAACACTAGAACTAATAACGGTGAAATTTATAGTACTGTGAGCAGTAACTATGATTATTATTAGTTCGAACAATCGATTCTGAATTATCGTCGAAGATACGTTATAGGTAACGTAAATGACATGGAATTTTCTTGTGTAATGTATCAAATATGACTTATGCTTTCCTTCGTCTGTTATTTTATTCCAGAGCATTGTGTATAGAACATACGGTGTTATTTATCGATGTGTTTGCGTCATACACGTAGATTTCGTGGCATTATAGTTTTCAATCTTTTATGATTTACTGATATTGAATTCTTTTACTGGTCGTACAATGATAATCGACTATGACAATTTCTATACAATGTGAATATAATACATATGTCATTATATTATATATTGAGCAACGAACTGTAGTTTGCTTACTCAATGGTAAAAAGTATCGAATGATTTTGAATTAAATGGCACTGGCAATGAATTTGAAGTATTTTACATCAGTACAAGCTCATTGACGGAATTATAAATTTCAACGTTTGTTTGATGAAAATTTCATAAATGTAAAACGCACTTTAGAAATGCCATCAGAATTGAAGTAAAACCTACGGTTTTCTGACATTAGTCTGTAATACATCATTATTGCGCCAACCATTTCATTTAGAATGTACAATTACTAATCTAAAACCCCACAAAGTGAATGGATTACAAGCCATGATCATATTTACTCCTGTCACAGTTTTTCACCGCACAATTCCTTGCCAATGCCAATAAATTTGAAAAATCTTCACATTTTAAACGACTATATTTCAGGTCGCGTCTGGTATATTAAATCATCTATCTTATTGGATCCAGTCGAGTTCCGTAACTGGCCGCGGGCACTTGTGCGTGTCGCATTTCCTTGTAAATCACACGGTCTAACCCTTTACCGTGCGGAAAGTTGATGTGTGAAGCCAGTCCTAGATGTGTTTCAATATATATATCATCACGCTTTATGTTTACATATGTATTTACTGTCTGTTTTTGCTACCTTCCCTGCATCTGCGGTATGTGATCGTTTTGGAAGGTCAGAGCACTGTGACTGACATAAATTTAACAAAATATATACTTTTTTTTCTTGCTCTATTTTGTCCTAAAATCGATATTTTCTGTCAACTTTTATACTTGGCAATATAGCTGTTTGTTCGTGTACATGTTCATGTAACTTTGTATTCGTGCCTGTTTATAACGGTGTATAAGTGTTAAAAATGTACACCGACTACTGTCATTCATCCTCTGCTTCGCTTTCAATCTGCCCGCAGTTGCTTGTGTTGCATGATGCTACTTTCGCTCCACTGGCCGCCATCCTATCGATTTAGTTAGCCTTTCATGCGCCGGCCCGTCTCGTACGCGTTATATTGATATACGTTTGCGTTTACGCGAAAATTGTATTTGCTCGCAGGCATCGCGCGCGCCATAATATTATTTGCAACGGAAGCTATTGTTTTCCATCTGCATGGGAGAGCAAACACTTTACTGCGAGCGAAGAACGAGGAAAAGTGGAACATTTTCTGCCATTAGTCCTTTCAAGGTGAATCTATATACTATAAACCTTAAGCTTCAATTTGTTGTTTATACAAAAACGCTCTTCGTATTTCTATGTTTTTAATACATCTTTGAAGGATCATAATTGAAGTCAGTAAAAAAAAAAAAAACATGGATTCAGAATAGAGTAATCAGTTTTAGGATAGAAGGGTTTATAAACTGCAATGATCAACTAACTACTGAATCCTCTGTTAACCCTAACTGCAAGGCTTTTGAGAAAACTTTCTAATCGAACAGATAACACTTACATTTCAAGAAGCATGGAATTTTGATCTAGTATCAAAGAAGAATTCGTTCTGAGAGATATTCTTTGTTTTAATTCTGGTTTAAATTCACAAACCGCAGTTTTCTCATCGAATACAAAATACCTCGGCCTAAAACTACATTAAGCATTGCTACAAAAAGTAAAAAGTAATTCTACGAAAATTCTAAGCTACTCTTTTCTATATCTTGTCGTCTATCCTTTTTTGTTCTCATCTTCTTTCCGCCCTGAAATGGAGCGCAAATGTAATGATGAAGGGAAATTATATAGGCGACTGTGTAGAACCCGGGACATAACTAGGAATTAACGGGAAAAGGTGGAAATGAAAGGGATTTAGCCGGCACCAGAATGTAATGGATTAGTGGGTGCGTGGAAAGATGCCGGAAAAAACAACGTTGGTTAGAAGTGGCACAGAACTGTTAAATGTACGGACTGATTACACTTTGTAAGGCTGTAGCAACGTGGCAGGAAATATGATTGAAATATGTGAAACATTTGGTGTAGCAAAGTTTTATATTTACGCAGCGTTTTCGGCAAGCATGATTTACACGTAGTAAAATGCATTAAATTTGCTACAGAAAATTCAAATAAACTTCATTTTATAAATTTTAAAATATTCTACTCGTTACTATAACTTCTTAACCACTAAACTTTTCCAAAATTATCTACTTTCACTAGTACACAAACATGGATCTCTTCTTGCGTTGACATATATTTTTAAGGCTCCAACAAAATTCGAATTGAAATGTAATTGTTCATTGGAAGTGGTTACAAGTTTTTAATTATCAATCATCTGTAAATAACACACAATATATTATTTTTCTCCAAATTAAAACACTGGTACATATGTTTGATGTTTGATGAATTGGAACCGAATTGCACGAAAATTACTGGACTCATTCCCTAATTATCAAAATATCGTATCGGTTGAAATTGTCATTTGGAGAGTGATTGGAATTGCGTGAAATCACAAATGAAACAATGATTAATGCAGTATCATCAGATGATGCACTAATACAAAAAAATTACGTCAGTTTACAAATTGCACTAATCACATAAAATAATGGTTCATTTGTTATCGACTAGATTAGTAATACTAATTATATACTTCGTTATAAATTATTGTCTTAAAATTATATAAATTCTACTTGGCCACGTTTCAAATTAGATTGAGTGCTTGTTTGACGAGATATCATTCTTCATAATCAGCCATTTTGTAAATGTACACTCTATGTAAGTAGATAACTGATACAGAAAAAAAAAGAAATTTATTTATATATAACTTTTTGAAAACACAGTAGATACACGGGATTTTGATTCAGTGAACAGTTGTTGTACACAATCATGACAGCATTATGGTACTGGAAATAAGATATTTATAAACCAATGTTCAGATGCGAGTCGAAAAAAAGAAAAGCTTCTCAGTCACCGTAAGACACTCTTTGAGCTTACAAAGTGTACAATTTGAAATCGTAGCGTCATGTGTGAAATAATGTTACAAATGCCAGCAAGAAAATGTATTAAGACGAAAGAACTGAATTCATTTCGAGAAGGTACATCAAAAGACTATATATATATATATATATATATATATATATATATATATATATATATATATATATATATATATATATATATATATATATATATATATATATATAGATTGATCAGAAAGTTAGAGATATTTTGACAGTAATACATGACCCAGTTTGACGTAGTGAATTTTAATATAGTGTGTTTCACAATATTCGTAAGTTCCAATGCTTTACGCTTTTTCTAACGTTGTTCTTAGCCTTCATTCCATAGTGTATATATGCTTCACATTCATTAAAATTGTACGTTCTAATGCTAGACGCATTGATAACTTGCCAAAGGTTTTTATTTTCCTTCTTCTACTGCAGCAGTGCCTAGTTTTGTGAGTGTGTGAGTGCACCGCACGTAAGTCTCGTTGAATCCGCAATGTGAGCTAAGTGGTTGCGAGATTTCCCGTTGGATTTAGCATTTCATTACCATCCCTCGCGGACGCTCTCACTACCCGGATCAAACGACGAAGTTTTTTGTGCCTGCACACGTAATCGGCTTGCAGTAATCCGAGACATGACAGAAAATCTGACAGGCTCTACGGATTGTCGTTCTTGACACATTATTCATAACCTGAATTTCTTCGTGTATTACACTGGCCTATCCAAGTGGAAAATTTGTTGAAAAATTGACCAGTTCAGAAGAGGAAATGTTTAGTAGTATTTTAATTGCTTGTATATGTTCTCAGAATTACAATATAAGTCGAGAATGCACACACATGTGTAGGAACTTGCATGTATTTTAGTTATCGTTGGAGTCGTACGTTTAAAAGAATTTTTCATATCCGCTCCACTTTATGCGACTAATGAATTCTCGGTGCACATTTGCATTGGAGTAAAATAATTTTCAATACTGCGCAAGAAAATATAGGATTTCATAAGAAATCTTGAATATTATCCAAGTAGAAAATTCGTTCAAATGAACCTTCCGATTTCTATACAAAATCTAATATCAATATGATGAACAAATTCTCGGGTCGTTTTTACACAGCACAATAATCCAGATAATTATTAATACAATAGACGGCCGTTATAAAGGTTTTAGTTACGTTAGAAAAACTAATTACGCTTCACATTTCTTTGGCGTTAAATAATTAATTTAATTGCCATTCATTGTATGTGTGAAAATAATAACTGTTCACAGTTGAGATATAAATTGAATGTTGCATTCGTTTATTCTGCTGGAACATTTCAAGTAAGATATAAATGGTTGTGTCGAGATCTAGTTGGTTCTGAACATGCTACCGTGCTGCCACTCGACTCGAGGCGGTATATGTGGTTGAAATCGTAACATTAGTTCTAGCGAATGGACATTCTAAATTTTCATTCCTTCAGTGACGTTAACGTTGTGTAAAATTCAATTTTACGCCAGATAACAGAATATGTGTTCAACGGACATTTACAGCAGTGCCTGTCGTGCCTGGCAAAGATTCAACTTTACAAAGTGTAGGAGATGTGTCTATTTCTATGATACAATGTGTCGATTTAATCGCCATTTGAATATTACTCCCGAGAATTCAATCCGACGGATTTTAATCAAATATACGCGATATTTTATTATCAGATCTAGTAGGTTTCCCTAGAGATGACTGCATATTATTAAACAAATGCGTATTCTTATACCGAATGTCTCATCGACATGTGTTACATGAGGAATCCAAAGTTGTTGTTTTACTAGGCGATATTCTGTTCCCTATTGTATTTCGAGCAAAGGTTGTAACGTAAATAATATGCAGAATTAAAAACTACATCGATAAAACTCTTTTTTGTCTTTTAAATATAATTTACGATGGAGAAAAATGGGAAATAATTTTGCCTATATGAGCATTATCAAAAAAGAAAGTGACAGATTTTTCCGAAACATAATAATCTGATCGCTAATGGTTAAATCTCTATATAAACTTCGACGTCAATTAGTAGTATTTCAATGAATTTAGCTAATTAAAATATAAAATCAGTTTATTTTCGAATCGAGCAGATGAAATTGTTCTTAATACCACCCCAGTCGAATTTTAATTAAAAACCCTTATAAACTTCAGGGTGCACACACAAAAATAATCAGGATTTTCCTTCGTTGAGCTTTACGTTTTAAAATGATCAGCAAATGATTTTTTTTTTAAATGATCCACGTTCTTCTTTATTGAAAATAGTATCCCATTGCAATAGTCGCCCAAATGAAACATGCTTAACCGTTCGTAAATTACCGTGCAGTAATCTAAAGAACCACTGTCAGAATGGCATCCTGGAGGGAATGAGATTTATGTGAGACTGCGACGGGTGAAATAGTCCAGGGTGTATTTCAAACCGTACCAAGCTTGAAATTCCTTAACCTTCGATTTCTTACGCATTTTTTTTGCGATATTAAATTTTTTACCGATGTTTTCTATAAATCAAATGGTTATATCGACTGCGTATAAATCGGTGAACCGCCATCTTTTAACTTTTTCTCAAAAGAGCTACGAGTCCTTGTCGAAGGATATCCTCCTGGTTTAAAGAATTTGAGCAAAAAGTACATGCAACACGACATATACGCTATCTTGGTGCGCTGTATTGAAATTTTGATTTATACGATTTTAATGTTTCGCGTATGTATTTGGTGTTTTATTCGTAGTTTTAATACAAAATTCAGAAAGAGTATTTCAGAGTATAACTGTTTATCTTTTAGAAAATTTCATGTACAGGTAATTCCTGCCTTAACGACTTTATTCGTTCCAATTTTCTTTTTTAAAGTGCAAACTCGTTAATGCCGCGTTGCTCAGACGAGGTTTAATTCGAGTATTATTGATTCTAGAATTAACTTTTCTATATAAAGGAAGTTATTAATAAATTATATATTTCAATTCAGCTATTTCACGTTTTAAATCAAATCTCAAAACATATTTAGAATCATTTGATTCTCGAATTAAACCTCGACTTAGCAATTGAGTATTAACGTCTATATAAATACTCGCCGTACAATAGTTACTTGATTCTTCAGTGGAACAACGGTATTTACCTGTTTATGGTACTGGTATGCGAGTATAGATTCGATATTGTGGTTTGAATCAGACTCTGGAAACTCGGAAATACATATTAAATTCCAGTGAAATTGGGGTAGATTCAGTGAAATGCGGTCATGTACTCCATAGTATACGCATGTTCATATTGGTATATTAATTGTTATACTTTGCAGCCAAACAGATTGATTAAGCCTGCTTAATCATTGGTTATAAAGCTATTTGTATCATGCGTAACTTGACATCCTCCTCTAACGCAATAAACACAGTAACAACGAATGCCATAGCGTCGTAAGTGCACTACACCTAGTATACTGTCACATTAATCTTGAGTACCATAGTCAAGTCATCTAATGTTCCTGTGACCTAATAACCCTTCTCATTGCATCAATTAATGTACAGCAAACATACGTGCCTGTAGACTGAATGTTCATAATCTAATGCTCCTCCTGGGATTAAATATTTTAAGGTCGGGCCATAATCGGGTATATAATATTTTATAGGTTATAACACATTATTAGGGTAGTCGGTAAAATTTGAAAGTTCGCATGAAAAATACCTGTTTAAAACAGAATTACAGTTTAGTATTATTACTTTAATAAAATAATACGTCATTATTATCAAAATGTAATGCGTCAGCTTCCTAAAAGATAATTATTAGTTATTTATGTACCAACAGTGTTATGATACAAGAGTCTAGTTGTCAGACCACCGTAGCACGAAGATACACAATGTCTGTTTACGAAATAATACGTCATGATACGAGCATGCCTGTTCTTAGTTCGTAACGTTGTGCTAAACTTGTGTGCAATACATTTGCTGTTAGTGCAATATATAGATTTGGCTACTCTACCCTACCCTACCCTAGACTACACTACTCTACTTCACCCTCCCCTAACCTACCCTACCCTATTCTACCTGTAATAATAATTAATACAGTTCCACGATTTCCCGATTCCGTAAATCTCAGACTTGTATGTTCGTGCGAGCTCGGGTGCTCGGAGTGGTCTGGCGACTAGACTGTTGTCAATAGTACCGACGTCGCCACATTTAAGTTAAAACCATCGCGTATATCCGTTGTGTAATTGAATTATTTTTTACTGCTGCGTCCGTTAAATTATTTATTGTGGTACAAGTCGAGAGCGGTAAAGTGAAATCTAATCGACTCGGTCTGGAGACTCTAAAAGCGATTCTGCAGTTCCGTAGTTTACTGGATTAAGACCAGACATTGCATGCTGAGCCACTCGTTATACCGTTAATATTATACATGGACGCTGTTTTAATGATAGAAAATTTAATAAACCAGCTTCTACATATACACATTCCGAGAGGATTGTAATGAATAAATGGTACATACCGCTCTGTAGATATATGCTTATGTACACTACTATAATATGCTCATTCTGATATGTATATAGTTAACGTACTAGCCATTAGATGGCATCGCACGTAAGCGCCACGTAACGGAGGCTATTGTAAGCTTAAATTAAATTACTGGCCAAGATTAATATCTCGTATATAACTGCGTAATTATTGTCTTCCGTTAGATGTTCGTGCGTACGTACTAATGATGCGTTAAAGAGTCTATGCGGAATTAAACGGTGAGAACTTGATAATGATGTGAACAGTAAATCTATTAAATGGTCTGACAGAATACGGCGATGTGTTAATTTGATATATCAAGTTAACCTACAAATTTATACGATGTTATTTGAATCTCTTGGTATTTGAAATTCGAGCGAAAATTACTGCGCTAAATTGCTACATTTGTAATATTTCATCATCCTTTCTTTAAACTTGAATGCTAAATCTCCTGTTTTAAAACCAAGAAGTTTTGTTGTTTCATTTACAAATAAAACACATCTTTCTTGCCTGAACACAATACTGAACAGAAATAAATTAAACGTAGATCTCTACCTTCTTCGTAAAATGGCCTTCTTCGTTTTCGTTTGATTTAAACTCAAATATATCACTGTTAAAACTGTCTCGTGTACCAGTTGACAAAATGCGTTCGTTTATTTATCCCGCCCTTTGCCATATCCTAACGACATTCTCTAATGCAAATAAGTTATTTAATTAACGAAACACAACGTTTTAATTCAGTCATTTCCATTCACTTTTACACACGCGCACAGTTCTTGTGGTTTGTCAATCACTTGTTTAGCGCCATCAGGTACAGCTGGCCTGTTAATCAAACAATTTCAACTGTTTAAATGTTAGGTTATGTCGTTGACAGTTTAAACAAGATGGAAGAGTAAAGCGTGAGGTTGTATTTACTAGTTAACGATCGTTTCATGTATGCTTTAAAATATACAACATTTATGTATCCTTCGAAAATGTATCCTTAAAGATTTGTGGCTTTTGAATATTACCTACGAAACATGTGCGTGATATTTGTGCATGTATGACTTAATTACGTGTAGAAACCGGGTACATAATATATAATTCGTGTAACCATGCATCGATTTTATACCCCAAAGCGAAATATCGGTTGAATATAAAAATATTTCACCTATAAATCAACACATGACAAAATGCCAACATCGTTTATCATTTATTCTATTATAAACTATTATTTAGCTGCCGTTTTCCCGTGAGAGGAATGGGTCGGCGCTAAATAGCCAATAACACATCGCATAGTCACTACATATATGCACTCCGAACGACAGTTACTAGAGCTCTAATGGAAACTGCCTTCAACCAGAGTTAAATTAGATTGTTCTCATGCATATTCTGAGAGGCCATGTTGGTTTTTTTGCATGGCCTACTTTCCAAGTTTGCATCAAACCAACAAAAGAATGAATTACGTTGAGAGATGCCTTCCAATAATTGATGTTTAAACTTAGTTTGCAAATTGTAAAATGATATGTCCAAATGGTACTTCACACATAATAGATTTGTAGCACTTCAAATGAAATGAAAACAAATGAAACTCGGTTATTGTGTAACAATGAATATAGGTTGACAGTATCGCGATGTTCATCAGAAAATTTGTCGACCATTCATTGGTCCGGTGGCAAAACAAATAACAGTCAACGACAAAAAAACAGTCGTCCTTGCTTTCAGTTATGTAAAACTTAACTAGTCACGGCAACTGTGTTTCCATTGAAACTAATTGTGTGTTTTGTTTTTTGTTTCAGGTGAGTAAACTTCATTTGTTTCCATCTCTGTTCAAAGTCGACCGACTGGTGAGTTTAATTTTCGTACAATGTCATTAGTGTACTTATTACAAAATGGCGCAAACAAATTATTATATATTAATATACGTAAGTTAATTGAAATCGTACAAGCAAATTAGTCGTCATTGTGGGAGATTTTTACGTTCAAATTTAATTTGACGAATTGTTGATTTTTAAAGAACTAAAAAAAAAATCATATTTTGAAAATAATCTTTTCTTTTACGATTAGCCTTATTTAAAACACTTTTTGTTTTTTACTATCTCTATGGTTTAAAAGCCATAATGACAATTCTATACTTTTACTTTAAGAATTTTATTACCATAACGGATTTGTAGATTATTGAGAAAGTTATCATATTATGGGGATCTATTGGGAATTCGAACTTATGTAACTACTGTTCAGTATTTTGAAGAAAAGAAAGAAAATAGAATCCCGAGTTCCTTATTTATAGTTGATTATATGAAACCAGCAGAAAATGTTTAGATTATTGGTATTTTGTATTTGAGAGATACACCATATTAATTGTAAAACGCGAAGCAACAATATTTATAAGATCAATAATATAGATTATACAATTTCTATAGTTGGAACATACTAATCTCTATTCATATCTTGAATCTTTACTATATTTACAAAATGGCTTAGGGACGCTGTTATTTAAAGGATAAAATCGACGGTTAAATCGTTAAGTTAAACTGAATTCCTATGTTGGTTGCATCATATACCACCTAGTCGTAGTTACTATCCCTGACGGTAGTAGATACCGTTCCCCGTTTCAATGTAGGTATATACGTACGTGTGTGTATGCAGACAAAGTAGAAATAAGACCATTGAAATAAGATAGAAGCTATTCTTGGTTGAATTGTGACTACATCCTCTTCTAAGGCATTAATTCCAAGGACTACAAGTTGAAATTTATTGTGGCGGTCCAATAAAAACTTTATACCACGTTTTCTTATGCTTTCAAGTGGATAGTTTCTTTAACAAAGTACATTTTCTACTCCCATTTTATATACATTTAGTAACTAGAGTCTACGATTCATTGGTATTGCTCATGCATTGAGAAGAATGAAATCAATCAAAACCAAAACAGTTGAAATCATACGCAATTATTTCGCCAATAACTTGACTTATCCATTCACAACTGCCGTACCATCATCTTTAATATTCAAACATCCAGTCGCCTGGGAATTTCCACCGACGAATTAACTCGTCATTTGTTCCGCTCGTCATCCCCCGTCACTTCCACAGGTTACTGTGATCGTTTGTACCCTAAACTGTTTGATGTTCCAACGATCACCGCGTGGAGGATTTATTCGTTATCATAATCAAACAGCCGATATTCGATGTGTTACATTGTGGTAGAGCAAACGTTTCTCATTCCCGCCCAGAAGAGAGGAAATGGGGCCTGTGCGTTGGAATGATTTATCACGCCAGCACCCCTGAATGACCCTATTCACGCACGCACGCATATATGGCGTCATTACGCATTTTCTTCCTTGTATTTTTCTGATCGAATCTGCGCAATTTTCATACGCGACTAATGTAGAATTATCGAGACTGTTCATAAAGTTGATTTATATGTTGTTGAAGCGAGCTCTTGCTATTATTTCGTACGATATGGATTCAATCCCACCATATGGGATCAGTGTCCAAATATTTCGTTATTAAAACTCAAGATTTTGCAAATATCTAAGCAAAATTTCCTTGCTAACAATTGACCTACATTAAAATCCTTTATTGTAATTCATTTCGATTGTGAGTTGAATAAAACTAGGGTTTCTATTCAACTGCTTATCGCTCTTCAATTTCTAAATCTCCAATGCAAAGATATGTAGATTTCCGAGAGCCATATTATTATATTTCAGTCCTGCTTGACGTTCAATTATTTACAATATGACTTGACTGCTGCCTGAATCAGCCTCCGTGAGACCCAGTATCGCTACATCTTAGAGATATTGGTTTTCCAGGGGTCGCTCTAATTACGCCGGACAAGCTAGCGTCCTTGCATAACGTCTTTAGCCTAACCCATCCAGAACTAGAATGCCATTAGTGGTCGCATTGGTTTCAAGCATCGCTAGGCTGATTCCGTGCCGTTTAATTAGACCAATGCGTGTTCACCAATAATACTCTTACCAGTTTTGACACGTAAGGTTGTCCATAACTAGTAAGCTATGCAATATTTTTGGAATCATCACCGATTGTTTTATTTTTTCTAATATAACCAAATTAGTATCCCTTCTTGAAATCCCCAATTGTGATTTGGAAGAGTAACTTGATTTCGTTTCTTGAGAATACGCGGATGAAATTCATACATGTAAAGAACGAATCTTGGTGTAATACGAAGACAAAACATGATGTTGTGCTCAACAATAGCATACAACTTGCATGCCACCAAAAAACTTTAGCAGGCCATGGTAAAGTAACAAAGAAAATAATACACACGTCAAGTTGCACGGGTGAAATTTTCATTATAATTAAAATTTTAAGCTTTGTTATGTATATGGCACTGCGATGAAGTTTAAGAACGTTCATTATATGAGGCCGGGTTCGTTTTGTTAGTTTTATTTTGTTGTGGCTGTGTGCGGTGCTACTTTGTAAAACTTTTATAATATGCTTAGCAAGAAAACAAGTATTTGTATTTAACTTCCATATTCGATGAACATTCTATAAATACTTCCATTTATTTAGGCAGTATTTTTTATATGAATCGGTGTAATACTGATCATATTTATTACGTACTGATAATTTAAATACTGATCATTTATTTAAAAAGCTGATTAAAAATACTGACCCAATTAAAATTTTATATACGTACTTTTGCTTCTGAACTTCGTAATTTGTAATTTATCTTGCACGACGCGAATCGCTTTTTCGATAATTCATCATTAGTTAGTGGCAGCTTTGCGAGCGGCGGTTGGAAGTATCAGATCAATATATATGAATATAAAGAAATAAACAAAGCATCATTAGTGCGTTAGGGATGCTCCAAGTTGACTGATGCAAAAAGAACATCATGTAATTTAAAACGAACAATGTTTGACGCGCTATTAAAAGGCAAGGGTACCACGTTGGTCCGCTGTGTTTCAGGGATAAATCGATAAAGGTTCAGGTCATTCTCTAACTTACACACACACACACACACACACACTGTTGCTCGTCTTTTTCATCTCGTTGTTACTTTCCTCCATTCTATCCTTGTCCTTCTCTTGGTCATTCTTCCTTGTTGTCTCCCTTCATCCTATCTTCTCTCTGTCTATTTATTACTTCCCCTCTTCTCTCTTCTTCATCTTCCTTCCACGGTCTCTTTCTTATTGTTGTTCTCCTTATTTATCCTAATCTAGCGCACGTCTCTTATCTTCCTCTTTCAGTGTCTTCTTCTTATCAGTCTTTCACCCCAAAACCATGTTCGTTTGAAGTTGGCCAGATCCTGGAGTGGCGGACAAAAAACATTTCATTCAGGGTGTAACATTAACCAAACCTAGTACTGCCACTAATCTGCACACTCTAATCTTGTATTTGTTCGACCAGATTAAAACATGAGAGTTTATTAGACAATTTTCCGTCTTTTTTTTTGGAAGATATTCTGATTTACATTTTCTTCCGAGAATTCTAAATCTAAAACGAAGTTGATTTGATTTTGACCAGACAAAAAACAAATGGAACATTTATTATTTCATATCTACTGTAATTTATATGATTTATCATCGTCGTTTAAAAAGAAACAAAAAAACATATTAAAATATCAGAATATCCTGTGAATAATGTTGCGATTTTTTTTTTTCGTAGACTGTAACGTTCAGGTTTAATCCAGAATATAATATAATTTATGCGTTTGACCTATTACATAAAATCCTAGAAATAGCTAGAAATAAAACAGGTTAAATGTGGTTAATGCAACGTTTATGCTACATATTCCCTTATATTTTATCATTATTCTAGAAATTTTTTAATAAGTAAATGCAATGTAATTTTAACCACATAAATTTCCGAATTATTTTTCCTTTCTTATGCACAGTATAAAGTATAGGAATCACGAAAAAAAAAATTAGAATATAAATCTTTTTTATCAAAACTAATATTTTTCGTTTATGGCAGCATACACAGTACGCAGGGTATAAAACACACTTTTCAGTGTGGCTCGTTTCGGTTCTGTAATATTACACTTTTGGGTAGAATTTTGGCTGATCTAACGATCGCTTCGACAGTGTATTATACTTTGAAGAACATTTCAGCGGGTCGTAATGCACCATCTAAATGTCAATTTAGAGGATAATAAAGGTGATCGAGTACTCGCGGTTCAGGTGTGTGTACGCCACAAGATTTTTTTTTATCTGTGATAAACTATATTATGCTCAGTTCGCTCGCTAACCTATTCGTCGGTTGTAGCTTTAAAAACTAAGCCAGGTAACTTTCGGTATGTAACGAACCATCCTGTATATGTGTGTAGTTATATAGTTAATTAAAAAGAATACCCACATAATCAGGTATATATACATAAGTGTATGTATTACTATGTATACTCACAGTGAAATATTTTTACTTTCTTGTACACAGTATATGGAAAGTATAGGAATCATGAAAAATTTCGTTTGCGAGATTTTAATCGAAGTGTTTGTTTTGAAGCCCTATGAATACGTCCTGATTATTTACGCAGTAATATCTATGAAAGGCTGGAATCCAAACGGTAGTGATTAACGGACAACTCCGTTTGGTAACTATGGTAGTGTAACCTAGCGATTCTGTAACAATTTGAAGCCGATAGTTATCGGTAGCAACGGTTGACATGCAGCCGTTTCCTGACGGTAGTAGTACGTTAAGCTAACGTTTGATTGCATTTGAGTATTAAAAGAAGTTAATACCTAAATAATATTGCATAAAAGTGTGAAAATTTATAATATTTAGATGTGGATAGATGTGTGTCTGTATGTTCATTATCATTCAAAAATAAGCACAGCTAGAAAAATGAAAGTTCATATTTAAAAGACTCTTAAATATGCAAAGAGTTGATTAGATTTTGTGTATAATTGCAAAACCGGAAGTTTACTGAACATGAAAAATCTAGCTTTTCGAATTATTATAGTTTATTATAAAAAAAGGAGTTCAGTGAGGCTTTATATATATAGGCTCATTTAACACATACTAAATCACTTATACATTTCCTGCACTAAATAAAAATACTTGGAGATTTTTTTCCATGTAATATCATGGCAAAAAAACAGTATGAACTTGTACATAATTCTCGACAATTTTTCATTTTCTTTTTTGCAACTAGACAAGTCATAATTCGTAATTATTACCGTCATTTTTATTCTTCTCGCGTCCATTGTCAACTGGTAATTTATTTTGCCGAAGCGCTCCACGCATTTTCGTTAGGGTTGGCATCCCTTTTTTTCTTTTCTTTTATTACCCCACCACTTCCAGCTCTTACTACGCAATTTACAAATTAATGCTTGGTAAATTAGCATTGCACGGTATTTTTCATTTTGCAGATACACTAATTTTTGGTATATGAATTTTTTATAATTCAAAATTGGAGCAAGATGGTATATAATTATGTGCAATTGTATAGAAAGTATAAAAGGGTTTTTTTTTTCTTTATTTTGTAGTAGTTTACTTTTGTATCGAAAATTTATCGGACTAGAAAATGTACCAGTTATAATACAGAGGAAAACCTTACGCCTCTTATTTAGAACAATATACGATAGGTATTCATCTTCCCAGACAGTTAAAATTCAAAACCGATCTAGAGAATATTGGTTCAAGAAAACATTTTTTTAAAGACATTGATATTAGTATTTATCCCAGCATGTAAAACCATCATCCCCATGTCCTTAAGCACAAATAAACACGTAGGTACCCATCAATAATACCAATAAAACCATTAGTCTACAATCGCACAGATCATAATTCATTCGCTCGTCACTGACTGGATTCAAGCTAAACTTCAGCAATTCTGTATTCACTTGCGGCTATTGAAATCAAAGTTGTTTTATTCACAAGCGCAGAAATATTATTACTTGGCTTGAATAAACAAAAGTTGAAAGCAAAAACTTGAAGAAGTTATTCAATTGAGAATATGAAATTGTAAATTTTTGAAATGGAATTTATCGAAAATGATTTGCAACCAGACTTAAATTCACCGAACATGAATTTACTACATGCATATGGAAATATATTAAAAGAATGATTTTGTTCCAAAATTACCACCCAAAAATATCCATTTTACGCTCAAGTTTAAAGAAGCTAGCTATATTTTATTTCTAAAAATAAAATAAAACAAAAAAAGAAACTTGTTTGCCTAAAGTAGATCATTTATCGAAACATCATCGTCTACATCAATGTCCTACTCATCTGTTTTCTAACTTTTTCTCCTTCCAATTCAAACCAGTCGTTTAGAGATCACTCACCATTTGTCATAGCTGAGGCCACCAAAAAAAAAAGTCCGAGTTTCTTCTGTTTCGAATCTGCGCAACAAATGACGATCAGGTTTGGACCATTGCCAACAGAACTAAACCAGATCCTAAACTCACTGGATCCAAGGGCAGCCTGGATGAATCGCGGAGAATTCGTTTTGTTTTCTTCCTTTTCATTATAATGGTGCCGGTGTTGTTAGCGACTCGTAATGTGCACGGACGGCCAATGGTAAAAGTTAATTTGAAAACAGTTGCAATTGTCAATGCTTGGAATACAATTGCTTACAGCCAAGTACAATACAATCGCAATGTGCTATATTTATTTTATTCTCTCTTAGAGTTAGTGTAAAAATGTTCACATTTCAATTGAAGGGAGAAAGTCAATTTTAAGAACGAAATAATTCTGTTTATTATTCAAGATATTTAATCAATGGTTTTTGCCACCTCACATCATTCATGATGAATATAATTTGTTTTTTATTTCAAGATATTATTTTGAGATCAAAAATATTGCCTTTAGCTAATTTTTTACACAAGAACAAAATGGCCTAAAGTTATCCATAATGAATACTGTGTCATCTCGAAAAACAGTATATTAAACAATACAAAAGAAGTTTGTGACATATTTTAGTCTTTTAATTTAGGAAATTATTTTTAAATTTCGATGTCAAAGCATATTATGTTATATATTAACTTGAATAATATTCTTTCCGTATTTCTCAGATATTTTATTTTTCTTTGGTGACATAGTATTGTCAGTGACAGTCTTAAGTTATATGTGGGTTAAACAGATGTAAAAATATGCGCTGTCTTGATTTCTCTTCCTGAAACTACGCCACTTTGATCTTAACCAATTTTACATTCCATTGAATTCATCGCCATCTTTTTTTAAAGCCAGAAGCTATATATCGAGAATAATTTTAAATTAACATGTACACAGCGAAACAGGTATTGAAACTTTAACAATAATAAACTATGGCGTTGTTTTGAGCGTAAAATTAAGCAATAAATACTACACTAATAACATACTCGGCGTGTTCTATGATACTGTTATGCAAAACAGTGTACATGTAGCTCGTTTGTTACAATACACTGTAAAGTAGAAGCTCGCGCTAGTGTGCGTTTTTGGTTAAATAGCTCTATGTACTAGATAAATAGTAGTTGGCTGCGGGGAGTGCATCATTTGTTAGTAATTATGTGCAGTAATTTTGTCTACTAATTGCACAAACACGTATATTCATACATACATAGCATTTGTGTATATTATGTAATGTCTTTTGTTTGTTAAATATACATACTAGATTGTCCTTAGAATGTATTTGTGAAATGAGTTAATATTCAAGTTGTGGTATTTAAATGTTCAATTTAAACAAAGATTAGAAGATATTTAACCATTTATCGTATTTGATACTTATTATTGAAAACGTTAACGCTATGCAAATATATAAATTAAATTTAGTATTTTGTATCCATTTTCAGCAAAATTGGCCTGCTGTATTATATGATATTCGTTCTTAAAACGAGATTAAATATTCGCTGTGATCAAAATATGTACAGCATTGTGTAAGTAAAGGATTTGTTAGATAGAATATTTCATTATTATTTAAAATATACATCATCACGTATTTATCATTAGTCTGACAATAGCTCAGTGCAAAGAAAGACTAATTGTAAGTTGTATATTATTCTGTTTAAAAATGTACTCTAAAATCCAACGTCTACTGTTAGGAACAGTAATCCGTATGCAAAATTGAAATAAGAAAATTCACAAAGCATTTCCCGAAGCAATAAGGCATCTACAAGGCCAGATCTCACTGCAAGCTGTTAATATATATACCATATATATTTGCTTTAGCATGAAATGACAAAAAGGACTACGCATTTATTAGAGTCATTATTATTCAAGAAGTGTTTACGCACCAGCAAATATGCTCTAATATTGTCTCCGTCGCAGGGCCTAACACAGACATATATAAAGAGAAAAAGCCCACGAGTACCGTTGACATAGAAACGCAGATATTTTTATGAGCACAGCACATAAAATATAGCCGTAATTTAATACCGTAAATACTGTGAACGAGAATGGAGATCTTCGAAATATAAATACTATGCCAGAACAACAAGAAAATTAACCTATTTCAGTCGGGAAAATATCCAATGAAGTCATTCTACTTGAACGGAATAACTTAATCTAATAATACAAAAGTATGCATTGTAACTGTAATAGTGCAAGGCTAATTATGAGGGTCCCTGAAATATTGATATTAATTATCAGGGCATTAGTCAATCTTGTAAAATCTATAAATATATAAGCAATTGTGATGATTGTAATGAGAAAATCAAATGGTTTCTTGATAAGCATGAATGAACATCAACCGTTGCATTAAATTACAGTTACACGTTATTGATTTCATGCAATCAAACAAGAGAATAAGTTTATTTCAAACGCAGTATCGAAAAACCAGAAGGAAACAGGTCATTGGATTAAGGATGCCACAGCCATCTTTATAGACAACTTTGAAATAACACACAAACATACACACGTAGAAACTAGACTTTCCTAGAGGCTAGAGCAGTTGACAGACCTGTAACATGTCACTAGATAAAAGGATTGCACTCGAATCTAACCTAGAAAAATTTGTTAGAATAGAAACGCCTTCGCGAACCGAATCGGATTATTCAAAGAGTCCGCGAAAACCTTACAAAACGGCCTGTATGTTAGTGAATTAATGTAAAATTCAGTTCATTCTTGTCCGAAAATTTATTCCTTACCTTCACAATCTTTCATCGCAGTCACTTAAATGTCATCATCAAAATGAAAAATGATTTTACCGAAAATATGATGATAAATTAAAGCGAATTGTGGTGCATAAAGATAAAAAAGAGCCTGGCTGACATTAATGAATTGTGTCCACACAAGTGATTGAAAATATTTACTCCCCAAAAATCGATATGTTAATTTACATCCGTTTGAAAACGGGGACGATTTAAGCGACTCGATCAATGCATACGAAACGCACAATACAGTTTAATTCCGTCCAATGACTACAGATGGCACTCTCTACCGGGGCAATGCGGTTGGTTGTTGTCTCTGCTATTTCTCATTCTGCCATTCAAGCGTAGTTCCGGTTACGCTAAAGTGCTCGTCGGCAATGGCGTATTTGTGCCCTGGTGGCGTTACGCATCGTGTTTCCGTCCAATTCATCCGGATCTATAAAACGTTAAGGTCGCACTTTACAAAATAAAAATTACGACGCAGTAATAAAAGAAAAAATATGTGTAGCTGACTTGGCGTATTGCAATATTTTCTTAAAGTTTATCGCTTCAATGTAATACAGAATCGACAATGATGTCCATCGTTGTTGTCACTATAGTGCTAACGGTTCTATTATTTTACGGATATCATTAGTTTATTTAGTGTTTTCCAATAAATATTATACTTGAAATACCATTACACACATAGGCATACAATATGTCAATATATAAACATTTGTATAGAGGTACAATAATACTAATATGTATTTAATTCAGATTTAATATTCTAAAACATACTACGTAATAAATTAAAAGAACTATTGTGTATGCAAATATCTTAAAGTTATATGAGCTATATTTTAAGGAAATTATTATTTCGACAAAATTTATGTAATTTCCCAATCTGATGCAATTAGATGTCAGAATTTACAGTAGCCTAATATACTGCTTAGATAACATCAAGCCTTTTTTTTCCTAAATTTACATGTTAATTGCTTACGGGCACAGTGTAATTTATTGGTTAATACAACATAAATCAAAATCACTTAAATTAAAAAACAAAATTTTAGTACAAACTCAAAATAACATTCATGCTAAAAAAATTTATTTTCTGTTAACTAACATTAATACATACTATCGAACATATTCCATATTGTTCGTCTTGAGACTCGTTCTAGTAATCCAGAATAAATATCGAAGTGTATTTATCGAGATTTCCAGTCAATCTTTTCTTCGTATATTTAATAAATTATAGCAAATTTGTATCCCACTTGTAGATCTATACATGCCACTACTCATCTGTCATTTATTACGTATATCAGACCACTCTTTTGTAATATTTTACATCAGTCACCCTACCCCATTCGTTGTGCTCATCCAAACAGATAAAGAAACATTTTCTCCGCGGTAGCAGCTGGTGAATGATGCAACAGCAGAGCCACCTGTTTTTTTGGACTGCGGCCAAATTTATTTGTATTATCGCTCGTATTCTAAAACCATTCGAAGAAAATTCTTCATTCGCGATTATTTCGCCATATAAATGTCAACCTTACAAAACATCTTCCGCGCTAATGCGTTTTTCACAAAAAACTGTTGCCAACTGTTGATAACGTCGACAATTTGTACCAACCCCATCACGAATGGTAGCCAAATGTCCCTGGTTTTTCTTCCCGAGTGTACGGACAAACTAAACTGTTTTTGGAACAGTTTATTGTAGTATTTTGAAGAGATAAACAAAAGTTCAATGAATGGAAATCATGGCGAACGAACAAACATTAATCTGATCTGGTCTATTGTAATATAATATATGTCAATATTATTTTAATACCATAATAAATAGCCTAGATAAATTACTTGCTCTATTGCAATTGGTTTTAATCTTGAATGTACTTCAGAATACATGAGAATAAATTTTATCTATCGAATGTCGTCACCAGCTACAAATTTATATAGTTTTTAGTAATAATAAAACGTCAGTGGCGTGCAGTATATATTGTCGAGGGGCCAGGTGTTGATTTCGAAAGATTTCTTCGTCATTTACATCGGCTTTAGTGTGAAATTTTAATGGTTATATAACATAAATTGACGATAGAACTAAAATTATAATATGCATATAAAATTTTAAGACCACATGTGAAATACGTACGAGTATATTTTATGCATTAGTTTTTACTTTTTTTTAGTATGCTATAAAATATAATCTAATACTGCACCTGTGCAGTCTTAGTATAGAAGTATTTTATTTTTCTAAATCAGCAAAAATTTTACTGCTTTTAGATAAAATTAAAGTAAGCTTGAATTTGTTTATTTAAATTACATGCGTAACATAGCATATGTATAAAAAGCAATGTGTATTTGGAAATTGGAAACAAAACTTACATTGAGAAAGTTTTGTTCAATAATGAACAATATCTATGTTAACTATTGTATCCGTTTCAAAATGTTAAAAACAATATTTATACTGCCGACATTCCATACATGTGTTGTTGGTTGCTTACATGCTCAGTTAGTGCTGAAAGTTGCTGAAAACAATGTACATGGAACTAAAAACATTTGTTTTCATTATTTAATAAATCACGCGTGTCTGTAAATTTTTTGACCTACAAATAAATTTACCAATGAAATATAAAACGATATTCAACATAGATTCTATAAAAATCAAAGATATTACTTAATATAAATTTACAAGAAATTTTATTTTAATATTTAATCATCTCTTATTGTACATAATTGTCTATAATCATTCGACACACCACATTCTCAACCGCATTCGCTTCACTGCACGAATAAAACATAAAAAAGCACACACACACATAAAAAAAACTTCTAAATCCAGTTTACCCTGGCCGGGGTTGTAATGTACAAAGCCTGAAGTTTATATATTTACCCGGCTCGAAGCTAATGACAAAACTCTGAACTCACTTTCTGGTCGATGGACAAAACAGAACACGTGACAAACCCTTTCACACCAGCTTCTCTCTCTCTCTCTCTCTCTCTCTCTCTCTCTCTCTCTCTCTCTCTCTTGCTCGCCCACCCTATCCGTTCGCTCGTCAATGTGAAGTCTGTTGCATTTATTGAGTCAACGATAGTGGCGCCGTGAATGGTCGTTTATTGAACTGCACACACTGCATCTAACCTAACCTTTCTTTAAGGAGAATATACGGTGAGTTTCAGGCGGCGTACTCATTTTCCTGCTCTTGTTTATATTGAAAGAGCGTTGAAGATATATTTATATGCATTCGTAAATGTAAGAAAGCTAAACAAGTATCTATTTACCAAAAATTGTATAACGTTATATAAATATACATTTGTGACGCTATATTAAGGTTACGTTGGAACGAGGCTCTATTTAAAACACAAACGAATAGTATCGAAAATGTCTAGTAGTGTTATTTGATCAATGTTAGTCCATCACAGAAACTGCGTAGTGTTTTATTGTAATATATAAATATTTTATGCGGTGATTGCGGGGAAATAAATGGTCTGCTACCCTAGTAATGGGAAAGGCGTGATGTTATTGTATGTATGCAGCAATATTGTTGCGTTTCAATATATTATTGAGACAATAAAAATTGTTCATTAAACCGATCAGTATTTATCGGGAGATATTCTTTCATTATTCGCGCTAATGCAATACGCATGATTCTGCCTTGAAGACAAATTTAACTAGGAATTACAACATGACAATATTAAAATACCCCCATACATCAACTGCTCCATGTCTCGCAGTTATTATTCATTATTTTCACTTTTGTTTCATTCCGTTTATATGCCAAAGTCTGGAAGCATAAATGTACAATTTTGTTTTACAGCAGTATCATATTGCGTTTGTTAATAATACAGTAGTGTTACGCGTTACCATGGAGCTTAGAGTCGATCCTGAAAATCTGTATAGTATTACACATACTCGTAAGCTTTGAAAAAAAAAAAAACCCGGTTTTGTGTTCAATACGATCATGTATTTATAGGTTACAGGATATTTTAACAGAGTGGGCTGTTATGATTGTTCATGTTTACATTCTTTAGATAATACAGAATAGCTATTATTCGGTTTCACTTTCGGTTACACATTACAAGGGAGAATATATTTTTGTGTAGAAATTGTTACATTAAAAATGAATAAAAAGTCTATTTAAAGCATTAGAGAATAAATAGATACGCATTTAAACGTTGGAGAATAGATAGATATGTATTTAAAAGTTGATAACGGTAATTTTGTAATTCACCCTTTCTGTTTGTTTGTGAGCGCACAAAACATGGACAACCAACAATGTCAATGTGATTCTTATCGTTGTAGCAACATGTAACACGTCGACACTAATGGTAGCTGGAATTTGAATAATTTAGATTACTCCGAAAAAAATAAATGTAAAATTCGTGCTAATGTAGACCGAAGAATAATTCAAATAAAACAATTTATTCTGTTCTTTACATTGTCCAGTGTATATTACAGGAAAACAATAGCGTATACAACTAAAACTAGATATTGCTATGCAGAATTACTCTCCAATTAACAAATTTTATTTAATCAATATATTTAAACCTGTTTAACACCTTTTCAATCTCAACTAATTTTCAATTTAAAACTCGCTATTACACATGGCTGAGCCCGTATTTATATGATTGCAAATATTCAACATATCTCGTGAATTTGTATTTACTGGAAAGTATTACATTACTCGCGACGAGTTCAAAGAGATGCCAGTACGCTTTAGTTTCCTTCTCTTTCGCGCCGTATATTTATATCACTTCAAGTCAAAAGAAACTAAAAACTACTATTTTTATTCAGTTTCTAGTAAGTGTTCATTTCCAAAGCCGTTACATAATGTTTAGGTCAGAGAATAAGCTATGTAAACAAACTGGTCTACGCAATCTAATGTGTACAATTGTAAAAATATGCCTGACGAATAGACTTGTAGAATTGTAGTAATTTTATTACCAACTATGCTGAAAATAGCCTATTCTAAAATACATTATTTTCTGATAGAAATTATTGCTCTTTTCGTATGTCTTATTTTGCGAAAAAGTGGTATGAAATTTATTTCTTAAACGCTGAGTTTCTGGGCCAAGGTTTAACCAAAAATATCTCGAAAAATCCCAGTCTCTAACAGAAATATTGTTCGTTGAATCTTGAACTAGAACAGATAGCCTTACATTGATAAAACAATGAATAACTCAAATAATACCAAATAACTTCGCAAACCATCATATGGATACTTTGTATCGCAGTAAATACACAATCATTTGACTTTTCAATTCCACTTCTCTTCTTCAATTCAATTCTGTTTGCATAAAATAACAAACGCAAATATTACAAAAGGACGAAAATCCGCTTTTTGGTCAAAAAAAAAAAAAAAAAAAAAAACGAGTGGATGCTAACCAAAAACTTTCCGCAACTTTTCGGATACCTTGGTACGGAGTATCCAGCAGTAAATTGTGGTGCACAATTTCGACACACACACATACATATATAACTGCGCGAGCACCATATCCTTTTATGTATGTTTCGAGTATAACTATGTACAGAATGCTTCTGCCTCTGTCTGTGCGTTCGTGTGTGTATGTGTGTGTGTGTGTGTGGGGCATTGCGAAATCAATATCTGTGGAGGGTGGCTGTTCGCTTGTGGGGCGCAGGTCCACGTTGTCGAGCCTCGCGCACTCACAAGAGCTCCATGACGCTCTTTGCGATTCTCAGTTTAGTCTGCGTGTGCGGACAAGTCTGTTGCAAAAAGTCCGGCGCGCGCGTGCGACCTACCATACAAATACAGTGTATGTGTGTGTTTGTGTGTGTGTGTGCGTATGTGCGTTTCTCTTTCTCACTCTCTCTCTCTCTCTTAACACATACACACAACAATCAACATCTCTTGTGAATGCAACAATCCACATCGCTCTGTGCTATCTATCCCGGCGCTTCAAACATTCATGTTGATATGTTTGGTTGTCCATGTGTACGAGTGATTGCTTATAACGGCTCAGTGGTGTCCACGTGTTTGCAATATCTATGAGTGTAAGAGGCCCGCCTGTCATGTACGGCCTTTAATCAACCACGATGGATTCTATGACTTGCTAAAGGATGAATTAATCTAAATCTCTTCCTTGTGTTTACCCGACTTCCTCCACGTCGTCCGCATATCGATCCGACCAAACAATTTCGCTGTATCTCGATTACTAATTTTTACCTAAAAAAATCAGTACCTCATGGCTAACTATGAGGAGAGGTGATTGTAACGGAGTTCTTTTGTCAAAAAGCTGCATGGAGTCTTGTTGAAACATGCACTGAATTAAGATGCGGTCCAAAAGTGATTAATTAAGCTACATCCTCCTTAATTTTCCAGCCATCTACAAAAAAAAAACACTACTGCTTCTTCCCATTTATTTTCCAACTAATCGGTTTTTGTTCGAAACGATGTAACGAACCTGAGGAGAAATTTGCCAGTTTTTCCTTTGCTCGTTAAATTATTGTGGTGTTAAACTTTTCGGAGAAATGGATAAATTAAGTGCTGATTCTGTGAGCAACATGAATTAATGGAAAATGTACAAGTGGAGGCCAGTGGAATAGAACTATTTACTAAATCTTCTTCATGTGGTTTAACTGTGCTTCTCTGCATATAAGGTCAGTTTGTTGCCAGTGTGTTACATCTGTGTGTGTGTGTGAATTTATTGTTCAACATTGTCGGCGAAGAATGACATCTTGCAAATACCAGAACACAAAGTAGAAATTTTGTAATGTCACCACGCGAATTCCTCAAATGCACGCTCGAAATTCTTCGGCATATTTTGAAATCCAACGTTAATTCGGTCTGAGCGAAATCACAAATTGTATTGAACCATGTCGGGCCGGGAGATTTGTTGGTAAGCTGAAATGTGTGAATTTAGCTTTGAAATATTCTGACTCAGACGTGAAAGCTCAGAATTATCATATATTTAAATGCTGGTGTAGAATTTTTCATGAAGAATATAAGTGTTTTTCAGAAAAGTATCTTAGGAGATATAATATTGTACAAGGAATTTGATTGGCTATAAAATCCTTCAAAGAATTTTCAAGCCACAATAAAAGGAAATAAAAACGTTAAAATTGTAATCAAGATAAAATAATTATACCAATTTGTGGGGTTTAACAAAATTCCACTTAAAGAACCAAGTAATGGGATTATGGAAGGAAATGAGAAAGTAATATCTCAATTAGAGTGAATTGGGTTATATAATACAGTGGTGGGAAACTGTCGTGAAAACAACGGGAAACAACTCTGGAAAATTCCATGTGCCTGTCTGTCACGGGAGAAATATGTTAGGACAGTTGAAATCCTAAGAAAGTTTACAGTAAATTCAGTTATATTTATAAAAAAATATTTGTGTTCAGCTCGTATACATTTTGATGGAATATTGTCTCTACTTTTATAGTTAGGAGGAAAATGTAGTAAGTAAAAAGTATATAATTAATATTCATAAACGCAATAACAATGGTTATACAAATTGATTTCTTTATGGCAGCAATTTCCCTTGAAGTCATTCATTTTCTTGGCAGTAGAAAAACCTATTTGTAAATTAAAAGCTTTGTTTTTCATAGTTCGCTATTTTTGTACATTCTTCATTTATTTCATTATATCACCCAAGGAGTTTCAAATATAAAATTCTGTTAGTACGTCCTGCTACATTCGTGAAGAACTCTGTTCCGTTAAGTTTGCCATCAAAGAAATTTCATTACTTAAATTTAGTTATATTCCCTGGTAAATATATACATTCACCAGTATATTCGTCTCAAACAGAAAAAAAAAATGAAATGTTACAAAGTGAGCTTTGTATATTCAGTCATACAGAATGTTTGTCTTACCTGTCTTCTAAATAATATTAAATATAATTCCACAACAAGTGATATACTTTCAGGATATAACTTGTTATTAAATTATCTATGTTTCATATTCAGTCGTATATGTTATAGTAAAATCTTAATGTATAGTAAATATATACACTGCTATTTCGATTTACGACCTATAATATGGCCAAAAAGTCGAAAAAAATCGTGTCTTTTTTATATGTTATGGTCTTATCTGAAAATAAATGATTTCATACTGTATTTCGCTTTGCGGCCGATTTTCCAGAAACGTTTCTCGGTCGTATAGCGAGAAAGAAGTATACTAATTTTACAATAGCGAACCACTAACCTCTCCCACTATACTCTTCTATATTAGGAATATATACTGTTGTATACAATATATAGGAAATAACTTCTCATATGTGTTGTTACAAAACAAGAAAATAATTTGTTGCTTATTTTGGTATTGAAAATGTATATTTTCAAAAAACATAAGCAAAATAACTCACTCTGCACTGTATCCATAGGACAGTAGTCATTTATAACAAAACAAAACTTGTCCTAAAGTTCAGAAACGAAAAAGTTTTATTACATCGAATTACACGAATTGAGATGACATAATACATTTTTAACTTTTACCATAAATATGGCTTCCCTTACGTATTTCGACATGTCGAATTCTGACTCCAATACGCAATTAATTGTGCAAATAATTGATCTTAATAATTACGCTATATTCTTCGTTATTTACAATCTCTCTATAAGATAAAATATTCTATAACCATAAGCGACTAATTTCCAATAGTCCGACAGAAAAAAAAACAGTGTATATCTCGTTAAAATTTCCCATAAGTCATTCCCTTGATACTTTCAAAGTAAACGAAGACATGTATATTTTTAAATCTAATTTGTCCTTCGTTAAAATAAAAGTCTATTTTGAGAAGAATGTTATCATACTTTACAAGTAAAAATAAACATGAAATAAAAAATTCCCGAATTGCTCTAAACAACAATTTAATCGAATGTCGTCTGTTAAAATGTGAGTTATTTTCTGCGTGTCAGTTCCTGAATTTAATAAATCTCTGTAGTATTACAATTTAACCGCAAGTAGAATATTTTGTCTGTTTTGAATTGTAAATGCGTCAGAGAATTGAGTGCAAGGATGTCTCAAATATTGTCATCCAACTCTGACGACTTTTCACTCAGAGAAATGGAAAAAATGTGATTGACGTTTACATTTTCAGCACAGATTATAATATAAATTTTGTATTTTCATTCAAACTACGAATAGGGTCAGTTAACTCCTTTGCAAAACCTGAAAAATTGCCTAATTTAGTCAGTGTACTATTCCTATTAGTATTTTAGTCTGATTTCAAATTTATATCTCAAATAAACATTAACTATGTGTATTGCTGTATTATTTAAAACGCAGAAGCCAATTCATTGTCACATCTGGGCAACAGTACGAATATAATTCAATTTATAACGTAATTAGTAATCTCGCGGCATTGTTTTATCGCATAACGGCACAATAATCCGTTACGCATGCGACAAAATGTGAAAATTAAATAAAAAAAATGATGTATTGTTTTGTAAAAATGAATTATATTGCCCGTCAAATATAATTTAGTATATTCCCTGTGGTTTCGCAAGACTGTTAGTAGCCATTTGACGTCTCTAGTGCGTTATGTGTATTTTTTTGCCAAAACGCACAATGACATTTCTCACTCGTCATTGCGTTTTATCAAATTTGAATTTTATGTTTTCTTTTTACCTCTACAGAGGTGCACTGTTAAAAAAAAACATGCAATTATTATGCTTCATAATGTCGCGATTAACTTTATTAAAATATTTGTTAAGCACGTTGGAAGTCATTTTGCCCGCTCCTGATATCAGCACCATAAATAACGGCGGTCATTATGCCCGCTAAACTTATATTTTCGCATGCGATCCTTCTATGGCATGAGCGGACATGGGTGACAAAAATTTATTTTACAAAAATAACCAATCAACATGAATGCTAACATTGTGAACACTTTTTAACATGTAAGAATGCATGCAGATCTGATGTTGGCGCGCAACCTGTTAAACCCACTAATCCCTAATAGTTCAATGGGAAAAATACTGTAAATCTCTGTAAGTTAAGATTACCCTCTCCAATAAAATCACAATTTATCTTATTGCTTTCACACAGAAATCAGAGTTAGTGGTATATCAGGAGATATATATATATATATATATATATATATATATATATATATATATATATGTATATATGTATATCAGGAGATATATATATATATATATATATATATATATATATATATATATATATATATGTATATGTATGTTTCAAAGCCTATTAGCACTAAATTAATATTTATGATAATCTGACTCATCTTATATGTGTTTAAATTCAGTGGTAGACTGTTTTATCCATCTCTCTCTCTCTCTCTCTCTCTCTCTATATATATATATATATATATATATATATATATATATATATATATATATATTTAGGATTTTAGTCTTGTGTTAGGTCTAGTCCAAGTTTAACCATTAACCCAATTTGAGAACCCCATGTTGTGGTTTTGTTTACCTCAATTTATGGCCCGAAGCGCAAAAGTTAATTAACTAGTACTCTCAGTGTGTAGGTGTGTGCGGTCTAGGTGCGTATGTACTTGACAGCTCGTTTGTACTACATACATGTCATTACAGTACTTTAAGTTCACATGCACGAGGAAGGGTACGCATGTACCTAAGGAGCAAAAGCTAGCCTATATTACGTTTTTTTTTTTTTTTAATGCTAAATAATGTATTGAATTATGTCTTCTCCTTTATTCACAAGTAAATTGAAGACACGAGATTTAATTCATGAATCAACTAATTCTCGATTTGTTTTAATTTTAAAATTAAACCGATATTCATTTCTAAGATGCGAATCAATGAATTCTGTGCCGATCGTTGAAACTCACATAATTGACAAATAAATTGTTTCGTCCTAGCTACGGTTTATTTCTAGAATCATTGATTCTCGCATTAAGTCGTATCAGTGAAGGAATTTATGTATAAACAATGGTTCGAAAACTATTTATTCGAATAAATACAGTGATTATTCTATTTCTTCGGCTGATACGCGTTCTGTTTTCATACTGGTTTCAGTTATACCATAACTATCAAACGGTTGCAGTCAACAAGTCTGTTGGCCCAGTTCCTGTATTTTCCGTATTGAATGAAGCCCACAGCATAATCGTAGAGTATCATAATCCTCCGTGTGTGTATGTTGTGTGGTCCGTTGCCAAAATACTCATTGAAACCAAGTAATTTGGATCGATGCCCGACGTTCCGCTAACAAGCTTTCTGAACACTTGTTGGTCAGATGAAGCAATTTAAACATACATACAATTATCCATTTATGTATTTAAATTTAGTCTTCTCATATATCGAAAAGAGTTGTAATATCGCAGTTATCATTTCAAAATGATTTGCTATTTTCCTTTAGACTGTTTGTCGCATCTATCCTGGATCGAATATGTTCATTTGGGAAATTAGCATGTAATATTGTACTGTGTGTCTGAGTAGTACGCGGTATAGCCGCACAAATACACATGCTTGTTTATAAACACGAATATCTAGTCAAGTAGGATCTACAAACATATACACATCTGTAGATTGTACACATATGCAAATACAATATTACTATTCTATTAGAGCAACGTATGTTGCGGTCAGAATTCGGTTCTCTCCCGTGGCGGTAACACGTTCGAAGTGTAATACAAATACACCACCAATAATACTCAAATAATATAAGTCCTCTTGTATATTGTCAATATCCATTAGCATCGTACACTATAACTACTATCCGAACATGTAGTTCAACTAGGGAAAGAAGCAGAGACAGAGAAACATAAATATGCAACAACTAAATAGCATATTTTTACATTAATATCAAGCCACTCAATACTCACAATTTTACTTACAATAAAACACTATCAATTAGAGAAAATAAGGAATGAAATACAGATATTACTGGCGAAGACTTAGTCTATCGCAGAACCAGCCTAGTAATTCATTATGTAGAAAGGTTATATATAGTATGTGACGAGCGATTGTGAAGAAATACAGTGTACACTACCCTAGTCATGGAAAGGGCGTGATGTTCTGCGTGTATTTACGTTTTCTATAACCTACCCCACCTCTCCTCGTCGATACCCCAGTACTTACTAGATAATTATGTGACGTATATTGTAGAAAATAATATACGAATCAACCTGCTGTATAATATTCATTTAGTAATTGAAGAGTTACTGTATATATGTATAGAAATTAATTTAATGAACGGGAAATATATTATTAAAACCTAATCATCATTAACAATGATTCGCTACACACATTCATGCATACATATATGTACAGTGTGTTTGTATGTACACATATTTATTGAATGAATAGTGTACTTTGTCAATATTTAGTGTTTGATGTGAAATTGTAAGTCATAACCAATAAATATATATATATATATATATATATATATATATATATATATATATATATATATATATATATATATATATATATATGATTAGTATAGATTTATATTTTAATACGTAACTATTATTATTTCGGGGATGTAATTCAAACATTACAACATCAATCAATCTATTACAACAAATATTGAACATCGCGCCATAAGTTTGTTGATTGTACTTCAAAAACGAACTTATTTTATTACACTGTTGCCATGCAGTACACTACAGACGCCTGCAGTACCGGCAGATTTGAAACTGTTATTACTTTCGACTTTGTTGCTTTCGGCTTACAACCGATTCGGTATTCACTGTCACCGTTCCTGTACTTGTGCTGCTTCTAAAGATATTCGTCTTTTTCGTTTAGAATAATCTAGTTGCCTGTGTATATGTGCATGCTGGATAAAAGAAGAATGCAGTCTGCCTTGCAGTTGTTACGAATAGCGTTTGGCAAAAGATACCACGTTATTACGTGATCATAATATGAATGTTAAAATCCAGAAGGCCGCTGAGAACCTGGTGCTTTCTTGTTTCATATTAACATACTGCGAATTTAACGTTGAAACTTGTCTGGATTTTTGAAATTTAGCGGACCTCTGGACACTCGGTCAGTTTATGTATCTTACATTTTAACATTGTACAGTGTTTCTGTCAAGTGCAATAAACATCACGAAGAAACCATTTACTGTTTTTCAATTAGAAGTAGAATACTTGCTATTATTTGTCGCAAGAAAAAAATGTATTGCCATTAACTAGAAATACCGTAATAACTCACGCTACCGATAAAATGGTTCCTCAGAAGCCATTTGCATGATTAACTCCAAGATTTTCTATACTTACTAAAGCTGAGTAATACATCTTCAATAATACTTAAAAAAACTACTACCTTGATTTGCCCCCTGACAAATAATTTCCGATAGCTCTATCCGAATAATATTGCAAATAATTTATTCTAGAAGGATTTTATTAAATGAAGTGCCTTAGATGATTACGAAATTTTTACATCTATATTAATACAAAGTAATTAATAGAAATGCAATAGTGGACTTCAAATGCAAAACATTATTCCTAACCGTTTTGAAGAGTCACTTGAAAGATGCACTGCAAACGAGAAATAAATATGAATTCACTCAGAAGATGTATTTTGCTGCTGTTGAAACTAATTTTCTAAAAGTGTTTTTCCTCTGATATAAAATACGTAAATAAATTTTGAACGTTTAATTTTAATGGCGTTTTTCTATTCTTCAAACATAAACTTTATATTTTAATTACAAACTACGAGAATTGTTGATATATATTTTTATAATTTTTCCGCTGGAAATGAAGAAGAAACAAATAGTAAGAACTGTATGATTCATTGCAGAAAACGAAATATTGTCATTCGATTTCTTCTATTCTCGTCGCGTACTCCACTTTGACAAATTGTTTGTCACGATGAATGTTTCTTTCCAATGCGTTGAATACTAACAATCGAGCGAAGTATTACTGTCACAAGTAGGTCTTTTCGTTTTTTCGTCTTCTTTGCGACAACATCTGACGTCCTTTGTCAAGTAGGAATAACGAATGCAATAAAAGAAAAACGAAACGGCTTCCATTAGGATAAGATTAATATTGAAAGATCAGAAAGTAAGGTTAAACATGGTTGTTAAATTTTGGTTTAAACTACGAAAATACTGTAAGTTCAACTTAATATCTATTTTTATAAATCATTATTTTGATAGTGATAACGAGGATTTGGAAATTGCACCTGAGCATTAAAAACATATAGTTTTAAATACATTTTTTTGACACTCATTAGAACAATCAATTTGCGAAATGTTTTGCTAAAAAGCCATGAATATTTTACGCAAATATAAAAAAGGTTTTTTCCCCCCATTTTATTGTAAAATGTTTAACCATGTAATTCGTTTGATTACGCTTGATTGCATTTTTTGCTACGAATTATTTTAATGGTCAAGTGGGCACCGACGTGTAATTGCTTTTGATAAAAAAAATTTCATGTAATTTCAACAGCGATCGGCTTAACTCATGTAATATTAGAGTCCCGGTTGATCATAGTACAACTGATGCCGTCACGTGATTGATTTCAAGTCGCTGCAGTTGAACAAATGCGCATTGAATTACGTTGCGTTAAAAAATTAGCAGTTTTTAAAAATCGCATTTTCTAAATAAGGAATAGTTTATTATTTTAACCTATTCGTGCTATATATGAAATGTAAAACTGAATAATTTTTGTTACTAAAAATAACGACACATCTTCAATATATAATGTATGTATTTGTCCGGCAAATACCTGTATTTATTTTTCTGACTTATTTATGGAGAAGAACAGTTATTTTATATCGATTGTTTGTTTACAAATATACGTATGTGCTAGTTCCAATCTGAAATTTGTGAAACAATCGCGCAACGGACGTGTCTTTACACGATGCTATTGTTTATACAGTTTATCTTCACATCTTCTCTAGCACGCTATGGTTTTACTGTTTGTATGTAAATTAGTAATGAAACCTTATCAACACACATACATACATACATATATATATTGTTTATCTTTTGTTTTGCTAAACAATAAAAACTTGTAAGTACCTGTGTGCATTATAGTGTGTTGTAATAAGATATCGTAAACATGATAACAAGTGACAAATATACATAATCAGTCATTCGTCACATTGTTTTCACAGAACGATAGATTTAATTCTCATCGTGATTCATATTCTATAATTTAAACTAAAATCACAACTTTCTGGGTAACAGTGTACAACGCTGCTCTTCTATAATCGAGTAGCTCGTGATTAAAGTAATGGTACATTTGTTTAATTCATTGATGGTACAGTGTTATACTGTGTTATTACGTTGTGCATAATTTAACTGATTAAATTAATAATTCTCCCGTGATAATCCTAGGTCAAGTTATTCATTAATAATTACTGGTATACAGTAACGCTATTGTACATTTATGCTAATGGTATTGTTTGTGAATCTCGGGTTTGTATCCCTTCTAAGCTGATTTGACAATAGTCTCAAGTGATATCAGATATCAAGGACCAATGAGCCTTAAGGATAGGCTTTGAAGCAATAGCACTTTTTAGAAAAACAACAGTACCGTATGAGTTTATGTTTTAAATAAATAATACTAGGGTAGAACGAATATTGAATTTCGAAATAGTGCCCCACGGAGTTCATAAATGTACTGCACATTTGGTTTGAAAACTAGATAATACAATGGATGTTATTGATTAGATTGTATTTGATTATAATGTATTGGCACATTGCGTAGTTATAGAGAATGTATGTATATGTGGAAATACAGCTTTCCAAATCGCCCAGAAGCTGTGCGATTATACAATATCTTATACAGATTGTACCTATTCATCTAATATAATATACATGCATACACACGTGTGCTGCCACCTGCAATCTCTATATTTTAATCCCAATAGCAGCCCGCGGCAATTCACAGAACTAGGCAACCGATCATGTTATTGAACTGGTAATATTGTGCCGCAAATATACATATTCACAGCATGGCGCCCTGCGGAAGCATTGTATTAATGTTTGATATTGTGTAAATTACATAGTTCATTTAACCAGGAATGTTTTTTCAACGTATTATCACATTTTCCAACTGAACTGAAAAGCAAAACTATTTTTCCCGATGTCTGAAAATATGTGCAACTCCGTAAAAAAGCAATGCACATTAGAAACAGAAAATACAAGTCAATTAGGATATTTCGGAAATTTACTGAATTTTCCCGAATAAATTGAGCTTATTAATCGCGACATCCATGGACGGGTTGATTTTGTCTGTTGTTGAATAAATGAAAACAAGCACTTAACGCTTATAAGAGGCCACGTTTGTTGGTGATATATATTTAATTCATTGTGGCACTTACAATAGTCATGCATTTATATACTAATCATTATGTACCCATCTACAAATAAAAGAAGCTTCCAGGATGATTAGTTCATTATGATTTCATACATTTCACTGGAATTTACTGCCAATTTTTGTTATTTTTTGAAGACAAAATCTTTTCGGTATTGTCTTGAAAATTAGGTATAATTTCTCAAACGTGTGTACACTTTCTTGTCCGTTCATGTCTGAACTCACTTTATTCACCTAAGATTATGACGGGAGGTTTAACCTGAGTATAATGGCAGTTGATTCTGAAAGGAGCTATTTCCTAAATTGCCCATTTGCTGCAAAACTTTAATCCCTCGCTTTCCAGTCTTCTCGTCCATTGTTGTATTTCGATTCGTTCCGTTCCGCCAAACGGACGTTCAAATCTGCTTGGGTTCTTTCAAAGCGCATAAGTTTAAACTTATCGAGCCAGTTACATGTAACTGTGAACTGCGTGCTATACATTCCAAGACTAAGTGGAGAGTATTTTAACTTTGCGAGTTGTATTTCTTTGCTGAACTATTGAGAATTTGTAAAGGAAACGTTATCTTAGGCGCGGCTCACATCTATCAAATTTTCATCAAACAAACGTCCAATTCATGATTCCTTCAGTGACCATGGACTAATGTGATATACTCGATTTGACCTTTTTTGATTCATGAAGAACATCATTGATGAAACGATTGAAGCATTGTCCGATTTTTTGTTTGACCAGCATGGCCAAATTGAAATTCTTTGAAGTTTGATAGATATGTAACGCACTAGAGCCTGGAGTATGCTGACACCCCCAAATAATACTTTTATACTTTTACTAATAATTGCATTCATACTTTTTATTTTGGTCATATAATCATTATCTAGTTGCATCTACCACATTATAATTTCATGTGCCACACGTAATTTACGAACTATTCTAAAATAACCGACGAAAAGGAAGTTCAAATTGCAGCTCGCGAACTAACAATAGATAATGCATCTTTAACTAGGAAACACTACTCCATTGTACAATGAGCTCCATTGGTAAAGTATTACACGCGGATGTCCGTATGTATGGTAGGGTCAGGGGGGCTATAATTCGTGCAGTGTCTCGGGTATGCGATAAAGTTCTAATTTAGTTGCAAATAGTAATCCGTACACACATACAGCAGTACATACAAATGCACACATACAATCACTCGGGTGCAGACTACTAGAATGCAATTATTCATTATGCACAAGATATTTATATCATTTTTGCTCTAACTATAACTGAGAAAGGAATGTCTCGAATTAAAAAAAAATACATTGGATTCCTAGATAGATACATACATAAATAGATACATACAAACATAGATCGATACGTATGTACATACGTACATACTGTTAGTATTATCACCGCTAGTCACAGCAAGCAGCCAGTACATGTAGATGCAATCATCATAATCCGATATACTATGTTCCCAGGAGTGTGTGTGTATGTATATATGCACTAGTTCAACATCTACGTCGAATGTCTAATGTTAACATTAAATTTCACACGTAGTTATGTAATCCACATATGTAAATACACACACATACTGCGATATTAGTTGACGTTTGCTAAATAATTCTCTATAATATATCTCAACTGAAATTTCAACCGCAAGAATATAAAACATTTACGAAAACTAGCACTCATTATTAGTTAATAAATGTATTAAATCGCATCTCTTACATACGATTTAATAATACACATTTAATACAAAAAATTATTGCAAGTTTATTCTACATGAAATATGTAACACTATTTTATTTAAAAATAATTCATCTTATTTGAAAACATTTCACAGTATTGTGAATTCACGCTTGTATGAATGTCAATAAAATGTATGTATTTCATTTGATTTGCACATGCGGCATGGCCGCTGTTCATTGGTGCGTCATAAATTCGTATACATATCATCAAAGTAAATACAAGTGATACAAGTTAGTGAATTTATGTGGAAAATTTCATATCGATACATGACAAATATTCACTGCAACACGGAAAATAATTAGAGAGGTGCAGTTTGTAGTACGAATTTACAATTAATTACGGAATTAGTGAGTAACAGTATAAATATCGAAACAATTAGAAGTTTTTGATAAAAAAAATACACATTTTGAGATGCTCTAAATTCGTTTTCACTATTTCTTTTAAAGTAGAATAATTTGTCGAGCCTTTAAGATCAGGATAAAAACAAATTATACTAATTACAAAAAAAAATTACTGTTCGACAAGACAAGCAGACACATATCTATGATCATTTCTAATAATGTTCCTACAAATGACAGACAAATTGTGAACGTGAATGCTGCTGTCTCAGATCGATATTCGCCTCTCTTCACTTCCTGCTACTCGCAGAATCCCAGAACCAAGAGCATCAGAGAGAAACAGATAATGTACATGGCAGAAACTCTTACCAATGGCATTTGTAATTTAACGCTTTCCTGCGCAGACTCCTGCTACTGTCATGTTAAATATGTTAAACGTATAAAAATGTCAATAAGAGACGAGCGATTGTAACTTGTTTTAAGAAACTCCGTGCGTAACGTAATTGAAATGGTAGTCTTCTTAATTATGATGAAAATACTATTCCTCCCCTTTACTCTACAATTAAAATAAACACATTTAAAATGATATTATCTTCACTATAACATCATTCAAATACTATAAAATCCAAATAAATCTAGAACTCCTATGAGAGAACAAGCAGAATAACAATGTAAAACATGAATGCGGAAAATAAAGTTTTGCTAGCTGTAGAATGGAACAGACAAAGAGAGAGAAACGGTAGGAAATGAATGACAGAGAAAAAGTGAAAGACACCGAGAGTTAAAAGGGAAATAGTTTCCTTATTCCCTTTGATATGCTAAACTAAAGTTTTTTAGCAGATAGATTTTTTTTTCGCTTACAGAACAACTTTATGAATTCCGCGCTGATTTCAGTTTCAGAATACTCTATTGATACACAGTTAAGCACAATTATTAACGTTAAAAGTTAACTAACTAGGTGATATGAAAATATCGGCCAAGGCAAAATTTATTACAAGTTGTCGCGTCACTTGTACTTGGAATCTTAGTAAGTATTGAAAACTTTACATAAAGTGAAATAAATCTTTGAAACGGATGCGCAAGTTTTAAGTGGATGCTGCTGGTAATGTAGTTTACGAAGACTTTTCAATTATGCAATAATATTTCCAGTAAGACTTTTCTTTTAATTTATTCTTATACTATTGCTGCAAATTATTCAGTGTAAGTTCAGAAGTGATGTTTATTTAGTTAGCGAAATGTATATTTACTGATGACAAGAACGAAAGAAAACTAAGAAAGAAATATTACGTAAACAATGAACAAACTTTTTTAAATTCACAATGGTATAATTGTGACACAATTTTATTCTTCTTTGATCGCTTCGTAATGTCATTGAATACTTCAAAAGAATTCCCGGAACGTGATAAAGTGTGAACACGTTCAAAGCATTGAAAGATTTTTCCCGTTCCATTTGATGTGGTTTAAATAATGATGCATCAGAAACGAGAGTAAATTTGTGAATTGCTTTCATTCCAAACATCAATCCGCTAAATCAATACGTTTGATCTTCGTCGCTTTTTGTCAGTCTGAAAGCAGTTCGGAATTATGAAACAACTGTGTTATTCTACGGTTTTTAATCGTAAGAACAAATGACTGTTGAGTAAATTTACGTGAAGTAAAACTTGCAAAGATAGGTCCGTCATATATTCTGATGAATCAAGCGATATAACAAAATGATGTTACACTATGCACAAAAAAAGATACCCTTAGCTCCCCGAGGAATATCCCTTATCTACGCACATGTTCTTGCCCGCGCCGCAAAGCTACACTATTTCAACTGATACGCCAGCGATTGTTACGCTTCATCGCTACGCCGGTGGCACAGCCTACTACGCTACGCTATGATTAAAAGCTGTATGCTTATCTGCTGAACTAGAAACGACAATATCTACTACGCCATTTTCTTTAAATTCCCATCTCAATTTTTCTGCTTCTTTTTTTTTTCTTCTTTTCTGAATATGTATTCTACTAAGATTGAATGCTAAAACAAACTTGAGGGAAGATTTTTTTCCGCTATTGGATTTGATTAAAAATGTTTTAATTATAAACTTCCGAGTATTTATTTTCTTTCCTCAATGTCCCATGGCTGAATTTTTAACTTGAATTTTAATAAATTATTTTATATTCCGAGTTCGACGAATTAGCGCAAATTAGAAAAGAAACTGATGCGAAATATATATATATATATATATATATATATATTTCGCATCAGTTTCTTTATATATATATATATATATATATATATATATATATATATATATATATATATATTGCAATCTGTTCTTCTATACTTACTGGTATTTGTAATATTAAACAAATTAAATTAAATTCATTTATGTGGATAATTTATTTTCCTTAAATAACAATGACACCGTATTTACATTAAATCAAATTAATTATTTATTTAAACCTAAACAGAACGTGCAATTGCATAATATGAATAAATAATGCTTAATTACATTTTAGAACAATATAACTATTTATTTTGTAGAATTAATTATTTGCTAAATAATAATAATTAACGAACATATGACATTTTCCAAAAATGATTTTTTTCAAGTATTAAATTTAAAAAATGGCTTTTTACATATTACTGTAAGTATATGTACTTGGCTATTTATATATGTATATTGTATATATATATATATATATATATATATATATATATATATATTATTATTATTTATAAATACTGTATACTGTACAAATTAGCTACGCCAAAATCAGCCATTCAGTTAACCCTGGCACCCCTAATAAAAAATACAATTTGACAGAGAATAATTTTTATTGTTTGAGATGATGCCACTTTTTATAATGTAAAAAATCAAATGCTAATTAATTTCTCTAAAAATTGATATTTCTATGACTTCTAGGTTTAAGTAAGGTAGGGTAGTGTATAATTATTTATAATTGTGTAGTAAATATTAATTGTAATAATAGCGCATACAGCCCGTATGTATAAATAGTCACATCCTAAAATTTAATTAAAATAAATTGATAAATAAAAATGTTTAAGAATCATACTACTATGTTTAACAAATTTATACGTCTTTATAAATTATAGCTTGGCATGCACTGTAGCAAACCTCTCGGTGCTACAGTATTGCCTACACTGCAAACATATTTATCGTTCTTTAACAGTCGATATTTGAACCAATAGTATCGTCTGTACATGTTCTCGGGTCTGCAGCTAGGCTAACCCGATTGAATAGTACTTGTGCCCGATTCGAGTACGTTTTTTTCCCCGTTCAGCTTTTACTCTTTATATCCGAAGCAGAAACGTTATATAAAAAAATTTCTTTACGCTTAATTTGTTTACAAATGAATGTAGGTCAAGAAGATAATGGCGTCATACTTTATCCGTTTGCCATGGTAACGGATATTTGATCGGAAGTTACCCATGCGTGAAATCTCTATGTCCATATCGTAAGGGGCCGAAAAACTTAGAGAATACTGTAATAGGAGTATTTTTATTACAAAGAACTGTCTTTTGTTCTAAATTAATTGCAAGACAATAAAAAAGTATTGAATACCTTCTGAAATATCTTCCACAACATAATAATAATAAAAAAAAAAACTCTCATTAAAATCTGCGGAATATTAATAGACATGTAGATAAAAACCGGGAAATATTCAAAAGCAATACAATTTTTTTATGACATCTTCAAATGATGTCATTTATTAGTTATCTTTTTAATTCGATTTTATATTCCTTCCCTTCGTTCATTTTTGGGCGTAGTGTTATCAGGTATGTCTGGAGCATTTATGGTTCCGTAAAAACTTTACTGTTGCTTTTAATAATATCTTTTAGTCGGATACAACAAAAATTTACCTTGATAACTATTAACCATTAGTATGAAGAAAATTAAATGAAATAAAACACACAAGTACGTTTTTCTTTTGTTTTGCATATCTTTCTGCCCAAATTGTTGTCAATTCCAACTAACCTGTCCATGTTGACCTTGAGCTGAATAATTAACAAGCTTACCAACACACACACACACACATCAATCGATGGAAATGTCACGAGTATTTCCATGTGACGCGAAGTATTCACCCAATGATTGTATATATACTAACTTATCCTTACGTGTCAACACTACGACGGACCTTGCAAATACAATATGTCACATAAACGTGAAACAAATGTCAAATCGCAAAGTTTCAACCAATCATACAACAGCATTCACTTGTTGCTAATCCCCTGGCCAACTAGATATTTGCATATGCCCAGATGGTGTACGCATACATGTACATTTATTAAAATACAAAATACGGAAATTCGGGGGAAAAAATAACTTTAATATTCATGTCGTAGTCGTCGTTTGAAAAATTGAAAAATTCCCGGCTGCGGCCGTCACATTTCCATAAAACTCGAAACGATTATTTTCATCCCAAGCGCGGAATTTGCATTATTTCTCGGTCACCAAGCTGAGATGCTCGATTGAATTTGAAACCAGAACTGCAAGATTCCGATATGTTGAATAAACTTTTTCTGGCAGTTCTATTTACATTATGCATGGTAATTTCGACTTCGGACGATATGGAACGTACACGACAGCTAATCTAGCGAGAAAGTACATCTCTCGTCAGAAATTGTATCTCATATTACACAAGACATTAGTCAAAGAAGTATGATACGATTGTATAATCTTTTTGAGAATACGGTAGATAAGACTGAACTTGCATGCTAGTATAAAACCAGCGAATCATTAACATTAATGTTACAGCAATAGATTCGATATTATTCGTTTTGATACAAGATTTAGGGTGAATCCGCGTCCTAAAATAAAGCATAAATGAACATTATTAATAAGAGTATATTAAGTCCTAATATTCGAATGAAATAGTGATAAACAAGACATTATTAGAGTATTTCAATTGGCATTTAATAATTCCATATTTATTATACATTTTTCCTTTTATATAATAATTTTATACCTTCGATAGGAATATGTAGGTATCTTTATTTCTCCATCGCGAAAAAAACCACTTTACATCACTCAACAAATTCAACAGGCCGCAACAAGAGCCAATTTGATACAAACCCGTAAACCAAACGCAGTGAACTAATACGATACTCGTAAATAATCAAAGAGCTTAACCAAAAATCGTTATTCTTCCCTAACTCTTAACTTAGAATAACTGCTACGGTTCGTTCGTCAAGCGTGAAACACACAATCACAAAAGCCACCGTGCGCATGTCCGCTGGGCAACGTTCCGAAACGCCAAGCTCCACATCGGGATGCATCATCACATATATTATATCGTGGCGAACGATTTTGATTGGCCCATCAGCATAATGTATACGTACGTGCAAGCAACCACACGGGATAATAGAATTTTACATCGGCCAATTACTCACAACATCCCCCATCGCGCACGTTGGCTACCTCAACCGGTTGAGGTACCCCACCTCAACCGAGGCACGCAGTGGACTTTGAATGCATGAGTGCGTACGGACTGGATATTGAGTTATACCGACACGTGAGAAATTCGTACCGTCAATACAGCACTGACCGTATATTTTAAATAAAGATTTGTGGGACAGTTTTATGACCCCCATTAACGGGTATGGATCGGTGAATTTTTTTCCCCACAAATTTTCATCATCGTTTGAGCAGACTTAGATCAATGAACTAAACTATTGATAATGTACTTAGTGTTTGCACCTAGCCTAGCTAGGAGAGAAAATATGTAAATGTTTGTTATTTTTCACGATTAAATCCAAATGTGTCATACTAGTATGATAACAATTAATATTTATTATCTGATTAGCCACATACATAATTGTAGAGATACTGAAATAGTATCCAAGTGTCCAACATGCTATTATTTATACCAGTTTAATGACCATATTTACGTAGCTATGTACGTAATTCGTTGATAAATTACAATGTTTAGCACGCAAAACGTGAACTAGACTATTCAGGTTGGAAAATTGCTACCGAATCAGCTGATTTACGCGTGGCGTAAATTGAAATGGCATTTAGGATTGCAAAGTAAGGTTACGTGACCGTCCAACGTTCCAACAAAACCACACTCAATGTTACGTTCACATACTTTAGATTGTGAATTAAACTTTTATATATACAGGGTGTTAAAAAATAAGGGTAAAAATATTTCATGGCATATACATTTCGATGTGCTGATTCACAATCAAAAAGAATTTTTTCAAAATTCGCAAAATTATGGACATGCTTCTAGAAGAGTACATTTCTAGTGCCACTGGTACTATACAAATGTGTACGGGTATTCAATATAAATTTTTTACCACGTAACTGATGTTGAATAACAAATGAATTAATTTCATTCTGACGTTTTGTAATAATGTAGTGTCACCAGTGGCACTAGAAATGTGCTCTTCTAGAAGCATGTTCGTAATTTTGCGAATTTTGAAAAAATTCTTTTTGATTGTGAATCAGCACATCGAAATGAATATACCATGCAATTTTTTTACCCTTATTTTTTAACACCCTGTATATATATATATATATATATATATATATATATATATATATATATATATATATATATATATATATATATATATATATATATATATATATATATATATATATATATATATATACAATACTTTAGATTGTGAATTAAACTTGTTATTAAATGTTATAACATTCAGGCGGAATGAAATAATATTTTGTTAAATCCATTTATCGATAACCGACTGACCTCGGATGTGCTTGTTTTGCTCATTCGGCACATTTCTTCTTCTGTTTATGCTTTTACGAATATCCGGTTGATCCATTTATCGGATGTGGAGTAGGACATTGGAATATAGGTTAGTGTACCATATACATTAACAGTACATTCGTAAAAGATAAAATAAATACGTCATACCAGTTGCCAAATGTTTTTATAACTTAATAAATTTAGGTCTTCTTTGAATTGTATTTTGTACTACTTTCAAATTCAAAATTCCAACCCGATATTCACCTAATTGTTAAACAATCGTGATACAATTGAATTGTTTTGTTAAATGTGGAGACATAACCAGTAAATTTCCAGCGACCATGTTGTATACCAATAAATCACGTGCATCCTAGTGCGCTATAGTTCACTGACTACCAAATGTTACAACATTTATCATCACTAGCTCAACGTTATTTGCTCCTGAAACCATGATCGACTACGCAAAGATGTGTTTATCTAATCGGAATACATCGCATACGTGTTTCAACAATATGTATCGATCGTAATCACCGTAGCAATTCACTATCAATACATGCTGACAGAGAACGATGAGAGAATAGTAATTTTGCAAGTTGTATTTGTCGTCGGATTCAGACATTCACTGGTGATGCGTAATTAACAGTATATGTTGCGTGGAATTGGTAACCTGAGCACTAATTAGAAGTGATATCATGTTGCGTTCGTGTTAAGATGTTGCGGTGATATACCTAAAACACCTTGTATACTAAATAATCTATATCGTGGCAGTGTAGGGAATTTGCTGAATTAGTTGACTTTGAAAGTGAATCTCAAAACATTGCTCTTCTTAGATGCAAAACGAACAATATCGAAACGAAGTTAGTTACTTATCTGCTAAATACTGTTAGTCAGATTCGATATTGTTCTAGTCAGGTTGCTCAAACGAGATTTAATTCTAGAATCACACGATTCTAGAGATTTGTTTTGATTTTAGAATTTAACCAAGATTCATTTCTAAAACTCGAATCTACGATTCGTTCGAACTCTAAATATTTAACAGCAAATCAATTGTTTGTTTCACAACGCTTTAATCCTAGCATTATTACATACATACATACCGTCACGCCTTTCTCATTACTGGGGTAGCAGGCCCTTTATTCCGTACTATCACTCAAAAAATTTAATATTATATATTATATAGAAAACTGCCTTTCATTCCTTATTCTCTAACAATTGCTCGCCAAATACTCCTATCCATACATAACTGTCTTGCCTCGTTAATATCCATACACCTTGTCATACATGCTCTCCTATTATTTCTGAATTATTGAAACGAATAACAAACAAGAAAACAATCTATTTCTGTTACTGGAATAAACACACTGGATTTCAAATTGACATTTTTAAATCGACCGTATTTGAGTCAAATACATTGCTGTTTGCGAGTAATAAATCTTGAAACTTGGTTCTGAAAATCGCTAAAGTTAAAATTCGAACACACAACACATACACACGTATTTACCTGTTTGTTCCTGGGGAACAAACAGATGTAATTACGGATATCCATTGCAGTCGCATGTGGAAAGAAAGTTGATGCGTACTTCCTTCTTTATCTCTCTCTCTCTTACTCTCTCTCTCTCTCTCTCTCTCTCTCTCTCTTACTCTGTTACTTTATCGACATCTCTGTCTTTTGTTAATCAGGCCGCGTCACTTCCAAGTCTTATTTTGTAAAGAAATGATTTATATGTTCCGATAAACAGCAAAGTAATTTTCGATCGCTGTTGGTCACAAATAAATGAGAAGCGGTTCAAGTAGTGGGTTGGCTACGTAGGGTAGAGAAGGACTTGTAGTTCTTGTAATTACCGCTTGCAATAACGCCAGTCGAGTTCTGAAGGAGAAACTACAAGTTCCGTGAAAATACTGTGCACTCTTAATTGCTGTTAAACGTAGAAAATTGTTTTGATGCATTTACTTTCTTTTTGTGTTATAAAAATAATGTATTTGTAAGAACACAATTTGTTTCTATATTTACATTTAATTCGTTATGTTTCAGATTTCATAAATATTTTAATATATAGCTCATAGCTGTATAATTTTTTTCGTGACGAATGTCTGAAATATTTCCCATGTGACGTACCCTGTTGAAAACTAAATGACATATCATTAAAATGAAACGTGTCCAAGATACAGACTTCTGAACACATATTTTTTCCAAGTTTTAATTAAACTTCAGCGAAATTAACTCCAACTTCAACCGTAATTATGAACCTCTGTACAAAGAGAAATAGCGATGAGAAAAGAATATTGTACTATTCTTGAATTTATAAAACTAAAATAAGAGTTAAAAAATAAACAAAGAATGGAAATAAATTTTCATTAAAATATTGTTAAATTTAACAAAAAAAGATGAACTTTACGCTACATGAATTACGTTACGTAATAAGCGTTAATTGATCGGCAATTTTCTCCGTTAAATGAAGGTCTATAGAAGCGAGATTTTATTGTATTACAATTCTACGTTTTTCGAGTGATAGTTTAGTTTATCGCTATAATTATCCCCTTACTTTATATCCGGGATATGTCGTGGCGAAGTCATCATTTGATGATTTAATATTTAATAAAGTTCTCGGGCTTATCCAATTGACAGTTATGCATTGCGTGTTGCCTATCCACACTATATTATTCGTTGTAACACGCATATTATTCACTTAAAAAACAGTTATTAACCTATAATTCTCTTCCGAGTTTCAAAGATAGAAATTATTAATTTTATCATTTCAACAGATAACGAATTCCTACTAATCTCTAATAGTCCAACGGAAAAAAAAACACTGTGCATCTGTGTATGTTAGAAATACCTTTCAAATCAAATCAGAATTGTCACGTGATCCGTTTCCAACTTTGCGAACTGAAATTGTTATACGAATTCAGAAACTTGACGGTAGGCAATATTACATCGAATATGACTAGCTAAATGTATTCTGTTCCACGAGAAACTTGTATCCAATTCGATATTGTTTGAGATTTTACATTTGAGCTTTCGGATTCCTGTTTGTGTTGCCGTCTATTCGAGTACTGTTTTTAGTTAAATTTTTATGCAAACATTTGCTAAATGTATCAACGGTTCTAATAAACCTGTAACAGTAGCATGCAATGTCACATGCTATTTTACACTTTATTTCGTCTATAAATAGCAATGACTCTCCCCTGTGGATGTATGTATATATGGATGACACAGCGCCCCCGAAGTGTGTCCATGTATATGTGTTCCATTAAGCGTATTACATATTGCAAGTATGAAATCCAATCTTTGTTTACACTGTCCATATTTACTTTTAGCTGCGTTGCGAAGCCATTGTCGCGCGCATGACGTCTTGAACTAATATTTATAAGTTTTCCTTGAACATTAGTTCTTCGTTTCGCATTTTTAAATACATTCGTATAGATTGTAAATTTCACACACACTCTTTTTAATTTCATAAATTTGTCGTTTATTTTCGCCATACATGTTCTCGTGTTCTTCGCCCGGGATTTTCTTCTTCTTAGTATTCTCTTAGCCTTGTACTCTTATTCCCATACGTTGTATCATAAAAAGATTTTCATGTGTTGTTCCATCCATGTGTGTTATCATCAGGTCTTCTTCCCTGCTTATTATTCTCTCCTGCCTATTGTCTTCCCTTTCGTTACCCGTACGGCTCCGTCTGTTCCGTAAAACGTTAAGACACAATGAACACCGAAGGGTCACTTTGAGTATCGCTAAACAAAAGAAGGGACACAGGAGCTTCGGCGCCCCCAGTGTGCTATGAAAAAATAACAACATCGTCGCCCCACTCACTGCTTTTTAGCACTCGCTCAAGAAAACAATGTCTGTTTTGAACTTTTATGTTCGCACGAGCAATTTCGTCAAATGCATTTTTTGTTTGAGGGCTGCTATTGTTTTTAAGCCAGTGTTAAGTACAGTCGATAAGAAATGGTTCATATAGAAAAAGATAATGCTTTTGGTATACTCGCATATACCAAAAAAAAAAAAAAACACTATCGCGAATTTCTGAAGGTTTCGCGAAAATTGGTTTGACTTGAGTTATACCTGGTGGCTCAGACGCGGTACAATTTGGGGATCAAATTTATTCCAGATATATTCTGATTCCTAGAATTAAATCGAGATTCGTTTATAAGAAGTGAATTCGTTTTTCTGTATGATTCGTTCAAACTCAAATAATTGACAACAAATAAATTGTTCGTTTCGTTCGAACAGAATCAATGATTCTCGAATTATTTTAACTTAACGAGATGTATAACAAATGATGTATTACAAATATAAAACACTAAATTTGTTCTGAAAATGTTTGCTACATTTTGACATGGTTATTCAAAGTTTAGAGTTGTAGAAAAACACCAAGGATACTACTTGGTTATTCATGAATATAGAGTACGCTGTATTTTATCCATACAATGAAGATTGGATATTTAAATTTGTGCTGCTGATGCACTCCCAGCTCTTATATTTTACCTTAAAAATATGGGCCTCACGAAATATTAGTCTCTCAAGTATCGTTCTGTTTATCGGTTGCAATATTTTATGAGCCAACCACGAATTGCTTTGACAGAGTTAAAACTTTAAATAGAAATAAGTCTTACAGTTAGTAGTAGAAATACAAATACAGCAAATCTTCGCGTAACGCCATTTAGATTAAACACTGATTCGCATAACGCGGTTTCGGTTCGTAATCTCCAAAAAGCGATAATTTTTCGATTATTCGTTACACCGCGGATCATGAAGACGATAATTCTGTAAATGAGGAGAGCAAGGAACTGTTTAAAGATTTTCTAAAATTAATTTAACGCGGTTTTGCTTAACGCGTGTGCTGTACAAACGTGTCCTGAGCAATTATTCAAAGTGTTTTATTTTTCTAGGTCACTGGAATAATTGGGTCACAACTATCGTTGATAATTGATACGCATTCTTGCTTGAACACTTGGCTGTTATATTACATATTTCACGCACAACCTACGTGATTTACATTAGAAATGCGCACGCCAATGTTCAAACGTGTTTGAAGTTTGTTTATGTGTTTAGCATAATCAATACTGTCACCCCCGCAGCACAGGTTGCCGAAACGGAACGAGACGTAAATTATGATCAACACAAACTTCAGACGTTGAATACTGAAACTTTCAGACCCTTAGCATCTAAGGATACGTATCTTGGCTTTTTGTAAAATTTATTTAGGCTTCTAAAGAGTACGGATGCATACATAATTTTGGTAAATGTATCGTTAGGCCTGTAACAAAATTTAACTTTGATAGTATTTTCTTGGATATAAACTCTTTCAGCCGGGTTTTGTGCGATGCGGATCAAAATCATACAGTATCGAAACGTGAAACTACGCGTTACTGCTTCCATAACATTAAATATTACACGGAAGGACACATTTGATATTCTATAGAAACCTAGTACATATTTTCTTTCGTTAAGAGTTGTTGATTTTTATTTTCAAAACCCATTTACTAATTTTTCGTACACCTCACAGTGCTGAACTTAATGGTTTTTCCTTAAGGAAAAATTATCACCGTATAATGCAATTTTCTCCGACATTTCCGCTTGTAAAAGAAATCGAATTACAAGCGCGAAAACAAGCTTACATTCAAGCGGAAAAAAATTATAATCCATTCGAACACAATTTAATTAATTTCTACACAGTAAAACCGTAATTATCTACTTTAATACACGCATAAAAATATTTCAGAAAATAAAAAAGTAATGGATACTATATATTCGTTGAATGAAATATGTTTTTGGACGGAAATTATCTTTGAAATATTTTGAATATCATCATGTCTATTGCTACTGCGATCCGATATATTATAGTTATGAGCTGTCAAAGTTAAAATATGATGCTCAGTGCATGTTCTATGCCATATGCATATGCATGTGACAGTGCGGCGTGAATTAGTGTTGTGCGAACGTGTATTTATCGACACTTACGTCGTATGGACTTGGCAGATAAATCGTCAGTATCCAAATCCTCTCCGCACAGTCACAGTCTAAACATAAAGTGTCCCATAGTAGATCGATTTATAATAAATAATTTGCAAAAATATATATAATTCGTAAATACAATATTTTGGGACGTCACTATTTTCATTGTAAATTCAAGAGCAAATGCATTCTGTCAAATAGATAATTGTTGAACAGGGTACATGTGAATCAAGTTCATGCTTGTTTGCTCGGGCGAGATACGGTATAATTGACAGTGTATGTAATTACCATGACAAGACCTATCGATTTTCTACACTCGGCACAATTCCATCGCAAGTGACAAATACTCGCATTCAACGTACAATGCTAGTATCTCATTAAGTTTCACCTTGGCTCGAAGAAGATATGCGTGAAATAAGTTTCTAGTACAAAGTTCAATACCGAATCTAGCTCCGTGCAGCAATAATGTTATGGAAACAGGGTTGAGCACGTGCAGTTTCACTTCAACATTGTTGATTTAGATTGAAGTTAAACCCGTGTCTTTTGCCTGGTTGCACCGACGAGATTTCGTTCAACAATCAAATGATTCCAGGTTTGTTTTGATTCCTAGAATTGAATCAGTTGATACGGTATGGTTCGTTAAAACTTGAATGATTTACAACGAAATACATTGACTGCGTCGTACGCGAATCATCGATTCTCGTTTTGAACCGCGTCCTCGAGTGACGGAGCATTAGAAATCCGGCATTTTAAGTGTGATGTTAAATGAAAATGTCTAACGAATATATGTTCATGTCAAATAGACATTACAATCTAACAACGTGTTACATGGCTAATTAAGGATATTACCCGAAAATACTAGCAGATGTAACTAATTTCTTTGCATATCGATTCGTGTTCCGTCGCAAGGAAGCGTAACCTGTCAACACCGAGGTATGGGGAGGGGAATGATGTCGTAGTTCATTCTACAAGAGTAACAAACATAATTTATTAACTTGTAACCCCTGTTACGTATTCTGTTCTTATTCTTACGCACAAAGTTACGCTAATGATGGAAAAAATCCACCGAATCGCTTTGCCAAATCGGTTCCTAAATGTAGTTTAATGTAGTTCACGAGGTCAGCACTGAAAAGTCATCGTTCAATTTCAGTTCAACAGGCTATCCGGGTAGATACAGTTATTTTAAATAATTCTCTAAATCTTGACATGAATTTCGTTAAAATCGTAGATGCTATCTCTATGAGGGATATTAAAAAGTAATTTTGTGTTTTCATTTATTATCATGGTTAATGTTATTTTAATTATATTTTACGTATTTCAAAAATACCACAGGCTTTACCCGGTCATAAGTACATATTGCATGTTCTTTTATTTAAAATACACTCAGCGCTTGCTTGCCTGCGGTTGAGAAATAATACACGCAAAGCGGCTGCTCTTTCAAATATAAGCTTTTATCCTATGACGCGCATATGTTCGTTATGTGGTATACAATATTCTCGCTATATTAAGTGCGCCCATAAAAATGCGTTTATCCATTTACGGGCACAAGTGGCGTGCGCGTCACAATTTGTTTTTTTTTTGCACCGTAGCCAAGAAGATAATTTAATGAAACGTGAATGAAAATTTCAAAGAAAAATATCACTTTAAAACGCAATAACAATTATACATGAACATGTCAATTAGCTGAGCAGTAACGAAATATTCGTTTGAACAAATTAATTTGCATAATATTTTCCAGTAGTTGGCTTTCCTTTTTATTTTATCGCCGAAATATGCAAATATTCTTTGACCTAGATTATATTCTGAAGATATGAATGAAATCGGAGCATGTAAGTAAGAAGGTTTTTTATTTCAATAAATATGACGATGGAAATAACGTGCTGTATGTTGATTTTTTTTTTTTTTATAACTAGTCAGGTCAAACTTTCCAAGTAGGAATTACTAAGAAATCAAATATAATATTACAGGAATTTTTTGTTTCTAATTCTAATTAATCTAAGGGGAATAGGTAAGCAAACTGTAGTTTCGTTTCTATATTGTTAATTATTGAAAGTTTAAATTTAGAACCTCATACCTGTAATTCAGCATTGACACAAACCTAAAAGGTTCAGATCTTGACTAACTTTCGATGTCATGCTTTTACAGTTGTGTTATTTAGTTAGTGGTGACACGTGTTGGTCAGATTTGACTTCCTCTGTCTTACCAGGCCGCTCTCTCTGTTCTTCTTAGCAAACTTGCCAGCTAACTTCTACACACTCATAGACACACGTTAACAAACTTGCTGCAATTTGTTTAACTGAACTAACTAACCTGTCCGAGTCGTGTTTTGTTGACTTAATGCACAAAAGCCGAAACAAAGCGAAAGAAACTAAGACAGAGATTAGAATTAGCAGGATGAAACGTTACAAAATGGTTGTTTTGGAGTTTATTAAATGAACGTTGTACAGAAGATAATATAGTAAATTATCACAATCACATTTTGTGTTGAATTCTTGTTCATATATATATTAAAATCGTATATTTTGGAATGTACACATATTTTTATAAATAATTATTGGTGGAAAAGTGTATCAGAATGGTGGGATTTTAATATAAATAAATGTATAGAAATGCAAAATACTGGATTTAAATATAAATCCCTAAATTGGTTAAATCTGCCATTTATATGGATATCCATAACAAAATGTAATCGTAATATAAATATGTCTACGGGAATTTCAAATCTATTTCCATGTAAATGCTTGCAGGAATCCAAAATATACAATGTTCTTCCTATTACAACCACTTTATTACAAATGTGAGAGTTTCCATTTTAAATTTTCTGTGAATACAGCTTACTTCTGATAAAGTGGTATAAGGTTATGCCTTTATTTTACACTAATGTTGATAAAATTATTCTTTATTCATATTCGTCAAAAAGTATTTCTTTTCACTTTTACTTGGCGAGTAGGTACGTGTACATTGTGAATGGTGGTAAGCCTGTTTTCGCACACTGTACTCTTCAACATCCAGCCAATATACACTTAGAGTGAAGTGGCCAACTCTTGAAAACGCAACAAGACAATGCTATTTTCCTTCAAGGAGTTCTGCCTAACCCGTATTGTCTTGCTTTCAAGCATACAAATATAGTCTAAAACCTTCCACGCAACGAAATAACCATGCAAACATCGATATCCTAATAAATAATGTAGATTCACCAGTGAAAGTCGCAGGGGGCCATCTGAAATTGAGTGTGTTTTATGACGCAAATTAAAAGTTTTTACTTTTTTTTGAAAATAATATCCCTAGTATATAAAATGCTGATACATACATTTGGGCAAAAATTTATTGTGTTTTGTTTTAATTGCTTTCGCGGAATTTTTACTGGAAACTGCAAAATCGGCAAATATGGAAATACGAATTAAAAATTCTGTAAGTATACACGCACGTACACGACCTGTATGTCATATGTAAATTTGTACAGACCGGGAACAATTTTTATTGATCCTGTTTTTTTTTTCTTTTTACAAATTATGTATATCCCTTTGCCCAAACCTCTATAATTACTTGCAGTATAGAAGATCGTAAATATTTCAACGGTATTATTTTATCGTATCTTCATTTGAATGCAAACTCCTTAGCCGCAAATGTACGGTTTCCATTTTGTTAATATTGCGTTGTGATAGGAACTGTTGAATGTTCCATTTGAAAATATCATTGTTGATTTAAGACGCTATTTGTTGAAAATTTCGTTAGCCATCCAATTCCAGGCACTCTTTGTCTTAAAAGATATTTTGGTCTCCGTCGGATATAAGTGGATTCGTGAGTTCTATAGAATAGCACCAGAAGCTGAAGCAGGGAGCGCATATAAAGTGGGAGAAATAATACTATGTCACTGTACCAATCTTCTTCTTCCTCTCACTTCTCTCTTACCTCTTCCCGGTCGTTCCCTGACGAGTAGAATCTCTTCACATTTCCAGGTATGGGAATCTCTTCATGCTGTTGAATTCTGGGATCTCCATACTGGAAAAGTGGAAAACTCTCCCTTCAATCTCTCTCTCCCCAGTTGATATCAACTCTCTCCAGTGCGTTACTCATTTCTCTCTGCAATTCTTCCACTCATTTAGAATTTCAATTAAAGTAAATGTTTGTTCTTCAAAGGTAAATAAGTAATTTAAATAACTACAAAATAATTAAAAATGTAATTGTATATATTTAACACTTTAACTTTTATGTTCTATGGAAACGAAATGTGTTATCTTGGAAAAGCTTACTATTTTGTAACAATCTCCGCTGTTCATCTATGCTTAACAATATTACATGCACCCTGAAGTGCACCAAAATAATTCACTTGACAAGAATTAAGAAATATATACACGAAACCTATATATCATGTTGACAGGAATGGAGAAAAACACAAATGAAAATCAACTATGCTCCTTAGTTCTGCTATCAAAGTTGGCGTGGCGTGTACTTATTTTTTCAACAGTTTCGTGTTTCATAAAATATTCATGTGCATGTTTATGGCTTTTAGGAATCAAACTGCGTGCAGATTCACACTCACACTTTGAAGATGCTCGTATATATATATATATATATATATATATATATATATATATATATATATATATATATATACATATATATATATATATATATGTATGTGATACAAGATTTCTCACTTAACAATCACATCCGAGTATTCTCAGTAGCATCGTATGTACAGTTTTAAGACCCCATAAAACCAGTCAAGAAGATACTTTTATTTCAGATTGCTATAAAAACTGCATGGATTTCGGGTCATAAAAATGGTTTTGCTGAGAATATTGAAAATGTAAAATCTGGTGATCAGAGATATGAAAAAATTATATCGGTTCCAATTTAAATGGAGCCAACGGGACTCAAAATGTTCACCAGTTGTTTTCTAGCAGAATGACTAAGACATTTCTGTTGAATTAATTGGGCATTTCGACCTTATTTTTACTCCAAGCTTCCTTCAAAAATAGCAATCTTAAATACAACCAAATTTCAAGATTATCATACCGGTCACTAGATAACACTACCCCTTAGGCGACGCCTCTGACCGCCTCCGGGTTGAAACAGATTGTACACTTTAAAATATTCCAACAGAAGCTACTGTTAGTGAAATTCCAGAGCTTTATATGAAGAATGCTCGCTCGCTCGCTCGCTCGCTTCTTCCCCGGAACATTCTGCACGTTACGCTTGCCTCCACGAGCTTTTGTACGCTATTGATTCAAGCCTCACAAATACCGACAGCACCAACAACAGTAGCAGCAGCAGCAGCAGTTCGGTAATGTGTTTATTTCGGCAATATCTTAACCTACGATTCCTGTCGACATGGTCGAAATTCGTGCAATGTTCCACCTATAACAATTACAACGTGAATAGTTTTGTATATTTCACAATCGATTATGAACTGAACTCGGCAAGAATTACATGATAAATATTACAGCATATAAAAAAAAAACATTTGCAATTATTTTTTTATGTATAACCATAAATCCACTTTAAATACTGAACGGTTTCACTCATAAACAATAAATTGTTTCATTTAGTTTGAATTCCGTTCATTTCGGGTTTTCCTTTCCCCTTTTCACGGACGATTTATCAAGAGAAAAGCTTGCGTTTTGCTCGGAAAAGAAATAAAAACTTGTAAAATGGGAACACGAGAACGGCGATAGTAATATATACATATTTTTTTTTGTACGTTACTTCGTTGTTACGATAAAACTCCACTAACTTTTGTAACTTATATCATGTTAAATGAGCGAATATAGTTCAAATATCTTTTCAAATTCGTACGGGCATCTGTGTATATGTATGAACTCGATAGTTTTCATTTATTTACTGTCAATAAATTTCCTGCATCATCTCATAGGACTATATTCTCAATAAGTCTCAATGTCCCCTTTTCCCGTTAGATCATTATACTATTTATTTTGTTATGGGTTTTGACGACCCAGTAACCGTATAATGATTCCTTTCTATATGGTCCACTAAGTCACATAATATTAATATTATTATGCTGTACATTTTCGGTCACCTGAGAAAATACTATTCTCCACATTTCATCGTGCTAAATGCCGTGGAAAGTGTATGTTTATTGCAATGAATAGTTTTAACAAAAAATATTTCAGATTTGTGACCGCCTTCGCTGGTTCATTAACATAACGAGCGTGTCTCGTGCTTTCGATCTATTTCAGTATCACGAACTCTGACGGTCGGGCTACAAAAATTGTTCACGTTTCACACATTACAGTGTAAGTTCACGGTATCAGTGAGACTCCATTCAAACGTGCACACCGAACGTAGCTCATACCGTTGTGTGACATGCTGGCAGTTCATTCATATTTGTGCAAAAGATAAAACAGATTAAATTCATCATTTTTTTTTTTCGAGTTTGTCGCGCAAAGTCTCCATAAATGCTTGTGACAGATAAAATAATAATTTTTTTTTCTAAATATAATAAATATGTTTATTTTTATTTTTTTATGCCCAGTATTAGAATCACTCAAAAAATTAATTCCGAGATTTATGAAGTTTTTCCTGCTTAAATGTTTCGTTACATTAGATATAGAATAAAACAAACTTCATATGCATACATACAGGAAGGTGATTTAAACTTCCGAATTTTGCAATATAAAGTTCGAATAGAATTTTACACTTGAATGAATTTTTACAGTGAAAGTCGGAACGACGTAAACTCACGATTCAATTTGTCGTATAAATTATATTTATTCTCTAATAATGGCAAGGTGCGGAGCACAGACAGGTATTTGAAAATTCGTACATTTAACAACTGTAAAACTTATATTGGAAACTAAATATAAGATTCTTTTGAAATAATTCAATCTTTTATATATATATATATATATATATATATATATATATATATATATATATATGTATATATATATATATATATATCTGTTAGCTTACTAAATATAAGATTCTTTTGAAATAATTCAATCTTTTATATATATATATATATATATATATATATATATATATATATATATATATATGTATATATATATATATATCTGTAAGCTAAATTTTAAATCAAATTTAACAATCTTTAAACCTTATTTTCTGTGCAAATAATATTCCAAATTATTTTGATATACATATTCGTATGTATATAAAGAATTTCATTTCTAAAGATCGTCTTCTGTATATATATATATATATATATATATATATATATATATATATATATATATATATATATATATATATATATATATATTAAATTCTATTTGTACACATCCGTGCCCCTATGCGTAACTCCCTTCCGAATAACAAAGTACGTATTCTGATTGCAGATAAGATATCAAATTTTATATCGAATGAATTTCCCCCGGGACTTGTTCCGGATGACATCTTGTTTGTGCCTAGCCTCTGCACGGGGTGCGCCGCCTCAATAATTGTATGCAAAATCGGTAGTCTCTAGCGAGGTGCCCTGTATTCGCAGCAAACGAAAAACATTGTTTTATTATATTTGTAACTTTTTGTGGGAAGTAATATTTTCATAAATTGATATTGATGTTTTTGTAAATATGCGGATAGAATTTCAGACTTTTATGTTTAAGGGGTAACGGAAATCCTATATTGTTTTCAAATATATACATTTATTTTTCCAATTTGTAATGTATACATATTATAAATAGTAAAGCTCGGATTAACCGTAACACATTATCACTGATAATTCGGGAAGTACTCAAGCCTGAATAACTGAAAAACACAGTCGTTCGTTACATATTTGGAAAAATATATAAAACAAAAATTAATTGTACTGCAGAAGACTACGGTTAATCCACCTCACGGATAATTTTGCCTCGAATAATAATCAACGTTTTATTTTATTTTATTTTTTATGTATATATTTAACTGTATATAATATTAAAAATAACATTTTTGAACACATTAATGGTAATGGAAAAACGCAATTAAATGCTTAACAATTTTCAATGTTAAAATTAAAATTGCCTGATCCGGTTTAATTATATTATAATTAAATTATCGCCTTTTCGGCATTCATGCCGCCGCGAACATAGCCGAAATTAAAAGTTCAATTAACACAATAGTTTGTGTAAGTTTCAAAGCGGAATATGAGAGCCTATTTATTGTAATCCATCGATAATGGCGACGTCAACAGCATACATTCATTCGTACGTATTAGAGACCCACACAAACAGCGGTGTACTACAGGGTGTACACGAAGGGGTGTACAAATTTGGACCACTTTTTATAAATTTTTATTATGCCATTTTTTTACCAAAAATAAAGAAGTATACATTTGGTACGTATTCCACAAGAAAATATTATGATATAAACTAGCAACATAACATTAATAAAATGTGAATATTCGTTTTTTTTTTTTTTCATTAATAATATTTTAAAATAACATTTTTATAAAGTCAAATAACAGGAGTGTAAAAAATTAGTACCACGCCACTGGGTTTTAACCCTTTATCCGTGTGTTAACTCACAAGGGACACAGTACACATATACACACTTCAGTGAATTTGTCATACATTTGCTATTATTGGAATATGAATATTACAGTAATGGACTTCGGAATCAAATGTAATAAATATTATTGATATAATTTGTATTCATCAGTGGATTATAATAATGTTATATACCAGCATAATTATATATGATTGTAAATAATTAAAAAAAAAATAGAATATATTTTGTAGTAAAAAGAATCATTCTATTATATTTGCATCAGTTCAGTAAAATGTCGAATTTAACGGACAAAATTTCCCGTTAATTTAACCGCTCGTGAACAACGCACTTTTCTGTGAAATTATACTTTTTAATACATACTTAATTTTAATTACACAAACGTATCTACATAAGTAATAACAGGTAAACTAATTCATTTTTTATTATACGCATTCAGTATACCTAGTTTATTGTATAACGTACTGTCGGTAATAAAGGGCATCCTTTCGTCTGCATTAATAAGTTAAATCAAGATTTTACTCCAAATACGTACCATAATTTTTTATTATCTATCGCAAAATACATAGAATTGTATTCACTGATTCATTAAACTCCATTTATTTACCGAGACGTATTTCTGTTTCATTTCCTTGGTTACACAATTTTTATTCTTTATCTCGTGTACTTCAAGCTAAATGAAACGAACAAAAAAATTCCTTCAGTTCGTAAGATTTTTGCGAGTAAAGTATTGATTTGAATTTGAACTTGGAGATTGTGTCAAAGTTTCGCCTCATGATTTTTCACCATTGCAACTTTGTACGCGTTCAGTATTGTTATTGATTACATAACTGAAGACCGAAGTTCGGAACGGTCGCGTAGAATGCAGGAGCATCCATTTGGAAAATTATGTAGTATCAAAGCCATGCGGTCCGGGTGACAGTTGCATAATTTAAACTTTTGTGGATGCAACTGACGTATTGATAGTAAAATAAGGAGATAGTTTATGTAAAGAATTTACGAAATAATTTTTCAAATTCCAATCAATTTTGAATCAAATTCTACCATGTACAGGCTGTTTCAGAACCTCAAGCGGTTCCGGAACATTCTGTATATTTTAAAGAATTTATCGTACATATTTCTAATTTAAATCTATATTAATTTGTATGTCAATATATATATATATATATATATATATATATATATATATATATATATATATATATATATAAGTTAGGTAAAAAAAAATATGGGCTTTTCGCTATAACGAATTTTTTGTAATTATGGCTAAGTTTTGATTTACAGCCTACAATTTTTTGATATACCGCCAAAAAGTCTAGAATCCCCTGGGTATGTCTTTTGTCATGTGTTGGAAAATAAATGATTCGTTTTACAACATTTTGCTTTGTGGCCGACTTTCCAGGAACGTATAGTGGGATATGAGAGTACATTTATTAAAACAACTTTGCCACTTACCTGCAAAATTCGATTTCAAACGCGACAAGTTGCTCTTTACCATTTCATTTCAGTGTCATCTTGTCTTTAATACCTCAGCGAAAATATTTACGATCAAATTAGTATTCAACGCCAAAGCAAGGGGCACATCGCAGTACGTGTTGCGCATGCTCCTCTTCTGTTTGTTGCATGCTTAAGTGGTGGGGTACGCTGGATTGCTAGTGGCTGCACGTTCAACAAAAGAAAGGCGAGTTTATTCTACTAACCAGAGAGTTTTTGTTTCATAACTTCGAGTGTGGAAATAAAGTTGTAAATTGAAGTATCTACAATTTGTAACATTATATAATTTAATAATATAAATTCTTTATGTATAATACGAAGAGAAGGCCATAATTTTACAGATAATATATGGAAGCCTATTTGACAGGAATCTATCTTAGTAGTAGCACATATTTCTTCTAACAAAGGACGATCAATTTTGAGATTGTCCATTTTTGGCATATCCCGTGACAGTTATGAAACATGCCTGTACACAAGAACCTTTTTTATATAACAAAAAAAAAAAAAAACGGTCATAATAACAGCAGATCCCAGATGGCTATGGACATGGTTTGCCGACAGGGAAAAAGGGACATAGGTTAGTGGACGAACTGAGATATTACATGGTCGTTGAGTAAGGGTGGGCCGCTGTCGATCTTATGTCATATTCGCGAAGTGCTAATGTGCGTGGTAACGTGTCATTCATACACACAACGATAAGAGTAATGGTGATAGGGGGATGGTAATATGTCCAAAGCCAGATTAAAACTATTCACTAGCTGTAATATCAAAAATTACAAAAATAGTTTAACATTTAGTCTAAGATTTATAAGAAAAAAGTGTACATAGAACTATGTATCCAATTGGGAGAAAAGTCATTAGTAAATGCATGTTCGGCATACCTTGTCATAGCAACAAAACGACAAGCCGACGTCGTTATACGGACAGCGCGATCGCATCTGGTTTAACAAATTGAACAACGGTGCACATGTCACGTACCCGTTACATGGTGTTTACCGGTTCGGTTCTATTATCGGAACGGTACGGTATGGTCGAAATTTCCACCGAGCCTGTTCCCTTGACGCAGATAGAGAAACAGTTAGAAGTTACATTGGAAGATAATGAAGTCTGTTGGTGAATTTGAAATGTTCAAGAATTAGCACAAGTCGACAAACATTAATTCGTAGTTGTTAGATGTGTAGCAGTGTTTGTATTGAGCTGGCAATAGTAGTCATTGTTTTGATTGACATAAACAATGAAATATTACAAAGTACTGCCTGAACGTACAGTCTCGTTTATGCACTAGATTGAAGAATTAGAAACTGATGTGAATAATAGAATATCCATGTAGATTATTCCGCTAAAATTTAGCTACTAAACCGACTATATTTACATAATCAAATTCTCACGGGAAAACTCAAATGGTATGCTGAGAAATTAGTATCTCATTCAGATAATATTTGGCAATGCATTCAATATCTAACGATGTACATACATACTTACACATAAGGGAACTGTATAATACTGTGACATACTGAAGATGCATATATACTGGGCACTAATTAATACTAGACACACATGTATACACTGGTTACACACTCGGATTACCACTATATGGCCAATGGCATTTAGGATACACACATCTCGTGCATTAATATGCAATAATTAATTAGAATTTCACACATGGAACTGATGAATTGAGAGATGACGGGCTGCTGGTGTAATATCGCCTTAGTCTTTAGATGTGGGCCTGTATATACCATACATTGTAAAGCACAGCAGGCGCTGATGCATTCGTGCTAGTGTAAAGCGGAATACACTTTAATCACACACTCGGGAGAATGCTGTATGCTGTAATACTGCTTCAAGCACAAATAAACACGACAAGACAATAGAACTTGGTGTGAAGAACTTTGCTTCATCTCATCAACTTATCTTCACATACGTAACGTTGCCATTACTGAAGTAGCAGATCATTTATTTTCTTACAATCGCTTGCCACATACTACATAAAACATTTATATACAAATTATGTATTTCTTAATGTGCACCTTCATCAAACAGGTTCTCAACCAGAGCAATCTTCTTCCACAAATACTTACAAAGTGCGTTTGCACCAAATATACATACTTGGCAAAGTATAACTAAGTATACACTATAACTACATAACGGTCAAACTGCATTTTCACCGATAATATCTATCAACAACAATTTTTCGCTGTCGAAATGCACCTTCATCAAAAATGTCTATTTGTCCAAGCGCATCTCAAGCAGAGAGTACACTTTATCCAGAAATATACATGTATACGATTACGCTTCTTGCAATAAGTAATCGCGATCAAACCTGCACACCTTCAACAAAATATGTCCATAAATCAAAATGCGCCTCTACCACAGAAATACCTCTCGATGTACGAACACTGTTTAATGAACTGACCGGTAGAGTGTGCTGTAGTTCACCGTATACAGCTTAACCCACAATTCATTGCAACGAACAAATGTCAAACGATAAGAAAACTGTTTACTTTTATTGTCAAAGTACGTACACGATTGGCTGTTTGAAATCGATTGCGTCATGAACAGAATGATTGACCTTTTCCAATTATGTTTTACTATTTTGCTGTAAATAATACGACTTTATGCAGCAAAACCACAATAAAATGTATATGTTACAGTAAAAGCAATCTTTGCATGCAGTTGCTAGTAAAAGTATAGACTTCCAGTACGGTAGTTTCTAAATAATTCTATTCTTTTATTAGTTCTTACATCTTTAAACTTTTACTATAATATATATGTATGTATAACTTGACTACAATCTGTGACCTAACAGTTGGTTTAAGCTCACCTCAGAAGAGATAGCACTGAACACCAACGTACAATCAATAATACAATTCTATTTGCACATCATTGCTGTATCGTATCTCAGATCAAAACCTCCCTGTGTGTATATGTTGAGCTGTTTGGGGACTGTTTGTTCCAGTGGGAAATTGTCGTGAATGCCGTCAATAAATAGTAATCGATGTCAAATTGGCAACACTGCCTCGTAAATTCACACAGGAGCGAAACAATGCCAATTCAGTTGTCAAGAAAACCCGGTGAACTGTGACGATATTCAATGAATGTCACTGAATTAATATATACCCGTACAGTGTCTTGGTATATAGGTTAATTTAGAGATCAGAGTCTACTGTGCATTACATAATATCATTAACACTATACACTAAGATTGGTTCGTTTTGATTTCTTGGATTTAAGCTGTACTGAATATTATAGTCTGATAAACGTAGATTATTTTTTCTATTACGAATTGCAATAATTGTTTACCTTAAAAATACACTGCTATTTCAACATGAAATACATCAAGAAAATTAAAGTTCTCATCACAAAATGATGCCATTATTTTTAGCAGTGTATTGCTTGCAATTGTTGTTGAAAACATCTGGTCTGATGTACTTTATAGTATATTTTCTTATATTCCGCTGCAAATGGCATAAATGTACATGTACAAAACTATGTTCAACTCATTAAACTCGACCAATAAAACAGTATAGTTCTCAACAGAATCACCAGAGAGCAGCACTGTCGGCACACACTCAGTGTAGACACAAACCTCACATGTACATACATATATAAAACGAATTTGCAGTCTGTTCCCAAGACGGTGTGAAATCATCTACTGTTTGTTTTGTTTTTTCTGTGTTTTATTTCATTCTATCTTGAGATTTGAAGTAATGACCCGTGGGCGATGAAGAGCAACAGAGATGGAAGATATAATAATGGACTGTTTCAAGGATAATACAGTTGTAACTGTAACGGAAATGTACACGGAAACTACGCTTCATAAGTTTCAGTAATTCGACAGTTACAGTTTCGTTGTCAGCAACAAGAATTGTTTGTGGTTAATTACCGGTATTGGAAAATTGTTCGTCTACAATTAAGTCTGTAGCAATTTCTATAATACTCTTACACTTAACTTTATTCCACAATCTAGACCGCGAAAATTGTGATTTGCATTATGCCTTCCTATTAGACAATGGTGCTTAACATGTTACCATGTCATAACAGTCATGCTAATACAAATTTAAGCAACGAAATAAACAAATAGTATTATTTATTTAAAAACCCATTTTTTCTGTAACATTCTGAATTCGTATAAGTTATTTATTTTGTTTGAACAACATCGCCTTATTATTTATTCAAACTTCCGATAGAAGTACAAACAAGTCCAAGTTTGATGTACATTATAATTTGCATTATTTACTGCGTTTCGTGTGCTGCGATACTGGGACAAATTTCGCTCAGTGACAAGCCCAATTAGTGATCAAACACTAACCCCGTCAAGAATTGACAGGATTGCGTGAGATGTCAACAAAACACGCGCTTCAAACGCAAGCGACTATGAAGTAAAATGTGTTCCAATTGATTTCCCCATCAACGATGGCTTATATTTGATTATAATCTTTTTTATTAACTTATAAAGAAAATAATATACTGCGTATAACAAAGTAAAACAAATATATATATATATATATATATATATATATATATATATATATATATATATATATATATATATAAATCGTAAAATTGACAATTATACTATCTAAATTGTAAGAAACAAAAACGGTATATATATTAAAAGAATAAAAACAACTAAATAAATAACAACTGTTTTATACAAAATTGTTTGGAATATAAATCCATAAATAAGAATTAATGTAGCTCCAAAATGGTTTGCAACTGCTGGTTAGTTCTATGCAAAATAGCGCCATTTTAACACAAATTCTCGCGCTTTCTCCTTCTTTCTCTCTCTCTCTCTCTCTAGTTGAAACGAGTAAAGTTTTAGATATTAACTTTACAGTTTATGAGGGTTGGATACCATAAATATTTTACTCCGACCCGACCCCGAAACAAATGAATGAATTTTGTAATTTAGGCCTCTTGCGTGCACACATGCGCAAAGGCAAACACGGACGCCATTGGAATATGAATTTCAACTTGACTTTTCAAAATCATACAATTCAATCTGAGTTTTGATAATCCCTGAGAAATTTCTTGACTATGTGCTATCATAGAGCATGCCTAACGAATTTACGAGCAAAACATAAGCACAGCAAATTGCCAGTTCCGTCCATATTTGTTATTTATGATATCCGTGCCCCGAAAGTACGGTGTTTATTTAATAATTTTGCTGCCCACAGTCCGGCCAGGATTAGGCATAAATGAGTTCGCTACAGTTACGCTTCAAACCACAAAGGTTCGGTGGCGACCTCTTTTACCGGCATTTATTATTAACACTACGAATTTGGCGAGTAAAGCTTTCAGCTGAAAAAATCTCATGTAGATCAAAGATAGACGAAGAGATGTGGTATACACAAAGTTTCACTGGTGGCTAGATCCTGTAGTTTGAAATAATTCAGCCCGAGCAGATATAATTACTAACTAGAGTACATACAGACAGACACGAGTGCAGACATGTTGTACCACAATTCCATATGGCCGCCAGCTAATTAATTATAAATGCATAATTGCCAAAGGTGTTTGTGCATTGACCGTTATCATCCGTTAGATGCATCAACAGTAGCAACAGCAGCGCCACTCGGCACACTACTAAACCTACTGAATACTCAGAGTTTGTGCCACAAACTTTGTGGCGTTCATAAATAATAAAAAAAAAAATGTGTACCTCCACTAAAACTCAGTTTATATGAATGCTTACACCAAAAGTATTTTAAAATTACGCTCCCACCAAAATATCCAAGGGCACAAAATTATTCTTTACCTCCATTAAATTATATAAATAATGATAATGCGCCAAATGTAACATTTTAGAAATTTCACAATTGCTGTAATAATTTTGAAACCAAGCATTACGTTATACAAACTTTTACTAAACCCCAATTCTGTTGAAGGTCACTAATGCTACACAGTGCTGCCGCATGGTAGTTGGTTAGTGAACTACTAACCCTGCAAGCACTATGTACCAGATGGTACGTCTAATATTAGCACAAGCGAACTTCACACAGTGAAACTTGCAATCGTGATAAGATTCAGTGCGGAGTAATTATTCAACTCGAACTACGATTCACAAATTGTTGTAACCATCTTGATATGTATTATTATTAAATTATTACACAGAACATATGCGGAGAAAGATGAATTGTAAAATGGCAATATATTACAAATTCAAACACTCGCATAAAATGATTATATATTTAACAATGTGCTCGTACATATTTTGAGACATACTGTGCTAACAGTTACTAGAGCAGTACTAATTAAAACTAATAATAATGTAAGTAATAATTGTTGCACATAATACTTTTTCTCATTATTTCGTATTTCAATCATTTATATATATATTCTACAATTTTTACTTTGAACAACACACTTTCTGTTTTATAACTATACACTTTACGTTAAGATAACCTCACATTTTCATCTACCTCTGGGGCCAAATTTACACAGGCATTTCCTTATGTAATAAAGTAAAAGAAAACCCACAGAGCATTTAAGATTTTCCGAAGACGTTGTCGCGAAAGTTTGTTGTGCGGTAGTCTTAAAATCCAAAAGAATTCCGTGACATTTTATGCTATAATGGCAGCCATTAAACTCTGTCAAACGTGACAGTCTCGTTCTTCTTCTTATTCTCGCGCGCTGAACTATTTTCGAAACTAAATTTCATAGCCTCCGTAGATCAGTTTGTGCAATAACGTGTAGATAAATTAAATATTAAAACATCATTGATTTATCGTGTGTGTGTGAGTGTGTGTGTGTGTGTGTGTTCTCGCTAAACATACATTTCTGTAAACAAGTTTTGATCATTCGTGAAGGATTAAACGATACATCGTTAATTAAGCCAGGGAATAAATTGCATTTCGCAAATTTAGCAAATCCTGGCTTACATCGCATGTATGTAATCCTCATACGCGTTAAGTCCGCAAACGGTCTTGGTGGAATTACGAATTTCTGTTATTCAAAAAGGTCCTACGCATCGGACGAGGCTTATTCCAATAAGGTTTAAATATAAACAATGATTTATTTGATTCGAAACAGTTGCTTTCAAAGTTATATCTTTTTTCATTATCTTATGCCCGGTAACGAGGCACTTGATTCTCGAATTGTTTTACTTCTAAAGATTAGTTTCCAATACGATAGTTTGTGATTCGTGAAAACTCGCAAAATCAAGACGAAATAAATTATTTGTTTCGTCCAGGCGAGAGTTTAATTCTAGAATCATTGATTCTCGAATTAAATCTCGTCTTCTTCGGTGTTCCTATTGCAGTAGTGGCGAATTTCGAGAACAATATCGAAACGTATCTTTACTTGTCCCCATAACATTAATACTCCTTCGACAGATTCGATTGTGTTCGTGCTGATTCGTAGATTTACGTTGAACCCGTATCCTGTAAAACCCTGTATTATATAACTTGTTTATGTTTGTTTGTTTTTTTCAACTGAAATAGCAGAACAGCATCATTGTATTTGTGTTGCACATGTTATGGCCCAGCCTTCTTTGTGATTACTGAGCGAGATCAGCTCCGTATCTAAGGGAGCAGATGTATATCTTTTTATATGCTATACGATAATAGAAGTGTCATACGAGACATCCAGATCCACTGTAGTGGTATCCGATAAATCTGCTAGTCATACAAATACTGGGTTTACATTGATAAAATGAACGATTTAGCAAGTGATACATGTTATGACATTGTACGTCTATTCTATACATTTCCGTCCATGCCATTAAACTTGACACATTAAACCTCGGAAGTGTATCGAACCGCGGGTGAATTTATATTGGCACTCAGAGAGATATATATAAAAAAAAACAGATGAACTGCAGCCGTCTTCGATCAAATATATTTCTTCAGCATCGTCACCTAGATTCATATTGATGTTCGCCTGTTTCAGGGCACACTAGAAATCGTCTTCAACATTTTATTACAAGGCCGTAAAAATAGATATGTTCCATTATAACAACACCCAAATGCAAACAGTGGCTTATCCGTGTGTGTGAGCGCGTTTTCATTATTTCACCGTCGCTCCTCCGATAATAGCACAAGCGTTGAAAATAAGAAACAGGACTGTTTTTATCGTCACCCGTTTTGAGGTTAAGTGTCACTGTTGTTGACAGCTCTGGCACTCTGCGATCTGCTTTTGTTTTGTTTGTGTAACAAATGTTATTAAAACATGTGAGGAACGCCATTGAAATCCTTGCAATAATGACAGAATTGAACAATACCGAAAGGTCCTACATTTGGAATGAAAAAGGAACTTTTAAAATCTTACAACTGACAAAAATAACAGTGTTTGTACACATATGTACATGCTTGCGATGTATTAGCGAATATTTAAAAGAAAAGATTTGACAGTTATAACTTTACTAATAAACTTAAATTTATAATCTTCCAACCATCCTAGAAAAAAAACTTAGTAACATATTTACGAAATGACTATCTGTGTACATATTTATTTGCTGACTCGTCGCAATAAATACTGTTATTATACCGAGGTGCACTATGCATTGCTCGACTCTCTATAATTTCAATCATTCGTACAATTTAACCGTGTCAATCAATTTGTATTTGCAGTACAAACACATGGCCGTAACAGCCAGGCGTTGTCTATATATTAGTGCTCAATTGTACACTTTTATTTCATACACAATTACTCAACGTTAATTTATAGAAATACAAAGCACTACGAATCGTAATTGTATTTCCGATGAATTACTAAAAGTATACATTAACTAACTTTACACTACCCTGCCCTACAATCCAATACTTCCTCTACTAGAAATGCATACTTTTACCAATAACTGCATGCAATGACAGAATTGATGCTTTTACTGTTACATGTTAGGTAAATATTATAAAATATATTTTTATCTGTACGACAAAAAACTTGGATGTTTTTTAGTAGCTCGATTTATAGGTAAATCGCTTTAAAATTATATACCAAGATGAGTCGTTTTCGTTACGATAACATTTCTATTGTTATGAATACGAAACTAAAAAAAAACTAACTCAAGATTCCTCCTGGCTCTGTCGGTATTCTGATGTAAGAATATATATATATATATATATATATATATATATATATATATATATATATATATATATATATATATATATAAATCGATGGGAACGCACGTTACGAGAGAAACATTTACGTTATTTCTAGAGAAATTCATACAAATATATTCATGGCACATGTGCTACAAGGGCATGATTCTGTTTTGATGGCCACTCCAGAAATGCTGTCATGTTCGCAACTGAAACGTGTTTATTTTTAGAACTATTTCACTTTATGAGTTCTGATATCAAGAAATGACCAGAACATTCATATATGCATTTTTCGTAGATTTATATCGCAAAATATACATGTAAAATCTTATTTAAACTATGAGCAATAAACGACATAATATTGGAGTTCCATTTGAGCATGAATACTTGTACTGCAAGCAAGATTACACTCGTGTATTGCGGGCAGTATACTTCTAAACGTGTTCCGCACATGGTTTTAACTTAAAAATACTTTTTTACTGCGTCTATTTTCCATTTACACTTTAAAAAACACCAAGGCATACAAGATACTTATATTTCTGTGCTCACAACATAATTATTTTTAATAGTGACTGTACCCAACTACATGTTACCATGCAAAATGAGAAATATAAAGTGTAATATTTACGTCATCGCTTTCATGTATTCACTGTAGCAGTTGTTGACCTACATATTCAACTATTTCCACAGCCGTCTTTCTATTCATCGCTGGTGTTTTTCACTTACCAATGATACCATGCAATCATGATATTCAGTTAAAAATTTTCGCACTATATGTATTACATAAGGACAATTAGTTACATAATAATAGAATTTTTACATTTTAACTTATTTTCGTTTCGACATGCGTGCGTTAAATCCACGCAAACTGCAATGCATAAACAAGAGTTGAATTATTTCTTTATACAGACTTGCATATTCACGAATGTACATATTTATTTGACATTTCAGACATTTGATATACTGTTGTAAGGGTAGCTTTGACATTGTAGTACGTTCACAAAGGCATCGAGAATGTAAGTGGATTGCATAACATTTATTTTTCAACAAAACACAGCACTGTTCTTCTTTAGATGATTTTATACTCTGCATTTTTGGAAGAACAGAAACCGGAAAATACTGTGTTACATTTGTTGGTCACTCACGCACGAATAAACATGGAAATTTTCAACGCTATCCAGATGCTGCGTACTTTATAAATTATGTTTACATTTCCGCTTGACTTATCTTAAATACTTTCGGTTAATAATTATTATTTAGCATTTGTTTATTTATTATAAAGCTATATTAATCACGATGCATGCAGGAGCAAGTTTTCATGCGATATAGAATTAAATCAGCTCGGTATACACCAGCGCGTGATTATACAAGCGTTTGCCATTACAAAGTTCGTGCGGTGGTGCAGTGTAGCGGTGGCTTACTCTGTGGCCCCTCACCTCTGAACTCGATTCTGAATCGAGCTTTTTCATGTGAGGTTTTCCCCCAAGACAAAGCTGCGAAGCTGCACTGGTCTCCGATGTTTAAATCTCAAACATCGGAGACCTTTTCCGTTTTATTTTTGTTTATTTTCACCTTCTACTTCTTATGTTCTAACGCATTCTCTTATTTGTGTTCATTTCATTTCACTAATCTCTACTTTCGCTAATAGGAAACGTTGTATGTTATAGGCAATAGGCAAGTCTAAATATAATGAAATATTTCTTGACCATAATTTAAACATGAGGTAAATATAATTGTTTTTACTGTTGGAATTATTTTCGTATGAAATGTGAAATTAAATGGTGCGATCTCGATTTTATATTTCGATCATTTTAACAAACACAGTAGTTCAATATAATATTTAAACAGTAGCTAAAAAGTGCGTAAAATAATTTATTTTCGTAATTAAATCAAACACTGATGGATTGTGCAATACTTGGAAAATGTTTTATTTATTAATATTATTTGCAATTGTATTTTCTGTTAATGTAGCAAAATTTGTTTTTTATAGAATGTTGAGCTCCCGAACTGAATGAATCACATTATATCGATTCAGTTTTGAGTTATAAATATTTATTTATATTCACGGAAAGTGTTTTGGTATCATAATATGCAAAAAATATGTTTTTGAATTTCATAGTATTCGAATTTATTTTTGATATACATGTTTATAAGAAAGTCGTGTAGTGACAACACCAGATTTTGTCTTGAAAAGCTGTGAAATAGTATTAGAATTTCTAGAAAAATATACGCCTTTTATTATTACGAACCGAACCCGAACATACATGAATTAAAATAAGCTTTTATAATATCACAGCAATATTTCGACAGCATAAACAAAGTATGATTTTAACTGTAACTAAAAAGGTATCAAAAGGTACAATTAAGCCGATTAAAAATAGTCACCAACTTCATACGTATAAACTTAATCCTAAAAGCTTATTTGTATATGATGCAAAAAAATAAAATATGACCGCGTTTGTATTTATAATTCTCGGTATGTTGTCTGGCGAACAACAGCATGTAATAACCGTTCTCATTAACAATGAACCAAAGTGTGAATATTTACTTAAATACCTGTTCAAAAACCGTTATTTATTATGCACAGTAAGAGCATCAATTCAGTGATTCCAAGAAATTACGAATAAAAGCCTACATTTCTAGTAGGAAGGGTTTATCAAGGGTAGTGTTGGGTAGGGTAGAGTATTGTAAATTAGTAAATATATTACTAGTAAGTGTATACATTCACTATGATTTAAACTTTTGCTGAAACATACTGCATAGATACTCACATATACTCATGCATATTTCATATAGGTACCACGTTACCCCTAAACCCGTTTCGACCTTTGGGTTCTAAAGTGAATCGGAACACTCAACTGCCCCTGTGATGTTTTATGTACGAAAATGTCGACTGCAAAGCTTACAACCGGAAACGAGATGTTCCAATTTCCTGCTGTAATATTCCTAGTTCAATAATTACGCACATACTTACCCAAGACTAGAGCGGACTAAAGCTCATACAAATTACTTGCAATTTTATAACTTATTTCATCACATTCCTAAAGTTGTGTCACTAGGTATATTAACTAAAGTCACCGAACTTGAATAATAGTCGCACCTGTAGATAATCTCTTGCGAAACAAAACCACTTTTACTTTTAAATAGAAAAAGAAGCATTTTCAACCCACTTCGTTGACAAGCGGTGAGTTATCCATTTTGTGTTTGTTATTAGACAGTTATTTGACGCGACAGTTCATTTATTGTCGCGCGCGCGCGCGCGCGTGTTCAAATTCTCCGCGAACATTACCGAAAAACCAGACGAGTTGTAAATTACGCAGCCAATTAGTGCCGAAAGCGTTGTACAAAGGATATTTCGAGCATTTTAGTTTAATTATTTACGCACACAATTTCACTTTTTAGGCGGTAGGGCGTAAACTGTGTTAATCTAGTTATTTCAAATTTCCATAGATGAAATTACTTTGTATCTGTTGTATTTTACGCGTGATGTATGTATCCGAATTGAAATTGTCGGTTCAATCTAAATAAATGTATAGAATAACGGTTATATATTGTAGAAATATTATTCGTTTTGTAATAATGAATCGGGCGTTTTGTGTGTACAGAAAGATAGAATGATCTAATTACTAACTTTGCTATTTTAATAGGTAAGCTTTCGAAAAGTAATTATTTTAGTATAACATTACATTGAAAAAAATTCAAACTGTTTTAACTCAAAAATGTGATGCTCTTTTGTATTTTGATTATACTACTGTAATCAGTGACCAGAAATGGAACACTTTTGTCCCTTTAACAGGCACTATTGTTTCAAATTAAAATGCTAGCACTACTGGACCTCATAATTAGATTAGCTTGTATATAACTGGAGATGACGACGTTGAATTCTAGTATTCCGAACACGAACATCACCGACACACACGTGCTACTATCTTTTTGTACGTACACCCTCCCTCACCCTTATGCGGGATCTGCACGCATACAAAGATTGGCTCGCAAAATTTTTATATATGTCAAAAGACAGCTACCTAATATAGTACACAAAGGTATCAACATATATAAAAACAAATAATATTTTATTTATAAAGGACTATCGGTATAGTGTATTCCACTTTCATATTACTGACTACGTGACTTGTACTAATTAGTCTATTGCGGATGCTATATCCTAACAATAGACATTCTTTCAAATATTTCAATAGATAATTTCAATATATGTATGATCCCCAGAATGAATCTCAATAGCCGTACCGAGCGTGCAGTAGTCCATTCTATAACTGTTTTCGATCGGTATACTCAGACATATAAATAGCGGTTACCAAAATGCACTCACTTCACCTCTATCACTATGGTCGTGTTCGAATTCAAGATTTTAATATTTTAGGCAACGAAATTAGGAAGATTTTAGGATCCTGCCCGTCAATTTAGGGTATGCCGTTCAGGGCGTGGTGTACTTTTACAAATCCTAATGTCTATTTCCTAACTTCATTTAGTGCACAATTTATAGAGTATAAAACCAGTCACGTGGTACATTAGTGCACTAAATCGCCCAGTTCGAACACGGCCTTAGTCTGAGTATACCGATCGGAAACAGTTATACAGCGTGTGTATATATATACATTCATTCTTGGGATCAGTAATGAACGGGGTTACAGTTTTATTTGGGGCTAATTTATATTTTATTGAAATATTTCAAAGAATTTGTACAGTTAGGATATAGCACCCCCAATAAACTGATTATTACAAGTCAAGTAGTCAGGAATATTAAAGTGAAATACACTAGTTACATCGAGGTTTTATCGTACATCATTACGCTGCTTTCCGATCAATTCGTGGTGGAAAATAATATCTCAATTCTGAATCCAAACGCGCCGTTTTCCATCTGTATCTTTACACACATTTCCATGCACAGTTCCCCGAAACGATATCCATACAAAAGTTCGTTTACACGATACTCTATATTCGGTTCACGAGTCCGATTCACACAGCACCACATATACGTGGTACGTAGTCATCCCAGTTCGCCCGGTAAATTACCAGTTAGCCATAACACGGTTGTACGTGGTGAGATTTGGTTAACACTCTGGTGTGTTACCACTTTATCAACCTGGTGATAACCGGTAACCAGAGGGGCGAGTACTGTGATTTTATTACCGCGTTCTGTGTGTTTCGGAATGAGGTGATAATTTATGTCCCCAGCGGTTTGTTTTTCCATCGGTGTATTGTATTTTTTTTAGCTTTGGTTTTTCTAAAATACAATTTTCCAGTTAAATAATATACCAAGTATACATTACAATGTTCAAATTCTACATGTTTATTTCTCACATTGATCAAAACTAACTATGGTAAACAACAAATAATTATAAATCATTCTTGTAACATCTAATATTACGAATGATTACGAAACCAGGACCTTCTCGATAACAGTGTACTGTTTTAATCCAGAATAACGTGTTTCATGAAATATCAACCATACATGTCAATATTATCTATTAATACTTCGATATCCAGTCATACGTCTCCTAATGAAATATTAATATAATAATGATTAGCTTTGTGCTTGAGGCAGGCACAAAATGTAACCTACAAAATGAATGTTTCAGTTGTCCAATTAGGAACGCGGTGTAAAGCTTTCAGTTACAGTATTCAGTCGGAACTAATAGCTGTAATGTATTTGTGAAAATTTCACCTATATTTAATATAGGATCACGAATCAACAACAAAAACGATATCTGTCAGTAACAGCAGTTTATTGAAAATATCCTTACGATACAAATCACAATTTTCACGGCCTATCCAGACTTTTGAGATGGATATCGAAATTGTTAAAAATTAAGAGCATATCATCGTTATAAACTATATGTCTAGCTTCATATGCATTATTCACTATTCTTCGTAAACTTCGTATCCATGGAAGCTGTGTTAGAAACGCAACACAATCAATTTCATGCGCTTGGTTAAATCGTTTCGCGTTTGTTACAGAATATAAAGTTTGGACCAAGTCGTTTGCCATGAAACCGCGTCGTTATAATCTAGTGTGTCTACATGCATAAAACAATATACGAGCAAATTGTCTCGGCAAGTGACAAGCTCTCTATAGGCCATATATTGCTTGTTGGAAGCTGTTGATCGTGGCATGCTTTGTGAAGGTTGCCTTTGTATTATTTTGTACACACTTTGTAGGAATAAAAGAAGAGATGGCACTTGTTATAATGTTGTGGTAAATTCTAGAATGTTTCATGTGAGACTAATGTTAGAAGCAGGATCATATATTGCCCACAATGGTCGTTGAATATTGCTGTGAATCCTTTGGATGTTATAAACACCCTTTAGTTTATTATATATTCCCCGGAAAAATAATTTAAAGAGAAAAAACAAAAGGCTTTTGTTTTAAAAAAAAATATTCATATTATACGTTATTTATTGAAAACTGCAAATTCAAATTAACATCAGTACAGACCTGGTAAAAGTATTACAAACAAAACACAAACGGCTACGCTTTGTTGTGCAACATGGAACATGTTTATTTATGAATAATGCATAAAACAATTTGTCTGCCGTACATGTAACGAGGTAGACACAGGCGCGTATTAGCCTGCATTTATGGAGCGGGCGCGAACGCGGCTCATGTAAATTTTGTACGTTTTCGATTTCGCCCGTGTGTAAATCAGGCTTTGCAAGCGCACACTGTAAGCACATTTGGCCTCATATATAATTCATTATTGTATTATCGACGTGGCACATTGAACTTTGAACAGAAATAGCCGGTTAGCCATCCCGGATATTCCCCGTGCTATCCTGAAACTCCTGCTGAGATCAAATATCCATAAATACGTGCCTCAATAATAAAAAATACCCTCTGCAATCCGAAAAGTGTCCGTCAATTTACAATATGGTCAAACGACATAATATTTTCTAGAAGCTTTTTCAATTATTCAATGCCCTTCGGCATTGTTTCACAAGTTCTGTCGTGTTCTGTAGCTCTGCTAGGCGCTGGTAGTAATTAAACGAGAAATTGCTTTTATATTTCTCATTGCGTGGCAGTTTCAAGAGGTTATTCGCCCATTTACATCGCCAGGGAAATGGTCGCTCAACTTGTCGCTTGGTAAATGCAATAGCCGAAGCTACGACGAATACATCGTGTACGGAGTGCACTTGTCGTTGAATTTCTTGTTTTGCGACAGATATGTCAGGTTAGAACAAGGGGTGTAGCAATTAAGGGACGGAATACCCTTCAGATTGCTGCAAGGCTGAAAATTCACTATCTGAAATAACTGTACTTTTTATTATTAAATAAAAAGAAACATTTTCATCCACTAGAAGAAAAAAATTCGTATTCCAAACAAACACATCACGAAGCACAACTTTTATTTTATTTTGGAAATTTTGTCCACAAACGAAAATTCCTGTCACAACCATTTTATGTTCTTCATCAATTTTATTTTCATCTTTCTTTGGTGTGTGTGTGTGCGTGCACAGTTCTCTTCCACATTATTTTTTATTTTATGTCAAGGAAATTGTAGAAAACTTGCTTTTCCTTTGAATTTCCTTTGAAACCAGAAACGCGGAAACCGAAAAAAAAGAAGCGAAAGTTTTTCTTTTCGAGGTCAAGTGTTTTAAAACTTTCAATGGGCCATTGTTATTGTTTTGGGACATTTCTAAAGTACATCTTTGTTATTTTATATCGAGTTTATTATCTTTATTCACAGAAACAAAATTATTTGTATGCTAATGCCGAATAGTCCGCTGGAAAAACAATATGCATCTTTATAAGTTAAATAACATATAAAGTTAAAATAATTTTCGCACTCCATTTAGTTTGTCTGTATACAAAAATAGTTGGTTTGGTTAGGACATGCCTAATTGGTTCTAGATTCTTATTCGTTATACCATCCTGGTCGGTATAACTTATGTACAAATATATGTATATTTAATTGAAAGTTTCCACAGTTTATTCCAGTAAGGGAATCCATATTTAAGGTTCGTTGTCGCTACGGTAACATGTTTCGCTGTAACATTCCTGGCTGTACTAATATCGTTGCTGTACAGTGCTTAGTTGAAATACATTGGTTACATCGTTAGTGTCGTTAATTTCAACTAACGGTACAACAATATCCTTGCTGCAAGTCAGTCTTGCGCACTGGTTGATAATCTACTACTGTGACATCTAGCGTTATTTCTTCAGTCGAGTTAATGGACGATTTTGGTCATTCGGCTATCGATTCCGGTAGTAATGACTTCCGCTCAACCTTTTGGTCCAAATGCTGCAACACTTACATTACGGAACAGTGAAGAAGTTGGTGATTTATAATGATTTCGAACAAAATTTTCCATCGTACCGCTATGTATATGCAGAAACTGATATTTTACCCATTCTATTTGAAAGATCACAGCACTCCTTGTTCGTTTTGCGCTAATGTATAATTTTCTCCCGCATAAATAAACAGTCAAACATAAAATGAAATACAATAATTGTGCGAATTTGCAGACTTTTCGCTTACCGATCGTTCACAATGTTCGACACATAATTAATACGTCATCACGCAGCATCGTACTTCTTCAGTGACCTTAAACCTTTCGTGCGTACTTAATTTTAATTAGACAAACATATCTACATAAGTAAAAACAGGTAAACTAACTAATTTGTCAATTTTGTAACATACGAATTCAAAATAACCTACTTTATTACGTAATGGGCTTTCGACTTTAACGGTCACCCCAAATTAGTTCGTTATATTGAGGTTTTACTGTTTATCGTAAATTTTAAATACTTTTGCATAGTATGATATATTTTACCAAAAAATCACGCAAATAAAAATGTTGACAATATCAACAAATAGCACTTATGCCGTTTTGTGAAAGAAGTTGTGCGAAAGTGTTACAAAATACATATACTATGTAGCAAAATGCAGGTTGTAAAAATAATACACTCTTCATAAAATGTCGGGATACACTGTTATATTAATTCAGTGTATATTCGGTTGAGTACACAAGCCATAAAAGTGTGACCCAAATGTCACAGTATCTGTTACAGTGTATCCGATTTCAATCGCAGGCCAAATGAGATAAATTATCGACAAACGGTGCTGTAACCTGTCAATTGATTGTATATCGATACAGTGTCTCCGGGCTTATGCGTACATACATACCATAGTACTACAGACTGATAGGCAACGTGGCGAGCAATTATTACCAACCTAGCAAATTAAAACACAGGCCAAATAGAATATTGTTATTGACATTATTAATTCAATATTATTAAACACAGTTTGTGTGTGTGTGTGTGTGGAAGTACTTTTTTTGTAGCTGGAAGAATTTTATTTAATAGAATAGGATGTACTGTTTTGTGAAGAAATATATAAATATTCATTTTAAAGATTATTATGCCAGTCAATGATTGTTGAACTTCAGTTGATTGGAGTTCGGGCTTAAATGAATCGCCTTGCTATTTCCAACATGTGACGATATTTATTTAGCTTACAATATTTTACAATTTCATAATTATTATGTTCAATTTTATATTGTTTTACAAGTTTAACAATGTGGTTGATTGTTAATATTTCTATTGGTTTAATGTAAATTATTTTTCGAATTCCAACAAAGTTTGTACATGTGGTTACAATTTATCTGAGGATACTTCAAAACCGAAGCGAAACGTAATAATAAAAATTTTACATATCCTGAATCACCAACAGCGATTCATTTAAGCCCTAACTCCAATCAACTGAAGTTCAACAAATATATAAATAGTTTCTCAAACTCAGGTTATACATATAAGCTTGAACCGCCTAATAAGCTATTTCATCTACACACATATGTATGTACATAGGGAGCATCTGTACTGTATATAACAAACAATTTATCAAAATCACTAGAAAGTTTGACGTAATGTTCAATCACGTTCATACGAGTTCTAAATCGGATTAAAACAATGTTCTGCTACACGAAAACACATTTACAGTATAAGTCGCTAAGAAACGCCAACTATAAACGTGTAATATTTGGTTTCAGCGTTGAGATTAGTAAAAAATAAACTAAAAATAATTTAAGGAAATTTTCATGAAAAATAATTAAATAGAAATATTTATTAAGATTATTAGTTATATTAATGATTTTTTTTCGTGCATATTAATAATGAAAAACCAATCAAATGTCGATTAAATAATATATTTACAAATATGTAGGGATATTTATGCTTATTAGGTTTTCCCTAAAAGATGCCGTAAATTGGTTGTTTGGCTGGATACAGTATACAATGCTGCAAGTGACATTTTACATGCATGTTCTGTTAAATTTATGTCATATTACATACATACAGAGATACAAAAATTCTTCAGCTCCGCAAATGTAGTAACCACATTCATGCATACATAATGGATCGTATACGTTTCTGACAATTCAAGATGTTCTATTTCTTCACAATCATATACACACACATACCGGTATAAAGAAACGTAGTACTACTTGGTTCCTGGATAAGCCAAGTTTATTGATCGACATCTTTGTCTTGTGTACCATCTGGCTCCCTCTTCACCGCCGAGTGATCATCTTGACCTCTCCCACCCCCTCCTGCAGCATTGTCAGCAACAATCACCATTCGTACAGGTGTGACACTTGACACCTCACACCACTTCGACCGTATTTTATTAGCTCATTTCCACAGCGCATAAAATAGTTATAAAATATGGTATATGCATTGAATATTTTATTTATTACCTCACATAAATGTATTTCAAAACTATTGTTCTATGCACGAACTAACAATAATACTCATATTATTTACAGCATACAATATTCATATTTTTCACAGTTCATATATATATTTAAATTTGCACTTCTAAATATCTGGCGAGTAAATTTTGATAAAACGTTTGATTCAAAGTTAACTATTTATAAGCTTGAATGTGTTAATGATACCAGTGACAGACTAGTGATAATTCTGTAGTATATCGTTGGTTAACTTTTGTAGAATTTTGGTAATTCGAACCATTGTACTGTTGATGCACATTGTAGATTATTGGTAATACGAAGCTTTGGCACTGATGCTACTCACGCTCTTTCGCAGGCGCGAGCTAGTTCAGAGCGCGTGAATCACAGCCTACTTTGATGTGTGCGGTTTTTTGCTTTTGATATCGATTGGTCACCAGCAGCGTGCTGGTTGTAAATTGTTTTGGATTATCCGAACACACACACACGCACATACAAACACATGTGTATTCCCTCCCGATAACCTAACTTTTCCAGCAGTCTATATTGGAAACGAATCCTATGTAACATTTTATTTTAAATTACCGGTAAAAAGGCACCCAGCCTGAGTGAAATATTTTTTCGTAGCGAGAGAAAATTTCATTTCACTTCTGATTACAATGAACAGTTCATTGGAATTTTTATACGAAATATTTAACGATACAAATACGGATTTCAATATCACAGAATTAGTTTCATCACAGAATGTTCATCGATTACTTTTATTTTCGATTTTGGTGAATGATTGTTGAATAAACGTATTTTATTATACAATCAAATTGAAATTTCTAGTCAAAGGAAATTTATGTGTTGTTCTTGATTGCATTTTTTATGCATTTTAATAACTTTCCGTCGCAAAATAAATACAGAATACCTTCCTACAAAACAAATGCTTGGCGAAAAGGCGTTAAAGAAGTCATTTTAACAAGATGTAAATAATGATAGGGCACATTGTGACCAGAAATATACAATAATTACTTTCATTTAACTACATTTTGTTGAATATACTTCTTGGATTTTTTAATGATGACATTGTCTAGTGTCTCATGTGGTTTACTGTTTCGTCCGCGAACCTATTCTCTGTTGCCGTATACCGTATACGAATTTCTACAGGACGATTCTGTTTAAATTTTGAATCTAAGTAGAGAATATCGAATCTGTCTAGCGGTAATGCTATAGGTAACATGTTAACAAACATAGTTCCACTTCGATATTGATGATTCCAGATTTAAATTGATCCTCGTCCTAGAAACTTGGCTTACAAGTTTTCGTGAGGATCTTTACACATCCTCCGGTGCGTCATCATTCATCTACTATATCGTGCGTTATCACATGTTGTCACCAGCATCGACCAATCGAAAATCTCTGCGCGGACCGGAAGTCAAATAGTTCACGCACTGACGCCCGCCATATCCGGTACCGTCTGCTGCCAGCAGATGGCTTCTGCTATTTTACTGGCTGTTTGATCTTCTCATCGTCGAGAACCGAATAGTCGCGTCGCTGACATTTGTCACTGTCTGTCGAGAGACACACACGCACACATACTTGAATATTGGTTGCCAGGCTTTCGAAATCTACTGGCAAATTGCTTTCCTTGCCTTGAAATCAGTGAGTCCCAACATTTTCGTAGATCCTCGCCTACTTTTAACGTGTTTCAACTGGAAAGAATTACCCCACTTTGAAGGACCCATCAATTGAGAAACACTGGTCTAGACGATAAAAGCTATGATTGTGAGAGAACTCTCACACATCCAGCAAATATGTGGACGTAATGTCTTGGACGTAACGTAAGCAGATTTGCCTAAAATATACCAAGCCTTTTTTAGATGCAGTTAGCAAATTCTGGTAGTTACACATGGTGAGAAACTAGGCGAAAATGTTATATATGGCGTACTGGGAAAATATGCTAAATTTCTAGAAAGAATCCAGAACTCATCAATTGTTCCATTTGTATTACATTGTAATAAAGTATAAAAACTAAAATCTTTCTTTGATGAAATCTTTACTCGACTGCATACATTGACTGCATCCATTTGTCTGGGGCTACTAGACAGTCTTTCATTTTAAAACTCGTTCGTGCACTGCAGGATTCTGCACAAGATTCCAAAGATTAGCCTCTGAATCTTGAAGACCCATGGAACAAAACTTTAATGAGACTTCACTCTGCGCACAAAGAATTTAGTTTTATTAGTTAATTTAAAAGTACGAGATTATTCGTTAAGCAGCAGCAACGTGTGCCTCTGCTGCTGATAAAAAATACAGTTGCTCAGTGCTGCACGTAGTCCTCATATTTTAACATGTAATCCCTACGGGCGGTCGACCATTCTTGTGTGCGGGGAATTTAATATTAAATGTTGCGGATCTCTCTCATTCTCTCTCTCTCTCTGGAAATTTTGTCAGTTTTAGGATGATGTACGAGGTTGGAGCACGTGAAATCTTTGTTTAATTTTTTTTTTCTTTTACACTGAATATGTATGTGGAAAAAGTCAACAGTCAAATATGTTCTTCTCGTCGTACAAATCATGTTTAGCAATGTAGAGGGCTGTTCTTCATCTACTAATAAACGTATAGAGTAGACTCTAATATGTCTTGAATACACCGCAGATGTGACAGTATTGCTAAATCCTTCAGGTGCAAAATTGTTTCAAAACTGGGTTTTCCAATCTTGTACAATCTTCTCATAGGTACATCAAATCTCTTTGCATTATTTGAAACAGAGCAAGACAAATTCTATAAGTTAATGTATTTTGCAACTGACAGTTACTTGTTCAATAATACCGGATATATACCTATGGAGGTGCACAGGTGTATTCAGCACACACGATCCAGGTAGGCTGGGCAAATATTTCTCTTCTCGCGCAAAACAAATACACCAACCAGTTTCTAAAATGATTTAAAAGATTGAATAACATCCCTCGGCTCTTTCATTGTATCAATATAAAATACACACTCATTGCCATATATCTGCTAAATGTGTTCCCGTGTATTTGTTTATGAAATTGTATTTGTCTCTCATGTGGAAAACATTTTACCATTGTTTGGTTAGGATACACTCATACATATATAATTTTTAATCTGCATTAAGGAATTTCGAAGGCATTTCGTTTTGAAGCTATTATTAATGTGAAACTCAAGCGGATTGAATGGATGAGAAGATATTTGATCGAATAGTATAGCAATAATTTTGAATATTTATGATTTGTTCTGGATATTCAAAGCGCCTTGCGTCTACTTGTTTTATTAGATCTTCACTTCTATTCATCGTGGTTTTTATTGTTATATTGTGAGTAATTGCTTTGTGGAATTTGAAGCGTAAAAAAATACTCCGACTTTTAGGGAAATCAAATTAATTGTTCGTCCTTGTACACATCTTTCACATTTCGGAGTTGGTGGACACTTTCTTATTATGCACTCTCTGTAAATCTCGCTCACCTCATGATCCTTTCTTCATTTGTTTTCGTATTTTATATTTGCTTTTTCATCTGTGGTAATTAAAATAAACCTGAACCTGTGTATGTGTAGATATAAACATCCAGCTTACCTAGCAATCGTCGCTTTCCATCTAACGCAATCTATATTCAGCGATTCCGTTAGCAATTCCAATACTTTTCTACCATACAATAAACACGTACCTGCTTTCTACTCTGTTGAACACACAACACATGCCGACAAGTCATCGTTCGTCCAATCTTTTCCAAGCTGACCCAAATCCCGCGCCGACGGAATCAGGTGTATGCTCAATTTAGGAAATATTGGTCCAATCTAAGCACAAGAGATGAGCCTACAATGTAAGCGCGAGATATTCTTCAGGGAGTATACACGCACCCTTGTGAAGGCATTGACGACGTATGCGTCTGTCATTCATGGGGTAGCCAACAGGGATCTAGGGTCTCTAGGTGGCTACATCCATACACATACGTTACTCACAGTTAGACTCCACTGGTCATTGTGGGAACGGGTTGTTCCCAGCACGAAAATATCGACTCCCTGGTCAGATGACTTGTTTGTTTCCATGGTGAGCGTAGACATTTTATTTGTCGTCGTCTTCTTCTTTTACCATGGCCTACTATGGTAAAGATGACAAGACAATTACACTACGCGTGTTTACCTGTTTCATAGCATTAATGCTACACGAGGACAGATTCGATATTGTGTATTTTGAAATGGCTATACTGAAAATAGAAATCGAATGAACAGGCGACTGAGATGTTGCGGGTATCCATGCAGCACGAACCTAATTGTTAATGCACAGCACACGATTTATTTATGTAAATGTATCAGAATACAGAGAATGTTAAACAATTCGTGCTTGTTTGATGAGGCACATTGCGAATTCACTCTACATCTGTGTTGCCTCGCGGAATCAAAAAAGAAATACAATTTCAAATTCGATAACAGCTGTTGCATAAATTTCAGAATAGACATCGGGAGATTTCATTAAAATCACATTTCATATTCAGCGGAAATATTCTTACGTATGGTGTGGAAAGTATTTGAAATAGAAATCCTATTCGAATCAAAAATAAAATTCAGAAGCTCGTGCCAACATAAAATTTCCTAAATCCGTTTCGCTAATCCTCACAGTCCAGCGGAAAAAAGAATGTAGATCTCGCCCAAGTTCAATACCCTCCAAATCAAGACAATTTTCGCGGTTCTTTCAAATTTTATAATAGAAATCAGAGTTGATTAGATATATTTTTAATTTTTTTATTTAAACACTATTAATTTGGTGCATATTTTTAATAATTGAGCATTCAGGATTTTGTAAGATAAATAGTCGGTATGTAGGAATATTTTGCTCATTCTAAATAAATAAATGTCATGATGTTTATTAGGTAGGATAGGTAAAGTAAAAGAGGGTGTTTTAAAACTTTACTGACAGTTTATTACATACTGATATTAGTTGTAAATTCCGACTATTTATTTAAAATACTGCTTAAAAATGCTTAAAAGTACTGACCCAATACATAGTAGAGGTATTTGAATATCTTCATCAGGTGTATAGTTAAATAGTTAACAAATATTAATAACATAGTATTTATGAAAACCGCAGCAACGTTATCGATCCAGGACCACAAATTCCTACACAGCTTATTTGCTAACCAGGACGCCCTGAAATTTTGATAAACGCAAAATTTTTAATAAACCAAACTTCTTCTCTTTTTCCATACCGATGCATGGATCAATTATAACTTGTACCGTAGTTTCGACCAGCGGCACTAAATATTTAATCATACCAGCGCTAATCAAACATTTGGTTCTTTTGGTTTGAAAGTGCCTGTATGTTGGTAATCTAGACATGCGAGTATACGTATCCTTTGCGCGGTATAATATGGTTACAGAAGTTTACTGTTACCGCAGTTATAACCAGGTTTAACCCGGTTACGGTAACTAAAGTACCCATTACTTCTAATAAACTGTCCATAAGAACATCGTAACTCGGTTGGTATTAGAGAGAATCGAATTTCCAATCGAATCGACTTGGTTAAATCAGGATAAATGGACCGATTTTAAATTGTTCAAAATTACAATGCATTCGGAGAAAAAATAGTTGCGCAAACGATGAATCAAAATTTCAATGTAGTAAAATACAGTTATGTAATTTAAAAATAAATTTGTTTTTGTTTGAAGCATAATTTAAAGAAAGAGCTTGATCTTATATTCATATATTTTAGAGCCACTGGTATAAAATATTTATACTAGAGCCATCTAACGGCATAGTGTAGAAGTACATATATCCTCTCATTGTATCGTCAAAGTGTGTAGTAATTAACGTTGATATTGCATACTTCGGTGTAAAAGGAACGAATTTAATATCGACAAGAATTTCATTGCACAAAGCATGTGTGTGAAATACTTTGCCATCAAAGACAGTCATGGATAGCGTAGGTAGAAAATCAAGCGAACACAATATCAAAGCAACTTGATACATTTATTGAAACACATATTTTATGAATATGAACATGTTCTTCGGCAAAATACACAGCGTTGTTTCACTTCGATATTGTTCCACTTTGATTCGGCGATTTAATGTTGAACGTTTGCATGAAGGAATCTATTTGAAAATGAGTCTTCAGCTTTAAATTCGACACCTAATTTCTATAAACTTCGCGCAAAATTGGACACTCAACCATTACATCTTAACAACTTTCTTAACTGCACCATCTTACGTTGGTGGTATGGAACTATAATTACCACCTTGTATACTTCAATATGGCTTGAACATTACACACTTTTAACGTCATCTAAAACGGTGCATTTAAATTACAGTGTAAATTACTTTCGCAATTAAAAAATGGTTCATTTAAAACAGATGAGAAGCACGTCAAGGTAGACTTCTTTTTAGTCTCGGGCGGCCGAGAAATGAGAACACTAAAGTTCATTTGTTAATGTAGGTAAAAGTGGTGCCTGCTAGATGTTCGTTTTAAAAATATCATATTAACGCAAACATAGTATAATTAAAATATAATTAAAAGCATGATGGGGGAACATTAAAAACGATAATATTTTTCAGAAGCCCCTGTTAAAAAATGCACGCGAAAATTCTGCGAGAAAGAAAGAAGAACGACGAAAGTGATAAAAAATAACTTAAAACATTAAAAACCAAGTAAGCACTGAGCACGTATTTTGTTTTTTATTCATTAATTAAACATGTGAAGTGCGAAAAAATATGACGGTTTACTTTTTCATTGTGCGCCAATTAGAAAGAACGAACGGTGTAAGAGAACGAGAAGTTTAAAATATAATCAGAAAAATAAACTGCTTCTGCAGAAAAAAAAAACAAACCGTAATCCAGACGGCGTATTTATGTTAAAACATGACACGTAGATCGCATTTTTATTAAGCGACTTATGCAGAAGGCATCATGGATTTGGGCCTTAAGCGCAAAGTTTTCATAAAATTCTTTCCGTATTTATTCATCTCAAGAAAGCGAGTCTTTGTATTTTAATCATATTGCTTTAGGATCTTCGAGAATTTTAATCGGCAATATTTTAATATGCAAGAAGAACATTGTCTTCGTACTAAATTGCACTGCTTACACATTAATCTCCAGTTTCTAGAAATCGGGTATTAGATTATTGAATTCTGCATGCATCATTGGATTTACTTGGGAAATGTTCCTACAACGGGGTTTTCAATTATAATAGAATATACCGTTCAAAATGTAAATGGTATTGTTTCACATACGTATCAAAAATACACATTAAACACACTGGCTGTCAACTACGGTCTGTAGAATGAACTCTCAAATTCAGTGAACTTCAACTTCACAGGAAACTTATCGCATCGCCAAGTACATAAATTAACCCCGAAACTACACTGAACCTAGTTGGCATTTGTATAAGATTTGTGTCCGGGTTTATGCGAATACACGTCTGTTTGCTATCGAACTACCGGTGGCTGCAAAAGTCACCCCTTCGACTTCCGTTTTCCCCTGCGAGTCGAGCCAAACCGAAGAGGCATTTCAATTTGACACTTTTATTTTCATAAATCGTCGATATATATATGCCCGTTTAAAATGGTAGCAATTCAACAGCAGAATTCTCGTGCAGAATATTTACATAGAAATATCAGTAAGCAAATATTTACCTTATTCAAATGCTAGAGGCTTGGGAGAATATAGTTTTTACGTGTATTTTTGTAGATGTGATGACACTTGCCAATGAAACTCACTTGAGAAAAGTGTTGCTATTATATGTTTCCTGGTATTTGAAGCAAGTTTTCCTGATTCCGCAGTAAAAACTGAGAAAATTAGGGAGGAACTAGAAATGCGAATTATGGAACAGTCTGCGGTTACATCTGTGTTATTTAGGACAGTGTAAATTTAAACTATAGTATAATTTTAAGGCTGGCCCTGTTTTGTAATAATGTATTCCAGACCCAGTACCGTAACTCGACCCAACCAACTTAAAGGGATAATAATTCCTGGGTACAACACACTTTGTGCCAGATGTGCTTGCTTCAAACTGACGCATTTGCGCTACTTACGCATCACTCTCTTACGTCCTCTCTCCACGGATGGGTGAATTAGTTGAAAGTTTTCCTCTCCAAAGTTCGGAACGAAAATCTTCTTAAACGCATTTTATAAAACTGCCATTCGGCTAATGAATCTTTCTGAAAAGTTAGCGGCTAACGAAGTATTATTCAAGTTTTCCTTAATGACATTATGTTTCGTCAACAATATGAATAATTGTCGACTTTCTTAATAAGGATTTTTTTTTTCGTACAGAAATCATTAGTAGACTAGATTGGTATAACGATGATCTCAGGACATTACGCGCGCATCTCTGATCAATATCTCGCGACTCAAGCTTAACTATGTCTTTAAGTGCATGGAATGCTCCTTGACCGAGCATTTTTAAACGACGTCTGACGTCGATACGCTCGTAGATGCCTCGGCACGAGGAATATGCATTTGATGACCTTCTTGTTTTCTCCTGAAAGCAAAACAAGTTTATGAAATACTAGCAGCGTTTGGCATACGTCGATATCTGTGAGAAGCAAGATTGGCTTTTGTTTTTTTAATGAAATTGTTCGAATTTTCCGGCGAAATGGAAGTTTCATATGATGGACAGTAACTTGAATGAAAGTTAAGCAATAATCTTCTCATGTTTATGAATAATTTAATTAACTATGATTGAGTTACGACGTGCATTTCAAATGAACGTACAACGTTGAACTTAATGTAATAATTTAATAAAACCATTTATCAATGTACCTTCAAGTTCTGTAGGAAAGATTCGCTAAGGTTCGCTTCACTTGTTTAAGTAAATGATTTGCATCACGCCGCAGGTGGCTATGACATTCGTTGTTTATTACGCCCAGCCCGCTACACCCTCGCCTCACTTGAATAAAAAAGAAAAATGAACTCCGATGATACTATATAATGAAATTAATATACGAAATTTGACATGTAATTAAACAATTTAGTTCGACAATAAGAATCCAGTTGTCGTACATATAGAATTGTAAGGATTCTGTATTCTTAAATATAATTTTGAAAATCATGCCTGTAGCTCATGTTTTCAAATTTTCACTGTCTTAGATACAAATTTAATATTTTCTAATTCAAATCTGAGACATTTGAGGATTTTGGAGGATTTGTTCACTATTTGTATAAGTTCTAAATTAGCGTAGAATTTGTGCTATTGGTTTGCGCAGTTTTACGACGAAAAAAACTACCAGAGATAGAAAAAGTCCATTCAGTGATCTTCCAACAAAAACTACGCTTCACAAGTTAAGGTCACTAGATTATAATTCTAATCGAATAATTATGAATAATTCACACGTAGAATGCAGAATTAGATGAGTTCATTTCATTCCTTATCCTTGAAACTCCTAACCGTATTAACGGAACAATTAGGTTATTACAATATTCTGTGTAATCTGATGGAATATATAGAAAATGACGTGTGTAAATAACATTATCATCGTGCATAAAGTAATTATGGTAATATGCAGCGGAAAAATTAATTCATAAATATGTATGTATATTCAATATATTGACTATGTGACAAAGCTGGTTTATAAATATGCACATCCCCGGACAACTAAACCTCCGGTTATACCGTCACAACAATTTACTGTGGATGAATGCCGTATGTAGGACGTGGAATTTTAAACGAACTCTTGCACATACGTGCAACGAATTACTTGAGTATTTAATCTAAATGTCGCCACGTGCCTTCCGGACATTCTGTCGTGTATTTCTCGGTGTCCAGTCTAAAATATCAAAGCTTCAAGCACAGCCTAACTGTATACAACTCGTTACAACGAATATTATCAAACGTAACTGTGATTCATTCAGTTCCATTGCAAGATGTCAGGCTTTCGAGACGAATGTTTAAACCATCGAGAGATGAAACCGTTTTCTTGTTGTCTTTTGTAGGTTCTTACAATGCTGATGCGAAAACTAAATGATACTACGCTGGAAGCCATAACGGAAACGTTCAATATATGTGCCGTGTGGATTGTGACTTTGAACTGAGGCACACACGGAGAGTGCGGATAGCAGTGGTGTAAATGTGTGGTGATCTGCACGACGGCTATTTGAGTGAACACAGTGCGGACAGACATGAGATCTAAAGTGACGATGATTGGCGATGGTCGAGAACGTGCGCTCTTTCCGACATCTTCGCCGGAAGCAAGTTTAGTTGCGCCAGTATAACACGACGCTGGGTCGCTAGCATACTACTACGTGGTTTAGGAAAAACAAGTAGTCGGTCTATCAACAGTCTATCATTCATCATATCGTCATCATCAATGGTTTTATGCAACGAAGTAGTTAATAATTTTCCTTTCTTCCACATCATACATATCGTTTCAAGTGTGATTTCATTGGCTAACTCTAATCACATATCATGAATCAAGAGGAATATATACATTCTATTTATTGTTGAAAATTTCAGAGATTTATCACGTCGTTGTCTCCGCGCGCGACATCATTATCTTCCATTTGGTGTTTTAAAACATGTTGTGACATCATCGCGTCTGTGTGTTTCGTGATTGGTGTTAAGTGTTAGTGTTTTGTGACTTGAACAATCCACCAGCCGACACTAGATGGATCCCATAAAGAACAGCCAGACATCTCTGGCACCGAGCATGGGCTTGTCCAATTCACCGCATTTCGATGCGAACATGGATTATGTGATTAGCGATTACATGGAACGACTGGGCACGCGATTAAACATCTTGGAAACGGAGTTAAAGTACGCTTGGCGTGCATTGGATCTCCTGTCACAAGAGTACATAAAGATGTGGGAACGATTAGAGAAATTAGAAGGTTTGTTGTACGAACAGCAAAGTGTGATCTCACAGTTGCTCGACTTTTACACTTCTGGTGGAGCAGAAGGCACTGCAGGCATCAACGAGGATGGAATCAGAAGTTCCATCGACAACCGATTGGGTCAGTTGGAGGTGATCCGAGAGATCTTAGGCAACGGTACCGTCGAAGAAGGTTTAGAAGAGGGTATAGACGTCACAAGGTCGGCAACTGCTGCAGCAACAATGATCACCAGTTTACAATTGGACATTGGGTTGGACGAAATGCACGTTCCCGATGAAGCATTCTACAGGAGCCTGAATCAAGCGTACCGGGAAGACTTAGTATGTAGCGAAGTGTCGTCGCGCCCACCATCTCAACTTGGGATGATCTGGGAAGAAGCCGAAGATGGCGATGACAATGGAACGAAAAAGGATGAAATCAAAGAACTCGAAGCAGCCGCCATGTCCGATGAAACACAAGAAGTGTTCAGTGCGTTGGATTATAAGGATTATCGCGGCAACTCGCCATGTGTGAATGACCAAGATTTAGCGCAACTCTCACGTATTAGTTCCATAGATCATTTGGCATTGGAAAAACTACATGAGCTCGATAGATTAACCTCCAAGTTGCAGCAAGACTCGTTAAACCTGAAAGAGTTACAAAGCAGATTGCAAGACAACTCCAGTGAGATTGAAGCGAAAGCACTGGCCGAAGATACCAGTATCATCGATGAGCAACTGAAACAAATGTACGCAGATCCTGATAACTGGAGTTTCTCCAGTGCACCAAGAGGTATCGAAGAGTTGATTCTGCTCTCAAACGTGAATGTTCCCACGTCACTGTCCAACTCGACATTATCCAAAAGATCGAATTCCCGATTATCGATAACGGATAGTTGTGCGGGCACCGATATCGAAGTGGCAGAAACTCTGGCATCCGGGTTTCGTACACCAACATCACCGCGACGTAGACATCACATGGAGGTGACGACGTGCAGTGCACCGTACACGACAGTAACAGGTCGACTGGCATATAGTGCAGCGGTAATGAATGCCGAAGTAAACGAATCGTCGGCCAATAAAGGTGGTAAGATCCATACGTCCAAAGAAGCGTTCGAAATGAGTCCGTACAGTGGCAAATATACAAGCAACTCGGAACTGAGTCAACTAATGGCAGCATCGTACGATTCAGTATCCTGCGTTTCCCCAGTCGTGTACAATGTTGCCGGAGAGAAAGCCTCGTCACCGACATTGTCGGTATGCAGCGTTCGGACGCGTCAGGATGGCTATGTCGCCTCCAGTGGACGTTTGAGTAGCGCCGAGATGGCTGAACCGAGCCCATCCCAGTCGCCGAGTCCACCGCCACCGGCTCCACAGGACCATTGTGAGACTTTCCTCATGCCTGAGAGTAGTATTATACCGGGCCCTCAGCGGGGTCCGAGCCCAGTCTTCCTCGGTGCGCCTGCACCCGCGTCAATGTCAATTAATAGTCAAGATCAAACTCAGCATGGCAGGTTGAGTCCCAGGACGGCACATTCTCCCAAATCTCCGCGCACCTCGCCCAAACACAATAAGTCCAGTTCGTCGAATATTGTCGCTGCAAAGTCTGACTCCGGATTGTCGTCGATGAGCGGCTGGTCCAGTTTGGAGAAATCGCCCGGATCGCCAAAGAACGGCGTGACGAATCAGAAATCCCAAGCGACCACGTACATGACTGACATTCACGCCAACAAAAACCAAATCGTTCATTCGAGACCTATCTCGCCATTACCACCGCAGCAAGTGCATCCCACGCCAATGTTTCCCACTGATACCAGGCCGTTCACCGAATCCGATACTGATTCCTTTGTCCGCGGTCCGTTGCAAGTTCCCGTGTGCAATGCCATCCTGCCCGGGGGACACCACTTGTCCGCATTTACTACAGTCAAATCACCGTGTAGTCTTCAATCATCCGAGGGCTATGGTAACTTTGTACCAGCGCCCGCTCCAGCGTCCGACATCAATGTAAGTCCTCGAAGACGAACGAAACATCCACACGATCAGACGAACACGACGCAAGACTATATGTATCGATATGAACAGCCGCCCGCTATTTACTCCGTGGCCGGAAGCAACCGTCAAGAAGCGTATACTTCGGTATACACGAGCAATTCGGCAGATTATATACCACAAACCATCAATTACCCGGATTTGATTGAGCCTTACGAAAACAACGAATCGCACAACGCACCTCCGTCTCCAAGGTATCCACCAGAGCCCGAGTACCATGCACACACAACGATACCACTCGGTACAACACCGACGCCGAGCACTGGTACAGTACAAAGTGGCAGTAAGAAATCGCTAACTCGAGCACTTTCGACCAGTTCGACAAATAGCGAGGGATTAGCGAACCACGAGGGTTACAAGACAGCCTTGTACCGAACAATGTTCCCTACGGGGAATATTACAGACGCACTGTCCTACTACCCGACGTCGACCAGGTACGAAACAGCCGTGTCAAATCTTCCACGTGCCGATTACAATGATCCGGCTTCGTGGTTAAATTGTTCAGCAGATGGACCGGCGAATAAGTATCCGTCGCACGAAGACGGTGAACCTTCCGATAATAATTACAGTCAAGCAACGTACATAGATCCACGTAGGTATCATCAGCAAGAGATGCAGAAACAATACCAACAGCAACAGCAACAACCGATCTATCAGAACCAACAGCAAATACAACAGATGCAGCAAATGCAAAACTCACAATCTTTCCAACACGTAGATGGACCAAGAGAGGAACCAAATGCACGATCGTGGAACCAACGGTCCGATATTCCGTACTTGGAACTCGACCTGCGAAACAGAAATGTACCAGAATACATAATTCAACAGCAACAACAACAACAACAACACCAACAACAACGACCAGATCAATTCTATGATCCTAGTGGAGTAATCGTCTCACAATCTGGATATATTTCGATATCATCCGACTTGAAGGACGGTAAACCAGAGGAGAAATCCTCGAAAAAAATTAAACGAACCAACACTTTGAAATCAGCCATGAGTTCGGTGAGTCATTGGTTGCCAGATTTGCACTTAACAAAAAGACATCGCTCGCATTCACTACCGTCTGGAGTGCAACGGGAAGATTTAGAGGAAAGTGCCTCCAGTCGTAGTGGAAGTCAGAAGAGTAAATTCTCCATAGGATCAATGCGGAAAAAGAAAAAGAACGCACTGGTCTCGACAGTGTCGGGAATATTGCAGAAGGCAAAACGACGTGGACATCATCACCATACGATGTCATTGTCGGACCCCGAGCAGTCTGAGAATGAGTGGACAAGTGGACGAGTAAGTGCTCCATTGTCTGAAGACGATCGCAGTGAGGACAGTGTCTTTTCGGATACTCCACCAGAGAATCTCTTTGCAAAAGTTACGTCAAGCAGACAGAAACATCGGAAACAGAGTACACAAGAGAATAATCAACAACAGATGCTGGATTATCAACAACAACAGTATGAGCAACAACAACAGCAGTTTCAGCAACAACTGGAACATCAGCAGCAGCACTACCAACAGCAAATTCAACAGCAACAGCAACAATTCCAACAGCAGATGCAGTACCAGCAGCAACAGGAACAACACTATCAGCAACAACAGCAAGAATATGAACAACAACAACTCCATTTCCAACAGCAAGATTTAGAACAACAGCAGCATAATGAGCTACCGCAACAGCATGAAGAATCTAGTAGTCCTCCACAGCCACCTAATCACTTGATGTTAACTACAGAGAACGGATCCAAATCGGAACAAGACACTGACTTATCCGACAACGTACCAGGAGATGAAGAAGTGTCCGGCCGCAGTACGGGCAGTGCATCCAGCGCACTCTTCGCTACTGTCGGCGACATAAAACGTAGCTCGGCGCCTTCGGAGAAGAGCGACGATTCGGCTACAAGTGAAAATAACCGGTCTTTCCCGCCAGTTGCTCTGGGCGGAGCGTCGATGGAATTCGCGGTCTCCAGAGCGTTAGGCAAGTATCGACAGCGACAGACTTCAACCGTATCTGATGATCAGACGGGCCCAGAAGACAGTGCGCAAAAACCGGACGAAATCGCAGAGTACGACGAAGTAGAGGAGGCAAAAGAAGTGGAGGAAGATCCAAAGGAAGTGGAAGAACCCATCACCAAACCACAGATGATTCCCAGTAGCAATGGTGGCCATGAGATTAACAACAAGATCATTCACCAGAATGAGGAGCAACCGGTATCGGAAGGCAGTCCTTCCACTGCTAGTCTGAGGGGACATGTAAGTAGATTCCTGCCTCGACATCAACAGAGTTTAGAGATACCCGGTCGAGGAGATGACGACGATAATCGAAGCACACATTCCTGGCGCAGTGGATCGAGAGTTTCCTCTCGGCGACAGAGCACTGAAGATAGCATCGACAGCGAAGACGAATGGTATTGTTACGAGCTACGCAAATTGGAAGAAATGGAACGACAATCACAATTAGAAACCGAATTCGAAGAAATACTGGAAGAAGAACCCGAAGTGGAGGAGAAGGCCTTCGAACCTGACGAGGACGTGAAGGAGCGTATGTCTTTTGTATTACGAGAGTTACGAATGAAATCCAAAGTAGTAGAAGGTGTTCTTGACGATGCTGACCAAAAGAGACATGTTATAGCGTCTGCAAAACGCCGCGAACAAAAGAACTCAATACATGCAGGTTGTCCAATATTTGAAAAAATCACCGATTATCATCTGTGGAAAGATGGCTCTCCAATTGAGTTCGAATGCGAACTACCAAAGATCGATGACCGCGATGATGTCTCATCTGGGGAGACTTCAGGTCCGGATAGTCCAAACGAGAGTATGGACGAATTCGACGAAGCGGAGATTGCAGCAGAAGAAACGGAACGATCGAGACGGAGTTCCGGTCGGGAAGGTTCTGTAAGTGTTCCGTCTAGTGACGTATCCATACTGGTATCGGAACGGTGGGATAGCGAGGAAACGGCGACAATACGTTCCGGTTCAACGGAGACAGCTACTACAGCAACGTTACCCGCATTGCCAAAGATCAAGATCGACAATAGCAGTTGTGCGGCAGGAATAGCGACAGATGAACCGCCCAAAGATGGTGGCGGACCTTTGAGTAGTAAATGGAAACTACTAAAAGCATTGAAAGAACGTAAAGCTGAAGAGAAATGCAACCAGGAAAAGGGCACGGAACCATCGCCTCCCGTTGAAAAGGAGAAAGTAAGTAACACTAGCAGTATGATGTCGATGATGCAAAAATTCTATGAAATCCATGTGAAAACATAGATATAATGTTGTTTGCCTATTAGTTTGACACACTCATACACATACACACGCAGTCAATATTGTATATGTAAGATAGTATTATGTGTTATGACTCAGCACTTTGTTATTGCCGCCCGTAAAACAATTGTAACAAGCTAGTATTAATCTGTAAACACAAGTGAAACCAAAGCTTGATACAATAAAAGTGCAACCAGTCCTGTAGTGGTTTAGTAAGTTAGTCCAAATGTAACCGGGATTTGAAATGAAAGCAAAGCTGATTCCTCGGTAAAGCGAAACATGTCGTTTATAACGCAAATGGTCATTTCAAGTCTTCGTCTTACTGATATTGTATTTATTAAGCGCAGTTACTAAAACATGTGTACCCAATTACGCTTCTCTCGTTAGACTTGTCAAACAGAATAATATTACTGAAAGATGAACTGAGTAGACTGTTAGTATCTAGTATTTAACCTCCCTCTGGTACCAAACTAACGGATCCTATACATACATACATATATACATATGTAAACTATAAATATACTATTTAGTAGTGAAACTTGCACACAAGCCTAACTATATTATTATAATGTTTACACACATTTTTGTAATTTGTTACTTTGCTAAAAACAGATTCTAATCGTCTACGTTTAAAAACTTTACGAATGATGTCAATTAACTGTTATACGATCAACCACACACCTTGTACCAATAACGAATCAACCACCATTCAATATCAAAGCAACGTGAAAATCATATTTCATTGTTCCAACATAACTGTCAGTTCAAATTCTTCTAGTCATATCATGCTAAATAACTTGTATTGTATTGTAAACGTTGTTAAGCCCCTCACAAATGTTGCACATGTTTTGTCATCTGTGAAACACGTAACTGTAGAATTTCAGGAATTAGTAACTATATAATGTAACACATAAATGTTAAACCAGAAATGGCGTGTCATTTCGCTTTATGTTTGAGATACACTTCAGATGATGATACTCATACACACACACATACAAACAGAAGTAAAATATATTAAAGTTGTCTCCTGTAGAAACATACCTTCATACATTTCGCTCTCGCCAGAATTTATTTGTGATTTATATGTATTAGCTCTACACAAACATAACCAGACAAATATGAAGTATCGCATTTGAATATCACGTATTGCTAAACAGTAATATTTGTGATTATTCATATAAAGGGGTGTTCTTAAATGGTCGCTCAAGTGGGGTAATTATCCCTTCTATAAAAATGCTAGTGAAATGTAGCAAAAAGAAAATACTTTTAATTCTTTAAGATGCATTGTGGACCATAATACGTATTCTTCTCTAAATGGAATAGCTTTATGCCAATGCACAACTTGTTATCTACTTTGTAATGTGTTACTTGAATAAACAATCAATTATTACATACTTTTCGCTAACATTTGTCCCTTGTGGAAATATCACTGAGTACACCCCTGGATACATCGTACGTACTTTGTCGCAGACACACTAACTAAATGCTCATACTTAGATGCTACAAGTGTATGAATTAAAATATTTGTTAATTACATGTATTAGCAACAACAACAAAAAAAAAACAGGCTTCAAGTAGATATTAAGAAAATAAGCATTGTACGAAAATTGTACCCAATTTTATGCAATTTTTCTGTTATATTATTTATACAGTTATAAATATATTACCAAGAAAAAAAAACATGTTATTTATGCAAAGTTATTTTTCGTTTCGTTTTTGTTCACGGGGCCCTGTCGGGCTCTCATTTGTTGGATTTCTATTTATGTTCCTTTTTTGTTTTTCCAGAATGGCGGTGGCATGGGTGGAGACTCCGCGGGTCGAGCGAATGGGTAAGTGTACTTTGTTTTTATCACAAATTATGAGGCGGCCATCTTGGTAATGGCATTGCAAAGGCACTAGCCAGAGTACCCGCTGTCCTGAAAGTTTATTCCCGAAAATATATAAAAGTTAAAATCCTTCTAAATTTGTCCATGTTTTGTAGAAGGATCCATTCCCTTAAAGAGAACGTACTTTTCTTTTTATTACGTTCATTTACAAGACTTCTGATACCGAGTGCCTAGGTTGAACTTAAATCTCGCATCATGAAAGAACAATATAGAATCTGTTGTAGTGCTTCGTAGCAATAATGCTCTGGGAACAGGTAAACAGCTTTTGTTTTGATGCGAGATTAAAGTTGAACTTCGTTCTGGAGACCCGTAGTTAACTACCTAAATCAAACAATAGATTTCTCGCAAAACACTTAAGCGTTAAGCACAGCAGTTCACATCATTCAATCCATTTATAGAACCACGAACATTCTCGCACTCTCTCTATCTCGTACTGATCTGCTGCGTAATATTATAGTATGCGCCCACAACACACTACCCACCATTCGCGAATGTCTTCTCAGTTCACTGGTCACGAATTACGATTTGAAGACTCTATCGTCGTATGCTAAAATCTCGCAATCTTCCATTCACACGTATACGTTCCCAAAACGGTATACGTTTGCAAACGTATACGTGCACGTACAATTCCAGTTCGCCAGCGTTCGCTGTATTACGGATCTTATAACTTCCTGATGAAACGTTCCAGTTGACCGGGATAGCGAACTCTCAGGGCCAAAAGAGCAGGCAGTTTATGGAAATGTCATTCGTTGGCTACTTCTCACGTGACAATTGGAGTGACACTCTGTGAAGGATGCAAGTTCAGCGTTCTGCTGCCAGAGGGTGTCACAATATTCGCGAGAGAAAGTCAAATCTTTCAACCATGGCCGTGAGAAATCGACAAAACAGAGAGCAAATTCACGTCGAATATCGCCAAATGTTATTTTAAAAGAATCTAGGTGTTCTTTTGCGATATTTTCACAGTAACACTGACAAGAAGTTATAAGAATCCCTGCATAAGTTTTCAATAATATCAGTATTAGTAAAACTATTATTTGTTAATAAGTAATATTCAACGCAAGAAAATTTAAAAATACATCAATATTTACCTCTAATTCCCAACAGAAAATCTACATATAATTATTGCCAATTAAATGAATATGTTACTCTTCTCACTTGATAATAAAATACTTGAAATTTTCACCTAGATGCGCATTTATTCCATTTCTCACAACATCCGAAAAATTTTACAACCACATGAGAATCGAGTACCGTGGGAGATGGACGCCATTTTGACCAACGTAAAAACCTTCGTGTCCTTTTGCGGGTGAAAAATCGTAAAAAAAAAACGCACACTCACATTTAAGTTGAAATGAAGAAGTTTCATAAATCATTTCATGCGATAATTCACGTAGTTGTCCATTTGTGTGAGTGTGTGTGAAAAATAACCGTATTTCACTGCAGTCGTTGAATAAGACTTTTAGAGGTTAGAAAAATACATTAGCTGTTTTAATCTGACATTGCAATGTCTAATATACATCGACATTTCACACTAGTTACTAAATGCCTTCTTGAAGTATTGATTTCGTATGGCTTAGCTTGTATTTCAGATTCTAGGATTTTTATATAAACTATATATTCCTCAATTTCAATAGTTTTACGTAGCAAATCATTGCTACAATATGCCAATATGAATATTACAAGAAGAATATCTTCTATTCCGGTTATATGATTCCAACCAACTTTGACATTTTCAAAGATGCGTAACTTATGCCCAGTTGCCCAGACAAAGTTTAACTCGAGAATCGGAGATTCTAAGTTCGCTAGCATTTTAGACTGAAAGGGAGAGTCGTTTCTAAGACGTGAATTAGTTCTATGTACATCGTTGGAACTCAAGTAATTGAGAAAAACAAAATTGTTGGTTTCGTCATAGCAATATTTTAGTTCTAGAATCATCCATTTTTTAATTGAACCACATCCGAGCAACCGGGCATAATCTTGTGAAATATTAAATACTATAATCTAAAAAAAATAATCCCGTCAAAAGAAAAAATAATTCCAATATCCATTGCGCAATGAAATGCAGCTTTACAATTTTTCATCAATAATACACCGGTCCAGTTTGATGTATTTACCGGTGATTTTCGCTTAAGTACGACAATCGACCTGCAACCGATTAACCGGAAGCAAGTATCGGTACTAGCAGACTACTATAGAAAATCCTCTGTGGGACATCGATAAATCCGACCTGGAGCGCGAACATGCAATGTATCAGGCAAAAAAAACTCTGTTCCATCGTAATTCAACGGCAGAGGACATTGTTCCCACACTGGATTTAATTTATCAAAAAGGAAATCACAAAAACGGCGCATGCGTAATGGAGAAAACAAGTGAATTCGAATATTGCCTTTCTTTTGCTTAAAGTCTGATTTGTATTTTTGATTGGAACCCACGTGAATTCCGATTTACGAAATAAATGTATAATATTCAAATATATATATATATATATATATACATATATATATATATATATATATATATATATATATATATATATATATATATATATATTGCATAATTGCTCAACATAAACTAACGCCCAAGTTTCAAATTCGTTCTGTTAATATGTGTAATTTTAAATTCGCATTAACCCACAATAGGCCTTGAACATTAGCATTACATTCGGTGAAATAATTCCCGTAACGCCAATTACCAGTGCTAACAACGCAGATATCTCTCCCATAATTAACAAAACCATTATCTAAATTCCTTCAACGTAGTTCACAATTAAATTATATTCGCACATTAGCCCGAGACATTTGACGTTTTAGTTTTCATATACCTACATACAATCTAACTATTCGTGAAGTCCAATAACAATTGACAATTCCGCAATTGGTTGCTAGGATAAAACAAACCGTTTTTGTTTACTAATAAACAATTGACTTATTCAAGTCGTAACGTTCATTGTTAATTAATGACAGAAAACGAAAATTAAAACGGAATGAAATTTGTATAAATGCGCGTTTTAGCATCTTCTTGTTATCTTTCTTTCGCATTATTTATGTTTTCTAATTTCCGAGTTAATTAACTTTTTGAAAGTCATTGTACGTTTCTTTTGAATTGAATCTTGTATAGCGTAACTGTTTACTAGAATCGATTTTAGAATAAGGCGTTATGAAAGAAATTGTGTCACTATGTAATATCTCAGAATTGGTATTTCTAAGAATATTCTTATTACTAAAGTTTCTGCAATTTCTAAACACATCGATTCAAAGCAGTTTACCTTAAATGAAAAATAAATAGGAGTATATTTTAATCTCGTTTTTATATTCCCAGATTCATAAACACAAATCTCTAATATCCAGTCACGAGGTTCAATTAAAAAATCATTGATTCTAGAATTAAATCGTTCCTAGGACATAACAAACTATTTTCTTATTGTCACTTATTTGAATTTCAATGAATCAACTAATTGGCGTTTTAAAAACGAATCTCGATTGAATTCTAGAATGAAAACAATTCTAGAATCATTCGATATTTTCATGGAGTAAGTCAAAATTATTTCTCGCAGTATTCTTTACAGTGAAATCATAATTCGAATTTTCCGAAAAACAAACTATTTTTCCGTGCATCAGACTTTATTTGTGTGTACCCCTCCGTAATCAGTTATCTGGTATGTCTGATAACATGATAGCAATCACTAGGGTCTGCTCGTAAAAAAAAAACCCCGAAGGGTATCTCTGTGCCTTGCAAATACAGCCGCACTAAAGCTACTATATACCGGAAGAGCCCAAACTTTACGAGGCGTCGTCCACTCGCTAGAATGCAAAATGGCGAATTTTACATAAATTGCAGCAATGTATTTTGAATTTAAAATGAACCTGCCTGACAATAAATTTAGCGAATTATACTGTAAACGAAATAGAAAACTAAAGTATATGAATATTATTCATGTAAAGTAATGTGATTATTTGAAATTCTTCAGAGATATTTCAAAGGTTTTATGTGTTGATATTCGTTCGGATTCTAAAACATTAAGTTCAGTTAATTTCACAAATGAAAACGAATAATATCATAAACAAACTAGAACATTACTATTATTAGAAATAATGAACAATATTATTCAATACACCAATAATTTGTATCTTTTATATCTTTGTTTTTAACAATATGTTTTGCTTTCAAAGGACACACAAAAAAACAACAAAGTACTCTTTGCTTGATTTCATTTTCTATATATTTTCTTTCTTTTTTCGTATACCGTGTGTGTTTTGATTTTGTATTCTTTGGCATTGTCGTTTATCCGATAAACCATTAGTTGAGAGAATCCTGAAGGCAATTTACGAACTTTTCCTTTGATATATATATACGCACCAATATGTAGAGACGTGCCTTAAAATTATCCAATTTTGTATAACAGAAAGAATACTGTTCGGTCAAGGCCGATAGTGTTCCTGAACAATAAATGAAGAAAATAAATTACAATTTACTGCCAAACAAATATAACAATAGTTATAATAAATATCAATATAATCGTTGATAAATAGCCACGGTGAAATCGTCTTCTTTGATATTTCAGGTACTCTTACGTTTATCTTATTGCTATTCTATATCGTTATATGAATTGAAAATCACTTCAAGAGTCTATTATTTCTCGCCTGAATCAGCACAAGAACAAATTCATTAATTGGCAATTGAAATTTCGGTTCGTAGTTTTCTATATAAAATTAATTATAATCACGGTCGGGCTTTAAAATCGTCAGCACTTTCACTTTTAAACAGAAATCTCTCGTGATAACCAAATTAATTAACCTACCAGCATTGACTCAAGTTGTCCGCTCTATACAAATAATGGTCACAACTTACACCCTCAACTGCGCTTTGTACAAATACCGAGTCGAATACAAAACAATCGTGACGAGAAGTAAATGAATACGTGTGTGTGTTAGTAATAATTAAACATGTTTCGTTAACCACGGTTACCCGTGCCGGGTAACCCGGTTACACGTGGTTACCGATTCGGTGGCAACCCGGCTACTGGTGATTACACGTACGAGACTAACCTGGTTACTCGTGTTGGTTCGCAGGCATCCCAGTGACAATCCATTCTACAGCAACATTGACAGCATGCCGGACATTCGACCACGACGAAAGTCTATACCGCTGGTCTCTGAGCTGGTAAGTCGCCACGTAATACCCGGTAATACGACACTGTTTAACAATTACATGTAACCAACATACACATATACATATATTGCTCGGATTCTCCCTTTCCTGAACTGTCCAAATACTGCTTTGGTTTGGTGTAAATGCAAATAGATTTATTGACAATTGCCCAAGACTTAGTTTTATTTCAAAAGCACTTTTTAAAATTTTTCTGGAACCAATGGGAAAAGACGGGATTTATATCTCATGTGGGAATTTGAACGGGTAGAATCACAAGTAACGGGCATCCGTGCTACATGTCGAAAGTGCACGTTTGTAGTAATTCCTTCAGACTTGTCCGATTGATAGGTGATCCCCTGGGCCTTGGGGGTGGCTATTGCGTCCCTCTTCCCTTCTCTCGCTACTCCCCAGGGAACCGGGCAATCAACCAGAAGTCTGTACCTCCTGATTAATCCGGGCAATTATGTGATCAAAGCTCCGTAGGGATATGTGTGTGGCGGGTGGCATCACTCGAATGTAATTTGTCAAATTAACGATTTTAAAGGACCACGTATTTCATTATTTTTGCACTATAGAAAAAAGAAATTATTCTTCAGAAATCTTTGGAAGTTCTCGAGAGAAAAAAGTAATTTTAGTTATTTATAAACTATTCAAATTATTAACAATTGAATCACAGAGCACAAACTAAAGTAGATTATAAAATGTAATTTAATAAAATTAATGCAACATTATTTAACTCCTTCTGCAGTATAGCTTAAGTTTACGATATAGTACTGCGTATATACGAGACAAGCTTATTTTGAATTACTAATACTTTTTATTTCCATTTCAAATCGTGATAAGATCTGTTTAACATGAAATTGTATTCCGTAGCTCTAATAATCTACACGTGATCAATATATTGCGTTGTTTTCAAAATAGTATACATATTTGCGTGTTAAGAACAATGAAAGTTAAATGAAATATATGCATCATGTAGCTTTGTTTGCCTACTAATCTTTGATACTACTTCACATATCCTTACAGAGCTTCCTATATACAATAATAATTAATACATTTTTCTTCCAGCAACTCACAGATAAATTACAGAAAGAAATGAGCAAAGTATTGTATTGTTATAACATCATATCGAATACAATATTTTCACTTATAAATCTGCACACTTTTATTCACCGTTTTTATTACTTCGACATCATTTCTCATTCGTTTATCATCACCATCATCTTCTTCTGTTTCTCCAACAGTTCGTATCCAATCACAGTATAAATAACAGCAAAGCGAGTGTGTTTCGCTGTGGTTGGTGGATTCGTTTGTTTGTTTTACCTATTAACTGTGCCGATGTGTGTATTTTATCATTGTACGTCCTTTTTATCTTATTCGTATTTGGTTCTATACATAGATTTATCCATATTTTCATTCTGAACAAACACACCCAATCTGAAACGTATTGGATAAATAGAAAATGGAATAATTTTGTCCAATGCTGAGTCTTACAATTTTATTTTACACCCTAATTGAAAAAGCTACATTCTAATATATTAAATTTTTTTAATGTATTTTATAAAAATAAAAGCAACTATTTTACACAAGAAAATAAATTTTTTGTTTAAAATAAAACTTTGAACGACAATAATGCAACTAATCCATTAAGCTGACCCATTTTTAATCGATTCAGATTCCATTAATATTTTAAAATATTTTCCTACATATACATATCTATCTATCAGATTAGCGATAATAGAAAATTAATGACAATTTCCAGGTCAGGTCAAGCAATGACATGCAATCATGAAAATGCATTTATCCGATTATCTTTTTTTGTTTTGTTGAAACAAATAATGCAAATACATATAAATCACTTAATGAATTTGCCCTTGTCTGACATACATTCCCCTTCCTGGTAATTCTACACTCACTCGAGTGTATAACTAATAATAAATTTATTTAATAAAAAAATCTGAATCATTTTTATCAAAGCTTCAAAATTGTCTGGTTGTGGTTGAGCAACTTTCAATATAAATCATTATATGTACAGGTAAAAAATGTATAATCGTGTAACATACATACAGATATACGTATATAAAAATGTTTACGAATTTCCGCATCTGCGTGCAATATTGGAATTGAAACTGTTCCACTTGTATCAAATCCAATATGTTTTAGATTGAGTTTGTCAGAGTGAACAAGTTTTATTTTTCTCTGAATAACCTACCTCTCGTTCCTGTAGAAACAGTATAATGAAATCCAATTCAACTTATCTGTATTTTGCGTGAACCTATTGTATTCCGTAGTTATTGGCAACGATGAATATCAACAAGAAAATCGAACGCGTTCGTTTAGCCTATATTTCCCATAAATGTATTCATTTATTAATTTCCATTTAACTTGTAGCTTTCTACGTTCTTGAATATTATTCTCTACCATCAATAGAATGGTTCTTACGCAGAAAAGTATATTATTTATTCTGTAACAGTCTAATGAGAAAATAATATCAGAGCTTTTCATTTTATTTGCTAACAAAACGAAGAGAATAATAGAATACCTGAAGATAAGACAAATGTAATTGTTACCAATATAACGGCAAGAAAAATATTCGCATTTTAAATTCTCCGTTGCCAAAGAAAATTTATATAATTAAATACATGTTTATATAAAAATTCTGCGAATTACAAATTCTCCAATAAATTGCCAATAACGACCATGTTTTCAATCAGTGTCCGATTGTGTATGTATACACCGTCTGAACCCATGTGTGTGGAATCGGATTGAGACATTTGTGGGCGTGGAGTTGGTAATTTTAAAAGGCATCTGATTTGTGCAATATTATACCGGGCATTCCAATGAAATCGGAGACATCATATTGAACAGTTTTTAATTCTGAACACTTTGAAAATGTGCTACGCACGTAATTTTTCTATGTTAATTTCGTATGTGGTAGATTTCATAGGGTATCCGGTATATTTTCGACAGTTGAGATTCTAAAAATTGTGAACTCTATGGCACTCGCACTTGTATACTCCAGCTCTGCATTTGTACTTGTTTATCCTATTGATGACTGTGTACCCTACCCTACCCTACCCTACCTATTGTATCCAGATTCGTGTGAGATGTTGCCAAACTACTAACTTGTGTGTGTTATTTGTTCTCTGTTTGATGGTTTTGAACTGCGTGGCTTCACCTCTCCGACCATCAGGTGCTCAAGGTACTAATCTTCAAACTCTTCCTTCCAATATTAACACACACAAACAGTGCTTCTAGCGTGCTCGTACACATACACACATTCACTCACTCATATACGTACGCCTAGTCTCAGAGCATCCAACTTTGCATGTCATTTTCTAAATTCACAATCTTGCCATCAAAAGATTACGAGGGCAGAAACAGAGATGTCTCAGAAAATAACGTGCACATTATTTAACGTTAAAAGACTTGTGTATTGTGTGCATATTGTTCTGGGACAGCCTGTAGTAATTGTAGTACATGCATTCTTATAATACAGACTGTCTAGCAAATACTGAACTTATCAACAATTAGAAAGCTAGTTAGTTATAATCAGAGCTAGATTTTTTTTTTTATTTCAATTGAATCTTTTCTCGGAATTCCACTCTATATAAGCTTCTTTTATCTTATTTTCTCTAGATAATTTACTAATACAAGTATATGCTACGCATGAATCTTTCTTATAAATAATGTCTTCTAAATGTTCTTCTTTCGTTTATAATCGTTAAAATATCCGACTACTAGATTTCACAGCATTAACTAGAAAAGAAGAATTGCTAATTGCATTCTTTCATTTTAATTAGCAAAGTTCTCGCGTCATCTTCTGTCTGAACATCAATTAATTACTCTTAATGAAGTACAGATAATTACTCATTAGATCAAATCGAAAATTTCAAATTCATCCCGTCTTCAAACACCATCAATCTTCTACAATATATATATATATATATATATATATATATATATATATATATATATATATATATATATATATATAAAAGTAAATTAATATCAACTCGGCCTTGACGTTCATTTGTCTGTATATGCATCGTGATTGGCCAGTATGCCGCATGCTTAATAACCAGTTCTGTGCGCGCGCATGTTCAAACATCACCGCTTCATTCTTTTTTCTTTCATTTACTGAAGAATATTTCATTGATTTATTATTTAGATTATAAGTATGAAACGTGCATTTGTTTATTTATATATATATATATATATATATATATATATATATATATATATATATATATATATATATATATATATATATATATACTTGTAGGTATGTATATTTTATTACAGGTATTTCGTATTCAACAGCAAATATTAATTACATATTAAATAATTAACAATGTTCCGAGAATTAAAAATATTAATTAAAATTGTTTTACACTTTTGTTATTATTATAACATATACAATTATGAAATACTCTATATTTGGAATTAATTAATAAAAAATTTGGTTAACATTCTACATTATTAACTTTTAAATAACACACTATCCATTGTGTTTTAGTATAGTTGTACTTCATCGTGATGTTTAAATTTTTCAATATTAAAAGTTGCCTTTCGACCTTCGACATTTTACCCCGGAATACGGTGCAAAGTGATAAAATTCAGGAAATTGAATTATGTACCCCTTTATAATATGATATATGTTAATCGTATGCAGTAGCGGCGAGTATAGGGTAAGGTGAAAGGGGTTACAAGTAAAATATATGTCTAAAATAGTATATTAAGTGTTTATTAGAATCAAAATAAAACTTAACCATATTTCGTCACAGAAAATTTAGTTGTATCTAAATTAAATATTACTATTATGATAAATTTACACGAAACAAAATTTTCTCCCATATATTATGATAATAACAGCAAATTTATATCACTTTTAATCATTCAGCGTATAATTCGCCATTATAAATGATATTTTCCAAACTCATCACCAACGTCCGTGTGCCGCGTGATGATTAATGTATTTTCTTCGCACAACAAACTGCGTAATACGACACACAGCAGCAGTTCTGGTGAACATAACCTCAATATTTCCATTTTCATCATCGCTAGCTTCTGCGAACGGTTACGTCGTGCTTGCCCCGTTCAGTATGAATCTCATCGCCGCTCATTGTATATAATATGGCCGCTAGTTCACTTCGTACAACGATCCACGATCAGTTATGTTTTACCCGGTACTAATCCTGTTGGGGTTTGATTGTGTACACAGACAATGGCCGCCACCAAACGTAATGCTGGGCTGACATCTGCCGTACCGCGGGCAACACTCAATGACGAGGAGTTGGTGAGTACCACTAAAGACTGTGCGTGGAACGTTACTCTTGCATTTCATATTTTATGTTTGACAATGCGAAGAATGGACTGGTAAGTATGTAGTCACAAATGAACAGCAACGTAGTTTCGAGAACGTTACTTTAGCGAGCATCATAGAATATGCAGGAATTTGGCGTGCAAATCATAATTACATGATGAAGAATCACACACGATCGTATTTGCTAGTGTATATATTATTTGTGTTTTCACTTTCAACAACTGATAACACGCCAAGTTCCAAGGATTCTATGCAAAGAATGGCATTGTAGAAGTAATTACAGTACAGAAAAAAACAACAACCCCAGCAATTTGAAGCTTTTTTGGATTAAATCATTTGAAAATTGGTTTTTTCCATTTTTTTATTAGCAGGCTAGTTATTTATCAGTTCATCTTCGTAGAGCGTTTATAGTTTTACGGCTGATTTTTAAGATGCAGTTACTTGGGTGTAATTTATCAGGTCATCCGGGTTTCCAAGAACAACACACTAACAATATCGAAACTAAATTCTGCTTACCTGTTGCCATAACCATTAATTGTTATTGTGATTATTGATATTTTGATTCGCGGATTAACATTGGAACTCGTCCTAGAAACCCGGCATTCAATCAACACAATAATATATATATATATACAGGTTGTTCCACATAACTATATACGAATTTAAATACATTTAATCGTTAATATCTTCTCTTTAGATGCTATCAAATTTGCAACGAACTTTTTCAAAGCACATACAAGTCACGTAAGCTGCTAAAAATACCACGAAAAAGTGTTTTTTTTGCGATTTCTCGTATAAACGAAAAACAATTAAGATATCATCTTCAATTCAGTACAAGCGCCAAGCTTTCAGCTTTCACAAAATCAAGACAACTATAAATTCTGAAGTTTTTGTAGTATCAGGCCGGAAGTAGCTTTTTCTCTGTGTGTGTATTTATTTAAAAATAAAACGAACGCTTAAGTAATAATAATATTGAAAACATGTGTTTTTTTGCTTAAACAAATGAAATTATGTTGTATGTAGGGGTACAATTTAGGTTGAAAAAATTTTTAAATCACAAAACGCAGATCGATTTTGAAAAGAACACAAAAGGTCAGGAATGTCCTAAAGGGTCTTTTTGGTTTGGTAACATTTAATTAAAATGCCAGCTTTGTAAATACAATATGCTTGTTTTCGACATTTGTTACAAACAGCAATTAATATTAAAACAAAAAGAAAATAGTAGCCTTGTTGCATTGGCATAAAACTGTATATTTTCCTTACAGTAAAAGCTTAAAGCGTATTAAATGTGTACAATTACTAGTAAAAATATACATTTACAAACTTTACAATATCCTACCTATTTCTTGTCCTACCGTGCAAAAATCTACCCTACAAGGAATATATACGTTTACTAGTACATATTTGCAAACAATAACTGTATTGATGCTTTTGCAGTAACATGTATAAATTGTATTATTTTAAATTTATATTATAATATTATTCCATTTTACATATGATAATTCTTCACAATTGAACTACTTATTTTGTTACATAAATCAATGAACGTCATGTGTTATGTTTCAATAATAATAATTATGCGAGTATTAATTCAATACAGTACGCCTAGAAATTCTGATTCAAGTCACAGAACAATAATATAGTGTGTCAAATGCATTGAAATTAATTTATTCATACATTATGCATAATTTGAAATGTATTAACTTTATACAGAAATTTACATACGGCGAATATTTGCACTAGATTTCGCTCTGTTGTTATTCATAGATAAAAATAACACTAATGCAGGCATACGAACATACGAATAGTCACACACGTACATACATACATACAGACATACATGTACAAATCCCCAAAATAAACATGAATATATTACTCTGTTTTAATATACGTTTAGTAACCGATTTTACTGGTAATATTCTTTCGTGCACCTCCTCTAGTGAACCACTAATTGAGAAGCACTGGAATCTATACTGTTAAATTAAAATTACGAAATTGTCATCACTGTTAAATATATTACTTCTGCATTATTCAACATAATGTAAAAATTAATCTCATACAAACATACAAAACTGACATCATACGCGTATAATATTAATATCATATTAACAGAGCTCCATTCAAAATTGTACAATGTTATTTCAAACTAATATTATAGGAGTACTAATTTTCACGTGGAACAATCTGTAACTATATTTCCGTGAAATGTTTTATACCATGTATCTAAAACGCGGATTCAACTTGAATCCGTGATTCAACATCAAACAATATCAAAGCGAAACAACATTGTTTACCTGCTTAGTAACGTAAACGATACACGCGGACAGATTCGATATTGTGCTGTTTTGATTGGCGGATTTAAGTTGAACCTGCGTGCTACAAAACCCGGCATATGTTTTAAGCTAAAATTATTTTTAAGTTTTACCCATAGAGCGTGCTAAAAATAGATCTAGGATAGTTTGTTTTTGTAATGCACGAGGTATATAAGAATTCTCTATAACCAAAGTTAAAGAGAGAGAGAGAGAGAGAGACGGTATCTCTGTTAAAGAGGGACTAGGTGAGTTCTCTCAAGAAATCGTAATGGATTTTATTAATTGAAGCAAGCGCACAAATGTCACGAAGCTAATTATTTGTATTCATTGGTTATTTATAAATAGCGGAATGAACTTTCATATGTTTGATATTTGTACATCGCGAACGGGTTTTAAATTCCAGTGTGAATGTGCAGTTTTGTGTTCTGTAGTGGTGTGTTGGATGAATGGCTTCAAGAGGTATATCAATAATACGTATAAAGTACCGAAAATTTGAAAATAACGAGAGATAATTTAACACGCTACCCCCGTCTGCTCTCCAAGATAGTTCCATCTCTAGTTGAAGGCGTGTCGTTCGCGTCCCGTGTCACTCTTAAACTACCTTAAACCCTTCTATGTGGTTTGTGCAGAAAATGCACGTGTACAAGAAAACCCTGCAGGCGTTGATCTACCCCATATCAAGCACAACGCCCCATAACTTCGTGCTGTGGACCGCAACCTCACCGACGTACTGTTACGAGTGCGAGGGACTACTATGGGGAATCGCACGTCAGGGTGTACGGTGCACGGAATGTGGCGTGAAATGTCACGAAAAATGCAAAGACCTGCTGAACGCGGACTGCTTGCAAAGTAAGTGTAACAACACATCGGTTCCGAATAATTCAATTGGAACACATAACTCAATAACGCAACCTCTGTCTCCTAACCTCATTTTCAAACCGTCACCTCACACTACTGCCATCTGGTGACAGGCCCGGGAACCACTTACTGCATTGTAGTCCATCATGACCGGCGCGCGCGCGGTATTGTTTATTCATTATTTCAAATGTGCGGTGTTTCTGACGTAATCAAGTCAGGTTATGGTTCGTTCGTTGTCATGTATCTTAACCGCAATTGTTTCCATGACTACAGTGTATGTACAGCGAGATACACACGTTATTAGGCTATCGTTTACGTGAAAATTGTATTGAGTTTTTTTTTTTCCCACAAACATACATATGCACAACATAAATTCAAACATAGATGTAAGATAACACAAACGTTAAATTTAATATTTAATATTTATTACAAATACATATGTACGTATATTTATTACACTTTGATGATCTTTACTATAAATCAAAGTTGAATCTATTTTAAATATGTTCATATTATTAGTTCTTATATATATATATATATATATATATATATATATATATATATATATATATATATATATATATATATATATATATATATATATATATATATATATATATATATATATATATATATATATATATATATATATATATATTCAAGTAACAAGCCCCTCCGACTATTTAGTGCCAGAACATATTCATATTTCACAACTAAAAGCTCTTCCATGCCTTGTACTTGAACACATCAAGCTTTAAATATGACTCTACTAGCATACTTTGTCACCATTATACATTACATTTTATACACAAGAACACACTTTACCTTTTACCTTTGCACCATAACCACACTCTGACGCATATAATGAGAATTCATCTAAAAACTTGTGACAATATTCGTAGGTTCATTGCTTAGAACAGTTACTACTATGTTAAACTACATTTGAAACACTGTTTCCAAACGTTTACACTCCGTTAAATCGTATTTTTAATGAAATAACATTAGAAGTGAGAGTGTAATGGCGACATCTGTTTGTTTGTTCCATAAACGATATACTCTGTTGGTGATTATGTTTTGGAAAATATACAGTAATTATAGTACAGAATAATAGTGTAGATACTGTTTAATACTATCTATGTTATGTTATACTTATTACTGTGCACACGTGTGCATGTATAAGGGACATGCACGAGTGTATCGTGGCTCAACATCAAACCACTCATTTATTATTTACAGTGTATGTATTGCCGAGGTAGCACAACACATGAATAATGACACATGTAATTTCAGTTATTACATCGATTTTATGTCATTAACGGGCAATGCACAAACCATTTTATCGTCCGTCAGAAGGAAATGCAATGAATTATTTTTATATTTGAATCATCATCGTCAGTGCTTTTGATGGATTATCAATAATACACGTTTCAGTTCCATGCCGCCCATACATCTCTTACGTTTTCTTTCATTTATTTCGACAAATAAACACAGTACTACCCCGATTGTAAAACAAGGTCATTCTAACACCCGGTGTTAGAATGACCTTGTTTTCTATAAATTGGTTCATAATTTCCGTAATTGTATCTTCACGAGCGAATCGTAGTACATTTGACGCTTTTTGGTGGGGTGTTACTATATAAATCGATTATTCTCCCAAGTGCTTCCACATTAATTTCCATTCACGAGTCGCCACTGACAATAACGAATCACTTTTCTTGCACCGATTAACTGCTTTACCGGTTCTATCGTTACGACATGTGATAACACACTTTACGTTCCAAAATACGCTTATCTGTGACACTATATATCATAAAACACACACACACACACTATCATAACTTCCACTCCACTAGATAAACCCCTTAATGCTTCCAGTGATTATTAATTTCATCGGTCGTTAAAGTTGCCCTTTTGTAGACAGCAACCCGCATTGCATAATTGTTGTACGTGTTGCAGAACGGTTGGTTACTGAATTATTACGGGGGTCCTATTAAATTTAGGTTTATACTGTTAATTTATGCGCGCGAAAAAAAACGCAAAAAAATTACAAGCAATTATAAACGTTCGTTTATCTCTCTGTACAGGAGCCGCGGAGAAGAGCAGCAAACACGGAGCAGAAGATAAAGCCAACAGCATCATCACCGCCATGAAGGAACGCATGAAACAGCGGGAACGTGAGAAACCCGAGATATTCGAGCTTATCAGGTAACAGGTTCTTCTATACTGTCTAAATGCACACTTGTGCAATACAAACAAGTTATTTGTCGTTAACCTTAAGGATTCCAGCATATCAACACCGTGTCTCCTCAAGTCAAGGCCGAGTTTAATGATTCTTCTTCGTACATGTATTTCAGGTTATGTCGTAACAGTGAAACTGCGTGCAGTTCAAAATGTTTTTTTTTTTTCATTGTTTTATAGCGAGCAACTAGTTTATAAAACTGTGTTGATATTGTAGGTGTTCCACTCTCGTCTATTGAATTACTTTAGAACACATCAGGCGTGATCCAAATGAACAAATTAATATTTTATTGATATTTTCATGTCATATACCAAACTAACATTAATTAATATTTTTTTTTTACTGAAAGCAATATTTTTATCAAAGTTTTGTTAAATGATATTTTATATTTAACCATCACAATTTGTAAAACAATAATTGTTGAGTAAAAGTTTTTCAAAATTTTTTTGTAAATGTAACTTTATTTTAAAACAAATTATTGTTTCAAATACCATATATAACGAGAATATTATTCAAAATCCAGTAACGAGATATATACTCCCGGCTGGTTGTTAAAAACATTAATTCATATTTTTTTTTTTTTACTGAAAGCAATATTTTTATCAAAGTTTTGTTAAATGATATTTTATATTTAACCATCACAATTTGTAAAACAATAATTGTTGAGTAAAAGTTTTCCAAATTTTTTTTGTAAATGTAACTTTAGTTTAAAACAAATTACTGTTTCAAATACCATATATAACGAGAATATTATTCAAAATCCAGTAACGAGATATGGACTCCCGGCTGGTTGTTAAAAACATTTACATCAACATTGTTACTCTCGAATTTCATTTTGAATTATGTCAGTCGAGAGTTTTTACCCGTTTGGCAATTTTAAAATTCATATTAATCGTGCTACGTGGCATTCCGACATTTTCTCTCCCTTTCTCGCTCATTTTCTCTTTTTCTTCATCTATCTGCTCGTTCTCTCTTTTTTCCTCTTTATTACTTCACTCTCTCTTTAACGTCGTCTCTCTACTTACTTCTATTTCATTATGTGTATCGGACAGAGCGAGAACTGGTGGGAATGTGGAGCCTGGGATAATTCCCATGGACCCCGTTTCAGGCGGACAATTATTGAACAACTTTTTTCGAGTTTTAATCAACGTCACTTACAAGATATAAACCCCAGCCATACTTCAGTTGTCTACTATACGCTTTTCCCCTCTCCTCCTAGCACTCCTCACTCAGAAGTAGAACATTTGCATACTATCTGCGTTGCAAATGGCTCGACGCACATTCAAGAGACGAAATGTAAATGGATACTTTTTTTACACTTTTTCTGATTCTCTTACAGATTTTATGCACACTTTCTCTAAAAGTGAACCTATTTGCATTTCATTATCTGTAGCGTATGGTAGAATTTTTTTTTTCAGATGTACGCTTAGCAGAATACAGTATTGAACAATTAGCAATTGGTAGAATTGTCCAGGACCATGGTGACATGTATTTTTCAATATTTCCCAACATTCTCTATTCCCAGTTTCTTTACCATATTTCATTGTTGATTAGTAGTAACGTGTGTATTGGCATATTTGTATGTATTATGTGAAATGTATGAACCACGTAATCTAGGGCCGTATTCGGGGTAGAAGATAAGAGCCATGCGGGCCACATGAAGGCTGTAAAACAGTCCGTACTAGATGGAACCTCCAAATGGTCTGCTAAGATAGCCATCACAGGTTTGTCTGGCCAAAGCCGCCCCTCCATACCTACCTATGTCTATCTCTATCTCTCTCTCAATGTCTAAACATATCAATGTATATCTATGATTTATAATGTGTGTTATTATCATAATTTAGACACATATATACCTGGGCGTTCCTTGATCGCGTAATGAATCAAGAGTGTTTAGTTTGTTTGTACTGTTCTCACTAGAGTGATACACACACGCGCACACACGCAAACTCGACAAGCGCTAGACCCAATGATGAATGTACCCTATGTGTGTGTGTGTGCGTGTGTGTGTATGTCACTTTGTGGAAGGCTTTGCTATTTTCCGCACTTGCTTACTGATATATTAGTAGCACCACCAGTATTTGATCGATTCGTTGTTCATAGTGTATACCTACATGATTGTTGTCTATATACAAACAGTACTAACACTAACTAAACAATCTTCTCAGATACACACAGTCCATTTTCTGTGGATGTTTGATTGTACTCCGCGGCCGTCGTCGCTTTTGTCCATCAAACCAACCCCCAAGTCCATTTGTTCATGCAACTTTCGGTCAATTCATCCAAATTGCAATCCATCAACCTATTCATAAAAGTACATCTATGCATTTATCCATAAGGCTGTCTCTCCATTTGTCCATTAATGCATCCAACTCTGCATTTCTCTAGGCATCTATTCCTCCATTAAAGTCTGTGTATCCAGTCCAGTAATTGTCTTCTCAACTGTATCATTCCCCAAGTCCACCAATTTATTCAAACATATTTCAGTTTCTTCATCCGATCATACATTCATCGGTTGTAATTTCTCCTTTTTAACAGTCAATCTACTGGCCATCTTCCTATCATCTCATAATTTCAAAAATCCCTTTTATTCATCCACTCACATTTCCATCTTTCTTTTATATCCATGCGATCAAATATTGTATTTCTAATTTCAATATTTGATGTTCCATTTCATTAATTGCCAATTTTTCGCCTATTTCCTCGCTTTCTGTTCCATCTTTCCACTTACGCACTGTTATTCCCTCGTCTGCTTCTTCTCTTTCGTTCAACCTTGCTCTGCTTTCTGGTTACTAGAGCTGTGCAAAGTGATATTTATTTCTGACGTACCCATCTTAATTAATCACATACACAGCAACCGAATGAGCGTGCGAACGCTTTTCACGAATACCATGTATCCAAGAAGAGAACAAATCATTTTATATCCCACGTAGAACATCACCTGCCGTAACATACATGCGTGCATGCGTGCGTGTTATTAACCAAATGTACACACCAGAAAGAGCTTTTGTTTCAACGTAGTGCGAAACATAAATTGCTAGGAGTGATGTTCCGAGTTGCGACGGGCGAAAGTACATATTCATTCCTGATTCAAGTTAAATTTCCTCTGTTCATAGTTTCAAGCTGTTATCTAGAATTTGGACATTGCTATCAATGAAGTACTCATCAATAAAATGACAACAACGAATTAATAATAAATGTCACTTTAGAAGACTGAAGGTTAAAAATGCCAACGCCCAAAATTCAAAAACCATTTTCTGCTTTTCCCCACTAACAAAGTATGTTACGATGTTTGTTATTATCGCTCTAACGGAATTGCAGAGATGTTCCTTGTTACCGGAAGAGTGTTCCGCTTCATATCCGGTTCCACAGTGTAGATGCAATGTGCTTCCAGTCAGTTTATATGTGTGGAGATAAGAAATGAAGATTGCAGTTTGCGTTACCATTGCCGATTCCTTACATTTCCTTCAGTCATCAAAAAGTATCTTCGAGATGTATCCTGTGTTGCATCGCATAATGACACTGGAGAGAGTCAGTCATTTATTTCGAATCATTATTATTAAATAACCAATTTTTAATTTATCAAAACTTGGAACACCAAATTCCAGTACCTGCATCCTAAAGATAAACAGTCCAACAGCCAAGAAAAATCCCCAACCTTCATAAACAAGACAGTCCATGGAAATTTACACAAATCATTTCCAAATATTGAATCTGCATAACCAAAATGTATTATTACCATTATCATTTATGACCAGCTTTCCCTGAAAACGCTACTAGAACTTAGACCAGCTTACCAGTTTTTCCCCAAAGCCCTACCAATGATCTACCATCAGCAGCAAGCCTGTCTCCCCCCCCCCCACCTCCAATCATTATAATGAAACTTGAGTGCCATCTCATAGCTCGGCTATATATCGCCTGTGTTTGATGTGGTGTTGTATTCGGTGTGTCTTGTTGTTTCCGGTGCCTGTTGCGACGCGCAGAACGACATTTTCAGTGGACCCAGACACACACATTGATTCAATAGAACAGGCCGAAGATATCAATATTGAGGGCACGTCCAAGTGGTCATGCAAGATAGCTATCACAGGTATTGCAAGCTGCATTCTATCGGGGAACAAGTGTTTTTTTATTTGTTGAGCCCGTCAATTACAACAACAACTACAATTACCGTTACGGATACGTACAGTATCTCTCTCGTACCACCTCTGTATTCAATCATTGTTGTGCCCAAGTCACGCCATCAGCCTGCAGTGTGTGAATCTTCAAATATCCTTTCCAAATCTTCAATTTCCTTAATAATCCTGTATGTAATCATCAGAACCTTGCGAAATACCAATACGGAAACAATTATATAAATCTTTGGCTCTGTTGGATTACATACATATTTCATTAGTGAACAAATTGTTTAGTTTTTTGTTTCAACCAAATGCCATTCACAACCCATGCCACCTTTTCTCAACAACCGTACATTCGTGCGTGTGCACCATTCTCTGGAATGAATTATTATCAATGTTCTCTTTCGCTGTCTGTTCTTCTCTTTCTCATTGAACGTATCGTTCAGTACACACGTACTTCTGTCATACTTTCTCTCTTGTTCTCTGTCTTTTCACTGCCAACAACTTCTCCATAAACGAGAAATGATTCTTGCCAGTTTTATTTTTGGCGATAGCTCGCCGTATACTTCAATCTCTTTCTATCTCGGCAACTTTCTATATCTCTCTATGCATCACAAGCATGAAAATTTAAGAAGGTTCTTGCATTAAAAGGTTTGATCGTAAAATTGAACAAACAATTTACAGAAATCTCAAGTCAATCGTTTCTCAGTAATCAAGTGTCGCTACTAACCACAAGACCAAACTCCAAATTTTCACTGTGTATTTTGCGAACAAACCCAAACGAATTCATTAGCACGATGTTTTTTGGGAATGTGTTTTTTAACTAAAAAGGCATTTGACATAGCACTACTTTTCAATCTCTTGCGATTTTCAGCATGATTGAAAAACTCTTAAAATTAATACCATATATTAAATAAAAACTACTTCTAAAGAAACACCCATCTGAATGTGGTGTTTTGTAAACAAAAAGGTTTGAACTAAAATTTGGCTACTCGCTTTAAATATTTGATTGGTATGATGATGGTTCTATTTATTACTATAGTGCGAGAATTTTAATTATATACTTATATGGCTCAGTATATTATTATGATACCCATAGAATGTAGCTGAAAGACCTGCTTTTGAAATTTTATTATTGTTACTAACCTAAACAAAAACCAACAATGTAGTTGTATCCATGCAACAAACAGGTAAGTTAGTAGTGACATCTGTTGTCAGAAGATCTAGTACGTTGTTTTGAAGAGAATTTTCTCCGACAACTACAGGGTTGGTTTTTAACGGCCCATAAATTTGAAACTACCGAATCAATTTTCAATTTCACATACACACAGTATCACCGTACACAATCTATTTCACTCTGCAAATGCTAGGTTAACTGCGATAATATTTTATAAATATTACCGTTCATTCTTTCTACAACATGGGCATTTGTATTTTTTTATTTTTCCTACATATCAAGCTAGTTTTTTTTGCACAATAGTTTACTGGTACACACATACACACACACACACGAACTAGCACTTGTATACTAAATACACTAATTTCTGAGACACTTATCTGTACACGTACACAAGGTAATAAGACACCTAATTCTTCTCTTAATATCTCGGACGTTTCAAGTGACATTTTGACAGTTACTTTTCGTACAAATCACACTGTTAATTACTGACAGAACTAAGACTTAACGTTATACTTTATTTTGACAATTACAGACAAGACTGGACTACTTGCAACATGCTTTCTCATTGTTTAGCGAATTTAATTATACGTAGATTTAGAAGGTAATATTAGCAACAACAAAATGTCACGCACTAATTCATGTTAGTTTAGCAAATTCAGACACTATAAATTAAAGTAAAATCGTATTCCCCTAATATCACAAGTAATTGTTTACACTTTGTATATTTACAAAATTAACTTATTTTATTAAAAATCCTCTCTATTGACCCCCCCCCCCCGCCCTCAACGATTGTTAATAAACGTTACTAAACAAAATGCTACTACTACTTTTATTTGTTGTTTTAACAGATGTTTTCCTAACCTGGTTACTAAGCATCTGTGTATCTTGAATTTGTTCGTAATGCCGTTGTGATGTGAATATGTATAACATAATGGTTGTCTTGCAGCATTTATTTGTGCCACACGCATAAGACCGACATGACGAGTGACTTTTCTTACTTCTGCTGCCGCTAATAAGCTCTTCTAGAATGTGCATTGAAATATTGAAACGATGTATATGATCATGTAACAGTATGTAATCGTAAATGTGGTGTGATGTTGGTTGTCGTTTGATATCTGCTTTAAAAACAAACTGCATGGACCTTTATTATTAGTTAACCTCTAAAGCCTTAGAAACTCCCACACGTTTTATTCTAAATCTAGTCATTCTTCTAGAGTTGAGTTCAATTAGAATCAAAGTTTATTTCACCTGTCATAGCAAAGAGTAGAGTATTTTTGGTTGATCCCGATCACGATTTCTATGGAAGGGCAATATTCAATGCGTTGTTTGAACTTATTTTTAGTGAAATGCGCACAAGGTTTAATCGCCAAGGACAAGAGTGGCACCTCGGATCCGTATGTGACCGTACAAGTTGGTAAAGTTAAGAAAAGAACTCGCACATTTCCACAAGAACTTAATCCAGTTTGGGACGAGAAGTTCTACTTGTAAGTGCTTCATGCAAGAGATACTTGCGCTGGAACTATGTGCATGAGACATTTGTGGAATTTTAATGTAAAAGTTTCACTTTGCTAACAAATATTTGTTGGTTTATTTTGTTAGTTATATCCAATCGCGCAGTGAAAACACGTAAAATTAATCCTTGTTGGATTTCTAGAACAATATTCAACTTAAATCTCGAATTAAAACGAAAATATCAAATTTATCAATGCAACATGGTTGATTTTGAGATATAAGTTGTACCTCGTCCTAAAACTACTGTTTCTTTTTTTTGGAGTTCTGCTAATCGAAAAATGCTGAGTTCATATTAATGCTTCTCGTTCTTCACATGTATCACATTATTTTCATTTCATTCTTACAGCGAATGCCATAATTCTTCAGATCGCATTAAAGTTAGAGTATGGGACGAAGACAATGATTTAAAGAGCAAGTTACGTCAGAAACTCACTAGAGAATCCGATGATTTCCTCGGTCAGACAATCATTGAGGTAAAGTAAACTTTGTTTAAAATCTCTTGCCTTGAGAATATTATCTATTGGAAGGTTTCGATTCGAAATGAAATTTTATTCCTATCGTAGGTTCGAACGCTTTCTGGTGAGATGGACGTGTGGTACAATTTAGAGAAACGTACCGACAAGTCTGCCGTATCCGGTGCGATTCGGTTGCACATCTCGGTGGAGATCAAGGGTGAGGAAAAGGTAGCACCGTACCACGTACAGTACACCTGTCTGCACGAGAATCTCTTCCACTATTTGTGTGAGGCGAACAGCGGTATCGTCAGTTTACCACAGGCCAAAGGTGACGACGCTTGGAAGGTTTACTTCGATGAGGCAGCAGAGGAGATAGTTGACGAGTTTGCAATGCGATATGGCATTGAATCCATTTACCAGGCTATGACGTGAGTCACGAAATTGGAAGCTATATCTTCACTGAAGGATTTACACATGTTTGTGTTTGTAGGCACTTCCATTGCCTTTCCACCAAGTACCTGTGTCCAGGAGTGCCCGCCGTGATGAGCATGCTCCTCGCAAACATCAACGCTTATTACGCACACACAACTGCATCATCGGCTGTATCAGCCAGTGATCGATTTGCAGCCTCCAACTTTGGGGTACGTACCAACAACATAACATTACCTGAACCAATGCCAGTTTAGAGGTTCTTCAAACCTTCAAAAATGCAATACAAATCATACAGTTTCTCAAAAGTTACCCAGAACTCCTTCCTAGTGTTTCAAATTTCCTCCGAAATACAATACAAATTTTGTAGTTTTTAATTTTTCCATGAAACATTAATGAATACTACAGTTTTTCCAGATCTACTTAGCCAAAACTCAAAATTCAATAGTTCTTTTAAAGATTGCAAAAATATATAAATTAGTGTATTTCAAGATATATGAGTATTCCGATTCTTTTTACAGAAAGAAAAATTCGTCAAATTGTTAGACCAGTTGCACAATTCGTTAAGGATAGACTTATCAATGTATCGCAACAATTTCCCCGCGTCCAGTCATGAGAAATTGATGGACTTGAAGTCCACCGTGGACCTTCTAACCAGTATCACATTCTTTCGGATGAAAGTCCAAGAACTTTCCAGTCCACCTCGTGCCAGTACGGTGGTGAAGGACTGCGTGAAAGCGTGTCTCCGATCCACGTACCAGTTCCTGTTCGAAAACACTTACGAACTCTATAACCGCGAGTTCCAAAGTGATCCGAATGAACCGAAGAGAGATCCCGAGGATCATGGTCCACGGTTAGACAGTGTGGATTTCTGGCACAAACTAATAGCTCTTATCGTTTCGGTGATCGAAGAGGATAAGAATAGTTATGGACCGGTGTTGAACCAGTTTCCACAGGAGCTCAATATTGGCCAGGTAATAAATATAGTCGTGTGATTATGATTTAAGCGCTATTCCTTTTTCGCAGGAATATTATTTAATGTACTAATACCCGGTTGCTTACGCGAGGTTTAATTCAAATGATTTTCGATTTGTTTTGAATCTATCATTAAACCGAGTTTCGTTTCTAAAACAAGGATCAGTTAATTCTTTATGATTCGGTGAAACGCAAATAATTGACATCATATAAATTCAGCAATGTTTAACAATAATTTTCGAAGATCACCATCTTTTTTATTAATCCTTAGTTATCTGCTGCCACTATGTGGAGTCTCTTCGCCGTGGACATGAAGTACGCGTTAGAGGAACACGAGCAGCACCGTCTATGCAAGTCGTCCGCATACATGAACCTACACTTCAAGGTGAAATGGCTGTACACGAACTATGTGAAGGACGTTCCACCGTACAAGGGTGCCGTGCCCGAATACCCGGCATGGTTCGAACCCTTTGTCATGCAGTGGTTGAATGAGAATGACGACGTATCACTGGAGTACCTGCACGGGGCCTTCAATAGGGATAAGAAAGATTGCGTATGTATCTGTTATCGAAAATGTAGTCCACCACATGACTTCCTAATGCCCAGTTTGTTGGATGAGATTCAATGTTAAATCATAGCTAGTACTGAATCTATCTACGTAGCATTACAGGTTATGAGGTCAAGTAAACGTGTTCGTTATTGACGATTCTGATTTGCGTCCTAGTAACTTAGAAACACAAATATATTTAGAATCACAATCGTAAGTCGACACATACATTATTTGCTCTTGCAGTTCCAAAAAAGTAGCGAACACGCCCTGTTTTCAAACTCTGTCGTCGACGTTTTCACCCAACTCACCCAGTGTTTCGATGTCGTCTCAAAACTGGAGTGTCCTGATCCGGAAATTTGGAAGCGTTACATGAAACGATTCGCGAAGACGATCGTCAAGGTGCTTATTGCGTACGCGGACATTGTCAAGAAGGAATTCCCCGAACATCTAAAGGAAGAGAGAATAGTAAGCCCCGTGCAACCGTATGCGTTTATTCAAACAGAACCCTATTCATTTCATTTTACAGGCATGTATCTTGATGAACAACATCCAACAGTTGCGCGTTCAGTTGGAGAAGATGTTTGAGTCGATGGGTGGTGAGAAATTGGAAGAGGATGCAGCGAATATTCTGAAAGAACTGCAACAAAACTTGAACAGCGCTTTGGATGAGCTGGCTATGGAGTTTGCTACAAGGTAAGATATATTTTACACAGTTTCCAATACGTATAATGTTTAATATCTTGTTGTGTGCTTGTAGTTTGGAACCACGTATCACTGCCAGCGTAAAAGAACTCGGCGATCTGCTGTTGGCTATCAAGGGTGGCGGTCAACCAGGCACCCTCAACCAGCCCGCTCAACGTAACGCCGTAGCCGTGGAAGCGGACGAGGTGCTGCGACCTCTAATGGACCTGCTGGACGGATCGCTATCACTGTACGCACAATCATGTGAGAAGACTGTACTGAAGCGACTACTCAAAGAACTGTGGAAGATAGTTATGCGAATTTTGGAGAAAACAGTAGTATTGCCACCCATGACAGACAAAACGGTAAGTTTATTTCTGTTGATTTATAACACGTTTGGATTTCCATCTTCTGTATGTTATATTAATAAAACTAGTTGTTACAAAATATACATTTATTATTAAATACACTTAATAACACATAGTCAAATATAACATTTATACATATTTATCAGTGCTTAGGATTTCGAAAGATCTTAATCCTAACCTGAAATATGGATATCCTTCTGCGTTGTGATGATGCTTCTTTAACTTCGCAAAAATAACTAATTATTTCACAATCTCTGCTGCAGATGATGTTCAAAAACCTTACGGACAACGCCAAGAACTTGGCGGCAAACGCAAAGATCGAGGATATGTCACGTCTATTTAAGAATCACATGACCGGCAAACAAGACGTGAAGAACGCCCTCAGCGGCGTCATGGACATCTCCAAGGAGGTGGAGAAGAATCTCTCACCGAAACAGTGCGCAGTGTTGGACGTGGCCTTAGATACAATCAAACAGTACTTCCACGCTGGCGGAAATGGACTGAAGAAAACCTTCCTGGAGAAGAGCGCCGAGTTGCAGAGTCTCCGATACGCACTGTCGTTGTACACCCAGACAACGGATACGTTGATCAAGACATTTGTCACGTCACAAGTGAACGAAGGTAAGCACTATTGTACTGCTTTCTATATTTTTCTTTTCACAAACTCTTTCACAACTTTACTATCTCTCGTCTATTCTAGTTTTATTTATTTCTTCTCAAACTTTATTCCTACATGTTTCCGAATGCAATATGTGGCGAATTGAATTAATATTATATTTCAAAGATGAAGTTTAGCCGGCAAAGTTTGATCATAACCTATATTATCCCATTGACATGATATAACCAGATTTCACATTGATCTACCATCTCAATCACCAATATATCCTACGCAACCACAAGTGACACTATATTAGTTGAATTTAACCCAAGTATGCCGGCTAAACAGCAATTGAACCGAAGCCGGTAATACGATATTATACGTAAACACATATTGTATTCTGAAATCACTTTCAAAACGTTTTCTTCCCATGAATTTTCTATTATTTTTAAATGTTAAGTTTACACAATCACCTTGCCAACATTTCTTCTGCAGTACTTTCACATCATCCATGAACTGTCCACACATGTCTTTCTTTATTATTGTATCTTCTCTCGTTTATTTCACTTTTAAAACTAGACTCTGATTAAATTTAAATTGTTTTTATCTTTCATTCCAACCCACTAATATCTAAAACCTCGACACACGCAACAAATATTGCGCTGTGACTTTCGGAACGACAGTACCGTTAAACAACAAAGAGACTATGCAGCAACGTGCGATATCGCTTGATCGCGAAGATTCTGAGAGCGGAATGGAAGGTTTGGAAGAGCCACTAAAGGCAAAAAAACGACGGGAAAGCCGGCAAGGTACACACTAACACACACATATCCAGCAACGGGTAACAACAATTCGTACCGCTGTGATCAACGCACTTATATATCTCTGCCTTGTCTCGGCCATTCGCTGTCTTTTAGCGCATCAAGTATTTTTGATGATTAGTGCCGCAAATCAACTGTAGAAAGCAGCAGCAGTAGTAGTGGAGTGCTTATAACATCTGTTCTTATTCTTATTATTTACAGTTAGCCAGTCTTTCGTCCAGTTTAACTGTGCATTGTATTGGTTCGTATTTCAATAAAAGTTTGACCAGACCAAAACTTTCACAAATTAATTAATGCGGAATACTGAGTAGAATTTCGTTTTGAGGTTACAAATAAATATGCGTCTACCTTTATTGAAACATACCCAATCATTTTGTTTAACACAATATTACATGTATATTCGAATACAAATCTACAGTATTATTAGCCTAGAGTGAGTCACTGATATTTAGAAATAGACTTCAATTGATTCACATTGCACCAAATGCACAAAATACATGTAATATACCTAGACATATATAATATTTAAACACTTGGCAACAGATACAAATAGTTATATTGTATCTGAGAATCAAGCTGACAGATTTTTAGACAAAATAGTTCTATTGCATGCGACATTAGAAGATTGTCACGATTTTGGCAAAACAACAAATTAGTGAAATATATTTTCAAAACATAGTTTTCTGAATGATATTATATCAACAATATATTTGTTAATATATAACTTGTACTAACCAATAATACGTATTTGATATAATATTTTTCAAACATCTTTATTTCGGTTTTTTCAGATATTTGCATTTTTCTATTACGATATTTACAATTTTTCGCATGCCTTTTCAAGTCGTAAATTACAAAATTTGATCAAATTCCTACCAGATTTCCAAGACATGAGGTTTAACTGCGAATTAAAACGAAAAATATCGAAGCAAAACTCTTATATGTTCCCACAACATTATTGCTACGTAAACGAATTCGTTATTGTTCATTTTGATTCACGGGTTCAACTTGTCCTAGAAACTTTGCATCAAATAAAGTTAATGAAATTGTTAAATTGTAAATATCTTTATACAATACTTTATGCTATAGGATTTAAGCATGTTAGTAAATATTTAGGATTGTTGCCGCATTCGAACGAAATTCACAGCAATTGTTCAATTCCAGGATTTGACGTTCCAGATACGGTTAGCACCGACGAGGGAAGCGTTGGCGAAGTGTCCATCCAAGTTGATTTATTCACACATCCAGGAACAGGAGAACACAAGGTTACTGTGAAAGGTACGTCCATTGTATGTAATATCTAACAAAAAGACGCAACAACGGAACCTAGCAAGTTGTAACTCCTGCATTATAGGGTAAATGAGAATTTCGGACGTAAAATTAATGCTAAATTCTTAATTTACACCCCGAAACCACCATTGCAATTCAATAGCGAAGAATGCATCGTGCTCCTCAAAAACTACTCAATGCAATGCGCACTATGCACGTGACAAGTGGGTTGCATAACAACGATTATGTTTTACTAACCTTAAACCAGTGAGCACAAACTTTTATGTATAAAGGGCCAAAATACATTCTTTTTTGTTAATCGAAGACCGCAATAAAAACTATTTTTCATTCTTTAACAGCGTTTATTTATTTGTAAAAATTCTAACAGGCCGCAAAAAATCTAAAATAGATTTCCCCTTAAACTGTACGTCTTGCTGAGAACAACTCAAATGAATCACTTCTCGGCTTATACTGATCTAAAATACATTCGGCATTTTGAAGTTTTATTTAGTTTCAAAATATGCGTCTTTCAATTTCAGTTGTGGCCGCAAACGACCTGAAATGGGCCGTTGTATCAGGCATGTTCCGACCATTCGTAGAAGTGAATCTGATTGGTCCACACTTGTCCGACAAGAAGCGGAAACACGCGACAAAATCCAAGTCAAATAACTGGTCCCCGAAATACAATGAAACGTTTCACTTGTAAGTGCAGAGTAGATATTATAGATGCACTGCACGATATTTCAATGATGTGCATTTGTTTCAGCATTATTGGCAATGAAGAGCAACTGGATTACTTCGAACTACACATCTGTATAAAGGACTACTGTTTCGCCAGAGAGGACAGATTAGTTGGCGTGGCAGTAATGCAATTGAAAGATATTGTGGAACGGGTAAGCGTTCAAAACAAATAAAAACATTTACACGTTACTTTCAAGATTTATCATATTTTAAAATATTAAACTGGGACAAAAAAAAATCTTACAAATCCTGGATCTTACCAGTTCTAATTCGAGTAAAACAAATTTTCAAGGAATTTTTCATTACATTAGGAAAATGCAAAATAATTCGTTATTCTGTTAATTTCGTTCTTACAACATTCGTTATATCGAAATTTAGCATATTTTGTTTATCCCGCGAATTTTCGTACATATGTACATATTTGTTTTAGGTTAAAATATTTTTGTCAATCTTAACATTAGTATAATTTAAACATAAATTAAGCAATATTATAAATTATTATTAGTACAACCACAGTATTGCGTTATTCTAGAGAATATAGTTACAGTTTATTTGTATCACTAGGGTTCCTGTGCCTGTTGGTTATCACTGGGTAAACGCATTCAAATGGACGAAACAGGCTGGACGATACTACGGATCCTGTCACAACGTACAAACGACGAAGTGGCCAAAGAGTTTGTGAAACTAAAGTCAGACATTCGCCAGGAAAACCCGCTACCCAACCCGTAAAACAACATGGCGGCGGACCACAGCGATCAGCCAATCAACGCAACGTGCACGTAGCAACACTAGCGGAAGGTATAAACACTAAGAAATCGGCGCGAAATTTAAAATTCGTACAAGAACTAAATCTATATAAATAAAAAAAAAATATTACTTCACATAATGACCCGTCCGTACCACGACTGATGTTGAGATTTAGCATTTACCATCAAATATATGACGCACCTATGACATATACATGTGCCTATTTAAAAAACAGAAAAACAAAAAAATGTGAACTACTGTACAGACACACACACACACTTGTGATCAAATTTATAAGTAAAACAAAAATAATTTGTTCAATATACGCAGCAGTATGAGAAACACAAAAAAAATGCTATGCAATATTTTACAAATTTTCCGTTTCTCCCGTGGCATTTTACTTAAAGAATGTGATTCGAGTTAAGTAATAACATCATAGATATTTTTTTACACATGGGAGAATATCATACATAAGTACATTCATGTAAACATATACATATATACACATACATACAGAGGCAGGCATTCATATAATGGTACATATATAAATTGGTGTATTTATGTGTCGATTTTACGTTATCCTAACCTAAAATGTTTGATGTTTGACATATTACAACAAGAAATGTTTTGTTCGCTTTAAGATCGCTCTCTCTCTAACTAACTAATACTGTGTAATATATAAAACATATATACGTACGTACATCATGTCACCACTACAGAATAACAACAACAAGAAGAAAAGAAGAGATTAAAGAAGTACAGGACCCACAAACACGCCACTGTTTAGAACTAAAACTAATACCCACAGTGCTGGTAACATTATAAAAATAAAACTTTATTATTACATTACAACACTAGATAGATTATAATAAATATAAATATATATTATAAATCGAAGCCTTAACAAAACTATCTTAACCTATAAATTGCTTACTTGTCACACTTAAACTTTCAAAAAATTGCTTCTAAAAAAAAACTACTAATACTAAATGTGTCGTTTTATCCAAGATTCTTCTTATTATTACGTTCTTCACTGTGATATTCAACAATAGTGCGTATCCATGTTGTTTTAGTGTTTAGTGGATCTCTCTAAATGTGTCGAGTTTGCAGAAAAAATAACTTGTATAAATTTTAACCTAACTATTACTTAACTAACTACTGAAGGTGCATATAATTAAATAACTCTAAATATAAATCAAATACAAATATCATTTCACCATACCGTCAAACAACAATAAATACACACATATTACTACTTTCATTCGCTGCAACGTAAACAAACAAAAAACATCTGACAATATAGGTATACAATTAACAATAATTGTCTCATTTGTTTTAACAACATATGCATATGTATGCCTTCAAACTTTCATAATCACTATAATCTCAAAATCAACTCATAATAACATTTGATATGTTTTGCCAATAGTTGCGGTTTAGTTTTGACAACGGATATTCACTTATATCCGACTCGTTCTTCCACTGCGGTTTGCGGTCTCTCGTTTAAATGTGAAAATGGAGCAAAAAATATTTTCACCACATGCAATACATAAGCACATTTTAAAACATTTGTTACTTGTGTCTTATTTGAAATTCGCGCCCATTCTCTAACGTACACTGCTCATTTGGCTACTGCATTGTGACGCAACAAGCACACAACCAATCAGAAGCTGTGATTACTGACGACGCAATGTACGGCAGAAATAGTGGTGTGAATATGTGTTGGACTGATGAAATCAGTATAATTTCAGAGTTTATTATGTGAAATTGTGTATACTTATTGATATGTGCTTATTGGTGCTAATGATGAAACTATATTTTGCTAATACTGGAACGTACCATATCGATTTTAGGTGCTCTTTTCTCCATAACCTAAGTTGTTTCACACTAAATATCTATCAACACACAAACTATCAAATTTATATAGTCGTTGAATCACTTACATATATTTCACAGTTCTTTGTTTCTAAATGATGTGTGTTTTGCCGAAACTATTTAGATACTGTAAAATCATGGCTATCTGTTCTACTGTGCAATGTTGTACGTTAACCTGAAATTTACTTTTAAATTCGTGTTAGTTGTCAAATTAAAGAAAAAACAATGTTTTTACTGTTGTTTAAATGTGTTGTACAACACAAACACGATTGAAGATATATTTGGAAGCACAAACATACTTGTACGTATACAAATTATGCAATGGACTGCATCGGACAATCTGTCAAAAATACTTAGGTATTTGATATGTTTGTGCAAACAATTCGCCAACCAAACTGTACTGATCAACTGTAATATACTTGTCATCGTTTTCGTGTGCTCCCTTTTTGCAATGGTCGCAACTTTGTTTGTATTTCGTTTTATGAAACCACGTTGTGTTGATGTTCTCTTAATTAAATGATAATACAAAAAAAAAAAAACACTGACCAAATATGTAAGAATTTCTTGATTATACAAATATACATACATAGGTATTTAAACGCATTTCATGAGTACTTATATAGAAAATCAATGAAATTATCTGTGAAATCGTACATGCATACATACATACATCTCATTTATAATATATAACATGTAAACAGCATAACCATGAAATTGAAAAGAAAGTAAATGGTAGAGATGATGAAGAGCACAGGTGAAAACAAAATATCAAATAATTGTATTATAAACGTATTTATTGCGTAAAGAAAAGTACTAACAATTATAACATTTTGTTGAAAATAATTCACTTCGCCTTTGAGGAATGTTTGTGTGATTGTTACACATACATACTTATATACATGATGTAAATACGTGTTGCTACAGAGGACATTCATACATACTATTATATTACATTTATTTGACTATAAACACACACACACACACACACATACACATCATATGTCATGTAATAAATTTTCATGGACCATTAAACTATATATACATTCGTAGGTCAAGAAAAAATATATGTAAATGTATATTGTGTATTATATTATTAAGTAATTAATTATGAATTATCAATGGACACAAAATGTCTGATTGTTCTAAGAAGATATTTTAATAGCAAATATTTTTCATGTTCCTGCATTTAAAAATAATCCTAAGACTTGTTAGTCTTATGTTTCCTGGACATAATGTGCTAACCAATATCGTCGTTTGAGAGATCTTTCACTTTGAAATATTTATGTAAAACCTTGTCTGATCCATTCACAAACAACCAACTCTCTATGTTCGTTCCACTGTATCCAATATTAAACAGTACAACATAACCTCTAAACTAATTCTATTTCCATCTGTCACAATTATTCTCTCTCCGCAAACATAAATACATAAATGAAATATTGTTCGTTCTGAGTTTATATAAAATGCAGTTACTGTGCATATACATACAACATTTTGAATTTTCGTATTTTGAAAACATTTTGGTGTGTGATTGTGTATATCTTTCTGATGACGAAAAGAAATCTTTGTTCACTATGACTAATTATTATAACTATTACAGTTATTATTATTTTATATTTCTATATAATATATAATAATGATGATGAGGGGTGAAGAAAATAACAAAATATGTAAATATTAGCACATTTTAAAACATTCCTATTCTATAACAAATAATAAATATAGTACTGTACAATACCAAAAAAATATATAATTAAATCTTGATTACTTTACTAATATATTGAATAAGGTTATAAAATAAATCGTACAGCACAAGCATAATAAACTCTTACGCACTTTTGTATTTTACTAAAAATAATTAAATTACGTTCATTAGTAACTTTACCATATACATATTTGCATTGAATATATAAGTCAAAACAAATGATTTCACAAGTGCTAACAAATATTATCAATAAACAAACAAACAAAAAAGTGTTTATATATAATAAATGCATGATTTAGGATTATCATTATAAATAAATCATGTTCTGTTTTAAAATGACATTGTTTTATTCATTATTTATAATACTATATACATAAGTTTGTATCACACAACAACACTACTACAAAACACATCACTTAAAGGTACGTTCACACAATGCAAAATATGGAGAAAAATTTACCTGTACTGTGTAAAAATTTACATTACTACCATGACATCAAATATAAAATACGTTAGTCCTTGTTACTGAAAGAAATAATTATTAGAAATATAAACATTGTGTTACAAAAAGACTTATCAAGTGTTATTTATTTACTTAATATTTAGAATATCTGCCTATACATATATATCCAGTACACCGAGCGACCACAAGATGGCATTGTCAGTATGACATTTATGCCATTGTCAGTTACGTGAGTCAAATGTATTACGCGATATTTAGTAAATTTAAAAATAATAATACATTGTAATTAAAGTTCTATATACTATAATGTATTTTATAATTAATATTAAATTTTTCTACATAATTTATTTCAGATCTCATGCACACATGTCATGCGCATGATTATTGTTGGCAACTTGACTAGCCGACGTCAGCTGGTCGCAAAGGCAAAGTGCGACTGAGTAGACAGAAATGGCGGCGCTCTGTCCAGGTGTTCAGTATGGTTTGTCATCGCAGGGAAATTTTGGTGAAAATAAAGACTTAATATTTGTGAAATTAACGGATTCTGCCTACCGAGCGATTGAGGACTATATTAAAAATCAGGTGAGTTGAATTTTGTGTTCGTTCTGATCACCGTGGTCGTGTTATATTGGCTCAAGACATTTGCAATTGCTGAAAGCAGATTGAAAGTCATTCGGGTTTCAAGATAAGTGTGCGTTTAGAGATGACTTATTAACCTATTATAATCGCTGGACCATACATGGGTGTCCCTTAACCGTTACCGTAAACGTTTTGTTCCGCGTGTGCTACAGTTTGTGAGAAGATCTTCCGTACAAATATTCGGAACGGATTCTCGCCACGTCAACATTTGACGGTCGAAAATTCGTGAAAATGAGTGAAATTCGTTCAGTATCCGACTTATCTATGCACCTACATGTGTAGCAAATTCGCGAATTATTGGTATTTTAGAAAATTCTGCAATCTACACATGCATTAGGTCGCGTTTAGCTGAACACCGAGAGACCAACATGCTTACCTAACATGGCAGTGCGTGTTACACAGTCAAGAAAGTGATAGTTCTCTTAAATTTATTTCTCTAATAAACTGGACATTCATTTAGAATCATTCCAGACAAATACGAAATCAATATCAGCTAGAAAATATATAATTATCTTTACGTGTCATACATGGGAGCAGACGGTATACCTCGACAAACCGTTGAATTAGTTTAGTGAAAAGTCACTCTCATAACCAAATAACCCTTCTGTTGTCTAAACCATGTAATTGACACTTCAATGTCTACCATTAATTTATATTTAATATACGTATAGTTGTTGTATGTGAAATAATTCTCCAAATAATTGATAAATACTCGTTACAAATAGAGTATACAACAAATTCTCGTTGCATAATATTCGAATAAAGAACCTTTGACGTAAATGGATAATCCATTTGTAATGCTCTTATTTGAAAACTAGTTTGTTTACTACGTTATAATATTTAGTAATTATTTTTTTTACTGCAAATTGTGTGTGCGTGTGTTAACGAATTTATTTTAGATAAGGAGGAAAACAATTGAGCCGCAGTTTTTTTCAGAAATTGCCACCGTTTACTTTTGATTCATCCTGTTGAACCAATAATGGAGATGTTTGAAAATTTGAAATGATTTAACCTGTTGCGAAAGATAAAGGTGCTGTCGTCGGCAAAATTAGTGTGAATATTATATGAAAAAATACTGCAAACAGAAGTGTGTGTGTGTATATAGTGTTGATGAAAATCTAGATGCAAAAAATAGTGGAAAAGTGGAGAAAATTTATATTTGGTGGTTGAAATTCCCGTAAGAAGTGCAGTGAAATTTCAGTGAATTAATTCGGAATACGTCAGCAGAAACAAAAATTATTAAAAACGAGAAATTATCATCGGATGTTTTCAAAAACATTATTTATCGGTTTGTTTTGTATTTGATTTTTTTTTTTTAATGTTTTAATGAAATTTGTGTGTCAGTTATTCTCATTCGTTTTCATAATTTTAATGTACCAAAAAGAAATTAAAAACAGTATTCTCAATCATATTTCTAATTTATTTTTAAGTGACTTTCATTTAAAAAAAAAATCTAATCAATTCTCAGATTAAAGATTATTATTATTATTGTCGTTTCTTTTTACATTGTTAATGTTGGCAATACGCGTGCTCTGCGTTGTTCCAAATATGTGTCACTAATTTACTTAGTTTGAAGCTAATTTCTCACCCACTCGTCGTAAGATTCGTGTCAAATTTGTCTGAAGGTAATACCAAATAAGCCAAAAATTTATTGCACCTAATCTAGTGGACTTTCGTCACGTATGTTTTGGATGATGTAATTTTTAAATTACTTTCAAATAGGAACAAAAAATCCGTACAAATTTGAACAAATTTCAGTCGTAACGTGTTTATAAATAAAGTGATTATTCTATTTTGTAAATGTAATGAAAATAAATCCAAACATATTTGGATAATTTGCTCTAATCACCATTTTCGAATATCTGGTACGATACAAATAGTTTGACATTCAAATACAAGAAGAAAAAAATATGTTTTTACGGTACCTGAATATTGGCTTTTTGCATTCAAATATTATTTGGAAAATAGTTATTTTTTGTTGTCGGTATGGTTGTATAGTTGAGCTTGTATTGAATAAATTATTTTTTATTTAAATACTGTTAGGAATTTCTATCGTTTTTATATTTTCTATGCATGGCACACCGCTATTTACGCTTGTTATTTCGGATTAGAACGTATTTATCAGTAATACTGTACGAATTTATCTTAATCCGTTATGAAATGAAGGATTTTTTTTCCTGTTTGAAAATTGTTTATTTGTTATCTTCGTCGCAAAGCCTTGGTGTGAAAAATAATTAATTAATGAACTATGCATTTGATGTTGAGTTAAAATATGTTACAATACTGCGTAAATTTTTTGGGTTTAATTACAAAGATTATATAGTGTCAGGGTCACTCTAGAAACGTAATATTTGCTTTCGTAAATTACGATAGAACAATCGTTAAATTACGTTGAATTGTGGAATTAAAAATTCTCGTTAGCGTTCGAACTAATGCTACCAGTTTTGATAAATTTAATTGTATAAGATTATTCCGAGGATTATTCTATATATGTATTTATTTTCTAAATACCTACACAAATATCTTCAGTATACAATATAAGATTTATGGATATGTACGTATATTATATTTTACTTGTTAATGCAATATTGTACAGTGTTGTATGTATGCATGTACAGTAGTCAGCACCAATCATACATGCATGTATGCACATGCCATCTATGTAAAACGTATTAAATTATACAACGCCAGCAATACTATATAGGTACTGCAGAACAAGTATGCAAATTATCAAAAGCAACAACTCGTTTCTTACCAGACAAACTGCTACCAAACCCGCCCCCTTTACATACACACAACCGGACATTATTGTACAGTAACAATCATAGATATATTATACATATATAGTATAGGAAATAGAAGTAGCAAATTATTATAAAAACTAAAGGCAATAGAGGAAAAATTTTATTGTAATCAGTGTGTTTGGAACTTCATATTAAATAGCTGATTTAATTTAAAGTTATTTTGCTAACATTCTAGATACTGTTTTTCTTTCTTGTTCGGTCTGTGGTTAATCGTATAAGCAAGCAATTAAATCTGAAATAGTATGCCGTACGCTATAAACAGTGCCAAAGGTGTGACCTGTGTATCAAAATAGTACTCGACAATCCAGAATATCGACTAGTCTACTAGGCGAAAGTACATGTGTGTGTATATATATATATATATATATATATATATATATATATATATATATATATATATATATATATATATATATATATATAAAATACACACATACGTACATACAGTGCGAATAACGTAAGACTATACATTGGCGACTTTATTTTAGCTTTAATCAATTTGCCCATGTCAGTAACAACTGAAATTACAATGACGTTTGTTTTGGTAAATGTCACTATTTTCAATATTGTGTTACTGATATCTCACGAGTTTGCGTAATAATTAGTGCAAAAAATGTACATCACAGAAGAAAAGTTTAAGATGTATTCCTGGTATTTAGAAGGGGCGTCTTTGCGAGAAATTTCTGATTATTTCAGCTTTGAATTCCCGGGCAGGGCCCATCACATGTCATCAAACGATGACAAATTTAGTTATCACCCCCAAGTGATTTTGGAAATGTACTGATACCAATTACAATTTCAGTACTTGAAGTGTACTTTTAATTCAATAACATGTAATAGATTTAATAAAATATTGGAATAAATTCTGTAAATGATTTAAATAAATATAGTAGTCTGTGGACTGGTGTCTAATTTTACATTATTCAACCATAATAAATTGGAGTTTTTGTATGATATCACCATGGTAACATTAAGTAAATGCCCTATGTCTAATTTTAAATTATTCAACGAGTTGATACTAGCATGGGCAAATTGATTAACGCTAAAATAAAGTTGCCAATGTATAGCCTTACATTATTCGCACTGTATATGTAGTATATAGCGAGCAAATATAAAACATATCCTAATTCACATCGCGTACCTCAACTGTTTTGCGTTGTCTTAGAAATTCACTGAACGTTTACCGAATTTGAAACAAATTTGGACACACACACATACACACGCCAAGATTATAGTAGATAGTAAAATACCCGGGAATTTATTGTAGTATTCAACTTAGTACTCATTAGTATTCATGATGTGCTAAAATTCTTGCGAAAATATTGACGTTCATTTATTGGAAAATCCTTTACAATATATTCATTTACAATTTTATTGAAGCTATTTATACTTTATTGATTCCACAACATTATTTACTTTTCTATTCGGCCTAGATTAAAATCAGGCCAGAATGTGATTTACTTCGTTAACAAAATTCAAAAGCACACCTTTGATTGAAAGATCGTGAATATTTTGAAATAATTAGATTCGAATTTTACCAAGAATGTTTCCTTCAAATGCATTACTTACAATTTCTTCTAAATTTACAAGGAAACAAAAAATAAAATCGAATTGTTTAAAAAAAAATATTAAGTAGTCATACTACGATTTTTTAAAGATAGAAATCATTTACCGTTTTTGTTAATTCATTTACAAACTTGCCTCCAAACAGAAGTCATCGTCGTTGTTACAAATATATCCGCCGAGAAAAGGAAAATTGTAGGGGTTGAAAATAAGGGTAGAAACTTCAAAGCCATTTGTCCATTCAATCGTCATCGCGTCTCCTTTGGGGTGTGTACGTCGGTCTTGAGGGGTAACCGACCCTTGCTTTACTGTCCCGTAAATTTTGCGTACGCATTTGTGAATGTAGAAATATTTATTGATTTATTCATAAGATGTTTATACAATCCTCTCAATAGATTTGTACATTGATTGTATTTTCTATTATTTAAATGTAATAATGTGTGCTTTTACATTAAAATTTCTATAATGGATTTGAAATATAAAAATATTTATTTTTCTTATGCAAACTATTTAACTATGTTGTTAATCGTTATACGTAATTAGCATTGCGTTAGCAGGGCTCATACTTGATTAATTATCAATAATTACACTAAGAATGTATTTATTTTTTCGATAACTCACGTGTACACATGTAATAAAGTTGAACACTTTGAAACTATGTACAAATTACCATATTTATTTACATGTTTACTTAGAAACTATTATTTTTTTCGACTTGTACACTAGATAACGATATTTTTTTCGACTTATAGGCTAGATAACGATATATGTTTTATTTTTTTATAATGAATAGATGATAGTATAATAACATGTAAGCGAATAAACTGTTTCATATTTGATATTTATTCTACCTCTTGACGTGGTGTGTACAATTGTAACCGCTTTTAAAATCGTATTTTCGGATAGTATCCATTCATAGCATCTACTACAATTACGTATCTACATCCATAGATTTTACAATGTACAAATTTTGGCCCGCCACGTGGAACAGATGTTACAGCCGGCATACATCTTCAGAGATACAGGGGTTGTTGCCCTGAAAAGAAAAAAAACCAAGACGGAACGGCCTACTGGTTCCCCTACCTTATAACCGCTAACCAATATCTCAACCCTCCTCGGTATATACTGTATTCGCTAGCAATATGCATGTGTGTAGCGTACATAATTCAGAGTGTAATCTACAGGTTGTTTACCGAACAAGAGTAGTAACCAATGGTTACCGGTAGTTACCAGTAGAGTTACCGATAGTTACCGGCAATAACCGATTGTAACCAGTAGAGATACCGAGAACTACCGACAATAACCGATAGTTACAAAGAGTTACCGGTGGTAACCAGTAAGAGATACCAAGAATTACCAGCAATAACAATAGTAAGAGTTACCGGAAGATATTTACAGTGATCCGCAGTTATTTATAAGGTGACAGTAATTGTGTACTCTATTCGCTGGTATCAGCATAGGGACCTTGACTTTCGAATGTGATAACTCACATTTTTTCTAATTGTTACTAACCTAATCTATAGATGGCACTTCTCTTCTATTCTGCAGATTAAACTGATGTTAATATGTTTTAGTTTCATTGCGCACTATTTCCAAATCCTCGTAAATAAATATATTCTGAATTTTTTATTTTAGCAAATATTTTTCGACGAAAATCATTTCGTTTACCATGAAAAAAATACCATGAAATTTAAAATGTGATATCTACTGATATCTAAAATAGACACATTGATAACACAGCACTGTAAGATAAACATTCATTCAAATATAGTACAATAATTCACCCGTCACACCATAGTATAATGGTACAATAATTGATGCGAGATTTCTATCTGAATGATACACCACAATCACGCAGCAATATCATCCGATAAAAGAGATCGGTTCTAATGGTCATTTATCGAGTATTGTATTGTTTTTGGATTTGTGTAGCGTTTAAATTAATTTGTTATTCAGAACTCGGTAATTCCCCTTGGTATGTTGTGTGTTTGGAAATTATCGATGCCATTTTGATTTCGAACGCGGGAATCTTGTGTTTGGCGTGCAGTAATGTATTTTAACTTGTCGAAATGTACATTGTCTTTTTTTGCGTCGAGCTATTTAAGATTGCGGAGATTTTTATTCGCAAAAATCGCGAGACCGTTTGCTGGATCTTCATATTTAACATTTTATACCGTATAAAGAAATGCAGGTTTGACGGTACATGCATTTTTGTATCTTTGCTTTCCTCTATTCTTGTTTGTATACAGCGTGTTTCAGAACTTGAGGTACTTACTTTAACAATATACGAAATATTCGTAAATCAAATTAAAGCTATTATGCACTATCCGAAAGTGAACGAGTAGCACAAGCCAACGAGATCTGATAATTAAATTAAATTAGGTTTTGTATAACTCATTACTTGTAGATTAACAAATGAATGCAATATTAAAATCAATTCATACCAGTGGCCCGAAACTGTTCGTTTAAAAAACTGCTATGCTTAATTTTCTAATTTTGAAAAAATTCTTTTTCTACCGTGATCAGTAAGTCAAGTACTATATACCGTTACAGTAAGTACCTGAGGTTCTGAACATCCTGTATAATTGTATTGCTGCTTGTAGACCGATATTGTTGTTGGTTTGTGCAGTGTAAGTAATATAGAATATCAAGAGTGTGCCCAATGACCTTTATCGTATAACACACACACACTCGTACGATACGCTCAAGGTCGTTTACTCAATGTTGTCGACTGCTGGTTGTGACGCTGCTGTAAGGAGGTAGGGGGGGGACACTCCACCTGGGTTCATAGCGGCATACCCCCCGCCCCTCTGGATGGCTAGATCCGTTAGCAGAACCGGACCCAGTCCGGTTTATATAAATTAATCATCAATCCACACATTGATTACGATTTTAATAAACTATTATTGAGGAAACAATAAAGATTCTGCTACCGCAGTAATAGGAAAACCGTGATGCTATGCAAGTTTTCATAAGTAACCTATTCGGTTGCGAGACGATCTGGGTTCGAATCCCATAAAGATAGGATTCCTTACAGAAGATGCAATTCATTACAATGTATAAATGAATACCATTTGTTCCTAGGATACAAATCAAATTATGCTGTTTACGTGTTAATTCATACTGCTGGATACTAATTCAGACAGATTCTAGTTACATTTTGCCCGCTTGGTAAAAGATCGGGGTTCAAATTCTATAAGAAGGAAGATTAAATAGAAATATACTGAACTAAGAATCCATACAGAACGAATTTCGCACACTCATATTTCAACTACGGAGAAACGAATATAAAAATCCATATGTCGGTGTTGTTTTTACTTGTGGCACCGAGTGTACCCGCCACTGCATCTAATTGCGTTAATGTTATTGCACCTTCTTTAACCGGCTAATGTTTATGATAATACTCTCGGTTCATGGTTAGTGGTCGAGTGGTATTTCAGATTTATGAGCTAAATCGTTAACACAGCAATGCCTACGTTGATTGTTATCTTTATAGGATTTGTGTGAAAGTAATGCTTTGCCATTTGGCTGGAGGAATATACGCGCTTACATTAAAACAAATCGTACTACTAGTAGTAGTAGTCGATATGTTAAATAATAAAACTGATATATTTACCTTGCACGTTTCAAAGTCACCCGATATTGTATATTTCTGTAAAATCATATGTTTTTTTTTTAAGTAAATGCCTAGCAAACACAAAGCCTATTGGAAAATGAAAGCAAAGTAATCATAATACATAGTAAAATATACATAATAGCATGTCACATTAAATGTACAAGTAAATATAATTAATCGCGACGAATTGGTCGACAGCTGTTTTATTCTATACTGCTTCTGTATGTTTGTATATTAGTGTTTGTTTATATATACACAGTACTAAACAAGCAAAGGATGAAGTTCTCGGTCAAACAATATGCGAACACACACACACGTATTTACATACATTATATACACACACACAGATGTGAAGTCTGTCTTAATATACATATGATGTATGCATGTGTGCATGCAGAAGTTTATGCATGTATACGATATGTGTACATACCTATGATTAATATCAATGTATGGTCGGAAAACATACATTAATATTACGTTCAATATGTAATAGTTTTTTTTATAGAGCCATTCAATTACTGGCTGCGGAAACAGTTGGACAAAAAAATACAGTAGCTGACAATAATAAAAGCATACTGTTATATAGCAATTTTTTTACCGTCCAGATTGTATCACTGTACGATAATACACGATAACCGCCGTTATAATACAGTATGTTCCCATAACATATGTAAAACACAACGGACACTTTCAATTATCTACCACAAGTCACTCTAAGCATCACCATAAAACAGGTCGTATTGTTGTTTCCTTGGCAATCATATTTAGTACGATATTCTATCCATAGATGGCGCTACTAACACCGGTTAGTTACGAAACCCATCACTAGATGCCCAGCACTTTTGTAAAACACTATTACGCATATATCCGTATGTAATATTTGGTACGTAACATCTTTGACCGGATAATATTGTAATAATTGTATTTTTCTTCAACGGTTATTCTGTAATTAAGACATGAAACTAGCGTGAGAATGCAATGGCCACTACGATCAGAACGGATATTTATATATGTGTGTATAATGTTTCTGTCCAAAAGAACGTCCGTAACGAATTTCGCTGATTAATCGAATATGTATGTTAAGTTTACGTTAACCTGTTTCCTGTTTGTATATTTGCAGTGTAGGCACATATAGGTACACAATGCATATAGGTGTTTGTATATAATAATATAGTTAAATACATCAACAACACACGTTCATTTATATGCAGCAAACATTTTATAAAATTATTGTTTTTATAAGAACACAATACCTGAATTAGTTTATTCATGCGAACATAAAAATATTCGCTGATTCATATTGCTTTTGAACTATTGTTAAGAATTAAATATTTTAGTCTAATTTATCGCCTGAAGATGTCTCAATTGTAGATGAAACGTGTTGCATTGTAATGTAATGGATTTAAATATTTAATATTACGGAGTAAATTAAATAAGAATTTTATTATTTCAATTCGCAATTCACAACCTGATACTATTACTATAATGACACTGTTACTATTGTAATGCTATAAAAATACGCTATTTTTCATAGTAACATGTATGTATAATGAGAATACGTATTATCCGCTCACACTGCTGCTAATTCCCAATAGTCCGGCAAAAAAAGCAACAATGCACATCTCGCTAGTTAAAATATTCCCCCCGGTCAAAAGCGAATTTTCTCTCGCGATCTGTTCAACGATAGAAATCTGTGTTAGTGTATTTATTGAAATGTCTAGATAGTGTCTAGAAATTCCACAACATTGAGTAATAACACGTGTATTACTTACGGCCGCTGGGAGTAATAAACTGAAATACCAAACGTTCACGTAACAGATCGATATAATGCACGCGTGATCTATACACGGACACGCTATCACATCACGTAAACATCATTTCCATTGTGCAATAATATATGTACATAAATATTGCGCTCAATTGCAATATGCATATATTCGCTGCTCTGTCCGTGGTTATAGAGTCTATGATGTGCCTCGGGTATCCATAGTGGTTAACTCTGTGAAATAGTACATTGCATAATATCGGTTACTTATATTCTCCTCACTGCTTTTGTCTAACCCGTCGATACATGTCCACAATTAATACGTTTACACGTGTTCACAAGTGAATATACAGGGTGAAACATACCCGCACACTATGAGCACCGTTACTGAATTTAGTGAAATCCACATTTACACAACAGCCTTAACGTACACTGGTGACCTGCACCACAGGATTTCCCTCGTTAAGGCAATTAGGACAGCTACGTAGACGTCTAGCGTCATGAATGTACGCTAGTTGCACACGTACGGTGCCTAAAAAACATTGTGAAATTGTGTGGCTTCATCTAGTGTTTTATTTTAACAGTACTAGATTAAATTAGTCTTGTACAAGCCTAAAAGATCCTCACACTGATATTATATTATACTGTTTTTTGCAGATTTAATTGGGTTTAATATTTTGCTGAAACAAAACTATACAGTTAGTACGACGAAGTTTATATAGTCTAGAATTTTTTCCCACAATGTATCACTGAAATGTGTTACATCGGGAATCCAAAGTTAGTGTTTACTAGCCAATGTTACGTTCAAAAGTTTGGTTCTAAACATTAATATCATTAAGAAATACATTCGATTGCCTCTGTAACATAATTTGATGAGACACTTGGTATAATACACATGTTCACTTGTAAAACACAATTAATATAAGCTATGCATTACACATTCATACGCTTATATGCATTGTGCAAATCAAGACTATATAATTACACACATGCTTGCAAAAGTGTAACAACCTTTGTTGTTATACAATACGTGTACTCATTGTCTAATTGCTAGAAAAATACTCACCTGCTGACCCCGGCGCCTGATATTAAGCCACAGACTGTTTCATAGAGCGGTAGTGAAAACGCTGTATCACATTTCGCTCAGCATGTGATATATTGTACATTTTGCCAACCACACAGAACACAAAGTAGTTGCTATATGAAAATTCTTTTTCAACAATTTTCATATTTAAAAGAAATAACTCATACTGTTGTCATTGAAAAATATTTCGATTGCATTCCACGTCGCGAGACATTGAATTATTAATTAAAAGTTACCCTGTTCCACATAATTAATTAATTCGAATATAATTCTACAAATTTGTATGTGTAACATGTGATTCGGAAAGAAAGGTATATTTTATTGGCATTCTTGAGTATTATTGATTTTTTAATGATATTTCTAATAAATTTGTGTATTTTTCTATCTTGACATGATACATAATTCTATGCGATATGTATGTAATTTTGTATATCATTATATATATATATATATATATATATATATATATAAATGATTACATAAATTATTTATACCTACATATAATATTTACAAGATTTTCTCTTTGCGAGCATGCGCAGTTGTCAAGTCATATGTTCAGTGCGCATCGCTCCTGCGCACTTTATATAACCATCCTGCATGGAATAGGAGCATGTTCTATTTCTTTTTTTCTCCGTATAGAATTCTGTACAGAATTTACGACAATACTCTGTATACAAAGTATAATCATCATTCATCACTTGTTTGCAGAAAGTAATTCATTAACTGTTTATTTACTTTGTTCTTAATGAACTAGTAATAATAATAATTGAGCACTGATTCCTTATCAGCAATTACTGCTGTTGTATGTCATTACTTGTATAGCATTTTTTTTTTTCTAATTGAGCTAACATTATAAACTATTTTTTCAAACCTTGAAAATGATCCACGATATGATATTTTTTTTCACTATACTAATGTAAAATTATACTTACATTTTACTCTTGTTTCAGGTAAATGAAGCTTTATTCTTTGGTTCCCTCGGCGTTCGTTTGTCGTAGTGAGTCATTAAGAATAATTAAGTATAATTAAAAAATTAAACAATATGAAATTTTTCTTCATTTCGTAAAATTGCAGGTTGTATTTTCTACATTATTTTACTAAGAAAATCAACTTTTTTTTAACTGTACACTGCGTAAAGTATAATTTCGTATATGCTATATTTTTATTAAACTCTATTTCGCCTTAATAACATTTATTCTGAGAAAAGATTTTTTTTTTTCGAATATGTTCTATACTTAAAAATTATTTTAATACTACAAACATACATAACTAATATATACAACAACCATATGCATAATTTATCATTTTTGTATTGTATATAACATCTCGTTATCCAAAAATTAAATCACACAATCCCGGAAGTAACGCATTACCTATATATGTATAGATTTACCTTTCTCTATATCCGGCCAACTGAATCCTGTGCATTGACAATTCATTACACCATGTACACGCATGTATTGGTCGATTATTTAACCTTTCGCTGGCGCTTCGGTTAACATCGATTATATTCGGCTCTTTGTCGAAACGTAATTCGATGATATCATTGTACATATATTTGTAGGTTAAGTAAAACAGATTATTAAACAAAAGAGAAACATGATTAAATATTACATGTTTCCCACAAAACACCTTGCATAATTAATTTTTCTGTCTTTATTTAAATAATAATTGAATATGGAACAATATTCACGTTGTATTTGGGAAATAAATTTATTTTATCAATTCGTTTCCGAATTCGCAGCCAACCTTGAAAATGAAAATAACCAAAGTTCAATTACGAATTTTATACTCTGCTACTAAAAATATTATACGAAAGGTTAGATTTTTTTTCTGTTTGGAAATTGATATTTCTTATAATAATCATGTGTATTTAATATTATGCACCATGAGCGTCCGCAAGGTGAGGGAAGAGTGCCCCGTTTGCCCCGTCGAGCAAAGATTTATAATCGTAAATGATTCATTTAAATAATTAGATAAAAACATGTTTATATAATTATTTGTCTCTGAGCTTGCCCTCTGGATAATTTTCTGTGTGGACGCCCATGCATGAACTATTATCGTTAATTTGGGAATTCCCAAAATATGTTGGTTTGTCAGTGCGAAACGGGCCGTCAAAAATTAAACAGTTAGAAATTTCCACTTACATTTGCCAACAATGCACATCGAAAGTTCATTATGCTATTGTAATTAATATAATTACGCACCACAGTAAGTTGACAACTTAATATCACGTTATAAAAAAAAAAAAGATTTCTATTTTTTCAAAATTATTTACTTTATATTAACAACTGAAATAGTTCTTTGTATTTCAGCCTTTGTAGCTATGAATAATTAACAATATTGAGTACATATTTTTAACTAGAAAGAAAATGAGGCTGTATATCGTTTTGTAAAATTTGCGTAATATTAATTCGCAAAACTTGAGCTACGATTAAATATAACAGCCTATACTAATCCCTCAAATTGTCCGACGGAAAATACGATATACATAAGTCAAAATGGCGTTTCCAGAAAATGATGGCAGCCCAGTCGGATAGAAATGTCACCGTAATTTTCTCATTAACATAAGACATAATTAAATTAGTAATTTATCAACTAATAATAACTAGTGTTGAATGAATTCTATTATTTTTTTTTCTCATCTATTATTGTGTGTCACTGTACAAAAAAATTCTCTAAAACTACTTTCTTTTCACTGTAATATCTTCTACATATCATACACAGAGATACAGTAATACCTGATGCTCAGGATACGTTCCTATAAAACAAGAGCTAAGCGTAAAGACGTTGTACGAAGTTATCTTAATATTGGGTAATTTTCAGTTTTTACTACGGACATCTGTAAGAAATTTCTTGCGCTCTTGATTTTTAGAATTACCATCTTAACGAACAGTGTTACAACAAATCATCGTAAATGTAACACTTTTTTTGTCGAATCCGCGTTTGGCGTCGTCTTACTGTATCGGACAATATCTGACAACGTTCCGTACGGAACGAGAGTCTGTGGTTTCGCTCGAAGGCAATTTTATGCAACCTTAACGGAGTACCTGCGATGTTCAAACTAGTTGCGAAGATGTTTCCAAATTAACGGATCCTTTCTGGCAGTTTGCGCGGTGAATCTTTGAGCTACACAACTAGAAATTAATCCGAATGCTACGGTGACCCAATAAACGAGAAATTTGTAGTTCAAATACAGTACAATACACATATATATATACACACACAAGCATTTATACATAATTTAAAATACACACTGCAATATTTTAGGCTAAAATGTAAACGAATTAAATTAAACTTCAACATGTAATTGTCAAGAGCTACTTTGAGTTTAAATATATACGCATATATGATTTTTTTTTTTCTCTTGTTCACAAATTAATGTAAATTTGCAACTGTAAATATGCATATTATTTAGATATTCGTTTGCTAATTGTTTCTGTGCATATTCAACTATTTCTGCTCGGTGTTACTCAAACCAGGTTTAATTCGAGAATCAATGATTCTATCATTAAACTATTACCGGAACGGAATAAACAATTTATTTATTGTCAATCAACTGAATCAACGAATCTCGGTTTAATTTTAGAATTGAAACAAACAAATCTAGAATCATTGGATTCTTGAATTAAACCTCGTCTTAGCAATTGGCTATAAGTAAACTGTTTGAAAATCTCCGAAAATATTTAGCGAAATGTTCATAATTTTTTCCCTAGGATTATTGGAAATTAGGATTCAGGAGAATACGTATCTTTAGCTTAACGGGATTTTGCGAACATCACGACAATTTACTAAATATTCATACAAGTATAATATGTGCATCATACATTACAAGTCCTTTTTAAACATTGATACATCGTTCGTTTTGATTATCTGGGTTAGTTTTGTCGAATGTATACTAGAATACGTATTTATAGAACAATTCTGCATCTTTCAATACAACGTCTAGGATGTGTGTATTTCAGTATTGTAAGCCGAAGCAGGTGATACAAGATTTGTTCAGGTACACTGTTGTAATAGTGCGTATTGAATGCACCCACGTGTCTCTTTGACAGTTTAAAAATACTATCTCCACCTGGCTACCTGTGTCTCCCCACAATGGCAACGTGTACTTAAATGGCTGCCTATTGCATTTAACTGTGATTTTCTCAGAATGATAGAAAACTTATTCAAGGGACCTCAAAATATGTACATATTTATTAAATATCGCCAGTGACATTTTTCATATTTCTTTATACATTAAGTCTTCGCGTAACGTTGTCCCGATTTACGCTGATTCGATAATGCGCGCTTTTTTCGTGAACACAAAAATTGCACTAAATTCTAACGCGGTTCATGAAGACAAACAATTACGGAAATTATAGATCAAGTTATAGAAAATGATCCGGTATTAAAATACCGTCGCATAACACTGTTTCGCTGTGCGCTCTGTCTTCAGGAACGCATCTAAAGCGCGCTACCAAGGTGTTACTGTAATTTGTAAGAAAATAAAAATTGTAGGACCACGGTTGGTAATCCAAGTTACAGATAATTGAACTATCGGATAACCCAGGTTTTACTGGGTACGGTGGTAATACTGTATGACGACGGTCGACCTGTTCTACGGCCATCAATGAATGGCTGACACTCATTGTAATGCTTCGACACGAGGAGAAAGTTGGTCGGCGTCAACACGACCGGACACGCTGGCCAACTGGGCCCAGCAAAACTGACCACGAAATATAACACATACACACACGTGCACAGACAGTGTCTATATATATATATAACATACACATACATACAGATACATATCCAGAACACGTTAATGCTATAAAACACACATTGTGAACATTTTCGCAAACCGCTAATTATTAACTTTATTTTCCAATTTGGAGGCAACAAATGTTTTGAAAACTTTTTTCACAAATTTCATGGGTAATGAATCTTCTGTAGATTTCTGCGCTTTTTGGTTGAAATATCTTTTGACATAATTATTTTGAACTGTCGCGGGCAATTTATTTTTGATAAAAAAAATAATACGAAAATGTAATATAAAGTCTTGTATGCAACACGGGTGTTCGTACATCCTTCACTCGGTCTGAAACATCGTCACCCGCCTTGCATGATCATCATCATAACACCCTTGGTACATAAATAACTATTAAAGTACTCAAAATTCATACTAGATACATACTGCTCATGTAACATTATATCGAGGGGTAAACCACGCGAAAAAAATTTGTACACCAACACGAGATTTCAAAAGATTTCAAGAGATTTCAAAAGATTTCAAGAGATTTCAAAAGATTTCCAGAGATTTCAAGAGATTTCAAAAGATTTCAAGAGATTCCCAGAGATTCCCAGAGATTTCAAGAGATTCCCAGAGATTTCAAGAGATTCCCAGAGATTTCAAGAGATTTCAAAAGATTTCAAGAGATTCCCAGAGATTTCAAGAGATTCCCAGAGATTTCAAGAGATTTCAAAAGATTTCAAGGAATTTCCAGATATGTCCTCGGTTTGTATACATATATTTTATCTCATTCTTTGTACATATTATAGTCGGTATTTATACATATTTAATTAACTAAACAAAATTTCTCTTCATTTCCTTATTTTTTTTTTATTAATGTCCTACACGATTTACATATTGGAAATGGTCCATTTCTTATCATATCAATGGACCCCCATAATACGTAGTGATAACCGAATCAACGTTAACGGAGGAAGAAATAACACGCGAAGGATAGGGATAGGTTACTAAATTGAGAAAAAAAAACATATATATTTCATTTTGACTTTCGTATACGTAGTATGAAGGAAGCATAGGAATCATAAAAAATTTCTATTGCTAGATTTTGATGGAAATACATGTTATGATGTCCCCTGAATACGTTTTGACTATTTTCGCAATGACGTGTGGATGTGTGTCTGTATGTTCAATATCTTAAGTAAAATGTATTTACATATGTATATATTTGCATGTATTTAAAATATCATATGCTAAGAAAACAAAACCAAGACAAAATATTTATAGAAATACGGATTTGAAACGTGAAATATGAGCCAATTTAAATTGAGCATAAGAAAGTCGTGTGGTGACCACACCAGATTTTTACTTTCTTATACATAGTATAAGGAAAGTACAGGAATCATGAAAAATTTCGATTGCGAGATTTTGATGGAAATACACGTTTTAAGGTCCCCTGATACGTTTTGACCATTTTCTCAATGACGTCTGTGTGTATGTATGGATGTGTGGCCGTATGTTCATTATCTCAAAAACGAATAAAGCTAGAGTAATGAAACTTCATATTTAAAAGTTTTTGGGATTGGCGAAGAGCTGATTAGATTTTGGGTATAATTAGAAAACCGGAAGAGGAAGTTTACTGATCACAGAAATTGTAAATTTCAAATTATTTTAAAAACAAAAAAAAAAAAAAAACGATACGTAACAATTTTTCAAATATAGCGAATATTATTATGAAGAAAAAAATGTTCTATACATTAAAACCAGCATTCGAATAATTCATATAACAACGCTGCTAACTTAAATCAGGGACACGAAATAATTATAATCTGTAACGAATTATACTACGGTATATTCTATACCGAAAATTGGTTTATAGGACGCGTGAAAGAAACTTTGGAATCGGGGAAATGTAAAATTAAATTTTTAAGAGAATCGTTAAATACATTTTCTTGACCAAAACAGGAAGATCTCCAAATAGTTCCATATCACTATGTATTATTGGGGCCCATTGATATGATAGGAAATGTACTATTCAAAATATCCGAATGCAGGACATTAATAAAAAAATTAAGGAAATGAAGAGAAATGTTGTTTAGTTAATTCCGAGGTTAATTCAATATGTATGAATACCGACTATAATATGTACAAAGAATGAGATAAAATATATGTATACGAATCGAGAAAATTTGGAAATATTATGAAATCACTTGAACAGATGAAAAATATAATACCATTATTATTTATAAGAAATGTCATAATACATACTATTTATTGTTACATATCATCTAGGATTTCAAAAGATTTCATGAGATTTCGAAGGATTTCAAAAGATTTTAAGAGATTTCAAGAGATTTCAAGAGATTTCAAGAGATTTCAAAAGATTTCAAAAGATTTCAAGAGATTTCAAAAGATTTCAAAAGATTTCAAGAGATTTCAAAAGATTTCAAAAGATTTCCGAGAGATTTCAAAATTCTGTACACCAGATTTCCATTCGTGGTTTACCCCTCGCATTATATTCATATTAGAAGATTGGTTCTAAATACACCCACATATATGAAGTGTACCTAATACATACATTTATTGTAAAATTTTGTGTTTCATTATTAATATTAATCCCAATCTTTTATTTAATTCTATTAATTTATTTTTGCAATAATGCACTAGATCGTAGTAAATGATATTATTTTTACCATTGTTTTGCATACTGCGTCATATTTCCATATTTTTTGTTCGTTAATTTTTATGTGAGAATTTTTATCTCAAAAATGTTTAATCGACGAAAAAACAAGTTCGTCAAGTGACATTTAGGCTGTAGTGCACGAAGAATACGGACAAAAGGTTATACACAACATATGTACGGGAAATTTTAAATTTTTACTCAGCATCACAACCAAAAACAACAAGCATTCAGAATTGGTATAATCGATAATATCACTGAACTTCTCATGTAGCTAAAATTTAATTCTACTGCTGATAAATTATGTAGTTTGTAAATTTGTGAATCAAACGGTAGATTTTAATCAACGATTTCTTGTTACTCGGAACAATGAACGCTCCAAATTTCGTGGCTTTTACATTTAACCCAATTTCCAAAATTGATATCTGATCCGATTGTATCAATATGTTCGGTTCTTTTTCGAAAAAAAAAAAACATTAATAATCGGAAACTGTGCTTTGCTCAATTATTAGTGATTATTGTTAAATTATACTCTTAAAAAATAGAGTTCCATTATAGTGTTTCTATTTTTTAGAAAGTTATTACTTGATATCCAATAAAAATCAACAGAATTTTTCGGTCCCTTCTAATATTTTTATATTATGTATTATTAATTGATTATTAACGAAATTAATTGAATGTCATGCACATGTCACATCGGTTACTGTAAGTAACATATTATTGTTACTGCTTGTCAATTCGCTAAGTGATTGGTTACTCCCGGTAACTACTGGTAACTGAGTGGTTAGTGAGTGGTAACACGCGTTCGTGTGGTTACACTACACAGGCTCTTCGTGTGCGGTCACTAGTGTGTCGAGTTATTTTATAATTAGACACTGGTATATGATACATTTAAAATTATAAACTTATGTGCGCGTGTGTGTGTGTGTGTGTATTTATTTTTTGTTCCACTTTGCTGTTTTGTTCTTGTTCTCCCAGCTTGCTTAAATGGTATACAAATTTAATTTAATTTATTCGTAAAATCACGGAGAAGCTGGAATTATTCTGTTCCGGTCCTGTTAGTGTGAATTTCGTACACTGGTCATGTTACAACACATTTGTGGATGAAGAATGTATAAGGCCACTAAGTGCATATCACGAATATTTCATTAAAAATGAATTATTTACAAATTACATCTGTAGTCAACTTTGACATCTACGTAATGTTCCATGGTTTCTCTATTATTAGAAATATCTATATTGCTAAATACACATAAGTTATGTTACATAATACCATCGTATAATACATAATTTTATGTACATGCAAAATCATTAATATCTGGTGATTTTTGCATCTATCAAATTGTTTTTAAATACTACACTATTAAGTTTTTTGCGAGTATTCTTTTTAAAAAGTTTTTTGTTCTTCATATGTATAAGCATGTTTATCATATTATATGTGATTCTATAATTAAATATACTTAAATGCATGTATAGATATTCTACCAAATGTCCCATGAAATCTGGGACATAGGGAATTAACATGTAATTGTGTGATTACTTCTTAGCAATACATTTTAGTGCAGTGATGCACAACCTTTTATGGATAAAGGGCCGCATATAACTTCATTTTTGAATCGGGGGCCTCAAAAGAATTTTTTTACCCTTTTTTTACGGAGATTTTTTTTTTTCTTTTTAGCTCATTCTGTTGTAAAAAATATGTGCTATATTTATGTACTTGTATGAATTTGATATATGTAATTCCAACACACATCGTAATATAATTTAATATAATTTCTCGCTATATAATTAAATACATTTCAAAACACGCAGTAATTATATTTTGACAGTGATCGAATTTGAAAGCAAAAATTATATAATTTTCTACATTTAACAAAGCCGTAATCGTTTCCAATTAATTTTTAACAATACTAACGAAAAAAAAAAAGCAATCTTATAAACTAAAATAATAATTTATTTAAAAGTAAAATATTAATATATTATTGATTTATCAATGTACAGTGAGAGAATCTACATATTTACCGTCACATTCATTGTTTTGGAAAAACACACAGTTTTTGCCGTGTGTAATCAACCTAATTAGTGCATCATTAATTGTGTAAATAATTCAGTGAACCAAGGCAAGCCGGCCATGATTAGTTAAACATGTGAATAGTCATGTAGAAATCAAATTAACAAATTGTCCACTGTATATAAATATACATGATCAACAAATTTATATGCATACCAGACGAGAATATATGCATATTCTGTTCCAAATAAAAGTAGTTGAAAAACATTCCGTACAAATGTTTTATAAAATACACGAAAATCACTGTTTTGTTTGTTAACGTTACGTTTTGCGTCGCGGTCGCCTTGCGTTACGTTACCGAGATGCTAGGCTTAATTGCATGTCGGAAGCTCTGTAATTACTGTGGTAGATTAAAAAAAAATTATAGGAATTATAATCAAATAGGCACTGCATATTATTTGTGCACGTGTATGTGTGTAATTTCACTTAATTACAACACGTGATTACGTGGAATTAGCGCAAAGATATTTTCGACTAATGAAACTGTTGATTTTCATTGTACAGCAGTAAATTGTCTGAGAAATTTGCCGGGAAAATATTTGTCATTCATCTTTCAGTTGCATTTGTTAAAAAGCTGTAATGTACGAGATTATTGTATATTAATATTTATATTTGTACAAAAGCCAAATGATGTCTTAATAGGACGAAACAATATTTATATTAATAAAAGTTCTGGAACATAGTCAAAGAATTTGTATTTTCATGTTTGTTACATACAAAGAATTTCGTTTATATTTAAGCATTTATATTCAACACAACTAGATTATATCAACAAAATTGTGTAATTGTAAGTAGCCATGTATATAAATATTTACTTGTTCATCTAACTTATTGACACCTTACATGAACAATGTCACACATAGTTGGCCTACTTAACAAATATGTTGTTATTTTGTTCTAAAATACCGGGTGATCATTTAAAATCATAATTAAAGCGGGCTATGAATGTTAAATTAAATTGGCAACATCGACAGTTGATAGTATTATTTGAATTGTCAAAGTGACACTTCAAATTCAAAACCTGATAATTTTGAAAATCACTTACACAGTAGTGTATGGAATACTTCCATTCACCATTTTCTTGCCGTTCAGAGTTCTTAAAATAACTCTCTGTGAGAAAAACTTTATATTCTAAATTAAACATTTTGAAGTGTCACTTTGACAATTCAAATAATACTATCAGCTGTCAATGTTGCCAATCTAATTTAAAATTCATAGCCCGCTCTAATTATGATTTTAAATGATCACCCGGTATTATTTATTACATACTGTAGTGTAAATACATCACAAATGTTTGTCAGCTCAAACGTGGTTTCATTTGAGACTCAAATAATTCCATTATTTTTTCCGCGGAATTAAACGGAAATTCAATTTGTAAGACGTGATTTCCTGTGTTTTATTGAAATTAAAATAATTCACACCAAATAATTAGTTTGGTGTAATTCTAGAATCATTGATTCTTCGACTATGCACCCGAGAACTAGAGCCAATATAGTGTTTTTTCTGACTGGATTTATTTATAAACTTTTTCTCAAAATCTCTGTTTAAATTATCACGATTCCATATGCTAAAATACCTTTGTCGGTTGCTATATTCTATTTATTCTAATTCATTCATTCCACGTAGAGTTATGAATTTTGATGTTTGCGTTATATAAATGTCAATGACTTGACTATTTTTACATGTATGTATTATATCTCTCCTCTCTCTCTCTTTCTTTCTCTCTCTTGAATAGTATACGCCTACTGTCACTTATGTTAATTAGTGGAAAACAACCTGAAAAGTTGTTAACATTTAAAGTTGTTACTTAACTATAAATAGCAATTCATTAGCCGTAATCATAGGCTATTATTTGCAATATTAAAAACTATTAACAATATCTAGAATGTAATATTACAAGAAATCCTATATGTACTAACATTCAATCATACTTTTCTTATGCATCAACGTACGAAACATGTTATATTAATTTGCTCCCGTATGGATAAATCAAAGTAATTTTCTAGTTTGATTTCAACAACACATTACGTTATCGAGCGTGCATCTTTCCGGTATATATTTGAACATTTAATTCACTTGCACTATTTCCAATCTCTGTAGTGTAACATTCTGATGCAGGCATACATAAAATTACTGTAATAACATTTCAAAAGCAGTAAAGAAATATTCTCGCATATCCGTAGCATTCTACAATTAGACAGATTCAATATTGCACGGTTTTAATTCGTGGGGTTCAATTTGAAAATCCATATTGTTCATATAACCCGTTCCAAACAACAGATGTGTTTCGTTAAGGAACAAATGATACAACGTTTTCAATAACTGTAAAATCTAATAGTCACACGGATAGAATTTCAATGAAAAAAGTAAAATAAAACTATCATCTAACGTTAATTCTTGGTTTGTTTCTTCTGTAAAATAATAAGTAGCGCGTATCGTCCATTGCTACTTTCCGTTTCGACCGCTACAGTGCCGGTGGCACTGCAATCGCTATGATGTGTGGGCGAGGACAGATTGCAAGCCGCGTTTTACCCGTACTTGTTTGTGATTAATATCTTAATTGATTTGTGTAAGTTTTTGACAAGAGATAGTTGGATCATTGCGAAATTAAAGTAGCAAGTCTCACGGTTCGTATGCCCCAAATGCTCGCACACACAGATACACGCATACGCTAATTTTCACTGTCATGTATCTGGAATTTTTAGAAATCTTCAGTGAAAACATACCTGTCAATAGTATACAGACTGTACATGAATCTGACTCCATTATAGTAAATCCTCGATTTTGTGGACCTCGATTTAACGGACTTTATGTTCGATTAATTTAACTGCCGATGAATATGTGGTTGCATATTTAATTTCAATTACACAAACGTATCTACGTAAGTAAAAACAGTTAAACTAATTTTATAAATTTTTTGTCGTGCGTGGTACGATGTCTATAGCATGTTCTTGTTTCAAATATTTTTACGCAGAATTTTCGTACAAACCCCTCCTGGATGGGTGCCTGTACGGATTCGGAAAACTTGTTTTATTATTTAACAGACTTCCGTTATATTGATGTTTTATTGTACTTGTGACACCACACTTCATTCTTCCCATTTGAAACTTGACGAGGTGTGGCCCTAACGCTGAAATTATTAGCAGTATATGCAGGGCCGTCCCAAGATACTAGAAGCCCGTGGGCTCCTAACAATAATGCGCTCTTCTTCATAAGAAAAAATATTGAGAAAAAAGACTGAATACATTTTATATTTGTTCTAGATTGTTGTACCATTAACGGCAAGACCTGTTATTTACACGAAGACTAGTTCTATTAATACGTAACATAATAATGAGCGTTTGTTGTTTAATTATACGAGCATAGTGGTACTCAAACTTGTTAATTTATACTGAATATTCACGCATCTTTGTGAAACGAATGTCGGGATTTGGTAAAACGCGGGTTCAACTTAAATCTGCAAATTAAAATTCTACAATACCAAATTTATCCTCATTATAACACTAATGTTATAGGAATTGGTAAGCCCAGAAATTCCTATATAAAATATATATTTTTAGTAACAGTGTCTTCGAATCGGTACATTTAAATGTCGGTAATATTTAAATTTGTATAAAAACTTTTAAAGAAACACAAAACATGTTTCCTTCAGTCCAGGAATTTTCGTGTACTGCTTGAATAATACGTAGAATTTAAGAGACAAGGCAATATTACTGTCAATAATGTAATATACACCGAAGGTTGTAATGATTGTATATCAAGTAGAAACAGAGCGCGCGAGATAATATCAAAGTATTCTGGTCATGACATTTAACTAATTGTCAACAATTTTCTTTGATTCGTCAGCTCTTATTACCCCCCAAGTGATACGGATATAATTCATGGTTTAGTTGTAAACTACAACAAGCCTCTTCGTAACTGACTATTTATTAATCCAAAATCATTAAAAAATCAAATAGTATACATATTTATGTACTTTGTAAGAAGCACAATATTTATTAAACTAATAGAAGAAGTGAATTTGATCATAGTGTTTGTTAATGTAACGCTACCCTGATTAGCTATAGCGCGCTTGACCCCAAAATAGCGCTATATGTTAATTATAACGCGGTTCATGTACACAATCATTCTAAAACAACTTCTTACAGATTTCCGTGGTAAAAGTTTTGATCACAATTACGGAAATTATGGTTGAATTTATAGGAAATAATCCACTGTTAGAATAAACCGGAATATTACTGTACTATATATGTTTCAGACAGTCAGTATACATCAGGAAATTTGTAAATAATTCGTTAGTCTTGATTTATACTGATATGTACGTTATTTTTCTTAGACATTATCCACTATTTTACACTCAATTTTAGTTTTTTTCTCCCGTAAAAAAAAAACATATATTCTCCCATCAAAATTGTGCCGTAATTTCTTCAGATTTTGCGTATTGAAATCTAAGTAGAGTGTAGCAAGTACGCAGTACTGTATATATTCTAATCTTTACCCGCCATTTTAGTTTACAATTAGTGTTATATCACATTCATTAGAGTATCGCCTCATTAACACGCACCTACCTGTTTATACATATATTATTCTACATAATGCAGAGGGTCACGTGATATCCCAGTGTCGCACAATTTGGCACGAATGGTAATTATGTTTAATATTTAATGTTCACATTCCGGAATTTCTAACGTAATTTATAAATATAATTTAGTGAAATATGTATATATCTATGAAAAGTCTCTGTAATATAATCGCGAATCTTCAATGATTTAAAATTATTTCAACAAAATCGGTGTATAATGTGTGTTCATGTTTTATGTAACTATGCCCAAATTTGCATGGGGTCAAGTAGATCGAGGTCAAAAAAACTTTAACATTGAACTTCTAGCTATTTTTAAATTCATTCTATTATCATATCATCTGGGTCCAGAAATATGGAACGTATGCTAGTGGTAATAGATTCTGATACCGAATGTTACCTTAAAATCGTAAACAATATTTCATGAAGTTTAACCTTTCATAATATTGATAAATTTCAAATTTTGTATTAAATTACGCTTAAACCTCCCCTGGGCTCTGTATAATAATATGTTACATAACATTTTGTAATTGTCATAATGCCTACGTGATTGTAATTGCTTTACATCCTGTGATAACCGGAAACAGATATTTATTATGTTTTTTCGTTACTAGTTTTGATTCATCATAAAATTGCTATATCGCTGCATATCAGTTATTAATGAAAACATATACATATATATGCGATAAAAGTACGTATTCAATTTCGGAATTTATTACTAGAAATTATTATTTTTTTTACTTTCTTGTACACATTTCTATTCATTTTTAATTGTACAGAGAATACACGTTTTTTATAAAGTTTTAAAAAGAAATTGTTTAAACATCCAAGTGCAGGTAAAGCTACAGCAGTGGCGGCTCGTGAAAGTTTGCAGTAGAGTTCGATTCTGGCTGATTTTTTTTAACCTACTATTCGATTCTAGCTAATATTAGTAATGTTGAATTTGGACAGGAGTCAGAAATAACAAATTCTGACTTATGTAGCTGTCCGAATTGCGACAAATTTTAATTTTTCATATTCAAATTGGACACGATTTCTTATTTACTAATATTAGTTTTCGGCTTTTTTCAATAGTCAATATTCATATTATACTGGGGTAGGGGACTGCAACTCTTATAGACGAGCCGCCCTTGTGCTATACTTATACGAAATATTTTTGTTGCGCAACAGTATAACAAATCATGAACCACAGTCACAACTTGCAATAATACACAATCCACATAGAAACATACACTACTTTTAATTTTATTTTCAACATACAATATGAAATCAATTCACTTTGCCGTATAACATATATGTATGTATATACGGTTAGCATATAGGTGCCCCGTTCAGATATCGGTAAGATATTTAACCTTGGTATACTTTTTTATACCGTTAAATGTCAAGGCACTACACAACACTGGCATGTAACATATACATATATTGTCCGACCATTGGCGATATTAAATACACACAATGCGTATTACGAATACATGTAATTTTCGTATAATTATCAATCTCTTCCGTATGTATCTTGACATATTGTGATTTAATTTATTTACATGCATTTTACGAGCATCCTGCTTTATAATGCATTCAATAAAACTTCATGCTTAAATTAATTAAACAAGGCTTAATAAGGCGATATTTAAGTATAATAAATAAATAAAAAGTATAATATACCGGGGTTTTCCGTTAAGAGGCCCACCGAAATAAAAGCCCAGGGGCCTTTATTTGTGGACACATCGTAAACGTGTTTCTGCACTGTGCGCAATTTTACTACGACTATAATTTTTTATATTATAATAATAATAATTTAAAATTTCAGACTGCTTTTATTGTTGTGATATGTAATATTTAAAATAGAAATGACCTTTTATAAATCATTAAGAAAAGCATTGGTTTCTTCTATTTGGGCACACCGTGAGAACGTAGATTTGCTAAAATAACGTCGTTAAACGCTCGTTTTGTAGGAACGCATCTTGCGCACTAACCACTGCGCATTACAATAGTTATTACGGAAAATAATAATAAATATACACTCGATTTCAAGAATAATGATTTAATAAAAGTACTCTTACAGATTTCTACGATTAAATTATAAAATGACGGTTTTATAATTCATTATAATTATATATGTAGGTACGTGTAGTGTGTAGATTTTATTTCATACGTTTGGTTGTTGCGTTTGTAATTATTTTACAAGCCATTAACTCGCATCGTTTCGAGTTTACATTCAAATTCAACCGTAATTCTTGAACTTTAAAAGCCGATATTGCCACGTCAAAACCTGTTTTGAAAAGTGAAATTTTTGAATTTGTTTTTATTGTACTTATATTTATTAGACCGTAGTATTTATCCCTGCTTGGAAATTACTTGAAACAAGATTCCAATTTATTGAAGTGTCTTTTGGAAAGAAAACATACCGACTTATATTTGAACATTACACAATATTGCCTATATATTTCATAATGTTACACTGAAAATTGTATGTTTGTATTTTTCGTGATTGAAATTGTCTCATTCTTTAGAAAATTCATTATTTATCAACTATAGTAAATTTTGTCAAACTATTCTATTTTAACCTTTCAAATATTTATCTTCTAAATTAGCATTTAGCTATTAGTTTACGCCGGCAACAAGATAAAAACCAAATATACATTTTCTTGGTAATTTAAACAAACAAAAAATATGTATATTCTGAAATTCTAGTTTCTAGTATTTTTTTTGCACTTATTATGTTGGCAGGCCTGACACTTCGATCTACAAAACATGACGACCTTGAAAGTACAATACTATATTTAACAGTGTATCGCATTTAAACGTTGCTACTTTACAGTGTATACTTTCTTTGTACAAAAAAAAATACGTTAAGGAAAACGTATACGGCTACCAAAATGTCCATGCAATAAAAAGAATTTAATACTGTGTATCATTCATTAAAATTCTCATTTAAAAACATGGAGAACGTTGCTTTTGCGTTCAAAATTTATTTGACATTTTAATTGCTTGTCAGAGCTATTTAAATTATAAAAATGAGCTGTCAAATTCAGTGTAAGCAGTGTCAATATGATTACGTTGCCGTATAAATCATGTTTAAATACACATGCATGTTATTAGATATATGTATACATGCATATATGCAGTAGATATTGCATATATGTGTTGATTATATATTTATCAATAGAACGGCAATCTATTCTATAATTGTCATTAGCCGCGAGTGAATAGCGCATATGCGTGCGTGTGTGTATGTGCGTGATATGTTGCGTAACACGCGGATAATTAGTCTGTATCCATGAGATTTGTCACACCGTGCACTATTATTAAATCGATCATATAATATGTACATAGTTACATACATTGTATGTATACCGGGTGTCCCATGATATCTGGAACATAGGATACTAACGCGCTGGTACGGATACTATCGGCACTAATAACGAACTACTAAATTTAACACTGTTGCTATAGTTCTGCTATAAAAATGTACTATTATTACTATACTCTTTTAATCGAAAATGTCGTGTTCCAGAGTAACACTATCATGTTTCGTCTTTAGTATCTATGTAATACTTTATTATTACGTCACGAATCAATTGTGTTTTTTCTCTTAACCGAGTTACGAAAACTTTATGTCAAGTAAATTTCTCCATTCCATAAACTGTATAATACTTTGTTTAATCCTAGAAATAACTATTGTCTAATGTTGTCATACTAGTATAGTTTGTCCAGTGGGTAGATTACGTCTTATTGCACGTTACACGCTCAGTGTGCGCAAGCGTAACGTAATGGCAACAGATCATATCTGCTGCCCACTGTAAAAACTATATTCGATAATCCACACACACACACATATGTATGTGCAAGCAGTTGCAGATGCAACAGTGTCTTGCCCCGGAAACAGACAACATTCTTGCACGCTATCCTGCGGTTAAAACAAACTGCATTGTACTTAAATCTATTCTGTATAACGAAAAATAAAAAAACCGCGATCAATCATTATAGACCACTGTTTTGTAAATCTGAAACTTGAGGTTCGCTATTATTATTTTTCGAAATAGATTTAACCTGATAGAATATTATTGCACACATGTATTTATATGTGCTTGTCCCGTTGAGATGTGTGTATACATATGTGTGTCTGTTGGCTACTGCTGGCCGCCGCCATGACCTTGGACCGACCGTCTGAGCCGGACATCGCGATACACACACACGCTCGCACGCTTAACTTTATCTGTCTGATTCACATGTATTTTGTTCGCATATGCTTTACGTGAAACTGTATATACACGCATATTTCAACAGAGACATCGGAACAAAAATATAAACTAAATGTGTGGACACTTTATTCATGTGTTCTTCTTCTTGTTTTGTTGCAGAACAAATTCAACCAGAGTCCGACGATACAGTTCCTAGGAAATGAAGGGGTGAGTCATCCAATAGTATTATTTGTTTTTCAACATGTCCCATTGCTGTGATTCACACTGAACTCTATGGCCGAGCTCTTACAATAATATAACGTCCGTAAATCGCACATTTACAAGTGTACAATCAAACCCTGAGTCATACTACGCTATTATCATTAACGATTCATAATTTGCCTAGCACAATAATTAATATATTGCGACAAATTCTATAGTGTAGTAGGTGTTGGATGCATGTTTTGCGCAACTTGCAAATAACAGCGCTGGGTGTGGTGTCATAGCTGTCGATATTTTCTTTTGACATTATACCATGACGTACTAGCTTAGTGCGGGCAAGCCCTATTAGCCAATAGACAGGACCGGATTTGCAATATAATTAATCGTATTACTATAGATATTATAATTGGAACATCATTTTCTGTAAAGTTTAAATTACACGAGTTTATATTCAAATATAATTACGTTTTTGTCATAACAATCAGGAAGAATCGGTGTTGGGTTGACGAGAGACGGGTGTAGGAGATATATCAAGTACGGTTCTGTGTGAGTTCATGGCGAGACACATGTAACGGGACGGGACCCAGCCTCACGAATGTCCCGCATAACTCGCATATCGCTAACAACAACATTACGGGTTCATCATCTAGTGCCAAACTTACCTTACATTAACACACACATACCGGGTGTCCCATGAAATCTAGCACATCGGGAACGCACATGTAAACGTAGAAAAATTACGAAATCATTTCCATTTTACAGCAAAAGCTTAAATAAATGATCTCCTAAACTGTTATTAAAATACACCACCATTTTAAAATTTATTTACGAGATATGCAACAATAAATATGCCAACAAATTATCTAGTTTTCAATTCGGTACAACTTTCTTTTTTATTTACACTTTTGCAAGCAAATGTGTTGATACCAAGTAATCATAATCTTTTTTATATTTATGGTTTAATTCGGTATGTTCTAGATTTTATGAAACAACCGGTATATACCGGTATTTAACATACAGAATCTGAGGTCTTTGTATCGTCACGTGCCTATATTAGTTATAAATAACTAAAACTGATTACAATATACTAATAGCAATAATTTTTCACACTCCATTTTTTATTCTAATTTTTTTTATTAATAATCTATCTCTTCTTAATATTATTTACACCACAAATGTTCACCTTCCTTTAAAAAATCTTCTACTTTTTACTTTTAAATAAGTTATATTATCATAAACATAAAAAATAACGCGTAGAATTTATTCTTAATGATACGGCTCTAAGTAAAAAGTTCTTACAGGTATAAATATTTTACATCGTCGTGTGCCTTGAGTTAACGTAGGCCTTAAATTGTAGTTGATTTTTTCTTTGTTCAGTTGGTATTTTTGACATCGAATAAGCACTGCTTGGACAATGACGAATGCGCAATATCAATCGTAGAGATAAACATATTGATGAACTATTGTTGTATGTCTGAGATGACAGATAACCATTGATATGTGACAGAAAAAAAACTTAAATATAAATGTATGTCAGTTAAATTCATTAATTTTGTATACAAGTCACATTATAAATAGAAAAATAGTACGAATTGGATGACATTTTTTTTTGTAATTTCTAACAAACATACGTATTTTTATATCTTTTCTTCAATAAAAACTTAACTGTGTTTTTCAATTATCCGAGATCAAATGTACCATAGATTATAGGTGTTCCATTGTATACTGTGTTATCCATAAACTCCCACTAAGTTAAAATTACCGATATCTCCAGACTCCAACGACAAAACAATATACTCTCGCAATCAAATCACAATGTTGATAAATTATTTATGGCACGATAAATTATTGCAATTATTTGTTTCATTTTTGCTGGACAATTAGCCATTGCTAATCCCGATCAAATGTGTACATATATACGTACTTAGCATCACGCCTTTCCCATTACTGAGGTGGCAGATCCTTTATTTTTATCGCAATCTTTCGTTACATATGACATATTAGAATGTACAATTGGAACATTGTAGCTTGTATGAGTTAACAGTGCATTACGTTTATACATACATTCATACATTGCTGACATAGTTGGTTTGGAACAGGAACTGGAGATGTATTCCAGGAATTTAGTGCAATGTGTTGCGTATCCGGAATTCCCTGAATAACACACACACACACACACACATATATCTAGACAGTTAGTGATGACTAATTTCTTAAACTATAATTTATTGCACGTATGCGAGCTGAATTTTAAATGTGTAATAATACAAGGCGTGAAGTTTATTATAACGTACGTGTTATGTTTTAATAATGTCCAATAAGCATACATATAACTTGTTAAAAATGATTCCTAAAGACCGATCACAGTATGTGAATTCTTAACCGGAATACAAGGGAAAAAGCATTGAGTCGTATTTACATTTTTTTTACTTTTCAATTAATAAATTCAATTAGAAATATTACAATAGAAAACATTATTGATCTATAATAATACTTTCGTTTCTTTTACTTACATCACTAACGCTATTTATACGTAAGGGGGAGGTATATTCATTACACAGATTTAAAATTCCGCTAACCGCTACATTTTTCCCTCAAAATTTTACTAATACCATCCTGGTTAATAAGTACCAAAACATAGTGCTTTGATGAATTTATCCATTCATTACGGAGCCAAATCAATGTGCAATTATTTTAAAACAAGCTATACACACAATGTAATCCCAAATGCATCAATACCGAAAATCGAACGCAAAAATGCAAACGATGAATATGAGAAAACGATAGTTATGGAAACTTATGTATACAGGAAAAAAAAAACTACAATTCTATGAACGGATGCATCAAGGTTTCCGTTATATAAACTAAAGTTAAAAATAAAATGATTTTTCATTATATTCCACGTATCTGGCAATATTTTTCACTTAATTTACAATGCGTCATATCTGCGCGTAACAAGTACTCGTTAAAGTGTATTTTAATATGACACTGCTGTACATTTTAATTGTACATGTGTATATAAAAAAAAAGAACAAACCATGATAATTATAACACGTATTAACATATAAATTATTCCATACAATTTAATTGCTGTACTTTACGTACTGGAACATTGCATGATGAACGTAAAAACTGATTTATATCTCGAAAAATATATCTTCACATCATTGCGCGAGTCAAGCAGAACACAGTACTGTACTGCAGATATTTATTGACATTCATTAAAAAATCTATCCAGAAGTTTATCAAAATAAAACTTGCCTAAAACAAATATTAAATCTTTTTAAAAATAAACGCCATTAGCAACTGATACAATGGCCCCTCTGGGATTCCCCCAGTCCGCTACTGGTTGAGTCCTATGGTACTTTTATTTTGAAGAAAATTCGTTTGTCTCTTTCGGAATACACTGCTAAAATTCGAATGATTAGTACGAGTACACATAGTTGTATTGAAAAGCAAAATGTATTTGAAAATCTTGGGTATCGAAACTCAAGATGTGTATGTGTGTGTGTGTGTGTGTGTGCCTGTGTACCTTGGCATTTGAGCTAAACACGATTGAGACGTCTCGAGAAAAGATTATATACGCAAACTTAAGCATTATACTTACTGGCTAGATTATTATAGATATTAATGATTATGTGTTTCTTTAAAAATGAATATTGTCTGCCAGGACAGGCTTCATTTGTATTTGTTTGTGCAGCCCCGGGTTTGAGCACTTTGTTATAGTTTATATACATATATATATATATATATATATATATATATATATATATATATATATATATATAATAGTTCATGGCTGATAGATCATGAAGGTTATGGTTTTTTTTTTGTATGTCAAGTATGGAAATTAAGTATGATTCATCACAAAACGAAATACTAAATCATGTTCTATAGTAAGCTAATTAGTACGTGATGTCTGCATGGTTCAGCTCGAGTACTTGCAATAATTACTAATATAATGAACACGCATATACCATTGATACATTTTACACTGTAATATTGTCACCTAAAATAATTTAAAATGCTTGATCTAAGTTATGTTTCTTCGATGCGGATTCAATTTAAAACAACGCTACAATATATAACACTAATGTTATTTACGCACAGATAAAGAACACGTAGTTTCGTTTTGATATTGTTGAACCTGCATCCTACATGTCTGTTTTGACACACAGAGGGTTAAATAATTATCGAGGAAATCTAACATTCGTTTACAAGAATCAATATTAAATTTTCGTTCATATACGAATTATTAGAATATTTGTATTGTTGCACAAATATAATTTGTAACGATTGTGACAATTAATCGATAGTTAAAAGTGTTACTTATTCTGCGCAGCGCACACAGCGTATTTATGCGATTGTGTATCGTACTGTATACAAACGTCTAGTCGCCAAATCAGTTTCATTTCACCGAGCTTGCACGAACATGCATGTCCGAGATTTACGGAATCGGGAAATCGTAGAACTGCATTAATTGTTATTACAGGCAGGGTAGGGTTATTTAGAGTAGTGTGGTCTAGGGTAGGATAGAGTAAATTGCACTAACAACAAATGTATTGCACACAACGTTACGAACGAAGTGCAGACATGCTCGTATCATGTCGTACGCAAACATCGGGTATCCTCGGAACGAAACTGGTGTGACGACTAGACTCTTGTGTACTTATATCGCTATTTAATAACTACCGCCAAACACCGAAGGTTGCAGGCGGAGTTTTGGCATCGGGTTTAACCTCATTCAACCTTGATGTGACAGCTAGCTAAAATGCACTGTAGGTGTACACGCACACACACACATATACCTACGTTTGTGTGACTATATTCGTATCTTACCTATCTATATACCTGTATAATATATCCTTACTTGTGTATGTGTGTGTGTGCGTATGTTATAAATTATCTACTACTATCTCCCCATGCATACGCGCGCGTGTGTGTGTGTGTGTACATATTTACTATAAGCAAACATATGTGTATGTGCATATGTCGACAATGATGTGATAAAACGTGGTCATTTCAAATAAAAATACTGCATTAATTTAAAAAGAAAATATTTAGTAAATTATTTCTCGACATTAATGAGAATTTAATTTGTACTAAATACGTTCCTGCTCCATATCTGCATGTGTGTGTGTGTGTCTGTGTGTTCGGGGAAACCCCGCAGTTACCTGTGTCTTGTAAATTGACGTCAAACACATTATCCAATCTTATGAATTCGTAGAATACATCAATAACAAAACGTTAAGTTTATGTCAAGACATGTTGCATATCTCTAACTATACTTGCATATAGCAAATTGTAATATATTTATTTTAAAAACAGTGTGCAATTATGATTTGACCAGGGATGGTATTTGATGTACATGATTTTTTTTCCGAACTATTGGGAATTATTCACGCGAATGTAGAATATGTTTTTTTAGCGCAATTTGAAGTAAACACTATTATTATTTTGTAATTCTGTGATACACAAACCGGATCCATTTTAAATTTTGTTTTACTAAATTTTTAACAATATAATCTATCCAATTATCTTTACTAACATATTATGTTCTATTGATTATTTACAAGTAAAGTTGTTAAAAACTAGGACTATGCAAGAACTGTTAAATATCTAAATCGTATATGTCCCTTTATACATGAAAAGTTGTAAATCACAGTTCTAGATTATTAAAATCAAAGACGGCTATTCACAATTCGATACTATCCGGCCCTACTAAGAGCTACTACTATTTGATTTCTACTAAATTTGTCACTGTTACTATGGATAATTGTATATCTGTGTACCATTACTACTTACGTTAATTGTATAAATGTAATTTTTGTCTATTTTTCTTTTTACTAATATACAGATCCATTGTTTTACAAGATCACATGTGATAATATTTTTCGGAAAACATCTGCACATAAGCTCACCTTAAATTCGCCGAAGTAGCATAATCATTTTCTCGATATTGAAAAGTTAACCGTAAATGAGTTTTCCTGGAAAATTGTTTTATCTTGTGTATTTCATTCTATTCGTATCCGGTGTAGTGTGAATAATTGACAGATTGGCTTATCATAACTGCGATTTATGATAAAATACACGTTTTCAAATTTATACAGTGATTATATTTTATATGTATATTTTACGTTTTAAAAACTATATGTTTCTTTCACGTCTTCATGAGATACACTGGAAAAATACTTGACAATGTACTCTTGAAAGGGCACCTGTAAGACTAAAGTAGCCCGTTTATAATAACAGTGTGGTGTCTCATCAAGCTGTCAAGCCGAAATGTAGGTCAAATCGAAAATAAATGCAATTATTAATTGTATGCGCACACCGATTACTACATCGTTATGTTACAGTACGGTAATTGCAAGTCTTAACATAACATAACATATCTATAGACTGTTGTAAAAACATGTATCCTAGACATTAAAAATATAGATGGATCTATGTTTTAAAGACAGTTTGTGGAGAAATAATCTACAGACTATATGATCTGTAGTATCCTAGTCAAGATTTAATGAATTATCTTACGTGAATTTAAATTAAATTGTTTTAAAATAAAAATATAATATGTACTAGCAAAATATTTGATTGTTACTCAATTATACGTACAATGAATTCGCAAATTTCCGCTAAGATCAAATGTCCTATATCCACTACATTAATCCGCATTGCTTCGACGGAAAAAAAAAATATAAAATTAAAAATTATTAGTCAAATCACAATTTTGCAGCTTGACCTCGCAAGTTGATATAATTCAAGTTTAAAATTAATATTCTTATATTAAGCCGGTTAACTTTTAAACATAAATGGCCTAACAGCTAATTGCTTAACAAGGTAATATAAACATTTACTATCGTTGTCAAAAATATGTTTGATTTTATATTTTGGTTATTAGAAAATTATAATGTGGACAGGTATTTTGTGTACCTGTTTAACCTACAATTGGTAACCTGAATGTCTTTTGGGAACATTTTTATTACTACTAATTACATGGGCTTCACTAGAATTAACGTTCACGTCTATTCCTCGAATGATTCTTATAATGGTTATATGCTAGTTTTGAACAAGACATAAAATAGTATGTTACCGAACACATTCATTAGAGTCAAGCTTAACGCTTAACGCAGATTCGCAGAACCTCAAAAAAAGCGCTAAATTTACGATGATTCGTTATAACGCGGTCCATAAAGACAGTAACTCTGAAAATGAGCAAAACAAGGAACTTTTTACAAATACCCGTAGTAATAGTTTGACCACAATTACCTACTGGCATTATAGATCAATTTATAGAAAATGATCCCATGTTAAAATGTTCTCATTTTAGGCTTGTTCTGTAATAACATATTCTGAACGCTTAACCGGCGTGTTACTGTATATTTGAATATGCAGTGAAACCCGCTTATAGTGAACTTCTTGAAGGGATCAGGAATTTGGCGAGTATGTACATTATAACGAATTTTGTTAGTGTGTTGTTTTCAGTTGGGACTCAGAGATATGTTCATTATAAGCGAGTGTCCACTATATGCGAGTTCAGTATAAGTGCGTGCAACTCTATATACAATAAATAGCAAATTACAAATAAAATTATTATTATTATTCTATAAAATGGACACCTCGTATATATAGAAATTCAGTTAACCTAAATTGTCCGAATGATTAAACAAGTAGAAAGAAAAAAATGTGGTTCAAATCCTTCCGGGATATGCGGTTGGTAATCTGGTAAGTTTCAGTTGATAGAAACTGCGACACTATTGTCTACATATCTAAAAAAAAAGTTTAAGCGTGTGATTGTTATATTTTATCTACAAATTACAAACTAAAGAAATCAAGTGTAATATTTTCTGAAGAAGTTGAATATTTTTCATCCAAAATGTCTTGGTTCATGTAATATTTATCGGGTCTTCCTGTTATTACTGGTCGATTTCAGTGTGATTAAACTAGCATTAACATTCGCAAGAAATATTAAATTTCTATAATACCCCATCATTGTAACAAAATTTCGTTTAGAAAAAATTTACCAAAATTGTCACCAAATATTTTTTTACTGCTCGTAAGAAAACATCAATTTATACACACAAACACATAACTTAAAGCCCATTTTAAATGAAAAGAAAACATCTACTTTAAATAAAATAGTAGTATTTTTGAGCTTTTGAAATTGTGACCTCTGCAAAATATAAATACAGAAACGAGACGCATGAGAAATGTTTTAAAAATAAAATATTATTTCGTGATAAATTGTACATTTGTACAGTAAGAAATTTTTCCAACGAAAATTCTATATACATTTGGCATTGGTTCAATTTTGCAATAAATACACATAGATATACGTATATGGCATGTACACATAAATGCATGTACAAAGGGATGGGATTCACGGATATACAGAAAGAAAGGTCCCCTGTCACATCCAGTATATTCCCTCGGGCAGGCCAAACTGTAATTCTTGTTACAGCACTGCTGAAATACGTTTTTCGTCCGTGTTTTCAGCAGACCTGTACACTGATACAAATTTACGAGTTGAAATTTTGAAATGACACGGCAAATATATAAAATGAAACATGGTTTTAAGAAAATATTTGTACTATTGCAGTAAGCTCTTGTTTAGTGCGTTCGATCCGTTCTTAAAGACAGAACGCTGAAGAAAACAGCATTATACTAGGACATTTTAATATTGGGTCATTTTCCATAAATTGATGGACCGCATTGTAACAAATCATCGTAAATTTTGCGCTTGTTTGGATTCAAGCAAAACCGTAATCAGCGTTTGAGTGAGATCTTACTATTACTTTTATTCAACAGGCATATGTGAGAACATTATGTCAAAGCGAGTTGTAAAGTCCTGGGGTCTACGTCGTCTAACTGGTCCACAGAATGGAGCAGGCGTCATTTATGTGTATGAATCGATAAAACACACACGCGCATACACACAGGGTTATATTGTGAAGCTCTAATTAGAATTAACACCAACCTCCGACAATTTCAGAAGATTCAATCACAATAAAAATTTCCTCTTATTTCCTAGGCCAATATCCCTTGTCTTTGTCCTCTTCATCCGTGGACTCTTTATGTGCTTTATTACTGTTGTCTCTTTCTCCTTTTGTGTTTTCCTGATATTTCTTTCATATTTCACCATCTCACTGTTGGCTGTATGTGCGCGGGCGCATGTACCCCTATTCACACTGATTTTATGGCCGAGACTGTACACAATAGAAGGGATACATCTTCCGCATATACACACACACAATCACACATCGTCTCCATGTCTCACTGTTGTTCACTTGAAGCCCATAGCGTGAGGGAAATTCATTAAAAGACATGCACACACACACACATCACACTGCCGAGCATAGTGTTAGGGTAGCTTTTCATTTACGAGAAGGGTTCGTTGTCCTTTACTGTTATGTTCCCTGTTAATTACACCCAACACACACACACACCCGCGCGCAAATTCCTCTGTGTACACCCCTCATCGGACAAACATGCATTGCTGAGTTGAACTGTTCCTTCCGCTAGTGACAAATAGATGTCACTAGCGATACACTTGTTACCAGTTCATTCTGCTGTTGCTTAACAGATGTCACCCAATAACGGGGTGCAGTCGATTATAGTTTTATTCAAAATTGTCAGTATTTTAATGTCCCAGTTACTCGAGGTAGCACAATAATTAGCGTCCTTAAAACGAGTTATCGAAATAAATATTATTATTTCTACTAGGTTTTTTCTCTTTGTTTATTAAGAAAAGAAAGAAATTCAGTATTAAGGTTTATATTCTGACACGTGTACGTGTATCAATATGCGAAGTAAATAAAAATGTACCCAAGCCAAAAGGGCAACCAAAGTGAAGTTGATAGATGTTTAATGGTCGAGGAATGGTTAAGGCTACGGTTATAAATCTCCGCGGTTAACACTGTTGGTTATAACCACTGGATGTATTTCAATTTCAGATAACATACTTCAGATTCTTCTCCCGTAGTGAAAGAGAGAGAGAGTATGTGTCATAACGCCCTGAAGATTTATCGCTTTAGTTTTGTTACAGCCTATAAATTATCTCCTCTTGTACACCGCAGTGTATTCTGTTATGCTATTGACTTGACAATAAGGAATATGTCAGTGTAACAATCAACTGGCCGAGCTCATATCTCAAAATCCGAACAGACCGAACAAAATTGTGTATTTTTTTCATTACTGGATTGTGATTTTATCTTAACGAAAGTGAAGATGATGTTCTTTAGATATTCAAGAAACTTTTAAATATGTAGTTTCATTACTCCAGCTGTATTTGTTTTTGAGATAAAGAACAGACACACATCTATCCATTCACACACACCAGGCATCATTGCCAAAATAGTCAAAACGTGTTCAGAGGACTTCAAAACATGTATTTCCATCAAAATCTCGCAATTGTTCATGATTCTACGTTGTATAAGAAAGTTAATTTGGTTTTTTCTCAGCAAAACACATCAAATCATATTATCGAGTTTACTCATTAGTAACACATTACCTACGATTAATCTGTTTAAAACCTTTTGTAATTAAAATGTCTGCCCACCATTCGCTCTGCACTCGACGTCCGTTTGGCAACACCGCTGCGGTAAACGTGGCAACATTGCGGCCACAAGTCGGACAACTTTTTTTTTATTGAAAGAACAAGGCATAAATGTCATATTATTACGCAACCGTACAAACATCCGAATGATATAGACACAGTATAGAGTTATATATAGGTGAATATAGAAGGCAATATTCATACGAATAATCAGAAACCACACATACATACGAATAGTACATACATGGATACATTTGTCTAATCATATGATCAATAAAACTTGTAAATGTACATAATAGCGTTTGTATTTTCAGCGATACAAAATACAGCTATTTTATATTTTAAAATTTGACCAATGGAATATTCTGATTTGAAAGATATTTTAACTTTTGGGGATTAATGGAACGAGTATACGGAGTTTTAGAGATAGCGCGAGAATATACTGTATGTATATATGCCGATAATCCTAGGTTAAATTATCCATAACTTGGATTAATCGGAATCCTTTTTTGAATGTGATTTTTTTTCCCCAAATTTTTAACGAACGTCTTATGTTTTTATACGTGTTTTTGTAGGTTTAACCCAATAAAAAAACTTAATTTGCATTCAATGTGAGTTGCACAATAAGTTATGGAAATTTGGGATGTACAAATTGTACCAATAACTATGTAAATAGCGTGAAATTAATACTAAATTATGTTGTTCTATGTTGCAGGTAAGTCGATACATAATCCTCGTTTTAATCTCTTCTCGTTGTGAATAAGGTAATATCATTAATTCTATTCGTTACTAAAAGAACGTAAGGAAATAATAGTTCAGTCAACAATTACTTATTTAATTTACCATCAACACGAGTAAAGTCGAAATGAACCTAATATTGCTACCCCTGTCATTATAACATGAATGTTAACAATAATGCGGAGTTTTGATTCACAAGGTCGAACTCACGTCCTAAGAAACCCTTAAATGTAAAATAAACGCTGATAAAAATACGCAATTAGATTCGCGGATTATTCTCTATTGTCTGCAACTAAAACGGGCTAATCGATTCGTTTTCTCTTAAAGTAATGTTTGTTAACTCTGGCGATTGACGTTACGGAGACAAAAGCTCTTGTACATCTGAGTGTGTGTGTGTATATATTGAAAGTTAAATCAAGCGTATAGAAAAACCGCCTCATTGATCATGTGATCGTGTTCACGTCAATTTTCCATTCGCAAGCACAACTGATCCACATAAAATGCTCTAAGTGTATATGTATATCTGTGTCATTCGTTGGTCTGCGCGTACATATTTTACACGCAGTATTCTACTGAACGAACGATGAAACGAGTGTATATTGGCGTTTTGCAATACGGACACCAGACAACCCGAGACAGGGCCGGGCTTAGTTATTATCTGTTAAGGTCCAAGGACAAAATACAAATGCAGGAAACTAGAGTCGAAGGAGTATGAATATCCGTACTAAATTCACAAAAATAACAACCGCTTTACTTTCATTAATTTAAGTCTAGAAAGCAACGGAAAACAGTGGATATTTCAATGCCTAGCATCACTATACTACTAAATGCACTCCTGCACAGAGCACTCGATATTCGAATGGTCGTATCGCTTGCGTTATACAGCAGGAAAACCTTCGGAGCACCTTTCACTGGATCGCAGTTGGCTATGGAATAGACTTACCTGCATACACACACACACACAGTGCAACACACATATATAGTTCTAACTATAGTGTATGTATGTACACTTTCATCTCTCTGCACTAATCTGAACTGGCTGCTCTGTCTAGTGATTCCTAGTAGGTACATTACCTACGATCATTGCTCGGTTTTGCCCCGGGCCACTCTCCAATTTCGCTTGATTTCTAAAAAATACACCAACCGACTTCTCACAGCAGTGAGTCATGCTTATAACATTTTGGCATTCAACATTCGACGGTGCATAAAAACACGAGCGATTCTCTTTCATAATATCGAAAAGGCAAACGTTGTTATACAAAATATGGTATGCGAGACGAATATTTAACAAGTATATCCTACAAGTTTATATATAGTGGAATTTTTCCTATTAGATAATTGTGTAAACAATGATATTGATTCATTGTGTTTAAGGAAACACAACGCTAATCTAAATTAGTGCTAAGTACTTACTCATAATTACGAGTTGGTAATTTCTAGAACCATATATGCGTTCATATTTGTAATAATACTGTTGTACATTCCTTGTGCAGCTCTACATCACGCGTATATACCGAGTATCCGAAGAAATCTGCGACATAGGCAACAAACATGTAAATATAGAAAAATCATGATTACTACTGAGCCGACAAAAGTCTAGAATACTCTTTAAAATATCCTAGTTTGCTTTGAATCTGCAATTGATGTTAGCCTTTTGTATATTTCTCAGTCTGCATGTATGTACATGTCAATCATTTAATCACTTGATTGCTGTTCAAAGCCCTCACAGGCTTGATTGTTGTATCTTGATGCGTTGGTGTTGTTCCTTGAGCATTGCATCATTTCTCGATCATGTCCGCCATTGTTCAGAGTGTTGCAATTCTTCGCTCATCTGACATTGATATATCGTGCTTTTCAATAGGCGAAATAGTCAGTTAGAATAGAACCACACACACACACATACACACGCCTATTTACATATATGTACAGGTGAATTCGAGCGAGAAAAAATATGCAAATTTTATTACCAATTCGCTCTTGTTTTTTGGGGGGGCGCTCCTTAATTTATCGCGTGTGCACTAAATATTCACCAATTTCACACTATACTAAACACTAGCTAAAATGTACACCAACTTGTAACTGAAATCTAGTATTTCTTTTCAATTTATTCAGTGTAAACTTGGATTCGCGGATTAAAATTCACCGTGTTAGATATAAATTACCGTTATTATTTTCTTTTTTTCATTCGAGCACCCCTAAATATTCATAAATTCGTAACCTGAGCTACAATAAAATCTCGATGTAACGAACTAATTCGGTCGAGGTGTCCGTTAAATCTGAACGTACAGTATATAGATCGAATGCATATATTAAAACAATATTCCATTATAAGAGATTTACGTATAGCCAGAAACACGTACTGTATTATTTTAATAGTAAATTTAGTAAAATTGTATTTTATTCCATTGTTGCAAATAATGTCTGTATAATTTTCATTTGTCATAAATTACCGATACTAGTCACTTTGTTTACAATTACGGTAGTTATAAATAGTTAATATTTGCACTAAGCAACACGTGCACGCTGTCCGCTTCTCTAGTTCTTGCTACCGGCGCTCTGTGCACGCTAATTGATCGTAGAATTATTGTTAAATGTCAAGTGTATACGTTATGCTATCAGAGTGTTATTTAGTATCGTCTCTTTCATAGGTAAATATAATACAATATACAGTAAGACCAGTGGTGTCCTGTAGGAATCTTTAAATTATTCTACAATTTGCGTCTATATATAATAACATTTTGTTATATAATTGTACTATGCGCGAACCCTTTGTTAAAAATGTCATAGGCACTAGATTTGCAATGATATGATACAAATAGTAATTAAATAATAAAAAAGAGCCGGATATTTCCTACAGATTTCTTTAGTAAAAGTTTGCTCAAAATGATGACGGAAATGATGGATCGATTTATAGAAAATTAACTAGTGTTAAAATCACCTTCGCTCAACGCCTGAAGAGACGTATTTTGAGTGCTAACCGAGGTTTCCTGAACTTGCACTAACGTCGCAAACACCCCTCTAATATAAACTGTCCTATATCCTGCCTACTAATTCCCAATAGTCCAGCCAGTGGCTAAAACAATCAACGTCTACATCTCACCAAGCTAAAATACCCGTAAATCGCAAATTTTCCATATGGTTCGTTCAAATGTTGCTTAGACGAGGTCTGAATCCATGATTCTAGAATTAAACCGTTACTAGTTTGAAAGAAATAATTTATTTGAGTTTTCAACGAACCATAGAGAATCAACTGATTCGTGTCTTTGAAACGAATCTCGGTTTTATTTCTAAAATAAAATAAATCATTTGATTCTCGAATTAAATGTCGTCTTAGCGACCGAGCATGAGTGTAGTTATTTAAAACCTCGACTTTTTACTTTTACCATCTGGTGTTTACACTATTATATTATGGTAATAGTTAATTTGCAAATACAAGTTCGTAATACCGTGGTACAGTTAGAATAATCACACAATTATATTATAATGATGTACAAAGAGTTCACTTCATGTAATCGTTGATAATTACTCGAAAATGTGCTGTACTTTTCAGTATAGAGTTGGCTGTTATTGTACGTGAAGACGCCATTGAACTCTAATATCCGATATCCGGTATGCCCCCACTTCTATCTGGGGGGAACTTCGTTCTACGCTACTGACAGCTGACACATTGTTTGAATGAATTTCAATTAAATTCTATAAAAAACTTACTGAGAATGTATTCTGCAATTTGACATTGTAATATTTTCAACGTTTTATTTCATTTTGATTTGTAAAGATCAATTGTTTATTATTCGGTGGTCAAAAAGTCACTGACTTTTTACATTCATTATTGTAAAAACCATGGTAGTTACTAAACAAATATTTTATACAGTCCTTGAAAATATCATTTTTAATTGTCCGGTAGGTTCAACCTTCGTATTAGATTTTTACTAAAGATAAAAAGTATATGTCTTGAATAACATATTTGATTAGTGCAGATTATATTTTTAATGCCCCTGATTTTGTGGTCTTATTTTATTTAAGTTAGGTCAGACAGACTCGATATTGTTAATTTTGATTGGCGAATTTCATTTGAACCTTATCTTAGAACCCCGTCGTATCATACTTATGTTTGTATACAAATCAAACATAATAACTTCTATATTTTGCAAAGAGAATATTGTAAAATGTCCCGTTGAAAATTCATTACCAAGGTGAACTAATTTCATTATACAAGCCAAATACATTTCATCCGTTTTGTAGATTTCTGCCAGGTTTTCAAATGCAAAATACTTCATTTATTATTCATGAAAACCTATACGCGTTACGGCGTTTGTGGTGACGAGGAACATTACCATTTAAGAGACTCCATAAATAATACATTATTATGAATTTATTTGTTGCAAAGTTGAATTTATATCTCGAAAAAAGAAAAAAATCATTATGTAATATTCGTCGTTGATCTGTTGGTAAATGTTCCGCCCGCCAATGTTGATATTCACATGTCGTCGTCGTCGTCGTCCCCCCCCCCTCCGTCCACATTTTGTTATTGATTTCAAGCAACTGTTTCCTGGTCACAGAACGAAATGTAACAGTATGGAATTATAATAGAATTTTTTATCTGTTACCGTTCGTGATACATTTATAACATAGTCTGACGTTGTATATGGCAGAAACTCTTGGTGTTTTAGTACAGAATGAGTGTATATAGCCAACATACTATTTATTTTAAAGAATATTTTAAGAAAATGTTGATTTTTATATACCCAGAATTATATTTTTTTAATATACTATCGTTCGTAACTTATTTACCATTTGATCTGACGTTTTATGTGACAGGAACTCTTCATTTTTAGAAGTGTACAAAGCTTCGAATACTGACATATTGTTGTGAATTTATTAGCAAAACTCAGTATTTCTGTCAATGTTCGCCTGTATCATGGAATGAATTTAATTAAACTTTGTATCCGACTTGTAATTATTCTGCTTACAGCAGTTGGTACTACTGCTACTGCATTTACATACTGCTGTTTGTTTTGTTAACTTGGCTGCCTGCATTTGCAGTTTATACATATGACCTTTTGAACTTGTAAGCTTACACCTATTGCCTAACGTGTGCGACAATTGAGATTCACCAAGCACGATTCACGAAGAACATGTTAAAGTTTTGCGAGATTATTCCGAGTTAGTTACATATAAATATATTTCTATATCTGGACGGAAAACTATAGTTTTACTTGGGAGTAAGTATTTGAACTTTTAAGCGATATGTTATATTTTTATTTATTTACTAAAAATCGTCAAGATGATTTCAATTCGAAAACGTTTATATAAATTCTCGATTCCCCCATATACATTATATGCATGTACGATTGACGGTTAATTAGATAATTAAACGATTTTAGAAACTAAATTAAACGAATGCAAATCGTTGTTTTCTCTTTCAGATCTGCAACAGAAAAAAAAAATTATGCATTTATATAGTATGAAATGTTTATTTTATTCTGCAAACACGTTTCGTTTTCTGAAACGTACCTACCAGCAATGCTTTAGAAAACAAGACATTCAAACAGTACAGTACGTTCCAATAAGGAAACGAGATCATTTTAATTCTGGATCATTTGCTATAAATTGATCCATAATTTCCGTAATTGTGTCTTCATGAACCGCGTTATAACGAATCAGTGAGAGCGTTAAGCGAGGCCTTCCTGTATCTTACAATATATTTAATAATTCCATCAGGGAAAAAATAGTTTTAATTGTCTACGAAACGAACATATGATCATTGTTTTACCAATTAAATGAAAATACATGTGCATGTATTTGTATATAATTCTTTAGTCGAAAATAGACGCTGCGGTGAAAGGAGCGCCGCGACGTCGTGGCGTCTGGATCTGTTTTTACCAGCAAACAGGCACCGGAACTCACCCCTGTCCCGCAGGAATGAACCAGGGAAGCGGGTGTGCGCGCACACAGCAGGGACAAAGCAGGACTTCCTGCATGTATATATAGAATGTTCAGTTAACCCTGTATTGATACACCGTCGTTCCCTTTCAACCCTGCTGCGTTACTCCGACAGGCTACACATAAATTACTAGTGACATGTGGCGACACTTCTACCAACCTAGATCGTAATTAAACGAATCTTTCCCCTAACTAATATTGACTCCTTCTTGTCTCGTCACAAAGTGATCCCTTGGGATCGGTCGGCGACCAAAATCATAATGAATAAATTTATTATAGAACTATTTTTATATATACGATGGTCCGTACCAGTCCCTTGACGATTTTAAAACGAGTCTTTTGATTATTTCTTGGGATATTATGACTTACGGAAGGAAGAAAGCAAAAACAACTCCGATCCTTTTTTATAACATCGCGTGATGAATCTAACTCTCTTATTAGGTATACATTCCTCTTTCATCTATACTTATCGCCACAGTTTGGCCAGAAAAAAAACTGACTCACACAACACCTGTCGTCCGACATAACACCTAATAGCAAAATTTAATTTAGTCAAATGGAAATCATACGAATTTCTATTTCCAAAAACTACATTGGAAACTCAGTATAGACTCAATAACGCGTGGGTTGATTTTCACTAATAAATAAAAAGTCGCTTGTCCACTTTGTATATTTTAAAATTGTTCGGTTACGCCTAAAAATTCCGGGTGATCTAAAAATAAAAAGGTAATTTGCTGTTGCAAAATTTTCAAATTAAGTGGGTAGCCAGGCCTTAATTATTAGGAGCCTGTATGAAACTGCTTTGACAAATTATCAAACGAGAAATAAAATACGAAGCAGTCTAATATAGTCTTCAATGAAATCCATACAATCTCATTCGAACATTTGTAACTCAATTATTGGTTACCGTCTTCTCGTCGTCTCATTCGTGTTCTTCCAAGTTCTGTAATGGAATGTTTCAGCAATGAGATTAAGTACTATCCATTTGCACATCTAGAAGCGTACTAACTTTCAAATGGCCACATCGACTTGTTCACTTGAAATCCAAGCTGATTTGCAAAACATATTTTACTGAGTTCAACTTGAATCTGTGAGTCAAGACTAACAATATTGGAGTAAGCTTATATAACGTTACTTATCCTTCTGCGTAGACAGATTCGATGTTACTTGTTTTGAAACTCGTCCGGTATTGCAATGAAAAGAACGCTATTCTATTATTGGAATTCTGTGTACACACTTGATCTGCTGTGCAAACTGTTGCGCCTCTGTGTGTATGTACAGTGAACTAAACCAGGATAATTAATCTTGCCACAGTGACACCATGTTGGATTAGCGGGTCACTGTCGGCGATGACCAGTTTAGACCAACACGGTGAGAACGCAGAACCATTATCACACAAATACATGTATCGGGTGTCTCACCAAATTGTTTGACGTGGGCAATCCAATATTTTGCTTTTGCACTAAACATAATAAGGAACATAATATCGCCTTGTTAAAATATTAACATTGGTTTCAGTATGTAACACATTTGAGCGATACAACTTTGAAACAAATATCAGGTAGTGGAAAAAACAATAACTTCTGTCAGCTCTTCAAATGTCTATAATATTGTTATTTAACTCGAAATATAAGTGAATAGAATAGGTAGTGTTCTCAACATAAGATGAATCGTGCTCGTGGTTATACTATGTATATATTTAATGTTTATTTACTATTTAGAAGTTCCAATTAGGAACAAAAGATTACGACAAAGTTATATGCTTTCCTTCTTTTGTTGAGTTGTCGGCGAAGCTCGCTCCTCATCACAATCGTGAGGGAAGGATTGTGTTGCCCGCACTTTGACACTTCACACAAACTGGCCATGAATGATTCACTCACAGATTTACAACACTCAACTATTTGGGGAGATCGTCCTCTCATTGCATTCAAGCTACCACTGACTGTTCCATTCGTGTCGTATCATATTCATGCACAGTCGTACGGACGCAATCACATTTTCTCACGCAATCAGCAGTTTATCCTAACCTAAACATCTGATTCATCACATAGTTTCACATTTAAACATTTGAATATAGCAACATAAAGGATCATCTAGTTGCAGTTGCCCTTTGAATGCAACTTGCTAGATAGATCCAAGAACGCATTCAGGCACAACAACAAATATTCACAAATACACTACAGCACGCATTTGCTCAATTGCCAGATTTAGTTCGAGAAGCAAACGATTCTAGGTTTGTTTCTAGATTCTAGAATTAAATCGAGATTCGTCTGTAAGACCGCGAATCGCTTGATTCTTTGTGATTCGCTGAAACTCAAATAATCGACAACAAATAAATTGTTTGGTCCGTCATAGCAACGATTTAATTCTAGAATCATTGATTATCGCATTAAATCTCGTCTGAGCACACACACACACACACACACACATATGCAAACAGTAATGTTGCCAGCGGCGCAAACTGTTGATTTGTGTTTATTAATCACTTGCGAGTAATTAATTACCTAGAGCGCCGTTTGACACGGTGTTAACTGATTGCTACAAACATCGCCGTGAACAGCTCCCGGGTTGGACACGAATAGCCAGCAGGAGAATCAATGGATTACGGATATAATTAGCGCCCGAAGGATGCACAATACATTGTGTAATCTGCATCTCTGTCATTATCGAAGACCACATCCAAACTTCACTATATAGGTTCCAGAAAAGTTGGCCGTAAAGCCGTATAACGAATCAAGCATTTCTGGGGCCGTATGACGAAACATTCTGGGCCGTGAATCTAATTTGTGCTATAATTAAAACAGGCCGTTGTAGCGAAATACCGTATAGCGAGAGTTGGGTGTATTGTAATTTTATCTGTGCAAGATACTTTTTTAATAAACTCTATTATTAATCTTGTCCTGTATTTGCACCGGCTAAAGGTATAAATTACAACTCACAGATTACATATATTTTCACGTATATAACGGATGTACCATGTAAAATATTTAAGAGAAGTAATAATACATACAACAGACACACACACACACACACACACACACACACACACACACACACACAATTCCAGTGGATCATCTTTACGTCTCGCTATAGCCTCATTATTGAACAGTTAGGTATCCTACATTCGTTCGGCCGAATGCCATGTTGCGGATGTTACATCTGCTCTGATTGGCTACAGCGCTGCGCGGGAAATGTGGGAACAAGTGATGATGCTCAGTTATTCACTCTCCCTAGAAGCGAGCGCAAGTGAGGTTATGTTTCGTTTTTTTTTACAACGCAACAAGCAGGCCGTGGAACATGTATATGTAGCAGTAAAATCTTAAAGCATAGTAAGCCAGTTCAAGTATACATTTACTGACGTTACAATACCGTACTCTATCTGTTACTGAGAATGTATACTTTTACGAGTAATTGCATGCAATGGTTGATGTAATGTTTTCGCTGTAACATATACAGTAAATCGTCGCGTCGTTTCTGAACTAACCGCGAACATTTAAATGATGAATACGCTCAAACAATTGTTTATATAAACTGAAAAAACATGGATAATTACCAGGCATGCGAATAGATGGATCGGTGGTTTCACTGTATTTCATAAAATGTTTAGATTATATTCTGCGATATAAAATATATAGTTGCTAAGGCTGTTTTTCGGGCGATACTAAATTTCTGATACCTATATAGAATGTTTTGACAACATGTGTGTATATTATGAAATGTTGATTGGAACATTTAAATGTCAAACGGTTGTGCCAGATTATTATCAGTGGCTGGTATAATCTAGTGATAATTACAACACACACACACACACATACACACCGATGTTTGTATACGTGATGTAATATTTAAAGCTATAGATGAATTGAATCTAAATTGGTTTTCATATCTACGCATACGTACGATAGATATTAGGGTGTGCATAATTACAATATATACCTACATACATACATACGTATAGTGTATCCATAGATATAAGAACTTGACTAAACGCAGCATGCTATTAACAGAGGATTATCCCAAATTATACGACACAGTAAATGAATAAAAAGCAGAGCTGTATTCAGAAATTTATAAATACATTTTGAAAAATAACAACAAAAATATGATATACATCTTAACAATAATAATACAAATTAACATAAATAAATGTAATATTCAATAAATTATTATTACGTCTTAATTATAGACAAAATGTCTCTTGTCTTTCCCGCTAAGAGCATTACAAATGTACCTGAATACCGCCACTACTAGTAGTTTATGGCCTCTCCTGCTGTGAAGGGTACCACCCTACCTATTAAGGAATCATGTCAAGTTCTTATATCTATGGATAGACTATACGTACTGGAGTAATGAGTTATATATATATATATATATATATATATATATATATATATATATATAGTGTATCCATAGATATAAGAACTTGACTAAACGCAGCATGCTATTAACAGAGGATTATCCCAAATTATACGACACAGTAAATGAATAAAAAGCAGAGCTGTATTCAGAAATTTATAAATACATTTTGAAAAATAACAACAAAAATATGATATACATCTTAACAATAATAATACAAATTAACATAAATAAATGTAATATTCAATAAATTATTATTACGTCTTAATTATAGACAAAATGTCTCTTGTCTTTCCCGCTAAGAGCATTACAAATGTACCTGAATACCGCCACTACTAGTAGTTTATGGCCTCTCCTGCTGTGAAGGGTACCACCCTACCTATTAAGGAATCATGTCAAGTTCTTATATCTATGGATAGACTATATATATATATATATATATATATATATATATATATATATATATATATATATATATATATATATATATATATATATATATGTAAACACATGCACACATACGGAGAATGCCCTAAAAAATAAACAACAAAACAATATAAATATTACTAGATTATACTTAATAAATATACAGTTTATTTTCTATTTGTAAGAATTTGTGTCTGTAGATAACCAATTCAATTTAGTAATTATAAATAATATGTATTAGACACACATTTCTCAGCCCACTATGGCAAATGTCGGAACAATTTTCAGATATTGAAGGAAAGTGTGTCTTATACTAAGACACTAAAAAAATATTCCCTTATTATCCATTCAGGAAACTGTCAGAAAATGTAAAAACTCTGTTGTATAATTTATCATTAGACGAGTTAGATAACAGCAACTTTCTGCTATATGCGACTCACAGATGTAAACAAGTATACGTATATTTTTCCTAACCTGCGACGCAAAATTAGTCACGTAGGCAAATCAGAACCCCACTACCAAACTATGGGAACATAAAAACTAAATACACACACACACACATATATATATAAGATGAATAGACAATAACAGAACATCATCGTTTGTTATTGATTAGTTTTTGTTTCTACGCAGTCGATTCGTCCATTTTTAACCGCTTCTTTGAAGGTCACGAAATGAGTGAAAAACAAAATGTTATTATATTGGCGCTAAACGAACAGTGTGTTCTGTTTTAACTTAATGTTAAATTGTTTTTACCGTATGTTGAGAAAGTTTGAATGTATGTAATATAACCTAGTGAGAAAGAACCAGCTGTGTGCTTATATAGCCGCGTACGTTAAATGTACAACCTTCAAACCGAAATATCCAAGTTCAATTCCCAGCTAGGTATATACAATTTAAATCATTTAAATTAAAGTAAAATCAAGTAAATTAACTGAAAATCTGCCAATGATGTACACACAAGGGTTGATACACAATGATAATAAAAAATCATAGTTTCGTCACTACCACTGAGGCAGATTTTTAATTAATATTTTCAAATAACCAATGAATGTACATGATTTGTACCTTTTGAATTATTGCAAGTAATTTCGTTCAATATTACAAGGTTGCCCGAAGAAAAGAATTGCACATTATCTGTTCACGGGTTTTTTGCACTGTGATCTGTCTTTGACCTACATAGTTGCTTATCAATGTTGTCCCTCGCATTTGGCGCAACAATATTGTATTGTATGTATCACCAGTATTGGTCAAATACACTTTTTTTTTAGTAAAAATGTCTTTAAAACACACAGTCAATAATACTCTTAAAATCTGGAACGATCGCGGATAATTCTTCGATTGTTACCGAGTTTTGTCATACGAAACTACATTGCTTACCTGTCCAGTAACATTAATACTGTTTCATACTTACTTAATGCTATACATGACGGATTTCCGGCAATTATCTATCATTTTAACTTGCACAAATAAAACGATTAGATTATTTTGCACGTTATATTTTATTTCAAATGGAGCGGATATTCTAACAATTCAGTCCTGTTAAAAATGTTTATTTCCATTCATTGACTATCGAAAACTGACAACGAATAAAATATTTATTACGCATTATGTGCACATTTTTAACCCTATTGAATTTGTAAATTTTTATTGCCATTTCTTTAAGGAAAACACTTTACTTTATATTACAATAATTATGTATGCGTTGGTATGTATCTCATGAAATTAAAATGTAAAATTAAATAGCGTTTTAATATTAAATAACATTGTATCGAAGTTTCACTTCCATTCTATGCTCCGTATTATTTTTTACCCGGTTTTCATTACACTGTGTTTTCCGGAACTAATCGGCCATGTAAATTAGATGTGCTTCATCAATATCAGTTAAGGTACAGATTCGGAATGATATGTGTTATTTATCATGGCACACACACACGTGCATGCGCATTTGTCGTATGTAATTATTACATGGCTGTCTGTTAAACTTTTTCTATTTCGTTTTTGCGTCCTTGTTTTCTGTACTGGCACCAGCGTTACACATAATCACAATATGAAAGTGAAACTTACACCAACACACTTATATTTGTATGTACGTGTATCACTACCATATGTCGGTACGTATATATGTATCGGTAGAGAAAGGCTTGCCTTACAAATTGTGCATTGTCAAATTATAAATGTGCTATGGTTGTGTTGTTTTTTTCTTCATTATTAGTCCATTATTATGTTTCGGAGGTTCTAAACAGTGAAAATATTTCATTGCAGAACAGAACTGTTACCGAGATAGCAGTTAGTTTATTTTATCATATAAAACCATAAAATATTTCTACAATATAATGAATTACTACGCCGAGCACTGTGTCCACAGAAGTCTGCATTTCATTTCATTATTTACTGACAATTGCTCGCTAAATACATATTTCTTTCTCCGCGTTACCATGTACCCATAATAAGTCTTACACGCTCTCATAAATATACAGAGTATATACGAAATTTAATTTAATTTCGCCTCAAGTATTTAATAATCTGTTTAAATTTACTTTATGTTATATAATTTAAGATCATATTTATGTTCAAAGCCTAGTAAAGAAAAACATTTTTGTTTGTAAATTACGCAACATTTGAGCATTCGAATAATTTATCGTGGAACATTTTAAGACGTTACGAAGATTATAAGATCGGCCAACACACCTGGTCCATGTTAATATATGTATACTGGATGAATAATGTATCCTAAATTTCGCACACCACAAATACCGTGGGTAAATATAATTGATTAAATACCGTAATAAACAGGTGTTACTGTAATAATAGCTCTGGTTGTGATTTCGTATAAATCATAAGTAATTGATAACTGACCTATATGTTATACACGGTATACTTGTGACAAGTCTATATATCATATTTATTGTACATTATACTTTGATAATGTATTTTATCATACATAGGTAATAATTGACATTAGTTATTGATTGGTTATTATTTATTCGATTTGGTACAATCGAAAGTCTTATTTTACCAGCTAATATTTTGTATCTAACTTAACATATTTTGAAAAAATAACTTATATAGTTTTAAGTTTATCTGTATTATAAGTAATCGTAATGTGTACCTGCTATAGTTCAATAGTTATAACCTTCCTTGTATCGTAGTATAACTAATTATCTCACCGGTACAAATTCACAACAGTACAATTTTTCACCATCCCCAAAAATAAAAAACTTTTTCTTATTGCGAATAATTACTTAAAACATAGATATTTCTTATAGCTCAAAAATAGGTAACTTGATTAATTTAAATTACAATGAACTGAAATATTACCTTTAGATATTCAGTACCTAAAATCAAGATTATAGCAGTTTTCTGGCTATTATTCTCACTTTTACTTCTAATAGTGTCTAATAGGAATTTCTTTATGGAAAGTCCAATTGTGTGTGGGGAATTTTTGCTAATGAGATGTCAGCGTCTTACGGGAATTACTACTTATGATACATATGATAGTGTCTTGTGAGAATTTCAACTTATGCGATATTTGATAGTCTTATGGGAATTTAACCTAAGGGACATGTGATAGTGTCTAGTGGAAATATTCCCAAATTCGATAAGGTCTTGCGGGAATTTCTCCGTTTAAGCTATTCGATAGTTACGTATGGGAATTTTAACCTATGAGATACCTATTTGATATTATCTTGTGGGAATTTCTCCTTGTATAATCTGTAGTCTCGGGTGTATAAGAGTGCCTTGTTGGATTTACAGGTACATATAGGCCAATCTTCATACCTATATACCTACCTATGTATGCAAATACATAACTGTGACGCCTCACCCATAGACACATGATTCATGAATGCTAATTACATGATGTCTCTGGTCTTGATTTATTTCTGGCACACATACATACATACATAGAGACGTAACGTAAGGCAGTAACGTAACATCGCGTACCTGTTATTTCGTAAATATAAATGCAACAATTTTCCAAATATTTCATTACGCACTCACCTATTTCAAATAAACACGCTCTTTCGGAATAGTGACATGAACTCGATATATCGAAATAACTTGTTTATTTTGTTAACTAAGCAATATAACGTTATTTTGCATCCAATATAATATCTTTCACATTTAATCAAATATTTTATATTCGTCTTTCATATTATTTAAATAACTTACGCCGATTTGTTTGTAACATTATTTTTATTTTACAGGTAAGTCAATGCACGTCGTATTTCAATATTACGTCATACGCTATGCATGTATGTAAGTACCACACATAATTATCCGCCCTAATTACGCGTAATTCAACATCTTATCGCCCTTACTAATTACGATTGCCGGTTCATGTTACATTTAATTACTGCTAATTTCAACAATAAAATCACAACAAAACATGACATTGAGAGATAGGAACGTTTTAATCTGAAAATGAAACCCGTATGAACTTTGTAGTATATGAAGGTGATATTTAAATATTAACCAAGTTTACACTACAGCATTTATGGAGTCTTTACTAAGCATTAATATGCGATGTGTTGTTTAGAATGTTGCACTGTAAATGCGACTTTATATTTTAATGTTATTTGGTTGTTATGCGAAACGTGACGAGCGTTCCCGATAGTCGAGATTGAATATTTTCACTTTTGAATAATAATCTTCATTACGATGTTCAAATGTCGAGTGTAGTTTAAAAATCGCACCATAGATGTCACACTATGTTAATATTCAAATCATTCGACACGTAATTTATTTTTCCATATTAAATTTTAATAAAATATTTTTTAACAGATTTTGTCTAATATTCACAGTACTAACGGCACTACTACTAAAAGCTACTAAATTGTACTATTACTGTGGTAAATTGTCTAATTTTATATAACAACAATCTCGATTTTGTTGCATCTCTTAGCAGAGCCAAATTGCGTGGTGTATTGAATTTAGTTTAGGCTATTTGACATATATAATGTTTCTTTTTAGTAGCAGCAAAATCCGTAATAGTTCGTAACATATCTGGTTAATTTCAGAAAGTAATTACAGTATGATGTTAAGTGTGGACAGCTTTAGACTGCATTTAAACGACAGTAGCAAAGTGTAAGTAATATCTATTGTACTCTGTTACATTCATTCGTCTCTCGCGCACACGTATGTCAATTGTTAGCACTCTATATCGGCGAAAACAAAAACGACGCTACTATTTGAACCACACATCAAGTAGTAGCAGCCAGAGGTATAGCGATTAAAGCACAGTATATGTCTTCGGCTGCGTTCGAATTGGACTATTTAGTGCACTAATGTACCACATGACTGATTTTATAACTTAAATTGTGCACTAAATAACGTTAGGATTTTAGAAATAGACATTAGCATTTGTAAAAGCACACTACGCCCTGAATTGCATACCCTAAATCGACCGCCAAGATCCAAAAATCTCCCTCATTTCGTTGCCTAAAATCTGGAATTCGTACGGGGCGTCAGTGATGTATTGATCAGCTTGTTTTAGCACATAAAATTTACGAGAAAAACACCGGGTTAAAAGACCTCCTCCGGCAAAATATATTACGCCTTCAAAAACTTTTAATCAAAATTTGTATATTACATTCTCAAATAAAGTTGATGAGAAACAATATAACAAAACTATTTAAAGAAAATATCGTTCTGTAGCGCACACATGTGCATGGAATGTATGTGTGCGTGTATGTATGTGTGTTTTAAACATAATAATAATAATGATGATGATGATTGAGATAAAAACGCGATTCGTACTTTTCTTCTCGTTCTGTTTTACGACTTGGGTGTCGGTTCGCTTTCGATTGCACTTGGCAATAACCTCCTCCCGTGGTGAAACCTGTACCTTGTCGTACGTATGTGTGAGTGTGTCGTAAAACTAACGATTTCCCATTTACATACATACATATATCAATAAATACAGTTGTTACCATTAGTGACAAACAATCCACTGAATATTAAGTCTATTCGATTTTATTTGTTATTTAAACTATGAACAATAATGATTAACAATAACATTTGTATTGGGTTCTTTTACTTTTTAAAGTCTTTATTCCTGTCCTCACGGAGTTTATCGCAATTAATTGTTCTGGTGCAGTCAAATGAAACGTGTATTGTAATAAAAGAACTGGATTTCGTTTATTTACTGTCAGTAGCGGTACACGCTATTTCTTCAACGACTCTGACATATTTTCGCTGGTTTTACGTTTCTTGTAAATCACAGATCGATAATATAGTGCATGCCAGGATATTGGGAATTGATTCCTGGAGGATTAACGCAGCATGCTATTAACAAAGGATTATCCCAAATTATGACAGGTAGAAAATGCGTAAAAAAACATAGATGTATTCAATAGTCAGACGAAAAAATAATCTCTTAAAAATATAGTTAAATCACGATTTTCACGGTATGTTCGGAATTTTCAGATATCGATATTTATCAGGTTTGTATGAGACACAGAAATACACTGATCAGCGCTCAGGATACGCTCTTACAAACGCATAGCGAAATCGCAAGAATCGAAGTAATGTTTACGATTGAAAGATTTGCAAACATGTGCGATCTGCATATACAACATTTAAGTATGAAATAGTTTTTTCTTCAACTTTGTAGTAATTTATTATAATATTAACAAAGTAATTTTATTTAATGATAATGCAACATTTACTTGAATTTAACTGCATTTTCCACACAAACTTACATAATATGTACATATGAATATGTACTTTACTTTTTTGCGTCGTCTGTCGTTTTCTTTTTCATTCGCGAAGCAATTCTCGGTAGCAGGACATCGAATTCAACATCTTGTCTTGATTTCCAACTTCTGTCTTATAAATAAAAAAAAGTCCATAATTTCTGTATTTGCAATTTTCAGAATTACTGTCTTTAGGAACCGCGTTATAAGGTAACATCGTGAAGTTAACGTTTTTTGCGGGGAGTTTCAAGAAAACCCGCATAATAGCGAATCATTGTTAATTAATGTGGCGTTAAGTGAGAACTTACTGTATATTACAGTAAAAGATCGAAACTTAGTAAATGTGGACACTTACTAATATATACTTACTTTACAATACTGTTCGCTATCCTTTATCCTGCTAGAAATGTATACTTTTACTAGCAATTCCATATATTGACTGAACTGGTACTTCTACACACATTCGCATACATATTTAGGATAGATTAGAGTCAGGTGAACAACCTGTTACACTAGGCGAATGTAATTAATTACGTTCACAGTTAGCATATGGTCCGTCCGTTTGACATACATTAGAATTATTTTCGCAATATTCACAAAATATTCAACTGTGAAATATCACGTATAGTTAAAATGTTGTCATTATCCGCAAACATTCCTATATCCCCTGACTTGTAATTCCCAGTAATCTGGTGGGAAAACAGTGTACATCGCTGTAATAATTCTGATACTTTTTCTAAAACAAAAATTCATGTAAGACACGTATCCTCTTTGGATGTAACTATTTAACGGTACTCGTCTTGAACAAGATTCATTTTTCACCGCAAAACTAAAATGGCTAATGCACGACGGCTGTTTCGTTAAACGAATAACTACACCAAGCTTTCACATAGTCCGTGGAAGATTTCTAGTGAAGAACGTACGATATTGACATCGGTGCATATTTTCTTCATTTATCGGTGAGAGTACGTACATTGTTAGATGCAACTTGCACTGAACAAGAGATTTCTTTTTATCAGAAATATACATTTATAAATATTTCTAAACATCTGTAAAGCTGTTTGTACAATTCTGCTAATCTCTGATTGAATGGCTGAATAAATTTATATAAAACGCATGTATTTATTTGCTCAGAATTTTCATTCGTTAATGGTAGGTATTTCGTAAAATAAATGGTCAGTTTATATGAATATTTTGGTCGGTATAAATGTGTCATACGGAGTCCGTATCAAATTGTAAATACAATTTTGTTTATTTAGTCGAAATAATTTTGTTTTTGGTCAATGAAATTTAAATTTCCGGTAACGTAGGTAGAGTGGGTAAATTAGGTCACTACTGACCATTTATTTAAAATATTAGTTAAATATATTTAAAAATACTGACACAATGAATTGCAGCCTATATAAAATACAGTACGGTACGGTTAATCCGTTCCGCACTAATCAGGGTGTACTATTTATACTAAAAATAATAAGTTTTAATTGTCGCAATGACATATTGATCCATTGGTTGAATCAAGGAGGTCGTATTTTATAGAAGAAATGCAATTTTTACGTTTTAATTAAGGTCACAGAGACTACTTAGATGACCTGGAGCATTAATAAAAATAAAAAATAAACTATTTTTAAAAATCCGTTCTATACCGAATCCGTACTGTTCGAAGCCGCACTGTGCTGACTATTTTTGTATGTACAGTTATTGTAAACACGAATAATGTTATCAAACGAACATTGTTATCACTTTCGCAAAGAAAGGGCCGGACATATACAACTACATTAAAAATATATCGTTTATTGTAATCATGATATCGGTTTATGTTATCAATTTTTTCTTAGGATTGTTCTCGTCCCGAGCAATTTTAACAGCAACATTACAATACAGTAGTTTTTACAAAGAACCTCAGAGAAATTGTATTGTCCAGTTTTTTGTATTAACACAGATAAACTCGGACAATGCATTTGTATAGTCTTAATTAAGTTTTGCGGCAAGGTGTGCAGCAGAGGTCATCTGATTTTCAGACTCAACACGTGTATAAAATATTTATTAATAATTTACTCCGCGAACATCAGAGACAAACAACGCTGAATGAGTTTTTTAAATTAGAATTTCTCTTCGCTAATAAACACATATAGATATTACTTATGTACACAATAATTACATACAGGTATATGTATGTACAGTGAAACCTGAATATAACGGACCTCGATACAACGAATTTCGGATATAACGGACAGCATGTAGCGAAATGCGATTATATTACGCGCACTTTCGCAATTTTAGAGAATTAATAATTAAGAAACAACAAACTGCAAAAGTCCAAACAAACATTGATACATTTTTCATACCAGTGTATAAGTGACATATCATCTGAAGACGAATAAAGTGCAATTTTAAAGTGTATTTAGAATGTAAACTTTCATTTATAATATATTTCTATTTTTTTTTTTTAAGTTAATTTCATATTTTATTTACTGTTATTTCACATAATTAATAAAATGTTGTTTTTTTTTTTTTTTTCGGATATTAATATCAATCGGTTATTGTTATAAAAAACCTCGAGTCCCGATGTGATCACATTAAGCGGCGTGCACTGTATTGCAATTGTATTTAACAGTGTATGTATTTCCATGCTATCAGTAAACTCCAAGTAAGAATTGCAATCATGTTGACATTTTGCACATGTGCGTGTCACAGAGGACTTGATGCTTCCTTAAATCTTTAAACCAACATTCAACTGTTCATGATCTGTACGTTGACAGAATAAATATCTATCTACTAACTTTCCTACGTGTAAATTTACATAAAACTCGCATTTGTTTCCTGAAAATGCGAAAATAAAAACACGAAACGGGTAATAGGAATTCGTAACACGTGGTTATTTGAAAATATTTTGTGTTCATTGCGTGTTCATTTTTCAAAAAATGTAGGTTCGATTTTAAAATTTTCATAATCATCCCTGTATATGTAATATACACTTCATGGTAATGTCTTAATTTATCAATAACGAATGTTAGAATACCTCTACGTACATGATAATATATAATTTAGATTATATCTTCAATGTTTGTTTTAATTAATTTTAAGATTGGCTTATTTTTCGTCTATCTTGTCCAACGACCAATGCAAACTTTGTTTACGTAAACTGTGATAACTATTTTGTTGATAAACTCGAAACAAAAATTGCAATATTTATCTGTATTATGAGTAACGACCTTCAGAGAGCATACATGTATGTACATATTAACATAATAGACTTATCTCTACGATACATTTTCCCAATTTTATCTCATTGCTGAGAAACTAAAGTTCTCGGGTTATTCCCCACACAACATACCATAATTTCTGAGTTGTTTTAGAATATTTCATTTTTTCCATATCAAATAACTGGAAAGAATGATGCATATTTTTATAAGAAATACAATGAAAAATATGTGTATTTGTTAACAACCGTCTTGATTCTTGAGTTTTAATTACAATGGAAATTTAAATACGTACACTTCATAAATCCGGTCAAACAAATGAATAACATAACCTTGAAAGTTTAAGGTTAAATGTCACGTGTCTTATAAAATACTAACATAAATATTTATTTCTATACAGGAACGAATTGCTACCATCCCATGGGACATAAAGCGTCCGTTAATTTTACATAAAAATTGACATCAAAGTCACGTGCAGTCGTGTATATATTCGAGGTGTACACACAAACACACGCCATTATTGCTGGCTGTCGCACATGCGCAATGTGTGCACAACGCTTTTGACTGCTCATTCGTGCCCGGTATAATTCAATTAGTAACGCGCTGTAACCGGGTTATACGTTAACGATTATTAATATTTAATGGTTCATTATTTTCGTTACGATATACGTGTTTATACCTTCATATCGCTAATACATACGTACATTTTGTGCAAAATGAATTTACCGTGTATAATAATTTATTTTAACTGGTTTTTTTTTTTGCAATATTTTACTGTTTAAATACAGAAATTGTTATTTGTTTAATACGTATAAGATTTTAAACAGTTAGTACCCGCCTACTAAACGTAGCTCCACCCACTGCTAATAAACTCCGCCCTTCGCGTTTAAGATACGATAATTCTATAAAGAAGCGTATTACTGCGAAGAATATCAAACTGAAGAGACTGTTTATATTGTATATATATATACTGCTTGCTCATCGCAAATCTAATATATTGAACACACAGTAAATAAATATCGATTGTATAGGATCGCAGTGTAGGAAAATACAAAGAAAATATCATTTTCCAGAGATCGGCTTTGATTTAGGTAGGCTGTAGGCGTCTGGAAACGGAAAATTGTTATTTTGCACATGCTGTGAGTTTGCGATAAGCCCTGAGCAAATCATATGGATTATATCTGTCTTATTTTCCAGTACAGATATTCGAAAATCAAAGTATATTCTTTAGTATTTCACTTGGCTGAAAGATGTAATTCTTAGTTGGGTACATGTTTTTATAAATACTGCTCTGTGCAATTGCCATTTCTGCGCTCAGCTGAGCTCGGTACAAGTTGGAAAGTGTATTACCTCCTACGCCAACTGTAACCTAACGAGTAATTCTCGTTTTGTAATTCACTGCTGGACTAAATCAGTTTCGAGAAGCGATGAATTTTAAACCCACGTTTACACTTACATACATGTATGGAAAAACTTGTATTTCTTTTATGCAATAATGCGTTAAATAAGTTATAGGTTTTTGTAAAAAGAAAATATTGCTTCCCCCTTTTTTTTCTAGATATATTTGGCACTGTGCTATGTACGTCATATCGAGCTATATATATACACTCACCGTCGAATGTCTGTCTACGTAGAAAATTTCTTTTGTTGGTTTCCTATTCGGAAAGTTTAAATTTGGCCGTACAACCCAGATCTGCAGTGTGTTCCTTCCGGGATTAATCAATTAGCCTGACAAACACAAATGAACGGAGGTAATGGATATATGTTAAATCAATATTACCGAGTGGAATATTTACTTACAAATATACAACACAAAAATGGTCTTTTTGCTAAGATGCGCGTCCATATCCATGAATCAAAATCCCACAAATCTACTTCCGTATATCATTGAATGTTATGGTAACTTTCGTTTCGTTATTGTCCGTTTTCATTTGCTCGATTCAATTAAAACTTATCCTGGAATATGAACAGGACTTTAGTGAATTTCACGAAACAATATCGAAGCGAAACTATACATTACTTACTTGTCCCTTATAACTATTCAACTATTAATGCTTCATGTATTATGGGATTTTACTTTACAAATTAAACTCTGCGTCTTTGAAAACTCAGCATAGTGTAATCTTATTTTTTTTTTTATTTGATGCATAGTAAGACTTGTGGTGGCGCTAGGCAATAAGCCTATTTTAGGGGGCGCCAATATAACACGATGAATTTTAAATAATTCACATTAAGATTTGCACATACATATCGTCTTCTACATCTATTTTTGTTTGAGGTGCACTGAACGATGGTAAGGACAAGAGTGTAAAAAATAATCGTTGATTTCAATGTATATTATTGTTTTCGATATTTCATTGTATCAATAAGAACACATGCATCCTGTTATTAAAAATATTGACGAATAAGCATTTATATTGGCGCGATAAGTATCTCTATGCCTCCAAACATTACGTCATGCCGAATGTTTCTCTATGCTGACTGGCCGATACAGCTATCAATGCAGAACGATATGATCAACAAAAGGTAAAAAAAACTATGGACATGTACCACTTTCTATTGCATTCATAGCTAGCCCATCGAGACTGTCATGTGATAATTTTGATCTTCGGTATGTTTTTATAATTTTTTATCACGAAAAAGAAAAAAGGCTATCTATCGGCGTTTCTTTCAGTGTTTTATTCGCAATTTTATTGCTGCACAAGTCTGCAAGTAAACTTCGCTTCGTATGTCACAAAGCTGTGCATAAAGTGATTCTGGGAATCATTTTATATTTACTCTCAAAAGTGGAAATAGATAGAACATTATTTTTTAGAATATTGTTTTTTACACTTTGATTTGAAAACTATTTCCATAGTTCTGCAGATTCTTAAGAACCAACATGATATATGAAGTCTCGTTTTGCGTACTTTTTACGTGGAAAATAGTTTTAAAATTGAAATAAGTAATACGTGTTTCAAAATTTTGCTTACCGGCGAAGAGCCCTTGGAATCCCTTCCAAATGCCAGCTCATATTGTCTGAAAGATACGCTGCTAGCTATGATTGCAATAGAATGTGATATATGGAGATATATGTCCATAGTTTGTACTTTTTGATAAAATTGAGAGACGAGGTGGAATTATTTAAAATTCGCGGGGTGGGCGACATATTTGAAATTTGTCGGGGGGGGGGGGGGGGGGTGCAAGCAGCGCCGCCTGTGGATACAGACTTACCTACATGCAAGATACATGTACATTTGTGGGTGTGTGTGTTTGTTCTGCACGTGCAATAAAATAGGAATCCCTTGCTATTTATAACACTCGTATCTAACCTTGGCTAATAATGATGTGCTGGCTTCACAACCTACTCACACCTAGGTACACTCCAGTGTATTAAAAGACACCATGCATACAGACATACTACAAACCTAGTATTTCATACACACACGCACACACACACATACACACACATACATGTATGGGTGTGTGTATGTGCTCTAACAGTAAGCACCTAACGGCACATGTCTCTCCTAGTGTCATACATACATACCTATTTGTACAAAGCCGGTACTAGGAGAAAGAAATATCCACTATTGAATATTACTTGGACACGGGTTCAACGTAAATATGCAAATAAAAATAATCAATTAGGCAGCGTTAATGTTAGGCCGAACAGATAAGTATCGTGTAACAATTTTAACGAATGTAGAACTTTTTTTTTTGTCAGACTCTCTTACAAACATATACACTTACATGCATCTGTGTATGTATTGTACATATGTGTGACATACTAATAGAATACTTTCCGTGCATCAATAACGCTTTTTCTGAATTACCTTGCCATATTCACACACGTAAACATAAATCTCTTCGTATTTGCAAACTTAAATACACCATTAACTTATGCGATTAATTCAATTTCTTCTTTCTTCTTTTGTTATCATTTATTTGGTTATGTTGCTAATGTATTTTATTTTTGTTTCAGGTAAGTTACACTGCAAAACATAAGACACGTTACGCTCTGACTAGTATGTGAGTGGTATTTTCTAAATATTTTATTGAAATTATTTGACTTGGAAACTCTGACGTCGATATATCGTGTCATTTATTTGTTGATTTATTTTCTCGTCACTGCGTTTAAGTTGGCCCTGGATGACTGTTGTTGATGCGTATCTGTTTGCATACACTGCATTTGGTGACCATGTGAATATTTACGCTTTAAATACGCCCAAGGTGATCATATAATCAACGTGTTTTAATGAAATTAATCGTGTGTATCTACCGGTCTACAAGTTTAATAAATACGACGTTTTTTTTTTTTAATGAAAAATGCCCCCTCATTGAAATTTAACTGTACTACGCCTATGGTCACATTCTCCTTTCGTCCATATGTATATGTACATTGTATATATTAATCATAATAATGACATTTGTGCATCTGAAGTATAGTAATACTTTTCATGTTTTGTGGACAAGATTTTTAAACAATATCTGGTTAGTTTCACATTTTGAAATAATAATTATAATTACGGTTTATGATTTAATAGTATGTATACGTATCAAACTCCGTAAGTACAAGTCTCTTATTTTTTTAATACACAGTTGTTATGAGGAAATGCAATAAATTATTGAAATCGATTAATCTAGAAAGTGTTGACTCAGGTTATGGATTAATGCAGTAAAGTAGTACTCAAACAACAGTAAATGCTTGCACGTATTCGTATTTTATTTTTATCCAGTAAAGCCTCGATATAATATATAAGTAATGATAGTCCGTTATAATAATAAAGTAGGTTTTCCGAATGAGAATGTTAAAAAATTACTTACTTTGCCTGTTTTCACCTATGTAGATACGATTGTGAAATTGAAATTAAGAATGTATGAAAAGTTTGATTTCACAAAAAATTCGATGCTCTATAATCATAATTCTATTCATTCTATTATTATTATAATTCTATTTGTTAAATCCAAAGTCCATCAAATTCAGGGCCGCAAAATCTAGGGGTGACTGTCTTTCGATTTATCCATAATTAATATCTAAAGAGTATGCTTTTAAAATGTTACAATTAATAGTAATTTCGATTTAAAAGTATCAAATTTTCCGTCAAACGCTGTCAGTATTGTGCACAATGTACTGATTCACTGTGACGTCACACAAGGTAAAACCAGCAGACCAGTTTTAAAACTACTGATTTCAAATAATTTGTCAACCCATCAAATGATGCAATGAAAGAAAAATTACAATATTTGTTTTAAACATATGTACCTACATCAATTTCACAAATGTTTATCGAGCTGTTCCCAAGTATATTTTGAGAAACACTGGTCTAATGAAACTTGTAGCGTAAACCTGTCTCTAAATAGTACCTGGTTTAACCATACGGTTAGTTCAATTTCTAAAATGCTGCATAGATTGTTCGTATTTCTCTATTGTGACTGTATTTTTATTTTTCTATTAAACGTAATAACAGTATTTCTACATATACAATGGCAGAATACAAACAAACCAGATATATATATATATATATATATATATATATATATATATATATATATATATATATATATACACCAGCAAGTACGCAATTCGCTAATCAATAAATCGGACAGTCGCCAATTTTAAGTAGTCATTCAAATAAATTAAAAATGTCCATACAACTCAATCAAAATGTGCAAAATTATATGGCACAAACCAGATATTTCTATCTCGATTTGATTTTTAGTTATACACATTTTTAAATGTATCTTTCAATTGTAATTATTATAAAAAAAAATATACGTTTATTAGTAAAATATTTCCCTGTACTTCACGTTTTGTTAAGTTAAAAAATAACCTATGTACATATAAGTATTTACTTCTGCATATATATATATATATATATATATATATATATATATATATATATATATATATATATATATATATATATATATATTATATGTATATGTGTGTGTGTGTGTATCTTGAGGCTTGACCTTGACTTTTATAATATGCCGAAGTATGTGCGTGTATCTGTAGCAACGATATATTTCTAGATTGCTAAAGAAATTCTCCATTCCCTGGAAACCTTACCGAAAGAATTATTACGTAACTATGAGCTATTTTTACACTAGAACTTCCATGGGACATATTGTAGTGCAGAAATTCGGAATTATCCGAAAATATACCACACCATCCAATCTAATACAAAATGATCTTATTTACATCACATAGTTACTAATTGATAGAATTCAGCAGTTTTCAAACTCAAATATGTATCCAATGGTTAGTCAAATAATACACGTACGTATATATCGGGTAATAATCATCTCATTATGACCAGCTAATAAAACCAATACCAACCAATGTATATCATATTTTTACAATAGATAATATACAGTTTTAATACTGTAGTTTAATTGAAGATCTACATCGCGGTTTTCATCTGGTCATCGCGAATATGCAATAGAAATCGTAGCTGGCTGTGCCAAAGGTGTGACGTCACTGTGACGCATGCTCAATGTCGTCTCGTACGGATTATCAAGGTTAGGATATCTGATCGTCGTTTGTCGTACAATTTTACTATCTCATAAAGGATAATCAAAGAAAAACATAAAGGAATATATGTTGTTGTTTTTATTTTTTTTAGATTGTTAGGTTAATGTACAATATTGGATAATATGTATATTTACTGATTCATATATACTTACAGGAAAAATGAAAATGTTTAGGTTATAGAAATTGGGCATTCTTATATTATTCTACTTTAGTTTGCAAAATAAATATTTCCCATTACAAATAGTTTAACCAATTAAATGAATTGATAAGTGAGCATTTTAATTATCTACCATTTTTGCGAACTAAAACAGTCATACGTCCTTGAACTGTACATAAATGTATATGTCAAATATTTAATTAGCAAAAATGCAAATTGCGACACATTTTTTTATGTTAAAAAAAATATCGGCGATTAATATTTAATATTTCAATAAATTCGAACGAATTGAAGGTAAACCAAGGTTAAATATATAAGATAAATATGTTATTTTTTTCTCATAAAGACATGTATAATTTTCTTACTACTTCGGTGTGTAATTTCTTAAAGTGTGAAATTGTGAAAATCTATGAAACGCGCTCACCTATAAATGTATTCATACATACATACGTACAAGGCACTATATGTGTACGTACACAGATACACAAACATGTCGTACCTACACAACCATGCATACATGTGTATCTATGTATGCATGTACCTCTGTATGTGTGTGGTTCTGTCTATGTATATGAGTATATATGTATAAATTGAGTGCCATTTTAGTTTGGTTCACACGCTTGTTGCAAAATGTCCGGACATAACACACATACCAGTGGCGTAGTCAACAGGTACATATATAAAAAGATTTGTTTGTTTTTAATTTTTGCATTCTAAAAGAAAATCACACATACATACACTTGCTTTATTAACATTTAAACGCGTAAATAGGGCGGCTAGAACTAGAGGTTTGCAGGCCCGAAGCATGCAGATGAAAGTCGGGGGTCCTTCTTTTATAAACAAGAATGAGGATGATATTTGTTTTAGAAACCACAATTTATATTATTGGTTTGAGATTACAAAACAAAAAATATTCAATTATTTTAGAAGTCGAAGTCATTTGATGGAAAATATAAAATGGTATTTTCATTTTTGAAAATTCATAATTAATTAATTATATATGTATAATATATATATATATATATATATATATATATATATATATATATATATATATAAATTACTTTGTTTTATTTAAATTAAACAAAGTAATTATATATATATATATATATATATATATATATATATATATATAATACATATACAATTATTACGTTTGATGGATTTATTTATTTCATGCAGTAATAATAAATACCTTTGTATGGGCTTCTCCTTTCAGCAGGCCGTAGTAGGCACGTGCCTATTTTGCCTATTGTAATCAATGCAAACACGTGTATTGTAATCACATTTTGTAAACTAATAAACTTTGCTAAATATAGTACATTAGACACCAAGGGAGAGAAACGTCGTATTTTTCCTGAGCTGTAATTTGAAGCCAGAGGGCTACAAATACATCGAGGGAAAAATGGTGTTTCTCCCGAGGGGTATATACAGTGGAATCCGCTTATAGTGAACTTTAAGCGTATGTGCACTATAACGAATATATTTTAGTTTGTTATGTATTTAGTTGGGACCGAGGGGTAAACCACGAATGGAAATCTGGTGTACAGAATTTTGAAATCTCTCGGAAATCTTTTGAAATCTTTTGAAATCTTTTGAAATCTTTTGAAATCTCTTGAAATCTTTTGAAATCTTTTGAAATCTCTTGAAATCTCATGAAATCTCTTGAAATCTCTTAAAATCTTTTGAAATCCTTCGAAATCTCTTGAAATCTCATGAAATAGATAGAATGAATAATGGTATTATATATTTTCATCTGTTCAAGTGATTTCATAATATTTCCAAATTTTCTCGATTCGTATACATATATTTTATCTCATTCTTTGTACATATTATAGTCGGTATTCATACATATTGAATTAACCTCGGAATTAACTACACAACATTTCTCTTCATTTCCTTAATTTTTTTATTAATGTCCTGCATTCGGATATTTTGAATAGTACATTTCCTATCATATCAATGGGCCCCAATTAATACATAGCGATATGGAACTATTTGGAGATCATCCTGTTTTGGCCAAGAAAATGTATTTAACGATTCTCTTAAAAATTTAATTTTACATTCCCCCGATTTCAAAGTTTCTTTCACGCGTCCTATAAACCAATTTTCGGTATAGAATATACCGTAGTATAATTCGTTACAGATTATAATTATTTCGTGTCCCTGATTTAAGATAGCAACGTTGTTATATGAATTATTCGAATGCTGGTTTTAATGTATAGAACATTTTTTCTTCATAATAATATTCGCTATATTTGAAAAATTGTTACGTACCGTTTTTTTTTGTTTTTAAAATAATTTGAAATTTACAATTTCTGTGATCAGTAAACTTCCTCTTCCGGTTTTTTAATTATACCCAATATCTAATCAGCTCTTCGCCAATCCCAAAAACTTTTAAATATGAAGTTTCATTACTCTAGCTTTATTCGTTTTTGAGATAATGAACATACGGCCACACATCCATACATACTTACATACACACAGACGTCATTGAGAAAATGGTCAAAACGTATCAGGGGACCTTAAAACGTGTATTTCCATCAAAATCTCGCAATCGAAATTTTTCATGATTCCTGTACTTTCCTTATACTATGTATAAGAAAGTAAAAATCTGGTGTGGTCACCACACGACTTTCTTATGCTCAATTTAAATTGGCTCATATTTCACGTTTCAAATCCGTATTTCTATAAATATTTTGTCTTGGTTTTGTTTATTTAGCATATGATATTTTAAATACATGCAAATATATACATATGTAAATACATTTTACTTAAGATATTGAACATACAGACACACATCCACACGTCATTGCGAAAATAGTCAAAACGTATTCAGGGGACATCATAACATGTATTTCCATCAAAATCTAGCAATAGAAATTTTTTATGATTCCTATGCTTCCTTCATACTACGTATACGAAAGTCAAAATGAAATAAATATGTTTTTTTTTTTTCTCAATTTAGTAACCTATCCCTATCCTTCGCGTGTTATTTCTTCCTCCGTTAACGTTGATTCGGTTATCACTACGTATTATGGGGGTCCATTGATATGATAAGAAATGGACCATTTCCAATATGTAAATCGTGTAGGACATTAATAAAAAAAAAATAAGGAAATGAAGAGAAATTTTGTTTAGTTAATTAAATATGTATAAATACCGACTATAATATGTACAAAGAATGAGATAAAATATATGTATACAAACCGAGGACATATCTGGAAATTCCTTGAAATCTTTTGAAATCTGTTGAAATCTCTGGGAATCTCTTGAAATCTCTGGGAATCTCTGGGAATCTCTTGAAATCTCTGGGAATCTCTTGAAATCTCTGGGAATCTCTTGAAATCTTTTGAAATCTCTTGAAATCTCTGGGAATCTCTTGAAATCTCTGGGAATCTCTTGAAATCTCTGGGAATCTCTTGAAATCTTTTGAAATCTTTTGAAATCTTTTGAAATCTCTTGAAATCTCTGGAAATCTTTTGAAATCTTTTGAAATCTCTTGAAATCTTTTGAAATCTCGTGTTGGTGTACAAATTTTTTTCGCGTGGTTTACCCCTCGGTTGGGACTCAGAGATACGTTCATTACGAATCTTGTAATATCCAGTGTCCCTATAGAATGTATATATATATATATATATATATATATATATATATATATATATATATATATATATATGTATGTTTGTGTGTGCGTGTGTATGTAGATATTTTTCTCACTTTCACATACCTAACGGTTCTAGTCTACCTCTGTCTCTGTTTGTCCGCTGTACTATAGTGATTACTTCGTCTTTGTCCCTCTGACGCCACAATCAACAATTTATTCGTTTCTTTAATTGTACAACATTTTTTTTTTTCGTCGTCATGTCAGTCGCATACTTGTGGTTCCCACTTAAGTAAAATAATATGACTTACCTACCGCGGTATAAGTTGACAAACTACGTGTACTGATGTATGCGGGCCCCGTTAACAGACTTTCTTAATAAAGGCTGACGGTTTGAAATCTCCCAAGCGGAAAAATGAAATACCGTAGAGTGTGCTGGACAAATGCAGATACTACCACGAATAATTGTTATCAGTAAATTCAGAATGCTACAACGAATCTTGAAAAGCTGTCAACTGTCTAAATTTGCGAAAAATGTACGTATATGTATTTGACTATATGCTAGAACGAATAACTACTATAAGGAATCAGGCTCTGGAACCAATTACATTTGTTCTAACATGCCCGACTGTAATTAAACATGGTGAAACATAAAAATCCAAGTAATCACTTTAAAGTAACACAACGTAATGAAATATGAGTGTTAAACTCATCATTAATTAAACAAGAAATAATGCATTTACTCACAAAGAAATTGTGCAATTTTATACGATACGAATTCATTTGACAAACATTCAATTTTTTCATTTCGAGTGTTCTACATTCAAACTTGTGTCCATATACAAATATGTATGTAGATACTCATGTAGGTAAGTGTGTGCTCGCTCACTAAGACCTTGTTTGCGCGTGTGTCACATTTCTGAGACAACCATCGCTCGATCCATTATTGTCTAGGCTAATTCACTCACAAGTGCCACTTCCACTAATTGGGCTTCGAGTAATTTCCCGACAAGTGGAGAATTGTTACGTACCTACCGTATAGCGATACAGTTACTTTGGGTTAGTGTGCCTTTTAGATTCCAGTTGCCTTTGCAAATACACTACATAACATCACGGATCATTTACGGGAATCATTAATGTTGTATTTGTAGAATGTACAACTTCAATCCCGCGAACCGAAGCGAACAATATCGAGTCGGAGTGTGTAGCATTCAAGTACGATACGAACCGGTAAACAACGCGTAGCTAGACTTGGATACTTCGGAGGCTCTGATTAGCGAATTAAAATTTAAACTCGGCATCAGTACTTAACCATCAATACGTTACATAGTTCTACTTTCACAAAGAACAAAAATTGTAAAAGGTATTAAATGTTTTAACGTCGAAAAGAAATATTGTTCATATGGTTTTCTCATTACTTGACTAGCAGATCTTTGTATTATTTATATCAAACCACGGGCGTATGAAGAAATTTGTCCAGGGGAGGGGCAAAGACATTTTTCCACGAATTTTGAAATGTACGAAGTTAATAATAGTAAAATCGTAATACATATATCGTCTTCAGGGGGGAGTCACGTGCGGACGCCTATGATTTAAACAATATTTAAAGAGTCAATTCAACAGTTAGAAATGCAACAAAAATGTCCAAAAGCTAAAATATATCATATGGCTATTTGCAGGTACTGTAGCTATTAATAATTGACTGCACATTCAGGATTAAATAGTACCAACACAACGAAACCAAGTAACCATAGTTTAATTTATGATTCAGATATATATGAAACCAAATATTCGTTTTTGGACCAAGGCCATTTTACTTTCAATTATAAGATACAGACATTCTCGACGCGATACTTGAAATATTGTATATCCCAATAGTAATGCTTAGTTTTACATATACACACATATATGTGAACACTGTGCATCTTTTATTCGATAATGACATAACTTTCTTATATTGTATATTTTTGGAAAAAAAAAACATTCGTTAAAAATCTATGGAATTCGGTAATTTCACTTTCTGTATCTCGTACAAAGGCCATATGTTGTTCTAAAAACAGGTAGACCAGTTTAGTTAGCGCCACTGAATCTTGCATTCTTGTACACTATCTCATTGTTCAAGAGACATGGATGGAAACGTTTTTTTCTACTCTAAAGTTAAGTTGAAAATATCCCGTCTTAAAGAAATGCACGTTCTGTGAACGTGGTGTAACGCAATACTTAGGGAAAGTATACAAACAGATCCGGCTGTGCACTCGCGAACCGTAACGTGGAATGTGTTAATAATCAACTATGAAATCATTTCGTACGTACATACATACATTGTCCCCTCAAGTAAACGTAGAATTAAATTTTCGTCACAATTGGTTTACTATAGAGAAATTATGATAGAAATTTAAAAAATAAACTGATTCTTGAAAAGAAAAGTATAATAATTTATTTTGTTAATTGCCCAAGATTTTCAAAAACTAGGCAGAACTATTTATTAACAGATGTATACAGTAATAATGTAGTACGCAGATTATATAAATACGGTTAAATTAATTAAAGTCATTAAGTCCATAAAAATTAGAGTAATTAATGATTTCAATATATTTTATCTTTAAATTCCAGCATTGTGAACCAGTCTTTATAAATTACATGCCAACAACAAATTATAGTAATAATTAATCGTTGAGAAAGTTAAATTCTAAATATCTTGACATTAATTTACACGACAATAATGGTTCTTTATCAAGTTTTTTTAACCAACAATTTCTAGTTGGAATTTGGCACTGTGCCTTTAATGATGTTTTTATTTATATGAATAATTTTTTGGACAGTCCTTATTCGGAATTAAATCGAACACGGGTCTTTTTACCACGCATGAGAAAACATATTTGATTTTGGCCGTCGTTCTATTCTTGTTGTTGTTCGTTTATTTATCTAATAGGAAATTTTAACATTTACACGTTTTCGAGAAATAGTTTTAGTACGTATTTACTTTAGATAAAAACACTGGTATGATAAAATTGTTTTCATTGTTTGTTCTGTGAACAAAAACGTGAAAATGGCACGCATTGTGAAACATTTTAAATCGGAAGATTGTTAATTAATTACCTTTCAAATTCGGAGCGCTATTTTTTCGTGATCCGTTGAGATTTTTGAGATGGATGCGCATTAGATTACCACGTACAATACATAGTGTGTCTGTGTGTTCTCTCTTGGGATATTTGAAAGTGATACCGATGTATATCGTGTGTTTTGTGTGTGTTCTTCTAGCAATTGTCGTTTCCGTCAGAGCATGGCAGCAATGGATGCGCATCGTTCAACTTCTCGATATCGAGTACGGCGGACATGGAGGGCCCTGGCGGCAGCTTCGAGTGCGTGCAACAGTGCGGGCCGCCGCGTGGCGCTCTCGAGATGCTTGGCGCGCTGCCCCACAAGATGCGCATCCACGCCAACGACGACGTGTACGAGGCGACGCGCCATCGCATGACCGTCGCTGAAGAAAACCACAAAAACAAATGGTAAACATCATCATCATCATCATGATGATCAAGAGTGTACAGTTCATGAACAATACTGGAATATTAGTATGTACTAACAATAATATATCTCCCACCAGCACAAGGGTGATTAAACCAAATCAAACTGACATCGGCCGTAAAGTCAAAGTGAAACAGATGCCCGGTCGGTCGATACCGATCCCAAAACGTGAACCTCCGCCACTGTCCAGTTCATCGTCGTCCAACAAACCTTCCGCGTACAACAGCAGCAGTAGCACTAGTAGCACAGCCATCAGCAACATCAACAGTAACTCTTCGTCAAACAACAACAACAGTAGCAGTAACAAACCACCACCGGTGCATTCGAGTAACAACGGACTTGGCAGTAATCATGTCACCAGTTCGCGGCCCCCGAACAAACCATCGTCACGTGACTCTGACATCATGCGGCGGCCAATCAAGTAAGCGAATAACTCGTCCACAGATTGGGAAAATAACGAGTTGCAAACAGCTAGATTTCAACGTGATTTTCGTATGTTACAGGGAACGTTTAATCCATCTACTCGCGCTGCGGCCATACAAGAAACCGGAGCTTGTCGAACGGATAAACAGAGGTACGTCTGTTGTACAGTATTATGTGTTCGCCGAACATTTTATATGTTCGCTCGAACATATTATGTGTTCGCTCGAACATATTACATGTTCGCTAAAACAATTTTCCTACATTTTTTTTTGTTACAGATGGCAGGGAGAAGAATGCATTTACAACTGTGCTCAAGCAAATCGCATTCATGCGAGACAACACCTACCACCTTCACCAGCACATGTGGAACGATGTGAACGATGAGTGGCCGTATTACACCGATCAAGAAAAGCAATTGCTCAAACGGTACGCATACGAACACAGTTGTTTATGGTATAATTCTGGTGTCCGATACACTATGATCCTTTTTGTCTGTAGTCGTAAACCGCAGAACCTGACACCGCCCGGCAGCAGTGATGGAGGCAGTTCAGGCAGTGGCCAGTCGCCGACCAGCACCCATCCTGGGTCCCCACCACCTCCTGTCACCTCGTCAGTGAAACGCCCCGGATATTACGACGGAGCCGATGGTCTGCCGACGAAGAGGCCGCGAATTTCACACTACCGCAAACCAGAACCCGCCTCCTCGTACAATCGGCCCGCGGAAAGCAACACTCAGCGGCGACCGGTGACGGACTCACGGGACGCCAGCAACATGAACCCACGTAGCAGGGAGGGTAGTACGAACGGGTACAGCAACTCCACGTCATCATCATCATCGGCGGCGGCGGCGGTGGCGGTAGCCAGTAATGGTGCGACGACAACAACAACAACGTCAGCACTGGCCAATAGCAGCAGTAACATTAACAGTAATAATACCAGTAGCATTAGTAACGATAAGCGCCAATTCAGTGACGACGAAACCGAACCGGTAATCGCCGCGAACCGGAAACGTGCATGTGATAGTCATAGTGTTAATTACAATGCGGCCGCACGGAACAACAGCGATCGGGAAAAGACATTTCTGAAGGAGAACATCAGTATCTGTAGTTCGCCGAACAAAGCAACGTCCGTGCAACATCATCAACCGCAACAACAACAACCGCAACAACAACAACAACCGTACCATCCACCCGAACAACCATCACCAGCGGCTATTGTCGAGTCACGGACAAGGAAAGAAATGTCGGTGGAACGTAGTGGCTCGCGGTGTCGATCCGATAGCAACGATGTGATCGTTAGTAGTCGGGATCGGGATCGAAGCGAACGCGAACGAGATCGAGGCGAGAAGGATCGAGATCGTATCGGTGAACGGGAACGTGATCGTGCCGAGAAACGATGGAACAAAGTGTCGTCCACTACACATAATGGAAACAACGTTACCAGAGTCAGCCCCGATAGCCAGGCGGACCGAATTTTGCCCGTCGATTTGGGGCCACCGTCCAAGAAGGTGGAATCGAAATCGGAGTTCCCGGATTATCTAACGTGAGTGCCACAGTTTTCTAGTTGTATAATGGTTATGTTAACGCGGGATGTTTTATTAATTGTCTGATGGGGTTTTTGCAGTGAATATACCACCATTAAAAACGTGGAACAGAGGCGGCGTTATAAAGCGGACTTCAATGCGGATTATGCCGAATACAGAGACCTGCACGCCGTCGTCGAGACGGTATCACGTCGATTCGCTCAGCTGGAGGAACGGCTCAAACAGGAGGACCAGTCCAGTCAAGGATACAAGGTACATAGTCATTCGTAACATCACACCCAAAGTCAGCATAGTAAATTATCTTATAGTTCCGTGTCATTACATTCAAAGTACGATCAACTATTTAAACACTTGTAGTTTATAATTCATTGGATTCATTTGTAATATTTTCGCGTTGTGTGCATTTTCCAGGATATTAAGAAACAGATTGTCCGGGATTATAAGGAGAACCAACGGGATGACAAGTACCAAAAGTCGAAACGGCGGTTCCAGTATTTGCATGATAAACTGTCGCACATAAAACGTCTAGTGTTGGAGTACGACCAGCAGGGAGGCAGTACGCAACCGTCCGGCGACCACTGTAACCGCTACTGACCCTGGGGGTCGGCCCCCTGGCCTCTACTAAGTTGTCACTAACCTACAGACACACACACTCACACACACACATACACAGACCTGACTGATTTATACGAAGATACAGCAGCCACACCACATACACATCCACTGGTTAAACGGACGAAAACTCACAACCAAACGAGACGTCAAACGAGTGCTTTTTGGTTTTTTGTGCGCAATCAAGTGTTAGATGTAGTATGAAAAACGAATCCACACACATGTACACACCTCGCCGTCTGTCTGTCTGTCTGTCTTTTGTCGGTGACAAGTAGTCCTTTCCTGTGCAATTGGTCACGATGGATGCAACACAACAATTCAACCGTGTAACATAACCTCTGCTCGTGCCGAAGTGATATTAACGGAAATATTAATACGCAGTACAACTCGAATGACAGCACCATTTCGGAGGATTAAGCCCGCACACGAATCGGAAAAAACTGCCGAGTTTTGATTACGTGTAGCGGGCTACGAAAACTGAAGGTATTTTTGCACTTTTTAGAAATTCCTTTTTTTTTGCAAATCAAACTAACGATATTTTACAATTTTCTTTTCAGATTCCTTCCGTGTGTAAGTGAATTGTTAAAATTGTTCAATATTTACCGCAAATAATACTTAGAATATTCGCAAATTTCAACCATCGATACAAGTTACTTATTTTAAACGAATGACTACTTAACAATACAACTTAAATATCAAGTAAACACACACACACACATACATCTCTCGTTAAAACATATCTAACAAAAAAAAAGTGTTAAAATACTTAAAATATTATTTGCGATTTTTTATTTTTTTTTGGAAAAAAGATTCTCCGAGTGCTGATTTCGTTCCGCGTTGTCTCAACATATCCAGGATTACTACCATACTGTACCCGTTAATGTGTACACATAGGGCCATATCATGTTCTTGCAAATGCCGTTTTGTTGATATTTTATAAACCAATTTTTGTTGATTTTTTTTTTGTTTTGTTTCCGACGGCCATTTTATACAGTTACCATTGTTTATTCTCTGTTGTTCAATATTTTTCTAGTTCCATATTTTCCAAGTTGATGAGAAAAATTGTTCTTCCATTTTGAAACTGTGTTTTTATTTTTTTTTAAATCAACATGTTTTTTACTTCCAATTTTAAAAAGTTCCGTGCCAAAAGAAAGATTATTGTCCGCTCTGAAATAATTAAGTTACTACTTTGTTCTCAAACACACACACACACACACACACAACTCGTACATATATTTTTTGACTGTGATCTTTCAATATAAACAAAACACTAAATAATCGCTCATTCCGTTCCTGACAGCTGTGTCCTTGAGGAAGCTGTTGTTGAAAATTTTCCGTGATTAATTAATTTTCAGTGAATGGCAAATAAACGAATCAAACGTTTCTCGTTCGTTACAACCAGTGTGTATCGCGTGTGTGAACATTTGTCCTGACCTAAGAAGAAGAAAAAAAATATTTAAAATGGTTCCGTTCCTGTATCCCGTCTTTTTTATGAAATGACTGACCAAAAACCGTCAAAAACGAACAGTCCAACATCCGTTGCCTGCCATGTTTAAAATTTTCAAACAAAAACACAAAAAAGATAGATACATGATGCAAATATTATAAATGTATAATTAAATATTGGGTACTCTTATCTCAAATTTTAGTAGTGTGTACTGTAGCCAATTGAATTCCTCCCGCTCCCCTCTCAAAAAATGTGCTCTCCCGGCCGTTAAATATATGCGCGCGCGTGTCACTGGTCCACACACACATATACATACGTGCAAAATGGCGGCAAAGTGTACAGAAATCGAACTGGAAAAAACGACGATCAAGTACATTTGTTGTTGATGAGAAAGAAAACAAAAAGGTGTTGGACATTAAAAAGAAAACGCACACATACACACACACACACACTTGGAAAATATGAACGTGTGTTGTGAAAAATAAAAGTGCGTTTAGTTTTTCTTGTGGTGATTCTTACAAAAGTGTGGTTAGTTTTTGTAATAATGTGTGTGTTTGTGTTTTGTTGACATGTTACTGTTGTGCGCATGTGCGTGTATCGGTTGAGCTGCTCCGTGATTGGCTGACAGCGTCAACCAATCACCAATCATATATAACCAACTATATCCATTCTAACATATTGGTTTGGATTATAATTGATGATTGATTGGTTGATTCATACATATATATGAGAGAGAGAGAGAGAAAGAAAGAAAGAGGATATAAATATTAAATATAATATAAATATTATTATAAATAAATTGAATGTATATTTAAATAATAATTACGATGACGACCCATGGCATGACCTTTGACCTCGCCCCCCCCCCCCGCCCTATGCCCGCCCCCCGCATGAAGAAGAGCACCGTTAATTAATATATGTATAGTGTTTTATAAAAAAAAAATGGAAAAAATACAATAAGTTGTGTATTGTATATCTTCATAAATAAATATATAATATCAACATACATACATAGATATATTATATATTGATGATGGTCATGATAAATGATGATGATGATGATGAAAATATTACTTATTAATTACTACTATTAAAAAATAATATTGCTTAATTATTCTCTATTTTCTGTCTTCTCGCTTGTATATTATTATTATTTTTTTGAAATATTCTTGCAAAATAATAAAGCCCAAAAAAAAATTATAAAGTATGTATTCTATGAGAGAAGAATTAATTTCGAGTTTTGCTAAACGTACTGATTGATAATGATGATGAAATGAACTGTTTTTATTCTCAAATTGACTACAAACAACTGTCAAAAATATTCTGTTTTCTCGACGATATTTTCAAACAAAAAACAATTCTCTTTTAATTGGTTCAATGGTTTGGTTCGAGTTGATTATAAGATTAATTAAAGTTATTGACCAATAATAATTCCTTACCGATGTGTCGATGTGTGGCACATCAAAATATTTATATGTACACTGTGCAAAAAATATTACAAACAGACTCTCGCCTCTCTACGTCTAAAATACATATATATACGAAAAACAAATACATAATAATCTAGAACTTATAAATAAACAGTAGCATTTGTAATTATTGTGAAATCGAAAATGAAATGAAATTGTACCTCCCATTCTTATTACTGTTATATTTGTTATAATGTTGTGTTATTTGTAAATGAATTGTTTTTGTGTAGACAATGTGTTTCTGCTACTTATGTTATGTCCATATTGTTATAATTCCTTGCCCGAAATATTTGTAAATATATATGTGTGTAGAGGTACTTAGGTGTCAAACCTAACATACCTACAGATTCTGTCTGCACCACTAAAACCAAATTCTAATATAAATATTGATTCTTTCCTTGGTATTATTTTTCAATTGTGTGCCTTATTTATATTGGAGAACGAACAAACAACAAATGTTGCACAGTGTACATTTATTTAAATGTTGTATAATTAGTAATTGGTTGTGAATGTACGTCAGGTTATAATTGAAATAATATATACTATATTAAAACGAAATATAATATGGACATCCCAATGTCGCTGTGGATACATTACATACTATTTAATTTATTAATGTTTTACTTAAAGAAAACCAACATACATACATACACACGCGAATGTATACGAATTATGTGGAACTATTTAGACAAACAAAAATATGTGAAAAATAAACATACATAATTTTATTATTATTGTATATTGTGATGATGATTAATATTGATTATAAATTAATATTAATCGTAATTATTGTATATTTATTTGTTACGAAATGTGAATCGAAAAAAAGAAATTGTGAGAATTTTCAACTACATACATATAAACATTTTTGACAAACTGTTAACGGCCATTCCATACATACATTGAGAAGCCACAACACTCTTGAATAACCAATATCATCACACGAGACTATTCTAGTAATTATTTAAATGAAATGAATCACATTATTATTCATTTATTGATTAATCGACCAGAGCCACCTGGGATGACTATCGCAAACCTGACACTTAAGTTTTTATTATGATTATTACATTAATTTAATGATAATTGACTTTGTGTATATTTGTTATAAACAAACAAACAAACAAAAACAACAAATTATTGTGAACACAGAAACATACATATGTACGTATATATGTGCGTGCGTGTGTAAACTAATAGAAGCGTACTGAAAACTGATGGGACTCTTGTAAAATATGTTATTATGAAAAAAAAAATGACAAAAATAAATCCTATACTTATGCATGCAGCAAACTGAAAATATATTTCCAGTGTTTTGTTTATTCTTTCTCATTTCGTTATCAAGTATTTCCTTTCCATTGAATTTTCAATACGATTCTTAAAATCTCAGTAAGAATATATACAATCGTTCATAACTTATGTTTTAATAGAATTGTTATTAACTATAAATGCAATTTTTAGAATCGGTTTCTGTCAAGTCAAACCAAGTTAACTGACCTTTTTCTTTTTAAAATGTAATAGTAATAAACTGCATTATTTTAAAATCGTATACTGAATTTACAAAATATATACTACAGAATCCGTATCATAATGTTAATATTTTATTAGATTTAATGAAATTATTGACACTGGAAGTCAGTTTTTAACCGGATATCCTATAACCAATAGTAAATTAGGATGTGTTCGACTACATACTCAAAGATAGATTAGAAAACAAGAATGTTCAAATAATCACATTGATTATACGTTATACGCATTAGTATCAACGATAAAATACGTGCATATTTAAAACGGAACTTGCTTTACAAAATGATAATATTCCGTTGGTTTTCTATAAACTGATGATGATAATGTAAAATTCATAACCTCTGAATAAATGACAGCAATTGTATACACACATCTTGGTGCTTTTTATGACTGTGTGCAATTATTTAAAAGAAAACTATGAGTCAGAGTGAAGAGGTACGTATATTGTTATTTTCAAATGATTCTTAGTATAAAATTATCGTATTTTTGTAGAGTGTAATTTCTATTAAAGAAAAGGGCAATGATGCTTTGAAACAAGGCAAGTATGAAGAAGCCGTATTACATTATACACATGCGATTAAACTGGACGCAAAAAATTATTCAATATACAGTAATCGTTCGTATGCCTTCTTGAAGATGCAACAATACTATTACGCTATGGAAGATGCAAAAGAAACGATAAAACTGAGTCCACAGTGGCCTAAAGTAACTATAGCATCTTCGTTGAACACACCCTATACTGATAACTTGATTTTTCAGGGATATTTCCGAAAGGCCGAAGTAGAATTTGCTACATTCCATTTTTCGGATGCACTTTTATCGTATCAACAAGCTCTTATGTTGAAACCAGACGACTGTGATATCGCAAACGCTATTTCCAGAGCAAATAAGGAATGGAAGAAAGACTTGAAAGGTATTATTATGCAAATGGTAGTGTTACATCATACTGTGATGTTTTTGTTGCAGCTGATGATCAAATACCATGGCTAGGCGCTGGTATAGGTATTGTTCTAGGTGTGATTATTGTCATTGCAGATTTCATATGTGCAAATAAACCTACATTGACAGTAAGTGACATTTATACAATCGTAAAAATTATATAATATTGCATGCTATATATAAATAGGAAAAAAAATAACATTAATTCTCTAAGATTACATTATAATACATGCCGAGTTTCTAGTACAAAATGCAACTTAAATATCGAAAAAAATCCACAATATCGAATACATTGCTTACCTGTATCCATAACATTAATGCTACTCGACATGTTTTGCTACAATGCTATTCGATATCTAAGTTGAAATTTAATATCCAAATATGAAATATATATATATATATATATATATATATATATATATATATATATATATATATATATATATATATATATACTATTTAAAACTGGAAATAAACCCCCTTCTCTTAAATACAAAATTGGTAAACCAACTAGCTTTATATATTGAAAAAAAATGCATTCTTAACATTAAATTTTTTAATTGATTTTCTATGATTTAATATTCCAGCACCCCATACTGATGGCTTCGCTGACTATTGCCATTGCTATGATGGGGTACGGAGCTGCCAGAGCGTTTAGATATTACGTTAGATGCCAACGAAACGGTCTGTTAGAAATACCGGTATTTCTCGGTAAAAATTCAGACCATCTTTGTCCTACTTTTCGCTTAATTTTTAAACTTTTTCTTTTAGACGAGAAACCAGAACAAGAAGCAGCTAATAATGAAACGACAGAAGAGGCAGATAAACCGACGGAACGAACAACACGATACACGAAAACACAAGCTAGATATAGGTACAAGAAAGGGAAAATGTAAATAGAAAAATATTTACAGTACTAAATATACGACCAAATATTTAAATAGTTTTTTTTTTTAATATATTCTTTCCTAGTGTATGTGCAATTTTGTAGATATTTTTTATTATGTATACTATTGTTCTTTGGTATTGTGAATGGATTAAATAAATTGTTTTAGTTAATTATTTTGTGTGTTGTTCTTATAATCTGTTTATTACGTCAAAATTACATTTTAGACTTTTGCTGCAACAATAAATTATTCCAAATACAGGTCTTTTTTTCATATTTTTTCTAGCAGTCGTCAATTTATGTACTAATATATATTTAAAACGCGTTATGCAATAATTTACTGCAGTCCTCTACAAATTAATACCTTGCATTCCTATTGGCAAAAAAATTCAAAATCTCGATATACTGTGTATAAGAAAGTAAACATATTGAAATTACCAAATTTTAAATAATAATCACTTATACATAAAATGTACAGTTCATGAATATAAAAGAGACATTATATTTATCGAATGTTGGTCAGTAGTAAATACACTTACAACCACTGTGGTACGCCATGTAAATCTCTCATTTACAAACCAATGAAATTCTTAAATAGAACTAGAAAATATAAATAAATCTATTTATAAGTGATTCAGTGTAATAATTAATACCAGCGTATAGTTTCGTGTGGGTGTGGGTGTGTGTGGTGCCAGTGAATTATTTGAAGTTTATGTGAAAATATAATTGTGATTGATTACGGAATGGTAGGTGTTGTTTAATAAAAATTTTATGTTTACTTTAAAGAATATAAAGCATAATATTTGTAATGTGTAACGGACAATAATATGAATTTATTTGAAGATTTTTTTATACACAGTACAATGAAATTTTGTTCGCTATAAGCGATTGTGCACTATAACGAAAGTAAAGCTTTTTAAAAAAAAATTAAATACCCTACCCTACCCTTTAACACCTATTGAAATCCTAGTTGTTTGAGCACCATAAGAAAATAATGAATACTACATGGTTTTTGAAGGTCCCAAATCAATCAACAGGGCATATTTAATAATACGCAATAGAAAACACCAACTTTATGGTTTCCTTTTAAAAGTTTTAGCTAAAAATCTAAAATGCTCCAAATGAGGCGATTTTTTCAAATCACCAAACTATTTTTTTTGCAAGTTAATCGACTGTTATAATAAATAAAAGCGTTGTAACAGAGTGGTAAATTAAAAATTTCTTTTGTTAATTTTACGTATTTGTCCATAAATTTTCTATTTATTCTTATTTTATGTTAATTATCATTTTAGTCACTGAATAGGTTTTTCTTGTGGTTAAAACATGCTAAATCTGTTGTAAAGTGAATAAAACAATTTGAAGCATTGTATTATATTGTATTCTTGCTCCAAATATTTATATATATATATATATATATATATATATATATATATATATATATATATATATATGTATACTAAAATGATCGTTAACTGGAGTTTGAACAAATTTTTATCGGTAATTATATCAATTTTTTATTTTAACCTTTAACTCTTGATCACAAGAGTTTTCCATTTAAAATGCATGAGGTTTTGCAATCTTTGCCGTTACAATTTTATTACAGGTTTATTTATGGGCCCAAAAAGTAGAATGTTTCAGGAATTATTCTACAAGGAAACTTCATGAAAAAAATTGTCGCCCCCTATCGTTCAAATTTTATATGGATTACCTCATACCAATATGATTTATTATATTATTATATTGTTGCTCAGAAACATTGAAAATATGTTTATCGATGTTAAAGTTTAACATCATGAGAGAGTATCTCGTGTGTCATTCTTCACGTTACCAACATGCATTAAATTCATTCAGTGACAATCTCAAGTAAACTTAAAGAGCAAGTTTAGTCCATTATATATATCCGAAAATTCACTATATGCGAGTTCACTTTATGCGAATTGATTGCCATTAGATGTCACATGTTTTTAGTCGGTGCTCAGAGATTGGTTCATTATAAGCGAGATCACACTACATACAAATATATTCGTCTTCAGTGTAAGTGAATTCCACTATATACGATATGTAATTATTATTGACATACAATAACAAAAATAGTTTTCTTTTTATTCAATCAGTACATAGCATAGTATACAAGTCTAATTTATAAATCATTATTACCAATATTTTTACATAATTTATGACATTTATTTAACATAATGTTCATACGATTTACATATGTAACTTATGAAATAACTTAATTCAATAATTATGCCGTAATATTTGTTTTTAAATTGCAATTCTAAATTAAAACTCTATATAAATGTAATTACGATTACGTAATTATTTATTTTAATCATAATAACAATTTTGATTGGTTATAAATTCCAAATTAGTACCAATCTTTAATCAACATTATTTTATTACCCTAATCATTGTATGTAATAGCAGTGTGCCAAATTTATAAATGCGGAACGATTAATCGTTATCAATCAAGATTAAATAATATTCGCTCAATAAATAATATTATTATTCATTATTTAACTGTTTTTGCCTTTATTGTTTTAAATTAAGTTTTGAAATAAAAATTACAATTCTGACATAAACTGTCAACTATCTATTTAATTTTAAATTGTGCTACTTCGATAAAATGTAAGTAATGTTCATATATTTTTTATAACTTATTGAAAATTCATAATATTAGCTAAAGTTTGTATGCATAATTTGTTGTGTATTAGCGTGCAGTATTTAAGCTGAAATTATACTTAATTTGTCAGAAACAATCACGAACAAAACACACGACAGCAAAGTGGCTCATGCGATATTTCTTACACAGAATGTACAGAAAACATTCTGCATAACTTAATATAGGTATCTAGAATTACATATATTAATAATTACAATTATTAATCAACAGTTCGCGATTATAATCGCTCGAAAAATTAGGAAAAACCTTAATTTTCCACGAATTAAAACCGTTAAGTGAATATATTCTACAACTTTTCATAATATATTTCAAAATATAGATAACAATTTTAAATGCAATATTTACATTAAAAATTAATTTGTTACAAATTAATTGTTATTAATAAATGCAATAAAAATACCGCATAAACCTAAATGTACTCTAAAATATATTTATAAATTTTATAAAAAAAAATCTAGGGGGTACCGCTGGATGTTGTTTGAATACCACTGTTTCAAATATTTTTTTAATAATATAAACATGTTTTTGTATTCATTTAAATGACGTAAATGAGTAAAATCTGTGTATATTATTTTTAACTGCACCATAATCTTTCAAGAGATGTTCATATCTCATTTCCCAGATATAAAGAATGGGAGAAACCCCAAAGTCAATATTTATTATCGTTGGCACACATTCTGATGTTTATCACTGGTTTCTTACACATAGTCCTTCGTACATGATTGTAACGAACATATTTGGCCAACATAATAGGTAACACTTTTTGTACAATTTACAGTAAATTTGATATGTTTAAAAATCATAACATAAATATATATAGTATGTATTACTTTTATTTCTGCTCAAATAATAACAATAGCATTTGTTAGTTTTACTATGTTTAAATATGATTCGTAAGTATGGTTATTCAGAGCCTTAAGGCTTATTTGTCCAAGCCCCCCACCACGTTGAAGTTAAGATATTTTTTCCTAATTTTATCAACGCTAGGGGCAAGGTGGTCCGTAAGTACCGTACAATTTCCTGAATACACTTATCTCGCATGATAATTGAAAAAACCAATAATTTGTTATCAGTATACTGGTTCCGTTATCAACTGCGCACACACACACACACACTTGTAAGTAAAAAGATAATACGAGTATTTGCTCCAGGGTGTAGCTAAAAAATTAACTTCAACGTAAGCAATATAATCAAGGATGATGTTAATTTACATGTGACGTAACGACAACGTGTACATATCAACGAAAAAAAATACACATAGTCAAAATTTAATGTGAAAACATCCTTCGCATTTTGTATGCATTAATTATTAATAATAGTGTAGATTACACATACGCTAAATATTCGTTATGCATGTATTACTGTAGATAAAACAATGTTTATCTTATTTGATAATGTTAAGCTCATATATTGTTCGATATATGTTATTATGGGCAATATTACGATAAACTTATGCAGGTATATACTTCAAAATATATGTCATATTAAACACGAAAAATGTTTTCAATTTTCAATGATTTTTGTGTGTCGAAATATTATTTCTAAAAATAAAAATACGAGACAAAGAAGTAGAAAATAATGTTTACAAACTATTTAAACAACGATAAAAAAATTCTGTTGTCTAGATTAAACACGTGTATGAGAAAGTGTATGACAATACAATGCTTTTAGTTTTTTTTTTATTAAAATGAATCAGTGAAAATTTATAAATAAAATGTGATTAACAATATTTTTAAGGAGACACGTACGCACATTACAACTAATATTCCTAAATTGTTGTAGCCAGCGACATGTGTATATAGGTAATATAACATTGTGTCGTCTCTCATTATATTTACATGTGTGTATGTGTATGTATTATTGGCCTAGCAAGCAGCCATTCACTCCCGAGCCCGAGTCAGTTGAACAGTGTCTGCGTGTGTGTGTGTATCGTATCGCGTCGTAGCTCGACTCTCTTTACTTTACTAGAGTACTGATTGTGTGTATGCGTACAGTTTATATATACGTATGTTGTGTGTTTGACTGTGTTCGTAACGAAGCAAGCGGCAGTTGCCGAGTTGGACGTTCGTATGTTCGGCACGGCCCATGCCATGCACGACGGCAGTAGTAGCAGCGAGGCCCGTATATATCAATGCGCGCTTGCATTTCACACTAAACATTTTCCTCGAGGACGGGAACAATGCAGGGAACAGCCTGTATTTGTCTTTAGTTGAAAGTGTGGGACGCAGTAACTAGCTACGGAGCATGGAGCAGGTGAAAAATACATCGTCTAGATTGTTCGTTACAACTGCTGTGGAAAATAAAGACGATTTAGAGGAGGTATATACATTGAAATGTTATTATTCACGAACGGTGGTGCTATCGGCGGCCATAGTGAATCGCCCTGATTTCTTCTGTCGTTGCCGCACCGTGGCGCTGGTATCGCACGTACCCGCCGCCAAATTCAAATTACATACACACTCTCACACGCACATTTAACTAACCAAATATACCACTTATATTCACTTATTCTTATTTTATTCAATATTCACATATTGTTGTGTTTCAGAAACTAGAACGCAGTTATTCGTTCCTTAACAATCTCATTAACGGCTTGAGTGACAAAGAAGCACACGATGCCCTCCACAATGCCGTCTGCAAGGACAAGAACTACGAGGAGGTCTCTGTGGGGTTGGTGGTTGTCATTCTCACCGAGCCGCACAACGCGGCGAAGAGCTACCGTGATTTGACACTCATCACCCGCGATGGCTTCGGCTTGGTGCTCGGTCAACTTACGCAGCTCATCCTGGAACGATTCCTGCGGTTTCACGATGTTGCAAGGGCGCAACTGTTGTGGTTACTACGCGAGATGATCCGTAATGCTGTGACGAACGTTGACAATCTGTGTTGGAACCTAATGCGACATGCAGCCGGCGGAGATGTGTCGCCACGCAATCTCGGTCTCATCGAATCGATGCTGGACATATTCCAGGAATACAAATCGTGGTTAGAAAAGTTCCCAGTGCTCATTGCGTCAGTGGTGTACACGTATTTACGCTTAATCGAAGATCACGGAGCGCCCGCGCTCGCTGCACTTCGCCAGAAAGAAGTCACATTCATGATAACATTGTTGCGAGAACGATTCGCCGATTGTCTAGTGATTGGCAGAGATTTAGTGCGGTTACTGCAGAACGTGGCACGCATTACCGAATTCGAACAATTGTGGAAAGACATTTTGACCGCCCCCAAGACATTGTGCCCCACATTTACCGGTATTCTGCAGCTTTTACAAACGCGGACGTCTCGGCGATTCTTGCAATCGCGTCTAACGCCCGAAATGGAACGAAAATTAGTGTTTTTAACCTCACAAGTGCGCTTCGGTAATCACAAACGCTACCAAGATTGGTTTCAGCGGCAGTATCTCGCGACACCCGAGTCCCAGACGTTACGCTGTGATATGATACGCTTCATTGTGGGTGTTATTCACCCCACAAACGAACTACTCTGTTCCGATATCATACCTCGATGGGCTGTCATCGGATGGCTGTTAACGACGTGCACCTCAACTGTAGCAGTGTCAAATGCCAAACTGGCGTTATTTTATGATTGGTTGTTCTTCGAACCGGACAAAGATAATATAATGAACATTGAACCGGCGATACTAGTGATGCATCACTCGATGCGATCTCATCCAGCAGTATCCGCAACACTGTTGGACTTTTTGTGCCGAATTATACCAAATTTCTACCCGCTGCTCACGGACAAAGTACGTCTCGGCATATTCTCTTCGTTGCGACAGATCTTAGAGAAACGAGTGCTACCCTCGTTGTGTCCGTTGTTTGACAATCCGAAATTGGACAGAGAACTACGGACAATAGTGCGGGATACCTTCAAAGAGTTCTGCATGTCTCCAACGCCGGATTCGTCCGCGAAACTCGATGACTTTGCACAAAACATTTGTTTAAAAGTCGACGATCTTGACCATAACGAGCTGCATGTGAACAATGTGATCACGAATAACCATCCTGAGGCTGTAACGAACATTACGGAACACGAACCAGCATTCAGTGACGAGGAGGAAGAACCAGCGATCGTGATAAATCCACCCGAAGATGACACGGACGACGATGATATTCCGTTGGCGAAAGTGCGGCTCAAAGAGAAGACGCAGGTGGACAAGGGTGACAGTTCAGAAGTGTTGAGTGTGTTGGATGGCGATTTGAAGAACAGTGTTATGCGGTTACAGAACGAAAAGGACAATGAGACGAAATGTCAAGCAATGGAATCGATTGTGCAACATGTGATTGACGTGGATTTGGAATCAGAACAGTTGACGGCGTTGTCAACGTGTTTGTGTAGTGTAATGTTTGCGAAACTCGAGGACAGCCGTCGTGTGTTCCCTGAAGAAGTAAACGACGAATTGTTATTGGACAGCATTAGTTCACCGTTGTTTGTGATGTTCAGAAACTTGTATCAACTGTGCAAAGAGGAAGATCGTCGGAGACAGCCGCTCATCACATTGCTAGCCGAAATGTATCAGACACTGCCGAAAATCGGTTATCTGCTGTTGTATTTCCTCAAAGTGTGGGGCAACGGGGAATTGAAACGTGAGGGTGAACAGCCAAAGTTCGTTACGTTAAAAGGAAGTGTATATAGAGAGTTTTGTCAGGGTGCTGAAAAGAAAATGGACGCGTGTTTGTGTGACGATTTAAACGAATGTCGACTGGATGACGTACAGGTACTGATGTACGTGGTGCCCGATTTATTTAAGGAGTTTCGTGCGCAAACTGTTAATAACGCGCAAGTTTTACGGATAGTTGTGTCATCAGTGAATGGCGCCCAGTTACAGGATCTGGTGTGTTACATTATGCAAGGTAAATTGACAATGTTAAAGAACGATAGTTTACAATCAGTGTTACGGGCGAGCTTAGACTGGGATACATTCGAGCAGTTTTTTCTCTGGCAAATTGTGTTCGCTCACGACATCTCTCTGGACATTCTGTTACCCATTTTACCTCATTTGAACTTTGTCAATCACGCCGAAGCGCTCACATCGTTACTGTTACTCATTAAACAAGAGAAACCCACGGCGGACCTGGTGAAGCATCTGTTTTCACGTGAAGTGTGCAATGGTGATATGTTTGTGATAACAATTCTCAAATACTGGTGCCAAGAGTATATGGATAAGTTAGGTGAACTGATTAGTAGTTTACTCAGTACCAGACATCCGGCAACATCGCCGAACAAACGGAAACGTTCGGGCACCAAAAGTCAAAATTCATCGGTGCCAAGTTGTGATCAGCTGCTGGGACATCTGGATCAGTTGCGTAAATGTTGTAACAAACAGAACAATTGTTTGAACTTGTATAACTTGGATTCAATGCAACGTGCCCTGCAACAGGCGCAAAGTAGCAGTACAGAATCACAGAAGAAACAGTACAACGATCTGTTTGCACTAGCAGAAGAAGAAGAGGTACAGCCGACGAGCAAACAGCGTGGTGCACGTGGCGGTCGAAAAACGGGTACAAATGCAAAAGGCGCCAGTAAACGAGCCACTGTACGAGAAATTTCAGAAAGTTCCGAAGATAGCAGTGAGGTAAGTGCACTATATCACTTAACATGTGTGTCAAATTAACCTAACAAATGTTCTCTATATGTTGCAGGAAGAAGAAATAGTCAAACCGAAACAAGCCAAGAAACGTAAAAAGGTTGTGTCGGATAGCGATTGACCAGATCAATGGGTATTGGCAATGAATTGCCAGCAAGGGACAAAGCGAAATCTGTGTAGCGGAAGTTGCTACATAGTATCTAGTTGGCTAGTGACATTTTGATACAAAACGAAAAACACAAGCGTACTACACAGCAAGTCTGGGAACGGATAATGAGATGAATAATTATGGAAAATGTGATTGGTAAATGGATGATGTTTGTCGAAAGCAGATTTTATACCTAACCTAAAATTCGTACTGTTGTATAGTACCATACATACATACATACATACATATTAAACAAATTACTTGTGTATATTTAAATGCACTGCCGGGCAAAGAAGAAAAGAAAAAACTTGAACATTTCGGACGAATTAAATAATATATTACAAAACACATATATACATACATAGGTAGAATTGACATTTATTATGGCGGGTGAAAACACACACACATACAGAGATATATTCGCAATAATGTTGCAATATAATCTATATGTTGAATTGTATATTAAAGCATATTAAGTATATTGAAATTTTTCATATTTATTACAAAAAGTTGTAACATAAACACAATTCAAAGGACGATAAGGCGCGGATGGGTACGGAGCCATTGTTTTATTCTTGTGTAATAAGTAAATAATGAATTAATTAATTGATATATTGTACATAATAACTGTATGGTCGAAATGAATGAATGTAAATTGTAAGTATATATATATATATATATATTATTATTAGCAAAACATCAAATTATATTTTATAAAAAAAATGAGAATAAAAGTTGTTTTTTGAACGAAAAGCAAAACGACATACACACAAAAAAAAACATTTTTAAAGAATTGTATTGTTGAAATAATATTTTACAGAAAACGAAACGAAAATAACGCGAGAAAAAAAAATTATGAACCATTGTTATACGTGTTTGTGTAAAATGACATTTGTACAAAATATTTATAATAATCCTAGTTGATGTAAGTACATCTTCACTTTTAATACTATACATACATTCATATATATTTTCCTCGTTTTAAAACGTATAACGTATGATTGATTTTTCGATTTTTTTTCCCTGTTGTAGTCCTGTATTTATTTTAGATTATGTACATATCATCATTTCAGTGTTTAGGGCATTTTATTTACTTATATAAATATATACATATGAAATTTTAATTTTATCTACAGTGATCTAAAGGCGAAATAACTTTGCCTTCAAATGTACATATAATAATGTAAATAAATACTTTTCTAATTTACAACAGATGTGCACAAAATGCATTTATTTGACATATGAATATTTCATGTTGTTTTGGTACGTTGAAATTGTGTTGATCTATTTCTAAAACCTTGCAATACAAGACAGACCAGTTGTATTTACATTATTTAAAAACAGTGATTCACGTAAGCACCATATAAAAACAAGTTTCAAATTACAATTTATAATATTGATAAGGAATTCGAATAATTAATACTGATTATTTAAAACTCAGTACTTTGATATGTACGTATACTGCTAAGTTTCTCTATAAATTACTATTACTTTAAGAATAGTATACGCTGTCTGAAATTAGTAAATGTTATATTTAGACATTCTCCAACAAAGAAGTATTTTTGTGCGGATTACTCAACGAATTTTCCGCCCAGTACGTTTTAAATTTACCGCCATTATTACAGTGATTCGTCATAGCTCTTCTTCTTCTTGTTTGACGTAAATATTTTATTTCTCTTTATTCTTACTGTCTTCACCCTTTTATTTTCCTATTTAAAGTGATGTTAAGTCTACGAGTTTAATTAATTGTGATAATTACTATTATAATTTATTACTTGCATTACTAGAGTGACTTAAATATATCCATCAGAATGGAGCCACTCCTTCGTTTTGTATGATAAGCATTCGTAAATGTGAGATAAGTGTGATTGTGTGTGAGTCGAGGTGCTTCCGATGATAACAACTATTGTTCGATACCTAGTAAATTAATATGGTTTTTTGTACAATTTAATATTAACTAGTGTGAAAATGAATATCGGTAAATTTTTTCGAAGAACTCAGCCGAAAGACGATGGTCCATCCGAGATCGGTTTCCCGACAAATGTCATGCATGATATACATGTGAGTAAGAACACACAAACGGGAAGATTGGAGGGTTTGCCCGAGGCCTGGAGACGGCAAATTTTCAACCAAATCACCAAGGATGAACAAAGTGAGAATCCGAACGCGGTGCTGCAAGCGCTCAAGTATTACAATTATTCGATGACGAAGCGCGGCGAGGTGACTGAACCATTTAAACCATTTGTCACCGAGAAAATAATTAATGAAGAATCCGAAGAGATCGAGAAACTGATGCCATGCAAATCGACTACTAAAAGTAAGGAGTTGACACTAACTATACCTACTAGTCAATCACAAATGCGTAATATTAGTCCGAAGCCAGCGAAACGGACAGAAACATTGCCCGCGATACCACCGAAGAAAAATCAAAAAGTACAACCACTTCCGACTTTTATTAACAATGATCTGGCCAAAGGTGTCCAGGATTTAACGTCCATCGATGACTGTGAAGATGATGAGTCAATAATTCGAAAGAAAGATCGTACGAGCGGCTCGTCCAGTGACACACTAACTGACGAAGAAGTGTATGAAAGATTGCGGGAAATCTGCAACCCGGATGATCCGTATGAAAGGTTCCGTCGCAGCATAGAACTGGGCTCCGGTGCATCCGGCACCGTCTTCACAGCGACAGACTTGACAAATGGACACAAGGTGGCGGTGAAAGATATCGATATGAACAAACAGGCGCGGAAGGAGTTGATTCTGAACGAAATCAAGATACTGAAAGAGTTCAATCATAATAATTTAGTCAACTTTCTGGACGCGTACTTTGTGCACGATCACTTGTGGGTGATTATGGAACTATTAGAGGGGGGCCCGCTCACAGATGTCGTCACCGAGACGGTTATGAAGGAGGGCCAAATAGCTGCAGTGTGTTTTGAAGTTTTACAGGCCATCGCCTACTTACATCGACGCGGTACAATCCATAGAGACATCAAGTCGGACAATGTACTACTCGGCATGGATGGAACTGTCAAAGTTACAGACTTTGGCTTCTGTGCGAACATAATAGGCGACGAGAAACGTCAAACGATGGTTGGCACACCGTACTGGATGGCACCGGAAGTGGTCACACGCAAACGGTACGGTAAAAAGGTCGATATATGGTCGCTGGGTATTATGGCAATCGAAATGATTGACGGGGAGCCGCCGTACTTGAAGGAAACGCCACTGCGAGCGCTGTATCTCATCGCGGCGATCGGCCGGCCACAGATTCATCAGTGGGACAAATTGTCGCCGTTGTTTCAAGATTTCCTCGACTGTTGCTTGCAAGTTGACGTGGACAGACGGTCGTCGGCCGAAGAACTACTCGAGCACAAGTTTCTGGAACAACGAATGGATTTGCGCACCCTGACGCCACTGATTAAAGCCGCGAAAAAGATTCTGAATAAAAGCTAAAAGTGAAGTGCAATTTTTAAAATAATTACGATGATGATTCTTGCTGTGAAATTGTATGTTATTTGTTTGTTTGTTTCTGATTGATTTACGAGACCAACAGCGGCAGAGTGTTACAAATTAAAGGCACTTGCTATTCTTTTTAAATAAATACGGTGTTCTAATGGTTAACCTACTTGAAATGAGTACGAAAAAATGTTGAATTATATTGACTGGTAGCTACAGAATCAACAAAAAATGCAGAAATAAATGTTTAAATTATAATTGAAAGTGCCTTTTCTAGTTAGTATTATCTATAAGATTTCGTCAACGACAAAGAAAATTTTTTGTTAAATTTAATAAAAGTGCTGATGAAAATCCGATAAGTGCCCTTAAAAGATAATGCCTATCTTACTATATTTATAATTCCCAACAGTGCTAATTATACGTGTAATCAAGTGAAATCTTATAGTGTAAATTAACCTTTACAGTTGATCTCGTAATAGTTACGGATGATGCTAGCATATTATAGATATATAAATTCAACTTTAATTCTACTTTTTAAACATAATTATGAACTGCCAAATGTGACTTCTATGTCAGACTGTACTGATGATGCAATTAAAAAAAAAAACGTACTAAAACACAGGACCAACAAACTGTCAAATCAACAATGGTTACTTATTGAAAACAAATCCATTCCAGGTGTTGGCAATCGCATATTTTTATACGTTTATACACAACAAATGTTTTAAAATATTTTATTTGTATTATGATATCATTGAAATAAACACATATATATATTATATATTTATCATAAAATGCACAATTCATTTATATTTATCTATTCATGTCCATATGTCTTCTATGTACCTGTTTGTACTTTTCAAAGATTGCGCCATTTTTCTAGCTTCATCCAGGGAATATTTCTTCTCCGTTGCTAGGCAACTGATAACAGATTCAAACACGCCATCTGACATATTCTTACTGCCACAGACGTACAGAACTGTACTGTCATCGTTGAAGAGAAAATTGATAAATACAATTCCGTTCTCCCGGATATTATCCTGAACGTGTTTAATTTTCGCATTCTCTCGCGAGAAACATACGAATAGTTTACTGAAAACGCCCGTGTTTAGATATTGTTTCAGTTCACTTTTATACAAATAATCACGATTCGAATACCGACATCCGTAATACAAGTGTGCTGCGCCTAGTTTCACGTCGGTGTTTTGTTGCAGACATTTGGCGCGATATTCTAAAAAACTTATAAACGGTGCCAGGCCCGTGCCAGAACAAACGAGAACGATATTCGTACTCAAATCGGTAGGCAACTGAAACGTGTTTGGTTTGCGCAAATAAAGCGGAATATTGAAACTACTGTCAACACTCTTTGCCAAGAAATTATCAACTTTTTCTTTTAACCAGGACGTACAAACACCTCGATATGAATTTGGCAATGCGGTAAGTGAAAAAACGAAACGAACTTCCGAATTAGAGCACGGTGAACTCGCTACAGAATAAGGCCTTGGTTGCAGACGCGGCAGGTATTCCAGAAGAAGAGAAAATGGTGGCAAACACGATGGAAATTTGTGTAGTAACTCTAACAGAGTGATGTAATCAGATGTGATAAATTTAGTGTACGTTGCAGCACCTTGAATTGAGCATAATTCGTTTAAAATGTTGAGTTCATCTTCGTTGGACGTATACTTGCTTAGCGCTCGCAAAAATGTCTGAAAATTATATGAAAACAATTACTAGCGTCCATTAGTTATCGTTTAATATATTTATTACCTTTTTTGGGACACTTCGAATGTCTAAATTTTGAGTCAACACATCTCGAATTGTACCTATCAATGGTACATGCATTGGGACCTTATTTTTCTTCTTCGAATTCGTTTGTTTTACGGATAAACTGAATAATTTATCCGCTACGTCATGCAAGTTTAAACGGTCAATAATTTTGTTTACTTCTTGTGTTGAATTTTGCGGTATTATTCCGAAAGAATTCCCTGGGGAATATTGTATATCCCAGCCCTAAAAAATATAATTCTGTGCTAAATTATGCTGCAGATACCTGAATTTAGAATATAATTAGAATAAGATCGTGATATTTATAATTTTGTAAGAAGTATGTGAAATATAGGTATAATACGGAATTTTATTGAAATATCACTTGTTCATATGTATGTATAGCTGTTCATTTCTGATGTAATACCATAAAATGTTATACCTCAGTACTCAGGCATATTTCAATTACTGTTTTAACATCATCTCCGTTTGTTAAATATTTAGCACTCTTCAAAGAAGCATTAACTATTCCAGACACGGCGAATGGTAGCAGTTGTTCATTCTGTAGTTTGGTGTATTCACTTGTCTGAAAAAAGAAAAAATCAAAATAATTAATTACTTGTCAATAATCTAAATTCAAATTATTACCGTACATTCGCTTCTACATCTAAATAATTCAGTTCCAGATATTCTACTGGCATTGGGGGTAACTTTACAGCCATTTGACGTTTACTTTTCAGTTCTTTTGCGTTGAGTGCTTAAGCATGTTATCATACATAAAGATGTTCTTAACCTATCAATTTCAGAGCGACGACCAACAGCTGAAGAGGTGATGTCAGATAGTTGATATGTTGAATCACAATTTTGAATGGAAGAGTAAGTTAAATAAACAATCTGCAGGTACTTATTAAACCATGTTCTTCACTGTTTTGTGTAAATTTATCGCGAAATGTAATTCCTAAATGTAAATGTGAAACATACATTTTGCGTTTGAGATTTTTGAGATCAGAATCGGTATTATTATAACATATCGTTTTATTGATACATATATTGATAAATTGTTCAATTAATCGTAATTGTTCTTTAATTTTTTTCATATGAATATAATTTCTGTTGGATATTTATTTGATACGGACGGATAAATAGAGGAAAAAAAATTTTTCTTTCATATTGCTATTAAAGTATTACTAAGCTTTTGTAAATGTCTGTAAAGTCAAAACTATTAAGGAAATCGAATATTTTTGGTAAAAATACTATCAAAATGGAGAATTCAATCATTTGTACGATTTTTAAGACAAAATATTATGACGACATAAAATATAGTATGTCAAAAGTATATTACGATTAATTGTTAGTTGATAATATTCTAATATATTACAATACGGGTTAAATTTAACTATTTTCATTTGAGATAGAAAGAATGTGCGTGAATAATTTTATTTTTCATAATTTTGTTCAAGTATTTTTATAGTGCGCTCACTGCTGAGTTGGTAATGTCATAAGTAGTCTTGTAGTTTTGCTGAAAAATTTTCAGAAGTTTTTTGACATCTGATAGGTAAATATAACAACAGATATAAATAAGCATTGCTAGTATCATCATTAATAATATTTATTCATCATACATAGTAATTACAATGATTTAATATATTCTTCAAACATTTGAACTGAATTCAATAGATTGTGTAACTCAAATGCCATAAGTAATATTTTGTCATATTTTGAGTGTATAAAAGTTAATTTTCCTTGTAATTAGGGTTAGTTATTGATTTGAAGACAGATTAGCGAGATTTGTTTGCATATTAACTTGTGTTTAATATTAGGTTAAGTATAAAAGGTATGTTTTCAGCATGACTCCATTTCAGGTAACATGGAATCATACAAAGTCGGAAGAAGTTCTTCTAGAAACGATGTTGATGGTTTGGGTGAAGAATTATTTGCATATCATTTACCATGGAAGGATAATTTTATAAAAGGTATATTGTTATTGGGTCTAGAAAATTATGAAATATTGTTTTCGGATATCCATTTTGTTATATATTACGGCAAATGTTTTATTTTGTTTATTTATTGTGACCCATTGTTTATTTTTTCTACACATATTCAGTTATTAGAAAGATTTTAATACGATACACCGTTTAGATTTTTGAATTGCGCGCTTCACTGTAATATTGCCTTTGTAGCAATTGATCCCTAGAGGGGTCTGACTATTGCGTCAGGAACTGCGTCGTTTATTGGGCGGACAATGCTTGTATGGTGTGTTTGCTTGCGGACAATTATCCATTCAGCTAACTAACGTATGCGATTTTTAAATTAATATTAGTAATATCGACGTATGTGTTGCTGCGATTAAAACAACCGTTAATGTTGATGGTACGAGAGTAGTGCGTGTTTTGTCTTGCGTAGTCACTTATGCTGGTCGGTCGGTCGGAAGCGTTGAATCGGAGCTCGTTTCTGCGGCTTTAGCAGTTGAGCTACGGCGTACGCGTTTGTGAGTGTATTAGTGGTTCCGCCATTATTGGATTACATATATATGCGGAAAAATTCGCGCTATAATTAATATCCGAACCGTTGAGGTAAAGTTTTGTGTACATTTAACAGTAATTCACCCTAGCTACCATTTCTGGCGACCGTTGAACGGCTGCGCTTTGTTGAAATACGTTTAATTAGTGATGCAATGTTTATGTGATGCGTGGTGTAGCTTGGACTCTGCTTATTTCATAAGTTTCTTGTCGTCACGTGGGTGTTCTGTTTTCGGGTATGTTGTAAACGCGGGAGATATTAAATACATACACACGAGATCCATATACATTCTCTCTGTACACGGGCTTAGGTGTGTCATGATGTGGTTTCGAGCACTTCTGTTTTAACATGTTCTTGTTTGCAGCGGAGGCTTGCAATAGCGGCAGTGCTTTGTTAACTCGCCCGGTTCAGCGCGGCTCTCAGCTTGGCCTGCACTTTACCATGGAACTAGCCGGTGATTGAAGAGAAACGAAACAAAACGGAATACAAATAATAATCTGGAATAAATCTACTACTACTATATCCTTAACAAGGACCTGCAGTACCTGAAGTATTACATAGTGTTATCATCATTTGAGAACTGTTGTTTAAACCTAAAGTATTGTCTCTCTGTGTGTGTGTGTGTTCTGTGCAATTTGCTAGTGATCATTGTGTATATGTACTACATACGCATATATATATATATATTAGTGGTACAGCCGGGTGTATTTCGTGATTCAGTGGACATTTGCCCTCGTCAATGAGTGACCACTGGATGAATGGGATTACGTGCAGCCTCGGTGAGGCATCCCAATGCTGTGGTCATGGCCCCAGCTCTGACCGAAGCTGGCCAGTCGCAGAATTTCTCGCTGCCCCCGTCCTCGCCCATAACTAGTGTCACCCAGCACGGCGGCTACGTGTTACACGACGACGATGATGATGATGTCCACCATACGGCGTGTAAGACTTCTGCAGTTGTCGGTGGTGCTGAGCTGAAAGTCAAGTACACGTACAGAGACAACGGTGACGGTGCGGACGAGCTGTTTCATGTGACACCAACACACTATAACGGTGGTAACAGTGCTCTAGTGCGGAAACTACACACGGCCTCGGATAAACAACAAGTATTACACGTGCATCCATCCCATAACACTATAATGAACACTAGTCCCACACATATGGGTGACGATCAACAACAACAACAACAGCAACAGCAACAACAGCAGCAACAACAACAACAACAACCACCACCGGATACCATGGGACTTCAGAAAGCTGGGATGGACGCGGCGATGGCTTCCTTACTCAAAGACAAGCCCACATCCAACGATGTGGAACAGTTACTCAACAATCTCACCTCCGCGGACGACCTAGGGCACAACGTCGACGAGCTGATGCAGGTGATCAAGCATATGGAAGGCAGTGCCGGTGGTGTTACGGGTACAACTAGTGATAGTGTGTGTGATGTGCCGGCCAGTGTACCGCCTGCTGGTGATAGTGAACCGACGGAGACGATCTTCCCGGACGCCTTCGACCGAGAACTGTTCAGTGAGGTGGACATGATCGCTATATGTGATGACGAAACTCTAGTGGGACCCGTAATCGTGGCTACGACCAGCAGCAAAGAGGATCGTGCCAGCGAGTTTCTCGAGGAGTTGCACCGCAAACAGCAGAAGTTGGAGCGTCGGTCCGAGTTCTTGTTACGACGTCTTCGGAAGGTGCAGGCACGTGCTATGGGCCGACATGTGAGTGCTGAACTTGCCGGTGTGTTTGAACTGGTGAACAGGACGTTACGTATGGGTGCGAAAGATTCCACCACCTCGACGGCGGTTAGTGAAACGAACAACGGTGTACCGAACACCGTGTCACCCGGTGACACTTCCAGAGTGACCTCTAGTGCGTCGGTGACGGTTGCTAGCGAGCCGGTAGTGGCAATCGGACAGAAAACTGTTAACCGCCTGGTGCAACAACTGCACAAGTCGGCAGTGCATCAGGCCAGTGTCGCGCGACCGAAACATTCGGCACGATACTTTGGTTCGGGCTCCTTGGATCCACCGGCAGGTGGTCTACCACGACCCTCGGCAGCGGCCGTCGCCTCGGGTGTTATCACAGTGCCACCGCTAGCACCGGAGGCCCGGGACGAGATGGAACGTACCGCGGGAATGTTACAAAGCCAGCTGGCGATGGTGGAATCACAACTGGACTCGGACGCCACCGCTAGCAGTTCGGGCGCGGAGAGTTGTGACGAGATGCAAACGTACAATAACCCGCATCAGAACTTCTTGTCCATGTAAGTTTAAATAATTCACATATTTATGTATTCTCGTATATTATGTAGCTTGAAATTTCTTCTGTTCTTTTCTCTTAAAACCTTCAAAGATGTTACAGAAACAAAATCATATATTTATGAAAAAGTTTTACGCTACGATAAAAAATAATTGCTATTAACTTTTCGTGATACTAAATAATAATTACATTTATATAATGAACAGTTACGCTTATCGATTATCAACTTGTACGGTTTTCAAATATGAAATCGATTGTTTGTAACTCGAATAACTCGTATACACCCACTTAATTGTATATAAATATTGCGTATTTCAATAATTATGCCAGACGAAATTATTCGCATAAGCAGGCTGAATACAATTGGCAAAGTCCTATTATGTATACGTATATGTTTGTATGCAAGCACTTCGTTATGGTTTAAGGGTCAAGGACAACATATATTCCTGCAGCTATTTCGCGAGTATATATCAACAGTCTGCACAAGCAGTATTGCTGTTGTTATTTAAAACTTGTTGGGTTTTTATTGGCCCGCAATAAAAACCTGCAACAATAACTATACACTGTTAGCTGTACATTTGTTTATAAACTGTATTCTATATTGTTCAGTACAGCCTAGCCTTCTAAAAATTGCTGATCAATTATTTATTGTGCATTTGAGTTGTGTATCTTCTTTGTTTGATTACGAGTTTATGCTTAAGCATAGAAAGAGAAAGTAATTATATTATTATTCTTGAACATTTTATCAGCAAATATACTACCCTACCTCCCCTTTGCTTGCACGATAATGGCATCGCCCTGTGATACATTTTTTAATCATTACTTGTATTATTTATAAAACCTTTTGTACCAATCAGCTACTATTAGTATACGTTGAACATAATTGAATTCAGTTTGTTAATTTTTGACAGTGTAAATCGGTGTTAACAGCGTCCGTATTTTAAAATACAGCAACGATCATTTTTAATGCATCGACCTCCTGTCGAAGAGCTGTAGTGTTTGGTACGATGTCTGTAGCATTTTCTGATTTCAAAATTTTTGCCCAAACTATCCAACCGATCTTGATGAAATCTTTTTACAAATGCGTATTATGGTCTAGTTGTGCATCTGACTTTTTGTTTTTCAAAATGCAAAATCAGAAGAAAATGTTTTCACACTTGTTTCAAATTTGTTGTTTTATTTCGACCTAGGCACTTTTAAAAGTGTATTTAGGTAAATAATTTGTGATAAATTCAGAATTGGACATACGTCGATGAGCTACAGGCATGGATGTCTGTATCCATTCCTAGTTTAGATTACAAAATGAATCTTTTGTTTTTCGTTTCTTTTACTTTTTCTTGTGATGTTACGTTGCTGTTTTGTTACTGCTGATGATGCAACATTGCACAACATATACTGTATCCAGACAAACAACGAATTTATAGCATTTACACAATATGACGTCATGTTTACACGAGTTATAAAACGGATTAAAACAATGTTCTGCTAGATGCAAACACATTGACAGTTTAAGACCCTAGGAAATGTCTACTATAAACGTGTAATCTTTGTTTTCACCGTTGCCATTAGTAAAAGATAAAATAAAATTAATTTGATGTAAAATGAATGAAAAATAATTTAATAGAGATATTTATTAACATTATTAATGATTTTTTCGTGCATATTAATAATAAACTAGTATTCAAAGAATGGGTTAGTCACCCATGCCTGCAGCTCATCGACGTATGTGCAAGTCTGAATATATCACAAATTATTATTTATCTAAATTCACTTTTAAAATCGTAGGTGCCTAGGTCGCAAATAAAACAACAAATTTAAAACAAGTGTGAATACATTTTCTTCTCTTGACAAAAGCAAAGCAAACTAAGCCGACTATAAATGCATTGATCTTCTTTTGTTCAATTTTTAATTAAAAAATATTTTTTTCTCCAATGGTCTTACATAATTTTTCAAAATAAAAAATATGAAAAAATATTGTTCCATTTCCTGCATATGCAAGAATATTTTGAATACAATTGAGTGAAAAATAAAGGAGAAAAAAAATAAAAACTGAAAAAAAGTTGCAAAATATTTTTTTTCTCAAGTTCGAAGGAAAATTTTGAAAAATAATATGTACCTTGCACAACTAGACCATAACAAGTATCTGCAGAAAAAATTTCATAAAAATCCGTTGCGTAGTTTAGGAGATCTGAGTGGAACAAAAAATCTCGTACGAGCGAGCGAGCGAGCGAGCGGACGAGCGACATACATACGGACATATGTTGTAATAGTCATTTCGTGGTCCAGGGGGTCTGTCCGGGATTTCTGTGCAAAAATTTTTGAAATCGGAAGATGCTACAGACATCGTACCGAACACTATAGCTCTTCGACAGGAGGTCGATGAGCTAAAAACCAATGAAATGTCGTTTAAAGAATCTATTTACAAATATATAGTGATATTTATACTTGTTAGGTTTTCTTTAAACGATGCCGTAAATTGGATGTTTGAATGGATACAGTGTAAGTGAATTATGTACGTAATATTTGTGATATGTGATAAAATTAAATAATATTTCAGCATTTTTAACAAATATTGATACAGGTTTTTGTTTTTGCTCGTAGATTTTATATTGTTCTGTAATATTAAGCCCTCGATTAAGCCTTTTCCAATTGCTGGGCCAATTTGGTTTTTATTATCACAAAGAACATTTTTGTCTAGCTTTAAATTAATTTGTAATCGTTTATTAATTGCTATGTTGTATTACCAAATAATTACTAATACTTTTATTATTGTTTCAAACATTCATACATACGTAGCTGTAATATTTCAATGAATTAGACTTCTCAGAAATATAATGCACGGTTTTGTTTCCGTTTTGAAAGTCAACATGTCCGTCGGACTGAGTTCCCTCTGTTTCTGTGTTGCCGGTCTTAATTATTTTTTATTTAATTAACGCACTAATTAGTTGAGTAGAGAATTATTTAATAAGAAGTTACGGATCAAGTGGCCTGTGAAGAAAATTAAATGAATAAAATATATACACACCATATATGTACATGCGTTATTTTGCAATTATCTTCTGCAGTATGTATTTCCTATTATAGACGAACTTGTTTCACTTATAGAATATATTATCACACGATAATGCAAGTTGACAGTATTTAAATCTATCGAACCATTCGTGAATCGAGAGGACAAAACTAATAATACCGAATTCGTTTTGTAGTTTTTGACCTGCTTACCAGTTCAGTAACATTAATATTATTAGATCGTTTTAATTCTCATTTAATTTAAACCTCGCTGTAGAAACTCTGCATAAGAAACATACAATTTGAACTTAAATTTATTTTTAAGTACCCATCTTGTTACATTTTCATCAAACACGTCAAATTCATTATTCCGTCAGTATTCGTGGACTAATTTGAAATACTTCAAAGTTATTTGTCCTCGTTTTGATTCATGAAGAACATTTGATGAACCGTTTGAAGCATTGTCATTTTTTATTTTAAGGTTAACATTGTCAAATTTAAATGATTTGAACAATGATTTGTAGTTTGATAGATGCAAAACGCCGTTTAGGCAACTACGTATATTTCTGGTAAAAAATCACTACTTGAAATATTTAATATTCCGATAGTATAAGTTTCTATGTATAAATTATACAGTATATATAATACAGAAATGAGGCCAATTTTACTCTGTTTACAATACAATTCTATCTATGCACAATGACTAGATAACAATTCGTCATGCTGCATCATTGCATGTCTTGGGATTAAACTTATGTTTGTAGAACTGTATATTAATATCTAACTGAAATTGTAATTTTTATAATCTTAACCAAATTTGTCAAATTCATGCTTGTTAGCCATATATTAAATAATTTTATTACACATATTCGTGTTAGATAAAAACCAGTATTATTGTGTACGGGGCCAGGAAGACGTTAAATTGCAAATATATACATCCGTTTTCGGTTCCTGTAGTACACGTGCGTAGCAAGATGTGTTTGATAAGTGTTATCACTGGCTTACCCGCACAACTTATATATAAATATATTGTATCTAGCACGCCATGCCTTATGAAATCCCGAAATATCGTCATGTTTTACACGCTTCAAATCTTTGTTTTTAATTTGTATTATCATGTTGAAATTTCTGTGAAAGTTTTTTCCTATCTGTAAATAATTCCAAACAGTTTCTGTTTTAATGTAATGTAAGCAAGTGTGTAAGTGACATTTGGTTACTAGATTTTTTGTTGTACAGTTTAGTCTGTGGTTAGTAGATAAACGATATTATAGTTTCGGGTGACTTGTTCAGTTCCGCTACGCCTGAGAACAAAGATATAACGACTGTCATTCACAGCTCTCTATGTCAATGGCCAGGGTCTTTCAGAGAAAATGCGAGGCCCGGGATAAGTATGATTTTTGAGGCCCTTACACATTTTAAATATAATTGTGAACATGAAAACAACGTATTAAATTATCAAATTGTGGCCCCTAGTATTACGAGGCCCGGGGCAGCAACCCCTCTTGCCTCGCCCTTTTGACTGATCCAGCCATTAGTGCTAGTAAGAGTTACTAAAATTTTCTACCAAATTTCCTATTGTACATTGTGTATTTATATAACCATTACTGCAAACAATATTGTCGTCAATTTTAGTAGCTCTTGCACAAAAGAGATGTTCACTATACAAAGCTTTTTTGTATGCTGTAATGCAAAGGTCTCTAATAGCTTGGCAGGGTATGACGTAATATTTGACTTTGACTTTTAAATTTCAAATACCTAGATACTTTATTATACACACACACACACACACGTACGTATATGCACGTAATACACGTATATTTTGTGAATATTTACATTTCATTTCAATGATTTATGTACGTGTGCGTGTGTGTGTGTGCAGGCCAGCGGAAATGCTACGTGTCGGTCTCTCTCCACTCCTCTCACTCTCCGTGCTCTGCAATGCCCCCCCCCCCCAACCCCCGTCTCACTATCACTCAGTTTCCCGCGCTAAAGCTAAACAGCAACTCAGTTTATTTACTCTTGTTCTTGTGATAAGATCGCGCGCTTGCCTTTGAACTGGCCTTCAATAAAAAATATATAATTACTTAAGCTTGTCTAGTAGATGTGTTTATTATCTAAGTAAACTAAAAAGATTATCATATACATTTTATATTTTATAATGTATTTGTCGAGATGTAAAATGTAGTACAGAATCCGTGAGTAATACATGATTTTCTTATGAGTAAAGCCACGATTTTACGGACTAGTTCAGCCGAGGAAGTGACTGTTATTATCGACAGTCGAAAGTAGGTTTTTTTGGATGCCTACGTAAAAAGTTAGTGTACCTCTGTTATTAAAATTAAAATTATGTATGTAGGAAAAGTTTCACAGAAGTATGCATTGCTGCACGTGCGAATTGTGCGTCTAACATTGTTTACGAGCGATTAAATTAACCGAAAATTTTGTTCGTTTAATCCAAAGACCATAAAATCAAGGTACACAAGATTGAGGGTTTAGTATATTAGCTGATTGTATTTAAAACGATATTATTGTGACAATATTTAGATTCATACATACATTCATTGTTTGGAACAACAACAGTTTATATTAAATAATATATATTACTGATATTGTTTATACATTGAATAGAATAATCAGATTAAACCGATTATTTACATAATTTCTATTGATCATTGATACATTTTTTTTTTATCAATCTGTTAATTCTATGTAACAGGTTTGTGAGATAAATTCTTTATATTCTTCTGTTGATATTGTTCTGGTGATATATCGAAAGTAATAATTTCAATCGTTTGTTAACCTCTGTACATATGTATATATGTATGTGACTAATTGTGGGTTTCACATTATCAGCTATTCACTATTCGTATATCGCGGCTTGTAGTATTGTGCTGTGTGAACGCGGCTTGTGATTTTTCAACAGCGGAAAACATTATCACAGCTATGCTCATGATATACGTACAATCAAACTTGCTTTGTGCTGGGGAATGTAACATGAAATAGACCGATACTATGCGAAATCACCCTCCAAAGTAAAATTATAACTTTTTCGCAGTACATTCGCATTTAGACTCGAGTGTATTTTTGACAAGTTCCAAGACTATTTAGAGAAGATAAATTAGTTTGTATAGCGAAAAATAATTATTGAATTTGTTTTATTTATAGAGCTGAACCAACTCATGTATTGATTTATACATTTCGTTCGTGTTTGTCGTGGAATGAAACTAAATATAATTATACCCTATACAAGCGAGAGTGTGTATGTGAGAGAGAAACAAGTTAATTCAAATGAAACTTTAATAATTTACAGCGGGAAATTGAATGTTTCTATAGGAAATGAAGGTTTTATTATGTGTATCAGGAATTTTTAGATTTGTCTAGAATTACTTGAAGTATAAGGCTCACAGAAGGTATGAATAATTGCACATATATATTTTTTTTCCTGTTACATTATATAGTACATTATCGACACACATAATTCACGCTCATTATGGCTATTGGGATTCATTCTTCAGATCAGTAGTGAACAGAGTTACAATTTTATTTGGGGCTGATTATCTATTGAAATATTTCATTGAATTTGTATTGTTAGAATATAACATCACTCCAGAAATTAATTATTACAAGTCGAGTAGTCAGGAATATGAAAATGAAACGTACTATACCGCACCATATCTTACCATACTCTCCCGTAATCTTTCATCTGTGTAAATAACCAATAATTAGCTACCTACTGTAAGTGCAATTTTTCTAATTCTATTTTAACATGTGAATATCACGATGAAACGATAGATTGTGGTAGGTTAAATGCTGACTGTTGCAATGGTTCGTAATTAATTTAGTATTCTGAATGAGTTACGTGAATGTGTAGGTGTATAATTCTCTGTACGTGTGTGTGTGTGTGTGTGTGTGCGTGAAGAGGAACTAGGAAATGATAGTTTGAAATATGCATGTAGGTGGTAGTGAAGTTGGCCCTTTGCCAAAGGCCGTTTACGAGTTCATGACGATGCACAGAGGATACATACAGACAGAAAAGTTTTCCCACAAGCGAATGTAATTATTAACAGAATGAATTTTTGATAAACAGACAGTCTATTTTTAGTCATACTACGACTTTCAAATGCCATTATTGAATAGCAACTTTTAAAATACACTTTTAAATAAGTAACATAGCCAATGTCGATTTTTATCTGAACAGATTGTGAAAAGTTGTGAGATGTGCACTGTTTTTTTAGTGGACTATTGGGAATTACGAGCAATGGATATAGGCATATTCTGGTTTGCGGATAGATACTGTAGCGCTAGAATTAATTTACAAAATTTTAACTATAAGTGATAATTGAATATTATGTAGGATTTTCGCTGGATTTATTTGGAATTAGTGGCAAGCTTTTAGCGGCAATTGATTTTAGCGAGAGTGTGTTACATCGAGAAAAATGTACTCTATAAATATATTTTAATAATCTATAGAGTAAGTGGAGTTTTGCAACATATATATGACTATAATGATGCCGATAAAAATATAATTGCGGCAATTTTCACGTTCTATATCGTGGTCGGTGTATGATTGCTGTATTTAACCTTTTGAAGAATCTACATAAATATCATCAAACATTGATTTATAAGTTTTACATTACAAGTTGATAGGCTGTTTTTTTTTTCGTTCATTATGTTTTTATTTGAATCCCATAATAATACCGAATGAAATATTACAAATAATACACATGTATGTTGAGTGATTATTATAATATTAGCGCACTGAAAACAAACATTATTTTTTTTATTTAAAACAATTCTTTGATAACAGTGTTTATTGCGCAGCAAACTATAAAACTTATATAGCTTCGGTTACTATAATGGTGACATCAGCGATATTTGTAATTCTTAACCTATTGTGTTATTGGGAACGTATTTTGAAACCGGCGAAATTTTGCACATTTCTGACTAAAATATCTACAATAATGTTCTAAAATTTCACGTATTCAATTTAAGTGTTTATATACATGTATGTAGACTAATTATTTACAGATAACGTACACCTTTTAAGTCAGTAAGGTTCAGAATCTGGTGTTTTATATCGGAAAGTATTTAAAGCAAGTAAGTTATTTGGTTTGCAAGAAAAAACCGCTATTAAATCATTTGGTCGTCATAATATGTTTTTGTCGATAGTAAAAAGTATCACGCTATAAACGAACTAAATTTAATCAGCAAGTAAACACATCTATGGTCAGTAAAATTATTCCTTGGTCAGCAGGATTATCAAATTGATCAGCAACAAAATTACGAAATTTAATACTCATGAATGATTATTAAATTTTTCAAATGATCTTTAGCTTATATTTCATTTATAGATGGGTAAGGGGAGTCTATTATTAGGTAGGGCAGGGTAGAGTAGTGTATTATTTAGATTTTATAGTTTGCCAAAATTTTATTAAATGCGAGTTACGATTTGTTGTATAGTTATTTAATTAGCTATGGAAATATCTTTTGAGCTGCTTAATATGACATTATTACTTTACCGTCACATAATCGTATATTTAGAAAGTTTTTCCGCACGAATTTTCAATGTCAAGCAAAAATAGAGATCAAGGTCATCGTTAGTTGTTGCGGTTGTATCGATACGATCAACAAATTAACCATAATAATTTCATAATAACCTTGTATATAAAATATATGAAAATTCCGTTGATTATTTCGTATCATTTAACTGTGTTTAGACTTTGTAAGTTGTGACGACATTGCAAATTATTACGTAAACATATTTCGTACGGCATTTAAATGTATAAAAATAGTTATTAATGTGCTAATTCCGTATTAATTGAACGTGTATTTGAAGGTCGCATAATTAGTGATGTTTCCTCGAAACTATTGACAGGTTTTGCTAACATTACACCGTCTTGAAATCCTTGGAAATTTCATGCAATGTACTCTACTACATTGAGGATACGTACGTGTGTATGTATGCGCGGTATAGATGCATTAACCGTAACCATCATGATGAACACGGTCACTGCACTTTTGTGCAATTTGTCACTTGCATACAAAGCGGAGTAAACAATATAGTTTTATTGTGACTGAGTTTCTAGAATGCGCGAGTTCAACTTAAATCAAAAAGGAACAAATATAGAGTCTCCTAGCATTAATGGTTATGTTAAATAAGTAAGCAACATAGTTTCACTTCGATATATAACAGCCTCCAATTCACATAAGCATCCATATATTTTTTTTAATTTGACAAAATTTTTAAATGAAAGTCAAAACACAGATGTAATGTTGTATTTACTAAATTCTGCAATTTAATATCATTTAACATTTTTACCCAAATTATAAACACACATTAATGAAAAAATACGGGCGAACTAGTGAGAATTTGGACACATGTTTAGAAAAGATGCGTATATAATTATATGTTTCATTCTGTAAAGAAATTTGCAGTTCTTGGATGAATTAAACTTCTTTGTTTGGAAATGTTCAAGTGCAGAAAATTTGCCAAAGAATTCGTACAAAATTAATGCACACAAAAGTAGTTTGAATGTTAATATTTACAATTTGCGTTATTAGATAATATTCAGTGATATCACGTGATATGTCAAGCATGTGAGCATGAATCATTTGATGACGTTTCATGGTGTCACTTATTGTGATGTTTAGACTGCAAAACAGTAAATTACAATGGATATCCAGCAATGCTGAAAATAATAAACATTACATCATAATTTATTCCTTCGGCAAGATTCTATTCTAAACATTCATTGAATGTAACATTAATGTTAAGGTAAGCAACCATGGGCGTCCGCAGAGAGAGAAAATCGGGCTCTTGCCCTCCTGGAATATAGTAAAAAAATCTACAAATTGTTAGCGTGTCAAGGTGATTAAATTAAATAATTAGATTTAAATGTATTGATGTAATTATCTCCAAGCTTTGTACACTTCTCCTTGGAAAATTTTCTACGGACGCCCATATAAGTTTATTGTGGATTTTGATCCGCGAGTTCAAGTTGAACTCGCAATCAAAAATCCTGGCATTACAAATTAAAAATTAAAATTCGAGTCCGGATAATTGAAAAACACTTAATTCAAATTAGGTTTTTATTGAGTTAAACATACAAAAATACGTGTAAAAGTTTACATTCCTAGTGGGGTATATTTTAGACTAGAGTAAAGATAGGATACGATATTGTAAAGTTAGTAAATGTGTACTTCAACTCGTAAATGTATAACATTTATTACGCTATTTTTTTATATACTGTAATACGTATCGAATAGTGTAAATTAATCTTTCATCAAGACACGTAATTATTGTTACTCAATATCGCAATGGGAGGTAACGGAATAAGAAACTGTTGGATTCTTCTATTTACTTTCGGAAGGCAGGTAGTGTAACTTTTATTTTCTACTTCGTATCCGTTGTGTTTTCTTTTTGTGTTGAAAATACCGGTTCTCTGCTTTGTGCTTGTGTTCTTATTGTGTTTGTCACTATTAGCGAGTGTATAATGCAGCAATTTATTTACTGATACATTTATAATAAAACTGTGTGTTTGTATTTGCAAAATAAATGCGGGCACAATGGATATTCGTTTGGGCGATTATGAGGGCTCTCTTGTAATATGAAAGGCGTGATATTGTCCTATTTGTATAGTATTAAAAACGGCTTTGTAACTGAATATGTTCCATGTTATTTTTGTGATAATGCGCACACAACCTAGATAAGTAATACTATAATTGAATTTATATTTACGTATATACAGAAATCGAACGATGTTAGTATCATGTAATATAACGGTTAGTATAAAACATTGATGCACAACCTTTTATTTATAAAGGGCCACACACAAGACCTTAAGGTGGATTTATGCAGCCAAAATTAAAATTTACATTAACATTTACATTAAGAAGTTAAATGTACGTAAGAATATGGAGTGCTTTATGCATTCAGCCAACACTAAACTAATATTAGCACTAAACTAATTTTTTTCAATATTGCGCAGCTCAAAACGTACTGTTGATTGAGACGACTGTCAATTTTCATGTGCCTTTGTTTGCAAGCTTAGGTATTGAATTTATCGTAACGAATTTCGTATTAAATTTGTTAAAATGGATCAACATCAAAATTATATAAATAAAAACAAAGAGGTTACACTGTTATATCACATATGTCGAACTCAAAATTGTTCATTTGCGCAGGCGTAGCGCAAGTCTGCATAAATACTTAGTTTTAATATGAAGATGCAAATGTTAATTCTAATGTAAGGTTTAGTTGAGGCTGTATAAATCCACCTTTACTGTTCGTTTTAGATTGATGTGTTTTAAAATTCATATTGTAAAAAATGTGCTGGTTGCGCATCACTGATATAAAACAACCTTATTTCGTTACATTCAAATGTGTTGTTAGCAATCAGTCAAATGGCCACGTGTAGTGTTATTTTTAAAATACTCTACGTTTTTCTCGCTCTATAATGCGTATCGGTTTGTCTCGTTAGTTTGACGATATGCGCTAGTTTTTCTCTCTAACAAGAGAAGTAAAAATACATTTTTTTGGCACACATATACTGTCGTATACTGTATATAAAGTTTTCATGTGTATTTTTATAATTTTTCTTTTTAAAATGTTTGTAATATATGTTCAATGCAAACAAGAATTAGGGAATTTGGCGATTATTAGAGAAAGAGTTCTACGGATTAAGTAAAGCGACTGTAATTATTTGTCTTTAAACTTTACACCCGCCCTTGGAAAATTTTCTGCGGACGCCCATGCGTAATGTTAGTAATTGCAAAAGAAAATAAGACGAGTTTATACAATGTACATTTAGAAATGGCTATATTCGTTCATTGAATTTATTTCATAACACGAATTTGTCATATATTTACGGTTAATTGTCAATTATACTTGGTATGTAATTAAATAAATGTTGATGTCATCACGCTACACCGGAAGTGACCTTGTTTTTTTCTGATTTAAAATTCACAAACAGATACATACACATGTAAGTACCTCGTAATAGTATTGATGTATACACATACATTGAATTTGAAAACCATATGTGGTTATTTATGTTAATAAAAGCCAAAACAGATAAGAAATGTAACATATGTGTATCGTAACATCGGCACATTCATACTGTATTTTGAGATCTTGTTACTAGTTTCAAATATATCCATTTCAGTTGTATATTACGTGCAACTAGAAATGTTGAAACACAAATTCAGAATCTACAAATAACGCTAATATTTTATCGTTCTTGCTTCTATGAAAGCTCCTCTCTTGTGAAAAAAACAGAAATCTATAAATTTTTTGTAACACGAATTTTCGTTTTTACCCGGCGTAATTTTATCCTTCACTTACGATCCCGGCCAAAGAGGGTGTGTGTGCGTGAGAGAGAGAAAGAGAAAGTAGATACGGCAACGTAAACATCAGCGTATATATATATATATATATATATATATATATATATATATATATATATATATATATATATATGTACATATAGGGGTGGTTCTATGTATAGGGTGAGTTTCAAACTGGATCGATATACTCTCGCCTGCACCTTGCCTGCAAACGCTAGCAGCCCTGCTGCTCGACTATGTTCATTGATTACTAAGCAGCACCCCGCCTGCCTGCCCGCCCCGCTCCGTCGATCTCCTAGGGCGACCTTGCCCCTAGAGTACGTCATGTGACTACATACAGAGCGCCGTAACGTAGTAACAAATACTGCCCCGCTGTTCTGTGCAATATTATTTAAAAGTTAGACCTGCAGTGTAAGAATGTGTACATGTTACAGATGTATGTGAGCATCTAAAGCACACAAATCAGCTAAAAAAAAAAACCTCAGTCCTTTATACAAAAAAAGGTTGTGTTTTGCCAATGCAAAATGCTACTTCAAGACCACAAATACATGTAGTTCTTTTTTTTTAACTTTATTGCTATTTGCACCCACCACTGCAAATTCTCACGAGCCGTCACTGATGTGTGTTATCAGTAATATGCGCTTTGCAAGTTTGTATGATTGCTGCTTCGTATATATATTTTCTTTCTGTAATCATTTTCTACGTATGTTGTGTACATATGTAATTATGTATATTGTATGTTTTTGTGATAAGGTATATGTTTGTGTATGCATATGTATGTACATACTGCGCGCAAAATATCACTACCAGCTGGTGTTTGGACGATTTTCTATCTCGCTTGTTAATGAGTACACTACCACCAGAATCGTACTTGACTTTATTTCAATTCCATTAAAGTATGTACAACTATGTACATAAAAAAAAATGTCGTTTATAGTAATCATGATATCGATGTATGTTATACATTTTTTCTTAGGATTGTTTTCGTCTCCAGCAATTTTAAAAGCAACAGTACAATAAAGTAGTTTTTACAAAGAACTTTATAGAAATTTTATTGTCTAGTCAATTGTATTATGCAGGGCTGGTTGGCAGTAATTTATCCATACATACTATTTATTTGCAATAATATTAAATGGTGATGGTTGTATTGTGTCCGAAAATTCTAAAAATAACTACCGTAAACTTGATTAATTCAACTACCTACTGTTTCATTTGTGACAATCACATTTTTAGATACAGACACACCAATAGTTGATGCTTCCTAATGTTAATTTTGCTATGTCTGGTAGTTACTGAGACACACTGTATAATACTTTTGTACTACTGCATTACTGAAAACTTAAATTATATACCTTAAGTTTTCTAATTTCTTATTTTACTAACTGGGCAGGGACGGCCAAATATCTAGAATCGGCCCTGCAGTAAACACAGATAAACTCGGACAATGCGTTTGTATACTCTTAACTAAGTTTTGCGGCAAGGTGTGCAGCAGAGGTCATCTGATTTTCAGACGCCTTACGCGTATGAAATTTTTATTAATAATTTGCTCCGCGAACATCAGAGACAAATAACGCTGGATGTGTTTTTCTTTTTAATTTGAATTTCTTCTCTTTGCTAATTAACATATACATACATATTATATATGTACAAAATAATTACATATATGTATGTACTACATGCTGATCTACATATTTTCAAATTTAAATGCAAACATGTTATATTTTGAATTTTTTAGTTAATTTCATACTTTATTTACTGTTACATATGTATTTTATATTAATACAATTTTGTGTTTATATTTTGTCCGTATATTAATATCAGTCGGTTATTGTTATCAAAAACCTCGAGTTCCGATGTGATCACATTAAGCAGCGTGCACTGTATTTATATTTGAGAAATACGTATTACATTAGAAATTCGATAATTTAATAATATGGTACTCGTCAACGAATTGAAACAGTTGGAATATGTATCGCGGATGTTAATTTGTTCCTAGTACGGTACTGCTTGACTACGTTGACCGTGATGCTGAAATAGTAAAAGTTACACATACATCAGTAATAGTAGTGGGGGTTCCTATACTTATGTTATTCCGATATTGGAATCTGTTACTATCAGTAATTACATATGTACCTACATGAAATATGAATTACTTGTAGAAGTATATTGTTTGTTTGCTTGATGTGGTTGTGTACAGGGCAGAATCAAGGGCTGAACAAACTCCCTCTGTACTTGAAATTAATTGATCTCATGACAACACGCACTTTGAAATTTGTTTATGCCGGGTTCAATGTACAATATCGTAGCGAAATATTTGTTCATATAATATTAATGTTCGTAAGAATAGATCAGCAACGAATAGGTTCGCTGCGATAATGTTCGTTTTGCAATTTTCTGCAAACGTTCTGTACTACTCCTCTTTAGAAATAGTCAATTGATACGCCACTGCAACTTTCATTGTGTAATTACTATAATACATATTCGAATAGATATCAGTAATTACAACGTTCATGTTCAAAATTCTAAATTATTTTGATCCGAGTTAAAAATTTCTCGAAAGTTGATTGACCTGTTACGTGAACTTTGGACCGGCCCTCAGTTATGCAATATCACATCAGCCAGGTAGAACTGACAGACGGACATACACACAAGCACATACGTCTAAAATGAGTTATATTTATATCAGACTACAACATAAGATAGTTGGCAACTTGTATGTATGTGTCTATATGCTGGGTTTCTAAGATACGAGTTCAAATTAAAATCGCGATTCAAAACGTACAACATCTCAACTTCGTCTGCGTGTAGCATTAATGTTATGGGAACCGCGGTAAGCACGCTCAGTTCCACGCTTTGATATTCTTTATGCTGATGCGTGTTTTAAATTGAATCACCTATAAACTCCGCCTGCACTGACGAGGTTTAATTCATCAGTCAATAATTCTAGAATTAAACCATTGCTAGGACGAAACAAACAGTTTATTTGTTGGCAATTATTTTAACGAATCATAAAGAATCAACTGATTCGCAACATAGAAATGAGTCTTGGTTTAATTGTAGAATCAAAACAAATCTAGAATCATTTGATTCGCGAATTAATAAACAACCCAGCTGATCACGAAGTTAAAAGAGATGTATCCATACATGTGTATGTAGATATAATTAAATCGTTGGAAGTAAACACACTATTAGGATCTTAGTTCAAGGGAAAATGTGAATTTAAATCAATAATATATTGTAAATGATAATGTGTATTTGTTACATTGAGTTTGTGTGCTGTATATTTAGCAAAATTAAACAACTCACATTTGTTAAAACTTGTCTAGTTGAAAAGCAACAGCAAGTAATGAGAATTTAACTTGTTTATCCTAACTAAATTTTCCTCGTTCCATTGAAGGCCAGTTTGATGTCACGACGAGTGTATTTTTGTGCGTTTTTCCTTCGTGGAAATCGCCTAAAGATATAACCTTCGATTTTCTGTAGCATCATCTAACCGTTATCGTACAATATCTCACTCAAGATATGTAACAATGTATGCTATAATTTTCAAAATTCTGTTGGTAATTTCGCAAAAAGTGTCTAATCAAATTGTCGGTGTTTCAAATGATCAGTTTAGTTTTCGCTAAATGCAATACAAAACCCAGTGACTCACAAATAAGAGAAAACATTGTTTCGTCGTCATGGTGAAACAAAGATTTCGAGTGACCTTGACTGGTGATTTATATCAATCGATACCACTGTTGGACTTTTAAATCGCCAATGATAAAAAAAAAACTGCGTGACTGGCTAGTTACTAAATAAAGGTTGCTATAATATGTATTTATTTTCCAAATTATATGTCCTAATTGAATAATGGAAATTTGTTAAATGTGTAGGAAGAATAGGACCAGGCAACACATGCATTCGATAAATAGATATATGTTTATAATATGTATACATATTATGTAAATTAAATTTTATCCGTAATGGTACAATTCACTTGTGTCCTCTGGACATAGACTTGAATTTACATAATAATTCTTTGCTCTTGGCATATCATATGGTACGCTGTAATTATATATCATATTATACATTCATGTTTTCAAACAAATTTATTTTGTTATGTAATTTTTAGTCGTTCTTCAATCTGAATGACCTTTAGCTGTTGTTTTTATGGCCGGTTTTCTAGAATGCGCATTCAGCTGAAAACGGCATATTAAAACGTATAATATAGTATCTGATTCCATATGAAAACGTGTAGTTTCACTTTGATATTGATTTCAATGTTGAACTTTATCCTAGAAACCCGGCATTTTAAATATGTGTGTGTATATAAAACCAGTAAATATTCAGAACAATTCGAAATACAGAAATGTCACATTCGATTCATAGTCTTTCAATGATTTCAAATGATGCTTTGTTTATGTACGATTGTGACGTGTCGTTTGATAATTTTGTCTGTTGTTTGCAGTGGTAAACGAGCCGCCTGGCGGTACGCAAACGAGCGGGCAGCTGTCGCGTCACGTTGGACGTGGTTGCAAGCACAAATCTCCGACCTAGAGTACCGTATCCGGCAACATAACGAACTCCATCGGCAGATTCGAGCGTGCAAGGGTGCTGTGACACTTGGTGAACACATCAGTAGCAGCGTCAGTCAACAGCAGCCGCAGCCGCCGCAATCACCGAATGCCGTGAACGGTTACCGTGGTCAGTTACCCGGTGCCATGAAATCATCACCGTCCGATGAACTGGTCAATGGGACCGTTACCAGTGCGTCTAGTCCCACATCGGTTGCTGGCTGTGCACGTATCCGGCCGCTTAATCGGTCAGCGTTTCGTAAACGTAAACTACTGCAGACCACCGGCTTGCATACGCTGTCGAAGAAGGCGAGTCGACCGTCGAACATCCGGTGTGGATGTGTACCGCCTGTGGTGCCGTGTGCACTGTGCACAGGCCGTACCGACCCCACGTTCCCACGGGACCTTCCTGAACAACTCACCGTGCCCGAACGGATTGCACTGTTGGATCCCGGCTATCATCCTGTACTCTCTTTCCCTGATGGTGAGTCATACAATTGGAGTACATGTTGTAATACCGAGAGCTCTAAAATATCGTACTGTATTGAAATTGTAGCCTGTAGTCTGTTTGAGATTTGAAACTTAGTATTTTCATAAACTAAAACGTGCTATTGCTTCGAAAATGTTTCATTATTAAACTACTATCTGGTTCCACGTAAATCTCGAATCGTATCGAATCTATTCGCGGACCATTAACGTTATTTAATAATGTAGTTTTGCAGAGATTTGAGTTGAAATACGTTCTAGAAACCTGACATAAGAACGGTGAAACTTGTGCCTGGTTTCTAGACTTAAATATCGAATCCAAATTGAAGCGGTTTGTTTAACGTAACAACTGTTACAGATATCTCCCAGAGCATACATTTGGAGGCCATCATGAAACTACCGGAATGGCAACAGAAAACGCTTCGGGCGAACAGCAAGTCGCTGAAGGGACTGTCCAAGCTCGACCGTGCCGAGAAAATCGCCGCTGGGTTGGACAACAATCGGCCCAAGAAATCAGAGCACCGTAACAAAAAGTACAATCGATTGTTGAAGAGTGGCACTGTGAATGCGTTAACAAATAGTACGTATATACATTGCAATATGTTTTTGTGAATAGATGTTTCATTATGGCGTTCTATTCTGTTTGTAATTTGTTTACAGAACTAAAGAACAAAGTTGGTCGCGGTCGTAAACCGTTGCGTATGAACCGGAAACGGCATAATGCCCGGATGGCGATGGCACAGATGCACTCGCTCGCCACCGAGAGTATGGACGAGGAGATGGAGGCGCTGGGCGGTGTTGCCACGGCCTCTGGCGGGGCGGGCAAGTCGGGCGGGGACTCCTCGCTGACACCGTCGCCCCTGTCCCACGTAGTGCCTTACCGACGGAGCCGCGTCGACTCGTACGACATTGACAACATTGTCATACCGTACAGTGTCGCCGCCTCTACACGGGTGGAGAAGTTACAGTACAAGGAGATTCTGACACCCAAGTAAGTATCTGAATACAGTTGTTATCATGTTGTGTTGGTGGTGGTTCGCCTGTATGTGTGTGTGTGCGCGTGTATGTCATTCAAAGCACGTATGTGTATCTATTTGTAGATGGCGTGTCATCGATAGCGAGTTCCCCGGAAGGTACGATGTGAAGAATAATGGCATACTGAGACGCACCAGCGAGGACAGTGACGTACGTACTACAACATTGTATTTCATACTACACAACACACTTTATTATTAATCATTCCATCCGCATCTCTAACGCTCTGTCTACAATAATGTTTATTTAATACATACATATGCATCGTTAAACATCCCTTGTATTTGAAACTGTTATAATATACACTGATCTTATAGCGGTTAATATACTATGATCTTGAATTGGAATCTTATTCAGCACCACCAACGCTTTATTTAGTCCATTTCTTTCCTCTAACATTACGTATACAAACTAATCTATGGGCACTTTCATTCGTAATATAAACCTACATGTTATAGTTTAATGCTAATGGACTGTACTTGTCATTGGTTTGTTTCGCTCCGCAGGTCGAAGATATCAGCGACGATACGATCACAGTGCGTCACGATAAGTGTGAACACGACGAGAAGAAAAAGTTCCTGTCGTACATCAAGTTCCCGCTGTCCGTGGGCCGGTCACGGGCGAACCGTCGCACCGATAGCCGGGCCGAGTCCAGCGGTGCGAACACACCCGATCCGATGTCACCGCATCCGGGCGAAATATCCGAGGCCGTCAGTTCACCGCTGACGTCACCGCCAGCCACGCCTCTCTCCATGCTGGTAACCAATGAGGATCCGGCGCAGACGGCTGCATTGCGCAGACGCACCGTATCACAGAGTCGATGGGCGGAGCAACGCTGTAACACGCCGCCGGACAGTGCGATCGAACTGGTCCCACCCTACGAACCAAGGTCATTCCCGCTGCTCGAAGATACGTACGAGAAAATGTTAAAGTACATGCCCGAAGGCCATCCGATGCCGAAGAACTGTCTCAATAAACAAATATCGCGGGATTCGACTAGTACGACGACGGATACACTCCCACCAGCAGCAGCGACACTACCCGACTCCCCGATGTTTGCCGAACATCTTCAACCGGATTCGCCGGTCTCGTCCGAATCAACCGAATCGGCAATACCCGAAGAGGATCCGAACGATCCCGAATGGATGGACGCCGAAAAAATACAGATCCGTGACCGTACCAAAAGATAAATAAAAACCAAAAAAAGAAAATAAATAAAAAAAAAATTAGAATGAAACAAATTGAATAATTGTAGTGTGAATGGTTTAATCTTTGAGATCTGGCATTTACGGCTCTCGATAAGCAAGATTCTCCGATTAATTGCAAATGTATTTGTCCCTAGAATAGTAAGCAGTAGTTGATTCGTCATTTTATAACTTTGTTGTGAATTATTAATTACTTTCATTAAGTTACAACAACAACTAATCATTTCACCAGTGCGGTGGATTTTTATAAACTTTGTCGACAAGTGAAACGTGAGCGGAGCCCAAATATTTACTCCATGTGGTAAAATTAATACTGATTTTTTTTTTTTTTTTTTGTTACTATAACTTTTTCATATCAAACTGTACGATTTTATTTTATTACATTTAATCTTTGGTTTTGTATATAGTTAGAAATACGATCTCGAAATAGTAATTTTTTTTATTGGAATAGTACGTAATTTTAACGAGAATCTAATTAATTAAAATATTTCTGTTCGTGCATTTGCACACACACACACACACACACTGTTAGGAAATAATTAAAAAGAATTTCGGAATTTTGCTTGAAATTTCAAAAAATGCCAGAATACAAGGAATTAAATGTTTACAAAAAGTGATATGTAATTTTTGTTCGAGTCGTGTTCCATATGTAACCATTTTCAGACACGAATACTACGCCCGTCTCACCCCTAAGTTCAGCTCTGCGCGACAGTTATATTTTTTTTTTAGTTTTAATATCTTCGAGAGCTGTTGTTGCCTTTGGAGTTTTCTTTTTTCCCGTTCGTAGAGTTCAAACACTGAGTGATGTTAAAACAGATATGTCTGGTGATCACATTTTGTATCTGAATAGTATTACTTAAGTTGGCAGAACTGTGTAATCTGTACACACACACGTGCTGTTCCGTAAGTGATGTGATTTTGATGCAACAATACATCCAGGTCTGTTTTTACTCTCTATTCAAGCTAGAAAATTGAAGTTACATTAAAAAAAAATTAAATATCACTTGAATTTAGTAACATATTGCTTACGGAACAACCTGGTCATTAACAATAAATAATATAATTCATAAACATTTTGTTAATGACGTGCATATAATGTACAGCTTAGTACGACGATGAATAGTAGTTGAAACAAAAACAAACAAACAAACAAAATCTTCATATATTTAATGAAAAAATGAACATTTTTCTTCACAGTGTACTCTTTATAAGAGTGTAGTTATGTATCGTAATGTATGAAAACATCATTAAACGTGTTTATTATTCTCTCACACAACATGTGTTCTGGTCGACTGTATGTATACATACGTGTAATTACAAATCAAACCATTCCAGTTAATTATTTAAAACAATTGGCATTGAAATTTAGCGTGATTAAAATGTGTGGAACATGGTGAACCGTGGTTTTATTATCATCTGTCAAACGGTTGGTAACTTTTGCTGGAGGTTGGTAACGGAATGTTACTGATTTGGTGACAAGTGTACGCATGCGTACGCCACATACGACAGTTCGTTTCGTTTTCACTTCTTAACGTGTAATTGTATCTTTCGATTATTATTATTTTTTTTTTTTGTAAGTACATATTATAATTAATTTACCTGTAGCATCTATTTCATTATCATATTTCATTCGTCTGGATTATGTTGTGTATGTATGTATCCAGCACTAATACGCTTAAAAATGGAAGTTTTTCTGTAGTAGGAAAATACAATATTACTGTGTAATTATTAAAGAATATTGATAATAAATGTTTGTTTTTACTCTATACAATGTACATTTCATTCAACAGCAAATTGTTTAATTCAGAAGAAGAATTATTATTTATTTCGTATACATTTGGGCGCTGTGAGTAATAGATTTTAATTTTCCAACACCTACTGCATGTTTGAGAGTCAGTGACATGATACGGCGGCCATTTTGTATATATCCGTTTTCTTCTTCCCCAGTTTCTAGTGATTGTTGGCCGTACTGATTTTAGTGTCGTGGGTCATAGTTTCCTGGGTCGTGGTGTAAAAAACAGATGGCCGATTAAATTTTCATGTATGCATACGACACACACTGACCACTGATGCATTTGTACAAAATGGCGGCATGACGCTGTGGAATATTGCGTTGTTAGTTAAAGTTTTCTGTCTATATGCTTGTGGTAAATAGACTGTGCTGACAATACCCGCTTATAACGAATTTTCGGATATAACGAACTTTTGGGTATATCGAACCTTAATTTTTGTTATAATCGCAAAAGTTTTCGGTTATAACGAACTTACAACGGTATTTTACCAAATAATTAAAGTAGTGTGTATCAGTGTCGTGTCAGCAACATGTTTTAGTATCTTTTTAGTATTAGTATCTCTATATCATTGTCCACATATGTGCAAAGAAGCACAGAAGTGTAAATTCTTTTTTCACGAAATGTGTACTCTGCAGTATATCCGCTAGTTTTGCAACAATCGCGCTGACATATACTACTTTATTTCTAAGGCTAACTTGATAATGAATTGTATTAATGTACAGATTTCTAAATTATTAACATTTAGATATAATTGTGTTCTGTGACCAACATTACAAATGTGTATTGCGGGTTTCCGTAATACATTTGTTACCGTCCTACACTGCCCTAGCGTATAGCCATGTTACATTTGTTATCCCGCTACCCTACCCTATCCTACCCTAACGAATAAACCTCATACATGTATTATCTAGCTGTTTTGACAGTTAATTATGTATTTTATCTTCATTGTTTCAGGTCCGGCATACTACTTTGGATTTTAAATGTGCACACATGCATTTCAGTGGAGATTAATTAATTTATTGTGATTTATCCGACAGACATCTAGCATCTAGGTCATATTCATTACGGAGCTTGTGTGGGAGGGGCCATACATCGAGAATCCCCGCCCTCTAATAGGGACTACTCGAAAATATAAAACTCTTTGCTTATAGATTTGAAATATATCTTTATTTTTTACTCTGAAATCAATCATTATTTGTAAACGTATAAACAAGAACAGAAAAAATAGTGTTTTTTTTGTTGTTGTTTGTATACAATAATAATATATAGTAAATGATTGTATGTATTATTTGTAAACCTAAAGACGACGAAAAAGAGATAAAACTTTTGAAATATTCAACATATTGTTATCATATAACATAATTATTTTTTTTTTTCATATAAGAATTTCCAAGGAATGTTAACAATAATCATAGACGTTGTTGTATTACTGGACTCCTTGCACATTGCTTAGGGCTTTACGGAATAGTTCTTGCTGTGTTCGGGCGTGTTTGATCTCCAATTCTGCAAGTTCTATCAAACTGTGGAACATACAAGAAGAAGAATAAGTTAATAATACCAGGTTGCTTCGATCCAGGTTCAACTTGAATGCGCGCGCACACAATACTGAATTTATTTCCGTGTACCAGTAATGTTATGAGCAAAAGGTAAATACACGTAGTTTCGCTTGTATTTCGACGATGATACGCCACTGCTTTGAAACAAACACACACACACACACACACACACACACACACACACACACACACACACACACACATTATCACATTTGAAAACAGGAAACTACCTTTTTTTGAAAGCATGAATACGTCTTGTCTTGAAATCCATCAATTCTTCTTTCGCCTGACTGGACATCGTTTCAAACTGTTCACATGCTTGAGCTTGTGCAGTTTCAGCCTAAAAAAAAAAACGCAGGTAAATATGTGTTAAAAACTGAACGAGACTACAAAAAAAAAATACACACTAACCTCTTGTACTTCTGGTGCCTTGTTAGCAATTAAAGAAGTAAGAAATATTTGTAATTTATTGTATTCATATTAAATGTTAACGTATAGCTTCCCGATCAAAATATAATTTCCTACATCTGTTCCACATTAATGTCCAATTGGACTGGCAGAAAAAATAACGTAGATACAACTCATGTTAGAAAAAAATACAGATTTTAAGATAATACAATTTGATGTGATCACCACACTAATTTATTATTCACACGTATATCAAAACTAAATTTTAGTGCTTTGCAATTTTGACACATAGCTGATATTTCAAATGAAGATTTCAGTTAATTTTTTCGTTTACTAAAAATTAAATATGTATTTTCATTACCTCTTGTTTTTAAAAATCTTGAACATACGGCCACACATCCATTCACACACATATAAATATTCAAATGGTATTCAGGGGACCTCAAACCGTGTATTTCCATCAAAAGCACGCGCTCGATTTGTTTCATGATTACAATACAATACTTATACTGCAGATAAGAAAGTAAAAAATGCAATTTAAATTCAGCTGCATACTTAAGTTGCTGGAATAATTCGAAATGTTTGATACTGATATGCCGTAAACTTCTTTTCCGGTTTCGCAATGACACCAGAAAATCTAGTCAGCTGTTTGCATATTCGAGAGACTTTTAAACAAGAAGTTTCATTACTCGATCTGTCCTCGTTATTGAGAACTAATGCACATACAGACAGACACACAATCGCGTCATTTACGTATTCAGAGCATCTCACCATATGTATTTGCATCAAACTCTCACAATCCAATTTTTTCACGATTCCTATACTTTCTCCGCTAGTGTGTATAAGAACGTAAAGTGTTGAAATGTCGCTTACCGCATGTATGTCCTTGTTCTTATGGCGCGCACGGTCTAATGCTCTATTAGCCGCCTCGTATGCGGCGAGACACCGTAAGCGGCGCACTAGTAGGGCCTTAGCCGCATGGCTATCCCGCTGGTAGTATCGCAACGTGTCCGCTAGTTTCAAGTCTTGGTCACTGGCTACACGACCTTCGACCTTCTGTAAACAAAGCACTGATTACAGAATCTAGCACAACACAAACACGCAACAACTTGCATGAATTATTTTATTTTTCAAAACGCAATACTAGACGTTTATCTTGTCTAACGTTAAAAAACAGAATGAAGTACAACGAAACAGTGTATATTTACCCTTGCTTTCTCCAACGTTTCGGCAATTTTCGATAAAAATTTGTCCAACGGGCCTGGATCTATTGTGGCGAGTTGTACAAGTCCCGATGATATTTTTATGTACGAATCAGCGACTTCTAAATGCACACGTTTCACATCACCACACGTCAAATAACGATTGGAATGTTTCAAAACACAGACCCTTTACGGGTACATTAATACAGAAACACCGCCCACCTTTATGCTTGTCGGTCATCTTGTCTGTGCGCATAGTCGCTTCTTTCAAATGACTATGATATTCGTTTAACGAGTTCATTTGTTGTTCGAAAAAGTCGTTAACATCGCGTACGGTAGCACCCAGATAGTACTGGTCCGTTGTGCTGCCCAGCGAACGTACCAAGCCGCCCAGCTGCTCGAAACGGCCTCGGGGACGGGCACACAAGTCCTGGTCAAACTCCAAGAACACCTGTAAATGTTTATCCTCACGGAAAACCGAATGACTTGCCAGACGAGTTAAAAAAACTTCGTGCATGGCGACAGTCTTCTTAAACGTAGCGAGATATTCACTAGAAACAACAAATAACCCGAAGTTAAAGATGAACACGTACCTAAAATACAAACTACACTATACGCACGCTTCCAGCTCTTGTTTCATTTTCGTGAATTCCTCCTTTGTCATGGTCCCTTCACCTTCGCCTAATCGTTGCAATTTCTCGCGAGATGCATCGAAATTTGGCTTGGGCGGTGCCGGTGGAATCTGTACGTAGGAAACATGTGCTACATTGTTCACGCAGTACAATGAAGTATACGTACAATGTAACCGGCATATGCTGGATTCTCTTCGAACCGATCGTGTAGCCACACAAACTCTTCATGTTGGCGAACAACTAGAAATTCTGGCTTATGAAATTGCGGTAACGTTGTCCGCGTGTGCACGGTGAACTTAACTTTATCCTTTTCGCTAAGTGCATCGGAAATATCCACCAGAAGACTGTTATCTGTCAGTGGTACGCTACCGTCTTCCAACGGTGATCTTTCACTCTAAACGGAGATCGAAAAAATTATCACATATAACCACTTTCTTTATTATAAACATCTGTATCTGTATGTATATATATATATATATATATATACGCCCCTTCAACTGAAAGCAGATACTCACCATTATTTGACGTATATTTTGTGCTTATAACTCTAGACAAAACTATATAATGATATTGAACGTAAAAGAATGGCATGCAATTGCGGAAAATTGCACTGCTTGGTTGGCTACTTAAAAGTTATTTGCATGAACTTGAAACGAATCACTGAACTTGCAAAAATAAACTGTCAAACCGAAACGCCATTTTATCTTTGACAGACGCGGCTGTGTTGGAAATTAGATTTGAATTATGGGCGCGAATATAAATTAACGTAATATGTTGTTAAAATACTCAATTCAAACAGAAAAACATCTCTCGTATAATACATCTGTAAAAACAATTTTTCAATAATAATTCATAAATATGTGCTTTTAATTTGATTTTACACATTTGTTCATAATTGTACTGATATTTCTAGTTGATTAATTCATGTACACAGCCTTCTCTGTCATATTCACATAAATAAAATACCAGTATTAGTACATTTTATCAATTTATTGATTTAAATAACATGTACATTTATAATTCTACTATGTATGTATGTATGTAAAGTTTATTCTGGATGTGCTGGTGGCGAGTAGTTCAAGTATACGAGTCCACTAGCTTTGGCGGTGATCAATGTGATAGCCGTGAACGCGATACCGACCAGCAGGTGTATATTGTATTTGGTTTGTTGCGCATCATAGTGCGATTTCCATGAGCCAGACGGTATGGGCATATCGTTCATGGTGACAGGTTTAATGTCACTTTTGCCATGGTACGACCGCTGAACAACTGCAAAACATACATCCACATATTACACATTTATAATCGTACGTAACATTCGATGAACGATTTCAATATCATACAATTAATATACAACAGTAATGTCTGGTCTCTAAGACGAGGTTCAACTCAATTCCGCAAATTTATCTGTTAATAATAATCTATAATTTTCAATACATGTATATTGCAAAAAGTATGATCATTCTAACGTTTTGATTAAAAACTATAGTTAGCTATAAAATTGTATTGCTACTTTTCCCTTTAGATTAAAAATATCACTCGACCACAGCTTGCTTAGATAAGAACTTTAGCATAACCACAAATTCACAAGAGCAGTATGAAATGTCGTTAAATGTCAAAGAACCAAAATTATACATATTATTGAACCATGATATCATTTAATACAATAGTAATATTGATTATTATAACAATTTTGACACATCTAACCTCAATTTATAACCAATTTTGTAATAATTATGTAACACTCATCGAGATTGAGGAAAAAATTGATAAATTCACTTGTCATCGCATTATCAAAGCACAATAATTACTTACTATTTCTGATGGCTGGGTTTTTCAAAAACTGACGTACAGCACTCATTTTAGTGAGTAATTTAGGAGCACCTCTAAAGTTATGTAGAAAAATCAGACACCCAAAGCCCCACAATCGTTCAATGTCTTAACACAAAGTGCGCATGCTCCGTGGTGAAGTATCCGGTTATGAACATTCAGTAATGAAATGGCGGTAATTTTGACATTATTTTAAACACAATACTAGATTACACTTTGATAAGTATATATTCACTTACACTTATGCGTGTAATACTTAATATTCAAACTGTCAACTGACATATCAAATGAGTTCAAATGTTATTCTACAAACGTCACTTTAAATATTGCTACTACGCTAACCAAATTAGACACTGAAATGTATTTACAACAATAATAAAATCTAAAATTAATAATAATTTATTTCTTTATTCGCAATATCAATGAACATCAACAGATAATAAATATTTATTTTCAATTATAGCATTATTTCACCAGCGATTATTGTTCGTTTCCAATTTCTTCCGATTTATGAATTTCTTCAAAATCAAATTTCTGTAAATCGTCATCATCGTCGTCCAGTTGCTCCGTAATATCATCATCTTCTAAATTATGCGAGTATTCATCGTCAATTGCTTCCGATATTGGGTTATCATCATATGCTTCTGATATTGGATCAGTTTCATCTTCGAAACTCCGTTTGCTTTCAATGGTTTCATTTACTTTTTGATTTGTTTTTGCGATATTATTTGAATTTCCCGGCGAATCTTTCACAGTTGGCGTTGATTTTAAAAGTATTCCTTTGATTTTTTGTGCTGGTATGTCAACAAATAACGTAAGTATTGTTGATATAATAATAACAATGATTATTTCTGACAGATCCAACTAAAACACAAAGATTATAAATGTTAATATGTACAAGAATATTAAGAAATGCCTGTCTTACGCTTGCATTAATTTTGAATTCTGCTGTTGATCTCACTGTTCCAACGTTATAGAAAAACACCATGAATTGTGTTAGATATACAGTGTAACTGATCCTGCTTAGTAACACCATTGGATGTGAACTTAGCATGGAATTAAGATAACCTGAAATCAACGAATAAAATTAACATGTTTCGGACGATTTGCAAACAACAAAATACATTAATATCTTGAAGTACATGGTATAATGAATGGCCGTATGTTTGAACCAAGATGTTGCAATGTGATATTGAAGATGATTGAAATGCCAGAAGGAAATAGTATGATTGTAAAGTATCAGAAAATGTTTGCTAACTTGTTTTACCTTTATTGTCCGCACAACAAGCGAATATCATCCATGACAAGGCCAGTGCCCAGGCAAGAGAGCACAGCGCAGAATGTTGGGCTGCCTCGTCCACATTATAAATGTACATACGACTGGACAGATGAGCCGGTGTATACAGTGTCCATGTAGCGAAATAACCAGCCACTAACCAGCCGAATATAGCCAGCACCTGAGGAATAATACCTTAAAAAACATGTTGTACCAGGTTTCAAGTATGCGAGACTTAAATCGTAAATTAGGACAATGTAGAATCTGTGCCCACTATGGAAACTGTGTAAACCACGTGTATTTCGATACTGTAGAGCTGTGATTCACGGATTTTAATTGAATGTGCATCCCAGTAATCCAGTATTACAGTTACACACCTTATGTATGGAGAAGTTTGGTTTCATCTGGCGCAAGAGGACACCCAAGCCTACGCCAGCTATGTATGGTGTAGCTCGGTGTATGGACGAAGCGTACATCATGTTAGCTGTACGATACAGCTGACTTATACTGAAACCATCCATATTAAAAGTTACATTTAGACACTGTTGCTCTAAATAACGAACAAATATCATCTAAATCGTTCAAAAGAACATCCAGTATATACTTGTACCTTGGCTAAACTCTATTTGTTACTTTCTTACATACACAAACCAAGAACAAAATTGTAACAAATATGCATTTGAAATGTCAGGTAGGTATGTATGAATTTAAATCGAGTTTTGATAGTTGTATATGAGAAAGTCGAGTGTGTACGAGTCACCAGTTTTATAATGAACAGACCAACGCATACTTACGATATTCCATGGTAAATTACTAACGATAGTCGATAGTTTATCGTAGCATAGTAGCGTAATACCAGCGAAACGATGTGTAACAGTATAGTTACGAAAACACCCGTCAGTGGTCTACGATACAACAACCAAACAAGGATTGGTGCAACAAGTGACAGTTGCATATCCAATGCCAATTGATGGGTATGTGTTGCGCACTAGATGTCAAACAACAGAGGTACGTTGAAATGTCTGTAAATCTCCACTGGACAGAGCTCTTACCATATCCTGGAACGGATAAATGTTCTGAATAAACAGAAGATTTCTCCACCAATAATCCTTGCAGAGATCTGCATTTGGAGTGATCACGGTGTTCCACAGAGGTCCTTCTCCAAGGATCTCCATTATGTACGCGTAGTAGAGTAACACAAATACCAGCGATGGAGTTATTCTGAAATAATTGAAAAATACATGTTCACTTGTCGGTGCAACCTGGTGCAACCTATATGCCCAGTTGCACCGAACTTAATAGCTATCAATGAATTAAAACAAACAATATATCATTCATATGACGATGTTAATGTTATAATAACATATTACATTTCGGTATTGTTTATTTTAATGCATTGTTAGTTAACAACGAATTTAATAAACTTCGGTGCAACTGGGTATCAATTGTTGGGCCATTGTTTCTCAATGTAGCTGTCACATAAAAAACAAACTGTAAAGCTTCTTTTTACGTGAACTAATTCATAGTTTTGTCATAAATACCTGATAATCCGTGCAACCATCCTGTTAAACCACGGTATACGACCTTTGACCTCTATATCTTTACTCATACCGTAAGCAGTTAACACTCCGCTCAATAACAAGAATGAATCAGTGTAAATAATGGATAATCGCAGTATAACGCTAAGAGGATTGTTAGAAATCTGAAAAAAATAACGAATAAAAACAGTATATTCTTCTGTCATCGGTTGTTTGATACTAATCGGCAACCCGCAATGCACTGCTATATAAGGGGATGCCTGTATTAGGCGTGATTACATTGAACATTGAATTTTGTTCTTGCAAATATTAAAACTGATACCAGTTACTTGTGTTTCGTACTTTTAATATTGTTGTTATAAATCTGCTAAATTTTAGTGTAAAATTATAGTGAAGCCCTAAATTAGAAGATTATATTAAATAAATTTCTTACCTCGGTTAATGACACTTTATTCGTAAAAGGCAAATGACCAATTGGAATAAGTTTATGCGCAATGTACAGTGCAAAAGTACATATCGTTCTGATGCCGTGAATACATTTTATTTCATCTGGTTCGGTTTCTCTCTTTAGTAGTGTCCCAAGCGTACGTTTCAACGAGAACGACATAAGCAACTGATCCATTTTGCTAGTTTCTTGCTTGTCGATTTTAATGTCGTCCGATTTGATGATTTTCAAATCACGAATCGAAGATATAATGACAAAGAGCACTACTGTTGCAAAAATACAGCTGAAAGAAAAATAAGAAACGATAAAAAAAAAAAACTAAAAATGTTTCCGCCCGGGATCGAACCGGGGACCTTCCGCGTGTTAGGCGGATGTGATAACCACTACACCACGGAAACTAATAACAATTGTTGTATAATGAACTAATATGAATTGAAATTTTAGTCTAAAAATAACTCAAAATTAGAATAAAAAATAAATTTTCGCGGACATTAATACGACATTTATACGAAATATTTCTATAACAAATATTTTTCAGCTTGATACAAGAGAAATTAAACTTTTTTTATAGCACATAAAACTAATATTAGGTTAGGTATGTTGAACTTACAGGGTTGCCAGTGTTGTATAATGGTAGTCGAACAATTTTTTCGATGCGTTCCGCACGTAACATTGGTTCGATTCGACTGAAACATCGAAATTCACGCCTACAAGTGACGATTCATTGTACACTCTAATGGACTCTTCGATTATTTGTTCAGCATCTTGGGCTGTACACCCAGATGGGATACAGATACCCCAACGAATGGTTGTGAATCGTGGAATGAAGTGGCCTGGCTAAACAAACAAAAGCTGTACGTCATGTGGAACAAATGAACATCAGTGGACATTAATTCTGCGGAAAAGCCGGTGAGTTTTAAAACTATCAACGAATGCGTTGCATTCTGCTGCGATCCGAGAATTTAAATGAACAATATCGAATCAATGTTATGAGCCAGTCAAGCATGCGTAGTTTCGTTACGATATTGTTCGACTTTTGACTGGTAGAAGAACGAATGTACTTTCGATTAAACAACGAACTTACATCTCGTAATTTGGATCGTATCAACGATCTTCCCTGGGCGAGATGCACTGACAGTTTCATCTCATGAATTTCAGCTTCAAAATCAATATTGGCCAGACAGTACTTGCCGGATATTCGAACATCTGTCATTGGGATTTTGACAAAAATACCCATACACTCATCATAATCTCCGAACTGATTCAGATTGCCATTCAATATACCGGATGGTATTTTAGCCGTAGCATCGAACACTAGAATAATATGTTAGTGCAATTGAAAAACACAAACGCTATTTTCAATATAAATTGAATAACAATTTTTTCGAACAGAACTTACTTTTCAAGGCCCATAATTTTCTCAAATTCAATTGTTCCAATAGGATGTGTCCTTGTTTTTTGCATTCCTCGTTTTCTAGAGAATCAAAATTGGGTGAAAATGAAGGCAGATGATAGTACAATATGTTTGATTCTGAATTATCTTCAATTAATGTTCTGGTTTCAACATTTTCAACTAGTGTTGTGGGCATAATTTCTTTGGCTGGTTCTTCTGGAGTAGATATCTGTTTTGGCATTGGTTGATCTTTTGGCACTAGTGGTTGTTTGGGAATTGGTTTTTCTTTAACTGCAGGAGGCTTTTCTACTTTTCCTTTGGTATCTTCCTTAACTATTAGTTTCTTATCTTTAGCATCTGATGACGTTTTATCTTCTACAATTTTCTTTTCTTTAATTTCTGTCTGTTTTTTGTCACCTGGAGGAGGCTTTGGTTTCTCAACTGTTTTTGCAATTTCCACCTTTTTCTCTAAAACTTTCTTTACTATGGATTTATCTAGTTCAATTTTCTTCTCCACTTTTGGTACAGTTTTCTCGACTATTCTCTCCAATTTCTTCTCGACTTTCTCGGTTTTTTCAGGTTCCTTTGACTTATTCTCAACTTTTCCTATCACCTTTATCTTTTTTTCTTCTTTAGCCTCTATGTGTGTCTCATGGATTTTCGCTATCTTTTCTTTATCTACAGTTTTCTTCTCTTTAACGGGTTCTTCAATTTTCTCTTTGGGTTTTATTTCAGCATGTTTCAATTTTTCTTCTTTTGCTTCGATACGTTTCTCATGGATTTGCGCGACTTTTTCTTTATCTAAACCCTTCTTGTCTTTCACTGGTTCTACTTTGACTTCTATTTCAATATGTTTCGCTTTTTCTTCTTTTGTTTCTACGCGTTTCTCATGGATTCTTGCAATTTTCTCCTTATCTAATTCTTTCTTGTCTTTTATTGGTTCTTCTTCGACTTCTATTTCAATATGTTTCACTTTTTCTTCTTTTGCTTCCACGCGTTTTTCATGGATTTTTGCAATTTTCTCCTTATCCAATTCTTTCTTGTCTTTTATTGATTCTTCTTTGACTTCTTTTTTAATATGTTTCACTTTTTCTGCTTTTACTTCCACACGTTTTTCATGGATTTTTGCAATTTTCTCTTTGTCTAATCCTTTCTTGTCGGTTATTAGTTCTTCTTCGGGTTCCATTTCAATATGTTTCGATTTTCCTTCTTTTGCTTCGGTGCGTTTTTCATTGATTTTTGCAATTCTCTCCTTATCCAATCCTTTCTTGTCTTTGACTAGTTCTTCTTTGGGTTTTATTTCGACATGTTTTGCTTCCTTCGCTTCTGCCCGTCGTTCATGTATTTTCGCAATCTTTTCCTTATCCAGTTTATCTTTCTTTAATTGTACGTCTAGGTTCTCCGACGAATCATCTTCGTCACCATCATCGTCACTTTTTTCTTTCAACGAAAATTTATCCGTTTTACCGGCGTACGTTCCTTTCGTCATATTCACTGGTAAACCTATTTTTAATCTTTTCTCGGCTTGTTTGATCGTTTCGTGTTCATCCGAATCTTCATCGTCCGTTTCGTCATCGTCGTCAACGGTGTTCCTTTTAATATGTAAATTCACTGTTTGATTCTTGTACTTCTCTTTGTAATGCACCGCTATGAATTCATCTTTTAACGATGAGACTTTTCGTACTGGTTCCTTGGGCTCTGATGTCACTTCTGGGTCTTTTTTCGTGTCGCCCGTTGTACGAATTAGTCGAAATGCACTTGCACCGTAAGCTGTCACTAGGATAACCAAAAAAATTACACACAAATGTTTAAACGCACCACAACCCATCTTTACTAAACTACCTTACGACGGTAACTGTCTTCGGTTGAAAATTCTAAATATATCAACCGGGTTCTTGTAGGCTTGCGTTGCGTATACTGTGAAATATTTTGACAGTTGTGAGCAGTTTAAATATTCAGAATAATTTTGTATACATTCAATTGCAGCCAATTAATGCAAGTATTAGTTCGAAATAAATGTATTCGTTTTGAGGAAGCTATAATTATTATAGATCATTGAATATTAGTAACCGTGATCTCACAAGATCTATGTAAAATGGCAAAATTCCAAAGCCCAGAGAAACAGAGATTTATTTATAATTCCGATACTGCTTTCGGTTATACAATCATTTCGGAAACATTTTTCTTGCATTCTTGACATAATTCTTCGTAATTTACCAGAACAGTACGTTTGTATATTATTTTACAACTATTTCCAGCGCAATTAATGTAATATGCATTTAAAAATGATTCATATTTAAACGAAAACACGTAAATATAAATATGCGTTCTACTTTATAACTAGTTTAGTTGAGCTATTAGCCAAAAGGTGGTAGCAGCAGTAATTTTTTCATGCAGTGCAAATGTAACTATAGTTTGTCTGTGGTCGAACTAATGCCTACCATTAAAACAAAGTAACAGCAAAGTCACACCATGTTAAAGACGATAGCTTTATTTCATAGATTTCTTGCGTAATTCATACAATATAAACTTAAAATTGTAATATATTTGAGCAAAAATACAAAAATATATGCGGTCTCTTTGATTGATATCTTGGTTAAGCTATTGGTCAATAGGTGACGGTAGTATTTTTGTATTAACGAAATTGGCTTTGCGGTTAGAAATTTGAAAATATATTTTGTAATATATACCGGAGTGTGATAATACGTTGACACATTTATTTCGAGTAAAACTTGTTATAAAAATATTGTGCAGAACAAAAAACTGGGTTTATTGAGCTCTTATTTTTCCTTGAACTATTATTTATGGAAAGAAGGAAATAATATTGACATTTCATGCAGTAGTTATGTGGATAAAAGCGAAATAATTTTGACATTTTCATGAAGTAATACTTAGTTGTGGACAACAGAGCTTTGGCAATAATATAAAACAACCAATTTGTCCTTATTTCATGAAAATGCCAAAGTTTATTTCACATTTTCTTGTCATTCAATGACATTTAAGAGTTAAACTTGAGCTTATTCGATGTAGTTTTTGTTTCTGCACAATGCTTATTAATATTAATATTAATATTAAAATGTTTCCTTTTTTCGTCATAGAAAAAAAAATTAAAAAAACAATAATAAATCAATCGATAATGAACGAGAGTTCGAAACGCGACGTGATCTTAACAAAAATTAACGGATTCATAATACGAACATATTACTTCTTATTAATAATATGTATCGACGATCGACTTCGGAACTGATAATATAATATTACAAAAAAATAACATTGAATTCCCTAGGTAACAAAATTTGGTGAGACACCCGGTATACAGTTTTATCTCTTATGTGACTGGACAGGTACATGTGTACAGTCTATTCCACGATTATTTTCCTGACATCTTGATTTGTAATACAGTGGAGTCCACTTATAGTGAACACGCATATAGTGGAAACTCGCTTATAATGGACGTATCTCTGAGTACCGATTAAAAACATATGCCATCTAACGTTAATCAATTCGCATAAACTGAACTCGCATATAGTGAATTTCGGGATATAATGAACTAATTTGCTCGTTAAGTTCATATATATGCGAACTCGAATAGTCAATAAATGCATTTAATGGATGTTGGCAACTTTAGACGCGCCACACGAGACATCGCCAGGTTCGGACTGGCCCATCGGGACGCCGGGAAGTTTCCCTGTCATATTGCGCGGGCCAGTAAATAATCGACCGTTGAAAAAAGATTACAACCGAAATAAATTTGAAAAACAAAAGTTCACTTTGGAAACGGCAAGGAAAACAAATTAAATTTAAAAAACAAAGTTCACTTTGGAAATACCTAGTGCTAAAAAAATAAAATAAAATAATGTTGATAACAAAAAACAAGCCATATTCAAAAACATTTTCTAAAAAGTTAATAATCTAAATAGTAATCTTAATAAAGATGTGATTTTGCATAAGCGTTGCATTTTTTGTTTGCTTTTTTTAGAGAAAATGCGCCGGTATTAATAAATTTCCCGGTGCAATTTGCATAGTCAGTCCAACCCCGAACATCGATAAACATATTTTCAACGTTTTTGAGCAACAATTTAATAAATAAAAACATCATATTGGCATGAGATAATTCATACAAAATTTTAGCGATAGGAGGAAGTGGCAATTTTTTTTCATAAAGCTTTCTTTTAGATTAAATCCGGAAATATTCGAATTTTTAGGCCTATAAATAACTTTGCAATGAAATACTAACGGCAAAGATTGCAAAACCCAATGTAAATAAAATTGGTTCAAATCCCATTTAAGAACTATGTATGTACATATATGTTTATACAACTTTAGATAATCTTTTATTAAAAAAAGAATAATTTTAGTTTCTTTATTCATAAACATGCATATATGAGAAGAATAGATGCTAATATAAACTAATTTAAAAAAAATGTGTACCTTCGTTATTGTGAACATCCGCTTATAGTGAACCAAATTTCTGGTCAGGTACACTATAAGCGGATTCCAATGTAATTAGTTTATTGGGGCTGATATATAATATATAATACAAATTATGTGAAAAAGCAACATTGTAACTTTGGCCACAAGAATGAATCCCAATAACGTGGCTCAAGTTGCAGTTTTACAAAATTGACGTTGTGTTTAGTTTAGTTACATATAACTCAAAAGATGACAGCAGCAGGTCAGATTTGAGAAAACTGGCTGGCACATGTAACAGTATGAAACTAAATCCTTATAGTCAGTGCTGTATTGGAGGGTATATAGCGGGTATATGCGGCGTATACCCTCTGTTATGTTTCAAAGGAAGAGCGTATACCTTTTGCTTTTTAAGATTTAGATTTTTTTATTATTATTCGATTATCTTATCTCCATCCCTGTAGCCAAAAAACAGTTTTCGGCGTATACCTTCAAATTTTTTCAGAGTACAGAATATATTCTGTTTATTTTTAATAAATAAACGTTAAATTATGTGATTAAGAAGATATTTTCTAGGTTTCTGTATGATGTGATGCATTATATAAACAATTGTGTCACTAAAACATATACAAAACTTCTTAGGTATGTATAAACCCATATTTTATTTAATTACAGCTCAATATTAATATAAGTTTCAATTTAACAACAATAAAGGAGGTACTTCAGTGAAACTTTGTTTCTCCTGTTAGTGGTGGGGGGTAAAGCTATTAGCTTGCTCAGCGGTGGGAGAAATGAAAGGGGCGGAGCTTCGTACTCACTCGATGTAGCCGTACACGTCAACAAATCCATGCAGTTCTCGTAGTGACGTGGTAGAGTATAGATGTTTTATTCGCACTCTACCTCAAACACATTCCGTTACCAGTATTATACAAAAGACGATTATGTTAAGTATTTAGTGAAGTGACAACGGTATACAGATGAAATCTTGTTCTAATATTTAACCGCGCATACAAGGGGACTTTGTATAAAAACACTATGTATCGCCGACCATTCGCGCTTGAGACGACGATTCTCCTAGTGTGTTGTGCGATTGTGGTGCAGTGTAGAACTTTAACTAGTGCCGGTGATGTCGCACCGCGTGGCTGTGATTGGCAAATGTTACAAATAGACGACGCGGACATCGACGAGAATCCTGTGCTCTCGTGTCAGCTGCGAACAATCGGGGGTGCGGACGATTTACTAACGAATTTCACCGTACCGCAAGCGGAACGTGTTACCTCGTTGAAACTTGAGTGCAGTGATGTACTGTTCTTCGAGAGCAGTCTGGAGCCGAGTCGTCATCGGGGCAACTTTTTGGCATCCTTGCGAAGACTGAAAGATTTGCGTATTGAATATTGTAAAATTCGATACGTACCAGCGGCCGTATTCACCCCGCTACGCGATTTGAAGAGATTGTCGTTGCGCTCGCATAACTCTGATTGGTCTGTGATGACTCTTGAATTACACCCGGAGAGTTTTCGCGGGCTAGCCGAGCTACGACATTTAGACTTGGCTGATAATAATATCTGGAGTATACCGACAGACCTGTTCTGTCCGCTGTTCAGCTTGCAAAATCTCAATTTAACACGTAACAAATTACAAGACGTTGCTGCTCTTGGCTTCTCCGACTGGGGTAACGGACCCACAGATCCCGGCCGTGCCTGTAATGTGGGCCTTGAAGTTTTGGATTTGTCACACAACGATATCATCCGGCTGCCGGATAACGGATTGTCGGGACTTCGTTCTTTGAACGTGTTGCATCTGGAGGAAAACGCAATATCCTCGCTCGCGGATCGTGCATTTGTTGGCCTGACCGAATTGAAATCGTTGAATTTGAGCAGCAATTGCCTGGTGGCACTGCCTCCGGAACTTTTCCAATCGTCCCGTGAGTTGCGTCAGCTGTATCTGCACAACAATTCGCTTAGTGTACTCGCGCCTGGACTACTAGAAGGTCTGGATCAGTTACAAGTGTTGGATTTGTCGCGGAACGAGCTGTCCAGTCGCTGGGTGAATCGTGATACATTCTCCGGACTTGTCCGGCTGATTGTACTGAATCTAGCGCACAATTCTCTGACAAGAATCGATGCAAATTTGTTCCGTGATCTGTACAGTTTGCAGATCTTGAGTCTAGAACATAACAGTATTGATTTCATTGCTGAGGGTGCATTTAGCGAGATGAAAAATCTGCATGCGTTAACGTTGACGCACAATAGTCTGGCTCGCATCGAATCCTATCATCTGACCGGACTGTATGTGTTGCATCAACTGTTGCTCGACACGAATCGCATCGAGTACATACATCCGCGGGCGTTTGAGAATGTTACAAATCTACAAGATCTGGGACTGAATGGAAACATGCTCGGTGGTATACCAGCCGGACTTGGTAAACTGCGGTTACTGAAAACGCTGGATTTAGGCAAGAATCGCATTGAAATCGTGAACAACAGTTCGTTCGAGGGCCTCGATTCGTTGTACGGACTCCGATTGGTCGACAATCATATCGTGAATATTTCACGTGATGCTTTCTCAACGTTACCCGTGCTTCAAGTGCTCAATTTGGCATCGAATCGAATAAAATATGTGGAGCAAAGTGCATTCGCGACTAATCCAACTCTGAAAGCTATACGGCTCGACTCTAACGAGCTGACGGATATAAGTGGCGTGTTCACAAATCTACAGAGTCTCGTCTGGTTGAATGTGTCTGCGAATCGGTTGTTGTGGTTTGATTTTAGCCATCTGCCGAACACACTTGAATGGCTGGACATGCACGACAATAAAATATCGGACTTGTCCAACTATTACGATGTACGGAACACGTTACGCATTAAAATGCTCGACGTTAGTTTCAATTTAATCACAGAGGTACGTGATACTTCTGTGCCGGATAGTGTGGAGACGTTGTTTCTGAACAATAACAAGATAAAAACCGTTCATGTCGGTACGTTCTTGCGGAAAAAACAATTGGAAAAAGTTGTGTTGTATGGAAATGATATACGCAATTTGGATCTGGCCGCACTCGCGTTGGATCCGGTGTCGGATGATCAAGATTTGCCACAGTTCTACATCGGCGGCAATCCATTCTACTGTGACTGTACGATGGAATGGATGTTACGTGTCAATCATTTGAGTAGTTCGCGCCAATATCCACAAGTGCTCGATCTGGATGCAGTTACATGTACACTCACACATTCTCGCGGTTCACTGCCACAACCACTGTTGGATCTGAAACCATCACAGTTTCTGTGTCCGTACGAGACGCATTGTTTCGCGCTGTGCCATTGTTGTGACTTTGACGCGTGTGACTGTGAGATGACGTGTCCGAATAATTGCACGTGTTACCATGATCACACGTGGTCATCAAACGTGGTGGATTGCAGTAATGCCGGTTACAAAACGGTGCCCGAGAAAATACCCATGGACGCGACTGAAATCTATCTGGACGGGAACGATCTGGGCGATCTGGGAAGTCATGTGTTTATCGGCAAAAAGAAACTGGAAGTGTTGTATCTGAACAACAGTAATATCGGTGCGTTACATAATCGTACGTTTAACGGTGCGAAATCGTTACGCATACTGCACATGGAGAACAATAAGTTGGAAGAATTACGCGGCTATGAATTCGATCAGTTGGAGCGGTTAAACGAACTGTATTTGGATCATAATAGAATCGCGTACGTCGGCAACCGAACATTTGCGAATATGCGCAAACTGGAAGTTTTGAAACTCGATAGCAACGAGATTGTTGATTTCTCGCCATGGCAACAGCTCGCGGCCGCGTCTGACTCTGGTGCACTGACAAGCGTTTCACTCGAAGGCAACAAGTGGTCTTGTGATTGTGCCTCGTTGAACAAACTGGACGCGTGGATACGCACGAATAATGGTGATCCATCGCGGATGTTGTGTAAGGACCCGGCCGGTGCAACAGTCGCCAATATGATACTACGGTGTGATAACAGTGATAATGCAATCGCTACGTCCGTCATTCAGCGAGACGTGTTTCTGAACAACCCACTGTTGGGTGGAAGTTATGTGCCATTGTTGGCCGCTGCCCTAGTGACTGTGATTGTTGTGTGTCTCTTTGTGGCTGTCATATTTGTGTTCCGACAGGACGTGCGCCTGTGGGCTCATTCTAGGTACGGGATCAGGATATTCCGCGATGCGGGAGCCGCTCACGATGAGGAGGATCGCGACAGACTGTACGATTGTTACATGGTGTACAGTCGTAAAGATGACGAACTTGTGTCGCGTTTCGTAACGCCCGAATTGGAACAAACCGGGTACTCAATGTGTTTGCACTATCGGGATTTGCATCTGTTGACGGGCGCATCATATCTGGCCGACGCCATGGTCGGTGCATCGGAAGCATCACGACGTGTGGTTCTGGTAGTGTCACCTGGTTTGATTACTGCTGAATGGTCGCGACCAGAGTTCCGTGCTGCATTGCAGGCCGCTCTACGTACGGCACATCGTCACAAGTTGGTGTGTATGCTGTTGGGTGAAGTGGAACCAATGGACCCCGAGCTTAGAGCCTTGTTACGTGCCTGCACGGTCACTCGATGGGGCGAGAAACGTTTCTGGGAGAAATTACGCTATGCTATGCCCGATTTACCGGGCGCAGTTGCTCGATCTTCGTCGACAAATTCCACCTCGCATCGCAAATCCAAAGCTGGTGCTGCAGATATTCGCTGTAAAACGGCAGCACGATATACGCCTGCACCGACGACAGCGCCGCCGGAAGCGTGGTACAAGTTTCCACCGGCGTCTGTGGTACACCAGGGGTCGACGCTCACACCGACGCCCACCCAGTCGACGTATGTTTCGGGTGAATCGGGGCGCAGCAGCACAGAGGATGAAGCAGGATCCAGTACGACAAGTGGAAGTCAACATTACGATACGGAACAGTTAAACCATAGTTACATGTCGATAGATAGTCGACCACCGCCTCCACCCCCCCAGTACACACCGCACCAGACGTACCACCATCCAGTGGCGTGCCCCGGGTACCAGGCGCCCCAACTAGCACCGCAACAACCACAGACGCACGTCTATTCCACCATACCCGATTCACAACCGCCGGCAAGAACATACTTTGTGTAGGTGAACTTCTAAAGAGAAAATATATGTACTGTTGTCTCTTATTACTTACCGACCCAAGATTTTGGGAACCTGCCCCGCAACCGGGGCACAACAGTGATATTTGAAAACGTGTGACTGACATTTGACTTTTGATTTTGGGTGAATATTGAAAGAGGAAAATGATAGCTAGTCGTATACTGTATATTGAATAGATATTTTGCACTTGTATTCCTTGACTAAAAATGAGATATTTTTAGCCATTGATCCTCACATCACAACAACAACAACAAGCAGAAGAAGACAAATGAATGCTTCGATATAGAATGTAGATTATTTACTTAATTAGTAAAAAGTAATAAGTTATTTATCTTGTGCTGTAAATATTTTGTATATACTATACATATATATATATATATTCATACTAAACTATACTTATAAATAGGCGCAAAAATCGTAATTTATTTTATTGTAACTTTTCGGTATTATTTTATATACGTATAACATGTCGATATTATATTGATTGTTTATTTTCAATATTCGACACACGAACGCTTACTAGCATGTAACTTCTTATAATAATTGATAACTCGTATGTAAATTATTATGTATATTTATCATCATATGCATACTCTGTATTGTGTAAAAACAAAAAAAAAACTTGAAAGACTTTCGTCAATAAATAAAACCAAACGATTTTTTCTTAAAATACATCTTTTTATTTTAACGAATTTCCCTTATATGTATTCCTATTGCCATTGGAGTGTTGAAATTATAATAAATACATACTGCTAATATATTTTTGTTTTAAATTAATTTGTATACATCCATTGTTAATATTCAAGTATTACTTTCATTGGTACAAAATACTACAAATTTGATAAAAACAAAATGTAACATTAATGCCTAATAAATCTACGAATCAAAAAGAATATCTCAGCGAAACTACTTTGCTTATCTTTCCGGCCATAACACGAATGTTACTAGACAGAATCTATATGATTTTGATTTAACTAGAAACCTGATTTAATTCTATTAATTTATATTAAAAGTAAAATTAACAGTTAAACTGAAAAATTATTACGTTCTTATACATTTAAAATGTATAATTTTCGATTTAAAATCATTTGTTTCAAATACATAACTCGTGTAAAAAATTCTTTTGTATTTCAGTCTATTTACGAATAGATTTCTAAACATTCCAAATACATATACTAAATGTTAGTCTTGCGATTAGGCATAAAGTAGTTCGTTAATCTGTAGTTTCCGTATTCATAGTCACGTGTCTGGTATTATGTCTAAATACCACACCATCTATATGCCTGTATGTATTAGTGTATACATGTAAATGTGTGTGTGTGTTTATGGCCACCCAAATAGTACATGTCTTGTTAATAAATAACAGTTGATTAAGAAAATCCCAATATGACAAGCGTTCGCAAACAAATTCGTGAACAAATAACCTGAAGCTAAATCAACTTTATATCATACTGTTATTAAGTACCATAATCGCTATATACACACACGCACAGATACGTACATACAGGTTGTGAATGGATATTTATATGCAAATTACCCGGCACTTAACTCATATTCTTTGTGACGAAATTTTAATTCCAAAATGCATGCTTACGTGTATAGTAGGTAGCATCTGTATCAGTTTGTTGAACGAATTTCGCCAAGCAAGAGATATATCCTTAACTGTATGTACTTTTTTTTTCGTAATTATAACGGTATTGTTATTTGATTTCATAAAGATTTATCGTAACAGATTACACGAATAAAAGTTCTGCAGTAAAAATGTTCGCCCGCGTCTACAGTCATTCGCTGTTCTCTTCCAGGGTCGGTTCAGATGTTGGGCCTTTGGGATTTTTACCGAGGGCTCGCGTTATAAAAGGGCCCACGCCATCATAGTTCTAACAATTATTGGTATATTTGTATAGAAAACTATTCATACATACATAACATCACGTTTTGTCATTACTGGGGTAGCATTATATATTTATTGAAATATTTATATTATAGCTCACGCTCACCTTCAATTTTTTTTTCGATAATATATAATATTTTCCCAAGGCCCGGAAAATTCCCAGCCGGCCCTGTTCTCTTCTCTCTCTCTCTCTCTCTCTCTTTATCTCGCTACGCGGTTCGTACTGTTTGCTTTGCGTCAAAATGTAATTTTGATGTAAAATAGAGCAGAATAATTGTACAACGAAAAAAACAATGTACATCTCTTGAGCAGGCTGTCTTCCGTCAAGTCTTAATTTTTGCGGTCGTTTCTAATTATTATACAGACGGGTGTCAACTGTATTCTTTAATTTACTAGTCAGTACTAAATTTAAAAACATTTTCATCCATTGTTTATAAGTAAAAGGTAAGATAGAATTTCTGCGATGCGAGTTCAACTTAAATCTGTGATTCAAAATATCGAATCTGTGCCCGTGTACCATTAATATTAAAGTGATAAGATAAGTAAAATCTAGTTAAGTTTCGGGAATTTAAATTGATCCCCCGATTATTTATACAAAGTTGATTGGGAAAATCAATGATACTTAGAATTAAACCATTACTAAGACGAAATAAACAATTTATTTGTAGTCACTCATTTCCGTTTCAACGAATCATAAATAATAAACTGATTCGCGTTTTTGAAATCAATTTCGGTTTAATTCAAGAATTAAAACAAATCTAGAATTATTCGATTCTTGTATTAAAACACGTCTGAATAACCGGACAGTGTTAGAAACCCGTGCATATACAATATTGTGATATTTTTTCCCAGACTTTACAAATATCTCCTGTTGTAAAGCTATGTGTATCTGTGTGGTTTTGTGTGAGTGTATGTACAGGTAGGTATAGTCTATCCATAGATATAAGAACTTGACATGATTCCTTAATAGGTAGGGTGGTACCCTTCACAGCAGGAGAGGCCATAAACTACTAGTAGTGGCGGTATTCAGGTACATTTGTAATGCTCTTAGCGGGAAAGACAAGAGACATTTTGTCTATAATTAAGACGTAATAATAATTTATTGAATATTACATTTATTTATGTTAATTTGTATTATTATTGTTAAGATGTATATCATATTTTTGTTGTTATTTTTCAAAATGTATTTATAAATTTCTGAATACAGCTCTGCTTTTTATTCATTTACTGTGTCGTATAATTTGGGATAATCCTCTGTTAATAGCATGCTGCGTTTAGTCAAGTTCTTATATCTATGGATACACTATATATTGCTACCTGTGTGGCATCGAGCGTGCGGTTCTTTTCACTATATTAGCGCCTAATAGAATTCCTCGTATCCTCTGGTTTCTTCTCAATGGATGTTTTTGAAAATCTTTTTTTACGCACAACACCGGTGACTCGAAAGTTTTGTGTGTGCGTCTGTGAATGTTAGTCACCATTTATAAACGACGGACGTTGGTTTTGACTCATCTCTTTATCCCTCTTTTTTGTATTTGTTGTCTCTCTTGCAGTGCGTGCTCTTCACACAAACACAACAAATGTTTAAACTGATGCAGGGTTTGCAGAACTTACATGCGCAAATCAAAATGAATATCGAAGCGAAACTACACGTTGTTTGACGGTTCACATAACATTTAGTGCTAGGCTAGATAGATTATGTATATATATATATATATATATATATATATATATATATATATATATATATATATATATATATATATATATATATATATATATATATATATACACTATTGTTTATAAAAATGTAATAAGTTTTAAAAAATAAAGGTCGAGTTACACAGTGGTAAACTCATTATTTTTAATAAGAGCAAAATAATCTAATTCTACTAAAACATTTGCTAGCAGCATATTTTATTTTCGTTTATAGTCGTATTTATTGTTAAATTTAGGTTAAAATGTTGGTAATTAATTATAGTAAATATAATATACATTACCATTACATAACCTACGTTTTTTGACTTTTATTTAAACTTTTATAAAACAATAAAATCGATTCGGGCAAACTCATGTGACGTTGAGCTCGTATATATTAATTAAATATAAATTTTTATATTTAATTAACTAATAATTGTCTATACGAAAATCAATTGTTTGATCAATAAAAAGCTTTTTAAAAATGAAATTCAACTAAAGTGTTTATATATGTACGTATATAAAATAATATGATTCATTTTGTTGAAATATAGTACAAAATTATTTATTTTAATTTGCAGTAATAAAACAATTAAAACTTCTAATATTGAACATATTTATTATTATTTATAGTACTTAGTAAATTATTGGAAATATATTCTCCCCAAACGTATTTATACGTCTATATAATATATATGCAATCATATTGCAAATACCAAAACATTATTTTCAACAAAGACTATTCGAAAAGTCAACAACCAGTACGAAAGATCCCTGCAAAATTCCAACGGGTAAACCAATAAAATTATTACGGTAACACCCGGTCATAACCAACACTTACCAGCCGTAACCAACGATAACCGAAGTCAGTGTCGAGTAACCTGGTCAATATTAACTGCTCATGGATTTTTGGCCACGTTAACCGGGTAACAATGAGTGTAGAATTGTCCTGCTGCGTCCTTGGTCAAGGACAGACAATGAAAGAAATTTATTATAGGGCCAAGTTTCGCCGAAATATATGCAACGCAAATCTAGTAGTCTAAGACCGTATCTAAACAGTCATATATACATTGATGTTCTTCCGTTGAAAATAGTACGTTGTTTTTACAAGCAAATGCAGGACACCGAATCATAGGCGTCGCTGTGTCATTCCTTACAAGGGCACCCGAATTACTCTGATGTATTTTTATTAAAACGGTTTTTTAATACCATGCTTTTAGAACGTAAATCTGTGAATTATAACCTCAAAATATCGGGACTGTCCGCGTAGTACGGGCAAATCTACACAGTGTTTATTGCGCAGGTGTGATGCGATATCGTGACAGGTAAGCTACTGGACTTGCATAACAGGGTTTGACAAGATGGACACTGGCAGTAGCAGTTGCAATGTTGCCACATTACCGAAACGAAATGTACCGAATCGTGTAAGAAATGCATTGCCCGGTAGCCGGAATACTTGGCCATTGTTACAGTACACAAAAACTCACCAGCACCTGAATGTTGTAAATAATTTTGACAAAGCAACAACACATTGGAAATAGTTTAAATAGTTTCCCATTTCTAATGCCCAGTTCAAATGATTCTAGATTTGTTCTGATACTAGAATCATTGATTCTCAACCTCGGTTGAGCAACCGCGGCTAAAAGATGTGAGTACCATTTGAATCTGCGAATCAAGACGAACAATGTCGAATATTGTAATCATTTCCAACATTTATTATTACTTATATCTGAGTTTAGGCCTCGTTCAGAATAAAAATACATCCTTTAATATTATTATAATAAAAATTCTACATATTTACATACTTTATTTGTTTAAAAACTACAGCCTGTTTGTATTTATTTTGTTCTTTAATCTGCAAATCGGTAGCTCTCTCTTCCGTTGGACACAAAACGTTGATGTTAGCTAAATTCATTTCATTCCAATGCGTGGATTTAAATTGAACCCGCGACTTAAAATTTCGTCATTAATGAGCTGTTTTCAAACAAAGAATTCTACAGTAGTTTTTTCTTTACAAAAATTGTCCAACCTTAATTTCGGTTTGTTTGTTTACAAAAAAATCATAATCGATGTTATTTAACGAGGGTTATTACTTTACAAGGGTGGGATGGTTGGAATTTTGGAATTGTATATAATTTGTGTACATTAGGCGGGGGTCTTAAGTTTCTGGCGAAAGAAAATATTAATGAGGGTACAATAGGGAAGGGTAGGTTTTGGGTAAAGAATTTTTTGCTGTCATTTTGATAGCTGTACATAGTTTCACGTTTGTCGTATTTCGCGTTTACAAGTACATATTATACTAATAAAATAACGGAAAATATTAATAAACTTATCCGTTATTTCGGTGTCTTTGAATATATCCCTTGCGTGATAAAAACATTGTGTAAGATTTTACATAAAGGGTAAATTATCGATGATTCATATCTTTATTTATTTCTATGGTTCCATACTCATATAGGATATTAACCGTTAGAATGTGTGGCACATCATACATTTGTAAAATAATTTAAACTAACGGATAAAACCAAATACCTAAATTATTATTCATTTTATTACTTTAATTTTATGCGTAAAGTTCCTATATTCGCTCTAGTAATCCTCGTAGTCCGTCAAAAAACACAGTCATTTACATCTTACCAAATTAGAATATCCTGCCTAGTCAAATCACAACTTTCGTGGTCTGTTTGGATTTTAAGATACAGAAAGTTGACTTACTATAATCGGAGAAAAATAACTTCTTTCAGTTGGTCTAATAAAAATGAAGCCACTGACATTATTTTGGATTAATCACAGTTAAAAATAATTAATACGGTTCTGAAATACGCCGTTTGAGGCCAGTACGTGGAGGAAACGAGCGAAGTAATAAATTTAAATTGCCGAAAAAAAAAAAAAACGCCGGTTAACTTGCGTTTAATTCGAACGTATTACGGCGTACCATTAAATTTAGTTGAACAATGGCGTGTTAACTTGATTTCGTGGAAATTGAATAAGAATTTCGGTTTTTCGTGGCATTGGACAAAAAACACTTTGACGCGAATAATACGCTTTTAGTCAAGCCAAATTCAGAATCTAATATTGACAAGCGTTTGTTTCGTTACATTGAAATCTAATGTCAGTAAAACGACGATATAACGGAAATAATTTGGACCTGCGGGTGTCTGTTCTTATCGATATTCTATGAAATAATAAAGAAGGTTTTCCGAACGCGTATGTTCACAAAGTGACAAATTAATTAGTTTATCTATTGTGACGTATGAAACGTATTTTATATTAACTCAATACTACAACAATTTTTGTTTAACAAAACATCACATTAGAAAATAAAATATATACACCTAGAAAAATAATAAATTTGATGCATAAAAATGTCCCTTTATCAAATATGTCGATATTTTTCAAAGTGACTTGTCGATATTTTTTCTCAGAGCTTATCCGGTATCTGCCCGGTGATACCGGGCTGGACACAAAGTATAATTTACATTTATTGCGGTTCTATTTCAACCCAGGCATTAACCTTCTGCAGTAAAATATTTCGTTAAATAACGGGATACCTATGTTTTTTTTTTTTTGCAAAATACTCTTCAAGGGCTAATGCAAAAAATTACGAGGTTATAAAATCTTTAACCGTTAAACATGAGGCCGAAACGAACTAAAGATGGCAGCACATTTCGTCCGAAGACGGATAAGCACTGCCGTAAATAATTTCAGAGGGTGTTAGCGATGAGCAGCAAATTATTCGTGGGTAGGTCAGTGACTTGACAGGGTACGTTTCAAATCCGTGACGAAAACGAACCGACCTATTCCCAGAACGGTTAATGGGGACCTTTAGGTCTATCCGAAAAATGTTAATAATGGTTTTATAGGCTGGTTTTGAGGTTCCCAAGAAAAAGTTATAAAAATATAAACCAACTATTCTAGTTTGTAATCAAGATATAAAGTTTATAATTGAAGAATAAAGAAAAAATAACGAAGGTCGTTAGTAAGATGTTTATATTATAAAATACAATTTATGTAATTTCGAAGACTTCAATCTGTATTACCGTAGACACACAATATCGAATCTGTAGTAAGCAACTAGTAGTTTCGTTTCGAAATTGTTGGGATTTGATGCGAGAAATTTACAGATTTCATAAAAAAAAAATGTTATGTTTATGCAAATGTTCTTGTTTTTGTTACTGTTTGACAAGTTTTGTTGTTGTGTGGTTTGTTATCGGTAGTGGTTAGTAGATAACACACAGTAATTATACATCCATTTCGACTAATCACTTGTTAGTAGCATATCGTTATCTAAATGCACGTGTTTATCCTACGTTCAACATCGTTTTGTACTCAACGTTTTGTTGATTAGAATGACCAGGTGAATGAATTCTATGATTTAACAGAAATATTTCAGTGTCCAACAGATCAACATTTTTGTATCAGCTGTAGGATAATTTTATTTACAGCGAAGCACAGCATACAAAGCAGCTTTATTGTAAATGAATTCATATGTGCATAAATAATTTTTGCAATATTCACAATTTTTAGCAATATTCATAACAGAATAATGCTAAGTGGACAGATTAAATAATGTTCATTTTTTAATATTGCCGAATTCAATTGAACCTCACGCCCTAGAAACCCGGTATGATTGTAGTGAATTGAACGAAATGCAATTTTACTAAAAATTATTGATGCTCTCCGAATCGTGCAAATATTTTACGAAACATGTCGATGAATTGTGCGATTAGCGAATGGGCAATATACAATTAATTGCACCAATAACGACGATGTTAACTGTTGTATATCATTGCCGAAAAACAAGGCGTGAAATTGGTTGAAACGAACTGACTAATTGTCAATGGACCGTCGCTTTAAATGAATACGTACAGAAATACGTATGGCTTATAGTCAATTCTGTTACAAATTATATTTGAACGATTTTACTTGGTAAAATGTTAACATTACAATTCATGCCAATGAAATATTTTTATAAATGTTATTAGTACATGCAGTAAGGAGAATGGACTGTCCGTTATAAACACAGCAGTCAAAATATAAAATTGACACAAAAACATATGGGCACTGTAGAAAAATGGATAGATATGTAAATGGATACGAGTATATTTATTTATTAAAACACAAATATTTGTATGAGACAATTTTTGTCTCTGTCGATGCGTGTCACCCAAAATGAGTTCGCGTGTCAACTATAACACGCGTGTCATAGGTTCGCCATTACTGTTTTAAATGAATACTTTAATGCATATGTATGTACGAATTTCTAACAAATTAAATTTATTTCTTCAATATGAACACATTCATTCGCAGTTTTATTTTTTTTTGTATAACATTTACAAATTAATGCACAGATCTATTGTTATGATAGTATTTTTGCAAAGTCATTTACTTTTACTCGACAAATAAGTTACTTTCAGTGTGAATAAAAGTGTTAGTTAATATATCTTCTACATTTTAGGGACAAATTGAATTTAATGACGGTGAAGATTAAAATTTAATAGCATTAACTAGAAAAAGTTAAATTTTAAATATATTTTAGTAACTGTCATAATCTCTTGTTCATGAAAGCATGATCGTTTCTTTGAAAGCGTTAGAAGATTTTAATGTATTTAAAAGCAAAATCTATGTAATCAATTTGTATACATATTCGTTTATTCAGATATATACTTAAAAAAACTTTGTGCATCCTCCAATATACAATTCTGCGAGAGAATACATGTTAATAAAACATATTATACACATTTTGTTTCAGAAACAATCTCGAAAATCAATTTTCACAATATATCGCACATTTTACATGCGATTAAAAAAAAACTACAAAAAAAATCATAACATTTACACTGTAGCCAACAGTACGGTACCAAGGTAAACACCAACACCAGGTCTACCAACATTTAAACGACAGAAACGGGATTTAATTTAAAGCGAAATTGAAACCTATCGATATAATAGAAAAAACGTAAATCGTTAACGGCTATCATTTGTTTTGACAAGGACGTTTTTTGATCGTTTAATTGAAATCGTAGTTAACTGTGAACGGTTTTGTGTTCGAACTGACCACTATTTTGAATGGTTTAGCCAAATAAAGGACGTGAATGCTTATTGAATTTACTGTTACTGTCGAAAAATTATCATTAACGTTTTAGCTGAAAAAGAATTAGTGTTTTTCCGTGTTAAATTAAAAAAAAAAACGTATAATACTGACTTTAGATTTAAATTGTATTTTTCTATTTAGTAATAATCTTTCTATTGCATTCGTTTTAAACAAATAAAATGTTCAATTCAAAGTTTTAATATGTACAGAATATTTGTTTTTGCTAAGCGGAAACACCCATGTACATATTTCTATTTGATTATCCGTTATAGATTCTAAGAAGCGAATTAATAATAATAATTAAGAGGCGTGGCCTACCAGGACCAATGCCAAATGTTTGTGTCACACATTCTCTAGTAACATGCCCACAAACAAAAGATCTGTTGGAAGATTGAAGATATGTTAATACACATTTTACTGTCTGTCTTGAAAACGTTGATAATGATGATGTTACAATTTTTGATGGCCACTGAGTGTTGAGCTTTTAAGTTTTGACACCCGTGACGGTGATTAATTCAGGTTAATTATGTTGTTTATTCGTTTTGTATGTTTTTAAATAAGTAGGTACATTATTTTGAAAGTTTTTTTTCTTTAAAGGTTGAACGTTAAATATGTTTTTATTTCATAAAATATTTTCAAAATAGAATAAATAAATTGTTTATTATATATTAACGATTACGTATGATTATTATATAATAAAATTCATTTTCATATTAACTATGATATTGTTATATTTTAAGATATATATTTTTAAGTATACTTACTCGTTTTATATTTATATGTGTACGTACCAACATTGTGTACATACAGTAGCACCAACACAACAGTAATTTGCAACAGTACTGCCACCTACGTCTCTCGATAATTAGATAAATTATTGTAATTGAATTTATGTCACACAAGAAAGCAAAGGATGAATATAGTTGATAATTACTATTAAAGATAAAATAACGTAGACACGTAAAATACTAGCATTGCTATCTTATATGTATATATATATATATATATATATATATATATATATATATATATATATATATACTACACATACATGGTATGGTAACGTAATTAAAATGAGATATTAATAGTTAACAATGCGTCATTAATACTTGCAGAGACGGTTTTAAATCTACGGTAGGTTCAAGATTTAACGTGTAGCTTTCATTGTCCGGCCAATGAACATTAAAAAGTAGTTACGACACAGTTAAGCATTAAAAGATACATTGGAATTGAAAAAAAAGCCACGACACAAACTATATAAGTTATTTGTTTAGTGTACAGGCCGAAATTGAAACAAATATTCTAAATATCCTGTAATGTATTTAAACAACACAGACAATATTAAATTTAATATATTTCATAGTTCCTTTATGCTGAATTTCAAGGATGCGAGTACAATTTTAATCAGTGATTGAAAACGAACAATATCGAATTTGTCTACGTGGCATTAATCATTATCTGTGCCTGTTGTCATGACAGTAATGATTAATGTTTTGGACAGGTAAGAAAATTTTGATTCACGGATTTGAATTGAATCCGCGTGCTAGAAACTATGCGAGTATTTGACCTTGAAAACTTGACAATGTATAATTGAATACTCACTAAACATTGTGTGTCATATAAAAATACCCAAACTGATATACCTTAATGATTACCGATAAAAAAGCAATTACGCCAAGTATAAATTACTTGGCGCCATTTTGATATCACAATCGTATGAGTAATAGAGGTATTAATTTTCATTATAAACATTATATTGTCTATACGATTAGCGGTATCAAAACAGTGGCGCCACTCATTTTTATAATGACGACTGATTGTATTAATTTATCAACGGTGGAAGTTCTCGTGAAAATTCTCTGTAACATTTTTCATTCTTGTGTCAGCCAATAATCAAATACGATACAATAATTTAACACTGGACATGAAAAATAGGTGACTGTGAAAACGATTTAATTCATTTTTGTTAAACATGTATTCGATATGATATTGAGAAATGATGTCACTAGCAAACACAGCTGTCACACTTTGTGCGTTTAGTTTTACAGCAGCACGATAGATGGCAGCACGAGATTCGAATGCCCGTCAATATATGAAATTTAGACAGGTTTCATTCGTAATTTGGATGTATTTTGATAGAAAAATATAATGTCTGTTAATAAGACTAAATGATTATTATTACACTCTTATTTAATTTATTTTTGGTGCTTATATCCGCCGTTTTTTCCGTTCAAATCTTTAGATACTAATAATTCTGATTCAGTGACGGATATAGAGTTGAAATTTTGCCGATACATATATGTACGTGTATGTATTATTATTCAGATGGAATATATGTGTGCTGTACACGTTTATACATTGATCACCTGTTACTTAACACATATGTACTTGCACATGTGTGTGAGATACACATAGATACATATGTACAGCGGGAAATATATACCTACCGTTATATAAATAATACATACACGTACAAGCAGGCAGACGTACACAGCATTGTAAATTAACTACATGTATACAGTGGTTCATTGGTAAATTCATATTATGATCCACATGTCCACCAGCTGAAATGGTAAATAATATCAACATTAAATCCTCTACTTTGGAACAATAAGAACACAACTAATTTTGTACCTGTTAACAATAGAGATATTCTGATATACTTTAAAATTACTGTTAAAAAATGTCATATTTGTACATAATTTCAGTGCTACTAACTTCAGGATCAATACTAATTTTTACGGCAGAGTGTAGTATAGTTCATCGAATGTAATGTTGTACAAGCACTTTTGTTTTCTGTATTATTATTTAAAATTCAAATGTTGAATTCTGCCAATTGCTAGTTAAATATTTCTACATTATTTGATTAGTCCTAATGGTTTATTAATTATACGTTGAGGTATTTCATTACAAAACAAATTCATTAGCCAATTGCATACTCAGAGATTATAGAAATATGTACGAAACATATTTGTAATTGATGTGTTTATATTACTTATCATATACACAGTAATGAAATATCAATAACTTTTAACATTCGTAACTGATATATTTACACTGCGTATCAATATCATCGTTTAAGAATAACATAAATACCATTTCATAGAAAAATATAAAGGTAAATAAACAAATAAGATATTATCTATAATAGAAACAGTTTCATATTGTTTCTGTGAAACCTCTTCACATTTATCACAAACAATAATACACTGTAAATTGCTGACATACTGTTTTCGGCTGTTTAAGTTCATTGGGTAAGTTTGGTAGTGTGTAAAAATAGCTTGGCGTAGTAGTTTCATGTAACATGAGGCGATTGTTACGCCGGGAGTGTCGTAAATATCAAAGTTAGCTGGGGTAAACAAGTGTATTGCACAGACTAGCAAAGTAAACAACTGAGCAAGAGAACAACGAAGGAGTAAAGTACAAATTAGATACATCAAACTTCGTCATACAAACCCAGCATAAGCAATGAGATTATTTCGTACAAATATAATTTTAATCGAAAATATTTTTGCCGTCCTTTGGTTCTATAAACAATCTAATTGTACTTTCACTATTGCATTTCCGGTATCCTGGTATCGAAATTCTATAACCGGGTATCTATACCCCCCCCCCCCAGTATTAAAACCCGCTATCTGCTTGATGGTATCTCCAACCGATTATTGCCAAAATTCATATAATAGAGATTATCAGCAGGCATCCAGATCTGTACAAGATAATCCTATTCTAAATTCATCCCTGCCCCCCCCCCCTCCCCCCAATGGTCCAGTAAATATACGAAAATAATAATTAGCAGGCCATGGTGAGTCACGTGACTAACAAAGTATATGTGATATTTTCCGCTTGACTTGAGATAAAAGAACATTTATTTAATAATAGTTAATTGGATTACAGACCCATGCATTCATTGGTGAATGGTTTTAGGAGAATTGGTAGCAGAAAATTAAATTTGAACATATTATGATAAATAATTTGAACCTCGTCTTAGAAATATACATTTTTATAGTTTCTTTCAAAGTCAAACTAATATATTTTCCTCCTCTGCATTGGAAACGAAACAATTAAAGGTATTCGTATAAAATTAACTATTAATTGCAACTTGAAGGTCACAAATAGTTAAGTTATTTTCTAACCGAAGCCGAAATGTTTATAGCAATTTCTCATTAAAATTTCATGGGATTTCACAGTAGGTGTATTCTATTTGACAATTTGGATCGATCCAACTCACATATGTACGTTGGATCACTTTAGTAGTCATTCTATTTGTAAAGATCACTTTACTCCCACTCTAATATTTTGTGATCCGAATCAGATTGAAGTAATCCACAATTTAGTAGAATCAGTTTGCTGAATCCGGATCATTAGTTAAAATGGAGGTTATTTATTTGGATTCTGTGTTTTACTTGGGTTATGTTTACTAAACCTGTCAGCTGTCAAATTAGTCAAGGTTATGGATCACAAAAGTTATTCTATTTATGCATCTGATCTGATTTTTCTGATCTGATCTCGAAAGTGAACTGATTTTATTGGATCGATCCAGCACTGACAAATAGAATACACCTATAGTTGTGTGTAAAATGTGCAGAACTAAACTTATAGAACCCGTAAACTGGAACAACAAAAGTCAAATAAAGGTAATTAAATAAGTATAATAGTAAATCTTTACCATCAAAGGGACGGGCCGATGTCAAATTAAATGGAAATAAAAATTTTACGCGACACGCTATCAACAAACAAGCGAAACAGCCTACGAAGGGCACTCATTAATCCACAAACACACACACACATATATATATATATATATATATATATATATATATATATATATATACATATAGCGGGAAAAGAAAAGAAATAGGTTCACCTGTCTTAATTTTTTTTTTGTCTTCTACGGTGGTTATAAGGATTTTATATTTGTTAAATCTAAACGGAAAATTGTCATTTCAGTTGACGGCGTATTTTTATTTACAGATTAGTAACTGAAGAGGTGTATGGAAATATGATTATTTATATCGAGATACAACAGCTAAAATACTAATTCTTCCGTTTGGCTTGTTCGTCGAATAGGGCTGTGTAATGGCTGCCATGTTGCACGCATTCCAATGGAACAAGAACAATTAGAGCTAGTGTGTGTGTGTGTGCATATACACACACACACATGGGTTACTGGAGTGCTTTGTGATTGGCTGAGGCGATGTGCGTGACAGAATTCAACACATACACAGGGCAGCATATGTGTACTGTATATATGCATACACACGTAGAATGAAAACGGAAGCAACAATGAAAAGAAAAGCACAAGTATACGAACAAAGCCTACTTGTAGCCTGTTTGGTTTTGTCTTGTATTTTTTTTTTACTTGATAGCAACAAATGAAGATCGGATAATTTTGTTGATGGCTTCGTTGAGATATTATTAAAAGTGTTGTTGCTTTTTAACAGTTTTTTGTTTGTTCTCTTCTGTTTGATTATAGTAATTATCACTACTAAGACAACGCGTCTCAATTGTAAAGTAACTTTAGTTTTTGTGCT